>JAGIQG010000030.1:17226130-18426130 GCA_024679065.1 Sphyrna mokarran | reverse complement strand
CATTTAGAATATTGCATACAGTTATGAGGAAAGATTGGACAAACTTGGTTTGCTTTCACATGAATGTTGGAGGCTGAGAGGTGACCTGATACAAGTCTACAAAATTACGAGGGGTGTGGATGGAATGGATAAACCTTTTTCCAGGGTAGAAATTACTAGGGGATATAAGTTTAAGGTAAAAGGGGGTAAGTTTAAAGGAGATGAGAGGGGTAATTTTTTTTTTTTTTTACACAGACAAAGTGCCTAGAATGCGCTGCCAGGGGAGGGGGTAGAAGAAGATAGAATAGCAATGTTAAAGAGGCATCTTGACAGTTACGTAAAAAGACAGGAAATAGAAAGACACGGTTAACATAGAGACAAAAGGCCTGTGATTTAGATAGGCATCATGTGTCAGCATTGGCTTGGTGGGCCGAAGGGCCTGTTCCTGTGCTTTGTTCTTGCATTAAAGGTGGCTTTATCCACTCTGCTACTTTTATACTAACTCAATAAATCCCATTTACCCTCCTGCCCACTGACTGATTCACATTGAATTCAAATCCAACAATGCTTCAACTTCAAAATGGTCATCTCGATTTTCATACCCTATCCCCACGCCCTATCACAATGATCTTCTCCATCCCTACGAGCCTCAGAAATTGCTGTACTCCTCCAATCCTGATATCTTCTAAGCCAGAGTTTAAGATTCATTTGAATGAGTCAAAGGGAAAAAAGAGAAGCAAATTTCCAAGAAACAGTTCCCAATGTTTTCACTGACCTAAGACTGAACCACACTAAAACCAGTTTATTAAAATCTTTCAATCTCACAACTAAAAATCAGCCACTTAATCTTGAAAATCTGTTTTTACCATTCTGATGGTAAATACAAAATCACAGCCATAAGAATTGCAGGGAAATGAATCTGAAATCTAGTGCAAGGATATGTTAAAGGAATCCCCTTCTTGGATGGGGACTTGATTAGACCAGCACGGTGTCACAGTGGTTAGAATGCTGTTTCACAGCTCCAGGGACCTGGGTTCGATTCCTGACTTGGGTCACTGTTTGTGTGAAGTTTGCACATTCTCCCTATGTCTGCGTGGGTTTCCTCCAGGTTATCTGGTTTCCTCCCACGGTCCAAACATGTGCAGGTTCAGTGCATTGGCAATGCTAAATTACCCTTTAGTGTTCTAGGATACATAGGACTTACTTAGCATTAAGTTGGTCTTTCTCTACACCCAAGTTATGACCGTAACACTACATTCTGCACTGTTTCCTTCTCTATGAGCGGTATGTTTTGTCTGTACAGTTTGCGAGAAACAATACTTTTCACTGTATGTCAACAGATGTGACAGTAATAAATCAAATCAAATCAGGTTAGAGGGATTAGAGGGTAAATATGCAGGTTTATGGGGATAGGACCTGGGTAGGATTGTTAACAGTGCAGACTCAATGGGTTGAATGGCCTCCTCCACTGTAGTTTCTATGGTTAGCTCAGGGGCTAGAGTCTGATGCATGACTGATTCCAACACCGTGAGTTCAATCCCTGTAACAGCAGTGGTATCTCACAGATGCCCTCCTCCTCGCCTTGCCCTACTTTGGTGGAGTTGCACCCCTCAGCATCGAGTTGCCAAATGTTGTCTCCCTCCAATGGAGAGAGATGCTCTATAGATCATGAGGCCCTATAGATCATGAGTCTTCTTAGTTCAAAGTCCTACCTTCTTCTACAACACAACACAAACAAAATACATCGACTTAATTTAAATCACATTGAATGTTGTTTTCGTTTGGGAATGCAAAAGGTTCACCAAACGATTTTCTTTCTATGAGGAAGATAAAGGGAGGCCATGTAACTTTAAGCAGAAACATTAATTTGCCACATGAAGATCAAAAATGCTTTTAATCACAGCTTGTCAAAAGGTCAGAACTGTTATTGCCCATAAAATCAATCAAGTGTGTTTAGAATGCAGAGCACTGCAGAAAGGACATAAAATGACCAAAATCATGTTGCATATATGAATGCGTCCATTGTTAATTCTTCAAAAACAAAATCAAGGCTATGACATTTCACCCCAAGAAAGCACGATTTTTATTGTCCTGCCATGGTTAACATTCCGAGTAGTGACATGAAACCCCATTTCAAAGACAGTAAATAAGTTTCATTATAAAATTCATGTGCAGCTCAGTTACTTAGATACTGGACTTGGTGCCGGGAGTCCTGGGGTTTTAGGATATGGGGCATGTGGAGCGGAGCTTAAAATGTCAGTGGTCGCTGGGAGATTGCACAGTGCACTCATGGTCAAAAAGTGGCTGGCTTCTTCCCACCATCTGATTGCAAGATTGCAATAATTGCCTGCCTGTTCCTTACATCCCTGCTCTCATGTATTTGCAGCTCAACCAGTAATCAGACCACAGATATAAAACATGGTGGCATAGTGGTTAGCATTGCTGCCTCTCAGCGCCAGGGACCCGGATTCAATTCCCGGCTTGAGTCACGGTCTATGATGAGACTGCACGTTCTCCCTGTGTCTGCATGGGTTTCCTCGCACAGTCTGAAAGACATGCCAGTTAAGTGCACTGACCATGCTAAATTGACCTTTAGTTTACCCGAATAGCGTTGGAACGTGACCACTCAGGGATTTTTGCAGTAACTTCATCGCAGTGTTAATGTAAGTCCTACTTGTGGCACTAACAAGTAAACTTTAAAACATGGGAGTGGAAGTAGGCCATTTGGCCTGTCAAGTCTGCTCAGTCATTCAATGAGATCATGACTGATCTGTTATGATAATCCTTAACTCTCCTTTCCCGCCTTAACCCCATAACCCTGGATTCTCTTACTGATTAAAGTCTATAGCCCTCTGCGGTAAAGAATTCCACAGATTCACTACCTTCAGGGAATAAATTCCTCCTTATCTGTTTTAAATGGGTTATGTTAGAGTACCCAGTTTCTTGAACAGGATGTCATCCTACCTAATCACACCATATTAAAAAGGCATAAACAGCAATTCTCTTCAGTAAAACATAACATTAAGATAATCACCAAGATAGGCAATGGGATTATTGGACTGAAATCCCCTGCCACTGGCCAGAGACACTGAAGATAGTGCAATCATTCTGGTGCTGCACAAGCAACGTACAGCTCAAGGTCCATGATGGCAAACTGTGTTTTCAATAAATATGGCAAAGGGTGGCACATGGTTACCAATGCTGCCTCACTGCTCCAGGGACCCAGGTTCGATTCTTGGTTTGGGTCACTGTCAGTGTGGAGTTTGCACATTCTTCCCATGCCTGGTTAGGTGCATTTGTCATGTTAAGTTCCCCTTAGTGTCCCAGGATGTGTAGATTAGAGGGATTAGTGTGGTAAATGTGTGGGGTTGTGGCCCGGGGTGGGATTGTTGTCAATGGGCCAAATAGCCTCCTTCTGCACTGTAGAGTTTCTATGATTCTATGATGGCTGTTTTGGACTGGACTGGGGATAATATATGACCATTAAAGTTGCCAATTTGTCCTAATAGCTCAAACGGGTCACAGATCTTTCGCTCTCGTCGACAATAACTTTCATCATAAAATCCCTACAATGCAAAATGTGGCCATTTGGCCCATTGAACCTGCACCAATCCATTTCCACCCAGGCCTTAGCCCATGTATGCACCCCACTAATGCTCCTGACATGAAGGGATAATTTAGCACGGCCAATCCACCTCACCTGCACATCTTTGGAGTGTAGGAGGAAACTGGAGCATCCAGAGGAAACTCATGCAGATACAGGGAGAATGCACAAATTCCACACAGGCAATGACCCAAGCTGGGAATCGAACCCAGGTCCCTGGTGCTGAGAGGCAGCAGTGCTAACCACTGTGCCACCATGTCACCCTTAAAGTCCATATAAATGTGGTGTGACTCTTTATGAACTCCAAGTGATTTAGCAAGCCAGCTATAAAGAGCACCCCTTTATCGCAACACCATCATATCACAACAAAAGCTGTTGAAGAAAATAGCCACACCAACTTCTAAGGTTAGCCTGGAGAAACAACAAATATTGCCACATCCAGAGAATAAAATTATAGCTTATTTGATTCAATGGAACAAAAGCTTTTGATATTTCTTCTAAAGTTTGGCATGAAAGTAAATGGCATCAATTAAATTTCAGTCAACTTGCATTTTAACCTGTCTGAATTACATTCCTCTGTCATGTGGAGCAGATTGCCAAAAACACTTAAGAATCTTTGTTTTGGTTTGATTTATAATTGTAAAACGTATTGGTTTTTAGTGAAAAATATTGTTTCTTCCAAGCTACACACACAAAACATACTATTTATTGAGTACAGAGGAAAGGGAAGGGTGCAAAATGTAGTATTACAGTCATAGCTAATGTGTGGAGAAAGATCAACCTAATATAAGGTAGGTTCATTCAAAAGTCTAATGACAGCAGAGAAGAAGCTGTGTTCTCCAGTTGAATCTGGAGAAACTCTGTGATATACATTGTCACCTCATACTGTATCAACTATCAGTGCTGCACTTTTTTTGGTGCCAAAATTTGGTACAGATTAAAATTCCCACCCATGGGCTAGTAATTTTCTCGTTCAATGGTGAATGAAGTAATCCATGTTTCTGTTTAATGCAATTAACTCTCTTCCAGTTGGGTGGCACAGTGGTTAGCATGCTGCTGAATGCCAGGAACTCTGTTTTGATTCCCAACTTGCATCATTGTGTGAAGTCTGCACGTTCTCCCCGTATCAGCATGGGTTTCCTCCAGGTATTCTGGTTTTCTCCCAAAATGGTTAGGTGCGTTGTCCATGCTAAATTCTCCCTCTGTGTAACCCGAACAGGTGCCAGAGTGTGACGACTAGGGGATTTTCACAGTAACTTCATTGCAGTGTTAATTTAAGACTATTTGTGACTTCAGACAAATTGCCTCGGAAAAATTAATCAATGATGACCCAAGTGTTGCAAATCCACACTGACTTTTGCTGATCAGTATTTGCTTTTCTAAGTATTTATCAGTTCCATCTCAGGTTGGGGAGAATTGTTTACAACTGGAGCACGTCTATAATTTTCTTATCCAATACTTATGCACAACTCCAGTTTCAAACTATTTTACAAAATTTAAGTTAGTGACTTCTCTGAGTACTTAATTCTAACCACCTTCTGCATCTGGGCCTAGTTTTTTCTCCTATGTTATGACTTCCATTAATTGAACTTATACATGTTAATTATCACCTCATATAAAAGTCCTTATGTAACAATTTGTCGTGGCTAATCCAATCCTTTCCACAACGTTTTCATCTTATGTTCGTGCTTTGTAACAGAAGGCTGAAATAAGCTCCAAGTGGTTGCAGCTGAAGACTTATCCCTCAGCTGTCATTAATACTATCCCATAGCAAAGTAGAGATTTGGATTTAACAATCTAATGGAACCATCCAGCCATTTTTGTTTTTCCTCTGTACATCTGAGCTTTCTAGCTGGCTTTTGATTCCTCTTTGGCAAAAGGCAACAGAATTAATTTTTCAATGCAATAGAGGTTTTAATTTGTGAAGATCACTGTATGCATGTTCTCCCCATATCTGCATGGGTTTCCTCTGGGTGCTTTGGTTTCCTCCCACAGCCCGAAAGACATGCTGGTTAGATACACTGGCTACGCTAAATTCTTCCTGTGTGCCTGAACTAGGGGATTTTCACAGTCATTTCATTGCAGTGTTAATGTAAGCCGACTTGCAACATTAATAAATAATAAAAAGTAGTAATTCCCATTGAGCGATGGGAGCGAGTGTCCAAAGTGTCAAGACATTCCAAAATCTGTAGTTGTCAAACTTGAACACCCCCTGTACACCCTTAGTCCCAAAACCTGTCCTTCCTAAGGTTGTATTCACATGCACAAAATCTAATCTCTTCCTTCTCTATTTCTATTGCAAGCTACACTCTGTTGGCACCCTCAGTTCTGAATTCACACTGTTTATATTATAGGTCAAAATTCAGAGCAGAGTCAGCAATAGAAAGATGACTCTTTAAATGCACAATTGAACTTCTGCCATTGCTTCCATATTTTAGCTTCCTGTGTGGCAGGCCTCCCTGGTGTCAAGGAAACTCCAATCATGCCAGAAACACAAAAGCATCATTTATTGGCATATGTTCGGTATGCTGACAGATGGCCACCTAAAATGAAATGGCAGCATGCATTGGAATGTTGGCTAGTAAAGTCCCAGGAAACCAGCTGCTGGAACCTGTGCCCCCTTTTTCCTTCATTCTTGGAAGAATGTGGGCACTAATTGTTGGCCATCCCTAATTGCCCTCGAGGTGGTAGGTGGGGGGTGAACTACTTTCTTGAACTCCTGCTCTCTTTCTTTCCAATTTCTAACACAACCAAGTTTTGAGCTGGGTTCCAAGAGCTGACCACATTGCTGTGGCTCTGAAGTCACATGTAGGCCAGGTCGGGTAAAGACAGCAGATTCCCTTCCACAAAGGATATTAGTGAACCAGATGGTTTTTTTTAAAACAACAAATCAGTAACAGTTTCATGCTTACTGAGACAATTCTATTTTTATTAATTAATATAATTTAGGGCAACACGGTGGCACAGCAGTTAGCACTGCTGCCTTGCAGCACCAGGGACCCGAGTTCGATTACGGCCTTTGGTCACTGTCTGTGTGGAGTTTGCACATTCTCCCTTTGTCTGCGTGGGTTTCCTCCGGGTGCTCTGGTTTCCTCCCATAATCCAAAGATGTACAGATCAGATTGACTGGTCAGGTTAAATTGTCCTTTAGTTTGGGGGAATTAGCAGGGTAACTACATACGGCTACAGGGATAAGACCTGGGCGGGATTGGTGTCGACATAGGCTTACAGAATCACAGATTACTACAGTGCAGAAGAGGCTTTTTGGCCCATTGACTCTGCACCAATGCACGAAATGCCCTGACCTACCCACCTAATCCCACTTACCAGCACTTGGCCCATAACCTTGAATGTTATGACGTGCCAAGGACTCAGAGGTACTTTTAAAGGATGTGAAACATCCCACCTCCGCCACACTCCCAAGCAGCACATTCCAGATTGTCACCATCCTCTGAGTAAAAATGTTTTACCTTAAATCCCCCCTAAACTCCCACCCCTCACTTTTAACATGTCTTCACATAACTGATCTTTCAATAAAGATGTACAGCTACTCCTTATCCACTCTGTCCATGCCCCTCAATCTTGTCCCTCAGACTTCTCTGATCCAGAGGAAACAACCCAAGCCTATCCAACCTCTATTCATAACTTAAATGTTCCATCCCAGGCAGTATCCTGGTGAATCTCTTCTGCACTCCCTCCAGTGCAATCACATCCTTTCTATAATGTGGCGAACTGCACACACTACTTCAGCTCTGGCCCTACCAAAGTTCAATACAACTCCAACATGACTTCCCCTGCTTCTGTAATCACCTGACAAAGGAGCAGTGCTCCGAAAGCTAGTGGTGTTCACTATCAAATAAGCCTGTTGAACTTTAACCTGGTATTGTGAGACTTCTTACTCTGTAATCTATATCCCGACTGATAAAGGCGACTGTACCATGTGTCTTTTTCACCACCCTACTTACCTGTCTTTCCATCTTCAGGGATCCATGGACAAACACACCAAGACCCCTTTATTCTTAGAACTTCCCAGTGCCAGACTTTTCATAGTATATTTCCTTGTCAAAGTATTCCTTCCAAAGTACGTCACCTCAAACTTTTCAGGGTCAAATTCCATCTGCCATTTATCCACCTTATTTGACCATCTCGTAACGTAAGACACACTTTCTATAACATAAGACACTCAGTCTCACTGTTAACCACCCGGCCAATCTTAGTGTCATTGGCAAACTTACAGATCCTACCCACTCCCCCCGCCCCCACTCCACCATATAGTGTGAAGGGCTGAATGGCCTCCTTTTGCACTATAGGGATTTTATGAATTTAGAAATTGAATTTCAATTCCACCAGCTGCTGTAGTGGGATTTGAACACCCAGAGTATTAGCCGGGGCCTCTAAATTTTAAGAAGTTTACTTTATTTCATTTTATTAGCATCATGAGTAGGCTTACATTTAACATTGCAATGAAGTTACTGTGAAAATCCCCTAATCGCCATACTCCGGCACCTATTCGGGTACACTGAGGGAGAATTTAGCATGGTCAGTGCACCTACCCAGCACATCTTTTGGACTGTGGGAGGAAACCTGAGCACCCAGAGAAAAGCCATGCGAATAGGGGGAGAATGTGCAGACTCCGCACAGACAGTGACCCAAGCCAAGAATCGAGCCCAGGTCCCTGATGTTGTGAGATAGCGATACTAACCACATGTCACCATGCAGATTACTAGTCTAGCGACATTACCTCTCCCATATGTACTAAGGCTTTTCCCACAGTATTGTATAATGCAAGTGGATTTAGAAGTGATTCATTTCTATTCTCGGTCCATTTGCTACCATTCAAACTCATTTCTTCATTCAGAATAGGGTGCCCAGAATAGGAAGACATTGTAACGCATCTTAAGAATATGTTGTGGTGTAAATCAGGATGTAACAAACTCGACACTTAAATGTGCTCTGAGGCATAGCATACTGCGGTCACATCTGTTGACAGGCGCTTCTCAAACAGAGCACTAGCCTTATTCTAAGCAACATTAAGGAGTAGACGTGCGCTTGAACTAATTGAAATATTGTTGGTGCGTAGAGCATCAGGGAGTGGACAATAAAATTGTAATTCATAACAGTGCAATAAAGGTCACCATAACAACTCTACTTGCTATGTTTGAGCTCTTAGATGCTGTTGCTGTTCATGCTAAACCAAAACTAACACCCATTTCATATCTGACATTATGAAAACATGCACAGCAGTTAATTCTTAATAATACTGACTTGTGACTAGATTCCCCAAAGCAATCGTTTAATTTGCAACTGATTCTAATTGTTGCAGTTGCCAGCCCTGCTTTGTGCACCGAGGTTGTCTGTGTGCTGAAGATGCCTCTTGCAACCGTGGTGAAATTAGGCGTGTCAAGTTCTTTTGCCCCTTAATTACTCAGCGTATCCTGCAGAGAACTTTCTCTCTCTCCGACTCGACACGGAGGCATATGAATGACACGTGCTTTGTAAATTGTGGTAACTCAAAGACTGCCAGCTAAAGGTTCAGCTTAAGGTTCAAAGCACAGAGGGAAAGAAGATGCAACAACTTTAATATCAAACTAGCTAATGAAATTTGCTCATGAGTTGTGAAAAATCTGAAATGGTGAATAATTGCAACCAGTTATCTTGCCTAGAAAATGATGAACAACATTTAAAAAAGAATGCGATAAGAATACTTCAACACCACCCTAAACCATATCAACCACAAAACCTCTGTGTAAATGACGTTCTCTGACTGTATATTATTTATCCTTGCCAGAAATCATTGAAAGTTCACTTGCGCTATTTAGAAATCATTCAAAAACATAGGAAGTCTAAAACTATCTGGCACACTGCTGCCTCAGAGCGCCAGGGACCTGGGTTCAATTCCTGGGTCACTGTCTGTGCAGTCTGTACCTTCTCCCCATGGGTTTCCTCCAGGTACTCTGGTTTCCTCCCACAGTCTGAAAGACACGTTGGTGAGCTGCATTGACCCAAACAGGTGCCAGAGTGTGGTGACCAGGGGAATTTCACAACAACTTCATTGCACTGTTAATGTAAGTCTTACTTGTGACACTAAAAACTTAACTTCAAAAAAGCTGTGGGGAGTCTACACATTTTCCCAGTGCACGCGTAGCTTTCCTCTGGGTGCTCAGTTTCCTCCCACAGTCCAACAGACATGCTAAATTCTCCCTCAGTGGACCAGAACAGGTGTCGGAACATGGCAAATAAGGGATTTTCACAGTAGCTTCATTGCAGTGTTCATATCAGCCTACTTTGCGACACTAATAAATAATTTGTAAATTTAAAAATTTAAATTATCTACTCCAGTTCCAGAGCTGTGTGTGCAAATAATCCAGGAGAAGGAAAGGAGAGGCAAAAGAAATAAAGGAGAAGCATCAATGAGGAGGTTCTAAAGCACAGTAATGGAATTTAATTGGATTACAAAATGGCAAATTAGCTGAGCATTGTGGCCCAGACCTTGCGAGAAATGGCAACAATGAATGAATTTCCACTGCATGCAAAGATTCCTCCAACTCACTGCTGCTATGAATTTCTTCCTGGATCTTCTAAGCCTGGATTTCACTGAAATGCAGCGCAATTTCCTTTGGGAAACACTGTCAGAGTGCAGCACCAGAAAAAGATAGGACACAGCAATCTTAAAAATCCACTCTTTGAATGTTAATAGCTGGGAGGGAAAGTGAGGGAAGACAAGTATTGCGGATGGGAGGGGAAGCAGTGGTATGTGAAGGCAATAGGGGGTATTTATTTACTAGTGTCACAAATAGGCTCACACTGCAATGAAATTAGTGAAAATCCCCTAGTTGCCACACTCTGGCATCTGTTCAGGTACACTGAAGAAAAACTTAAGCAAGGACAACGCTCCTAATCAGCACGTCTTTTGGACTGTGGGAGGAAATTGCAGAACCTGGAGAAAACCCATGCAGATACTGGGAGAACGTGCAAATGCCACGCAGATAGTGATCCAAGCTGGGAATGGAATCCGGGTCCTTGGCACTGTCAGGCAACGGAAGCCTTCTGGAGAGTGGGGGAACAGGTGCGGCGGATGCACAGAGCTGGGGGTTTGGGGTGGGGGGGGGAACTGCAGGGCCAGGGGCAACCTATTGGGCCCTCAAGTATGCCATTGATTTGAAACCATTCTCAGCTATCCATCATTAGAATCGTACAGTGCAGAAAGAGGCCATTCAGCCCATCAAGTTGGCACTGGCCACAATCCCACCCAGGCCTGACCCCATAGTCCCATGCATTTACCCTTGACACTAGTCCCCCTGACACTCAGGGTCAATTTAGCATAGCCAATCCACCTAACTGCATATTTTTGACCCATGGGATAAAAGTGGAGTACGTGGAGGAAACCCACACAGACATGGGGAGAATGTGCAAACTCCATACAAATAGTAACTCAAACCAGGGATCGAACTGTGGTCTCTGGCATGGTGAGGCAGTAGAGCTAGCCACTGTACCACTGTGCCATTCCTGTCTTTATCATACAGCTCGAGCACACAAAAGTGGAAAATTAATGGCACACAATCTCATCTTAAGATGTGGAGGCTGCACTATTTGTCAACAGGTTATGTTCAAAATAACAGCCCACTCTTGGCCCATTATGACATGTTCAAAGAGGGTCAGGTATTACATATACAAACACACAATAAAATATTTCAACATCTTACAGTAATTTCAAACTTAAAACAAGTATTTGTTAAACTAATGATCAAAACCCCGACATCAAAACAAGATGGCTATAGCTGGAATTTTACACCCCCCGCAGAGTATTTTTCTGAGATGGGAGTAGTACACCAATGGGATCTTTGGCATTTTATGTGGATCATTGAGGTGGCCGTCAGCAGGACTGGAAGATCACGGGCACACTGATTAGCGCTGCTACTTCACAGCTCCAGGGACCCAGGTTCGATTCCTGGATTGGGTCACTGCCTGCGTGGAGTTTGCACGTTCTCCCTGTATCTGCGTGAATTTCCTCCAGGTGCTCAAGTTTCCTCCCACAGTCCAAAAGATGTGCTGGTTAGGTGCACTGGCTCGAACAGATGTCGAATTGTGACGAATAGAGGAATTTCACAGTAACTTCATTGCAGCGTTAATGTATGCCTTGCCTGTGACTAATAAATAAACTTTACTTCAATTTACAAAAGAGCTCATGGCAGGAAGAGTCAGAAAATGCCACCCGATGTTGTCGATCTGGGGAATTAGGATTGTGTAATTTACAGCCATCCAAGTTATTGCTATTGGCAACACACCAATAGCCACCCATTCATCAGCATACAAGATGAAAGCACTGGCTCCAATGCACCTCTCTCTGATGAGCTCAATGCATTCTACGCCCATTTTGAGCAAGAGGTCAACAAGAGCACATCCTCCTTCCTGGAAGCCTTGAATGAATCCGTATGCGAGGTCACCATTACAGACGTCAAAGCAGATTTCTCCAAGGTCAGCCCACAGAAAGCGACTGGCCTGGATGGGGTACCCGGACGAGCACTCAGATCCTGCGCGGATCAGCTGGTGGGAGTTTTCGCAGGTACCTTTAACCTCTCTTTACAACAATGTCATCCCTATCTGCTTCAAGAAGACAACCATCATCCCAATATCAAAGAAAAGCCAGGCAGTGTGCCTTAATCAGGCAAAGAATATTAAAAAAGCCAAGCTTCCTCTTCTTGACCTCCAGTTTTCCAATGCCCCTCCTGTTCCATCCACTCAAGTCAGTTTAGTTAGACACTAAATGATGCCTTAATAAGTTGGTCCCTACCCCAAAAATCAACCAGTGCATTCCCAATACTCAGCATCTGGGATCAGCCACAAAGATTAGGAATCATTGGAAGCTACCAGAAATTTGTATTAATACAACCATACTTCCCAGCAGTGGAATGGGACAAACATGGGGAAGGAAATGAAATTAAAAGTTTATTAGTCACAAGTAAAGTTTACATTAACACTGCGATGAAGTTTCAGTGAAATTCCCCTAATCGCCACCCTTCGGCGTCTGTTCGGGTCAACGCACCTAACCAGCACGTCTTTCAGGCTGTGGGAGTAAACCGGAGTACATGGAGAAAACTCACGCAGACATGGGGAGAATGTGCAGATTCCACACAGACAGTGACCCAAGCCAGGGATCGAATCCGGGCAAAGCAGTCAGCATAATCAAGGGCCCCACGCACCCAGACATTCTCAAACCCGCCTTCTTCCATCGGGAAAAAAGATACAAAGTCTGAGGTCACATACTTACTGACTCACGAACACTTCTTCCCTGCTGCCATCATACTTTTGAATGGATTTACCTTGCATTAAGTTGATCTTTCTCTGCACCTTAGCTGTAACTGCAACACTGTATTCTGCACTCACTCATTTCCTTCTCTATGGATGGTATGCTCTGTCTGTATGGTGCGCAAGAAACAATACTTTTCACTGTATGTTAATACATGTGACAATAATAAATCAAATCAAAATCCTGGCTCTGTGAGGCAGCAGTGCTAATCACTGTACCACCATACTGACCGTAAATCCATGATATGGAGGAAATGACTCAACCCGGGGGAACGTCAACACCTCAAATTTAGACAAAAGCTGAAGAAACAATTCAGGGAACAGAGCAGAACGTGGGACGGGAGGTGAAAGATTAAAAATTCTTTGTAGATTGAGGGCAAGCATTGCCTGAATTGTATTTCTCATATCCAGTGATTACCAAGGCAGTACAGATAATAAGATCTATAGCTAAGCATTTTAATCATTAAATTCAATATAGACTGTGTCACGGATGAGTGTCTCACACAGTTCAGAAATATGCTGTTATAAGCACTGTTATACTGCCTAACTGAGATGTCCTATTTGGGTTTGGGAAAGGTTTTTTATGAAGTCAATTACTCCTCTGTAAATGAGAAAGTTTTAAACATAAAATCCTTCCTCAGAAATCGAATGCTTAGAACATAGAACATAGAACATTACAGCACAGAACAGGCCCTTCGGCCTTCGATGTTGTGCCGACCAATATAAAAAGCAATGCCCCTCCAAACTAAACCATTCCCTTCTCTTCCATATACTTATCAACTAACCTCTTAAACGCCACCAAACTTGGCGCATCTACAACTGCTGCAGGCAGGGCATTCCACTCCCGAACCACCCTTTGGGTAAAGAACCTACCTCTGATATCCGTCCTATAACTATCACCCCTTAATTTAAAGCTGTGTCCCCTCGTGCTAGCTTTCTCCATCCTAGGAAAAGGCTATCACTGTCCACCCTATCTAAACCTCTAATCATCTTATATGTTTCGATAAGGTCCCCTCTTAGCCGCCTCCTTTCTAACGAAAACAACCTCAAATCCCTCAGCCTCTCTTCATAAGACCTGCCCTCCATACCAGGCAACATCCTGGTAAACCTCCTCTGTACCCTCTCCAATGCCTCCACATCTTTCTTATAATGTGGGGACCAGAACTGCACACAATACTCCAAGTGCGGCCGCACTAGAGTTTTGTACAGTTGCAACATGACGTTGCGGCTCCGAAATTCAATCCCCCTACCAATAAAAGCCAAGACTCCTTAGAATAAAATGTCTTAGAAAAAAATGTCCAATATGCGAGGATGCTCCATAATTGTGAAAGTCATTTTTGATTTCTCATAATTAGCTCCTACTTGGAATTAAATTTCATACAGCGTCAGACCGCTTCCACCCAGATGTGGCAAAATCCTATTTATAGTGCTTACGTGGAATGGTACGAGGTTAGTCATTTTGCCGGGAATTGAGATAATCTGCACCTAATTGACATTTAAATAACTCTTAAGGAAAGAACAAAAGACAGTACAGCACAGGAACAGGCCCTTCAGCCCTCGACGTTGTGCCAAGTTATGTCCAAACCCAAGATCAAGCTGTCCCACTTCTATCATTCTGGTATGCTCCATGTGCCTATCCAATAGCCACTTGAAAGTTCCTAAAGTGTCCGACTCCACTATCACAACAGGCAATCCACTCCACACCCCAATCACCCTCTGAGTACAGAATCTACCTTGGACATCCTTCCTACATCTCCAACCATGAACCTTATAGTTATGCCCCCTAGAAACAGCTACATCCACCCAAGGGAATAGTCTGTGCACATCCACTCTATCTATCCCCCTCATCATTTTATAAACCGTTATTAAGTCACCTCTCATCCTCTTCAGCTTCAAGGAAAGAACAGTACAGCACACAAAAGGGCCCTTCGATCTGCACCAATCATGATGCCCGCCTAAACTAATACTGTACGCACTTTGAGTCCGTATCCTTCCATTCCCATCCTATTCAGGTATTTGTCGAGTTGCTCGAAGACATGAAGAAGATGGGAATGGAGGGATGTGGACTCTGAAACAATTGGCATTTCTGAAAGCTTATAAACAGGCAATGGGATGAGATTCTCCAGTCTTCCAGACACATGTTTCCCACCGACCGGAGGTAATGTGCTGTTTGCCAGTGGTGAGGTTCTCTGGTCCAGCAGCTGTCAATGGGAATTCCTATTGATGTCACCCCATACTAGTGGGAAACCTGTGGGCAGGGGTGCGTTCCTGGCAGGATGGGACAATCCTGTTGGCATGAATGGCCGGAGGATTCCAACTATGGTTTTTTTCTGAAGGAACTACTTGCAATGTATTCCCATCTGACAGAGAACCATTGAATCGTACAGTGCAGAATGAGGCCATTTGGCCCATTAGTCCACACCTCAACCACAATCCCAGCCAGGTCCCAACCCCATAACCCCTTGCATTTACGCTCGCTAGTCCCCTTGACACTATTAGCATGGTCAATCCACCTAACCAGCACGTCTTTTGGACGGAGAGAGGAAACCGAAGCAGGTACGGGGAGAACTAGCAAACTCCGCACAGACAATGACACAAGCTGGGAATCAGCCCCGGATCCCTGGCTGTGCGAAGCAGTGCTGCCTTACTGTGCCACCCTGAACTGAGTGTGCATCTAATGTGATTTAATAGGAAAGAATTTAAGCAGCTTAAGAAATGCTTTTGCTATGAGCAAGGGGTGAGCGAGTCAATAATTTATAACCACTAAACTATTATTACGCCCTATTAACTTCCCGCTGACCCTTCAGAGAAGTTGCTGTGGCACCAAATGACCCCCTCCCTCCCACAGCTTGGAAGTCGTCACACAGCACTTACAACAAAACAGCACGGAAAGTTCCATTACTTTCAGTCTCCCATATCCACCTCAATGGAGTGCATGGATAAACACACACTGTGCCCACAAATGGTAGGGAATGATTCAACCAGAAGGTTAAAACACAAACAAGTGGAAAGCCCAGATTACATTAGACCTGCTTATTTCTAATCGAGATCCAAGAAAATTGTTGTGACTGCACACAAGACTGACCTCAGGCACTTAAATAATTCTGTTGACAAGCCATCAGATTTGCTGGTAATGTAGTTAATGATAAGCTCCATGGACTGTAATGTTTCATTACGATTTGCCTGGCTGAACGAACACTCCTCGGCGGCACTGCTACAGCAATTCCGAACCCCACAGTGCCTTTGACGTGGAGAGTATCATTTCAGTGCTGCATGCTTAGGCAGAAGGGAAAGACTGTGGGCAGAACTTTCCGGATGTTTGTGCCAGGATCTTCTGGTCTCCCAATGGCACGGAGTGGAGTCAATAGTAAATCTCATTGGTAGTGGCAGGACAAGATGATCCCACTTCCAGACAATGGCGCATTGCCTCCTGCTGCGGGAGATACGCCAGAGAATTTCACCTCACAAAGTGCTTACAGCACAGGAGGCCATTTGGCCAGTGCTGAGCAACTCGCATCATCCCACTCCCCTATTTTTCCATGCAATTATAGAGTCATAGATTCCCTACGGTATAGAAGAAGACCATTCAGCCCATCAAGCCTGCACTGACAATAATCCCACCCATCCCCATAGCCCCACGTATTTACCCTGCTAGTCCGCCTGACATTAAGGGGCAATTTAGCATGGTCAATTCACATGCACACCTTTAGATTGTGGGAGGAAACCGGAGCACTCAGAGGAAACCCCCAAGCAGATACTGGGTGAACATAAACTCCACACAGACAATGGGGAATTGAACCCGGATCCCTGGCGCTGTGAGACAGCAGTGCTAACCACCCAGCTGCCATTTCTTTACTTGTCACAGGAATCATCCAATTCTCTTTTGAAGGTCTCAGTTGAATCTATCTCTGTTACACTCTCAGGCAATGCATTCCAAATCTTAAACTCATCGTGTTAAAAAAAACATTTCCTCTTGGTGTTGCTTCTTTCACCAATCATCTTAAATTGGCAAGCACCAATTCTTGATCCTTCTGCCGACAGGAAGATGCACTTCCTATCTACTCTGTCCAGGTCTCTCATGATTTTGAATATGTCCGTGAAATCTCCTCTCAATTTTCTCCTTTCCAAGAAAGCAGCTCCAATGTCCCCAACCCCAATTAACGTCACTGAACTTCCTCAGCATAGGAATCATTCTTGGGAATCTTTTCTGAATTTGCTCTAATGCCTTTGGATCCTTTCTAAGAAATAGACATTCAGCAGGGGTATTTTGTGTGTAGAAGTGCACCAGCATTTGGGATAGAACAGTGTAATGGGGTGGCAGAAGATGTAACCTAAATTATACAGTGTGGTCAACTTGTAGAACTAGTGCAGAATGCGATCTTGCCAGGGACTGGCAAACAAGGATGGAGAGTTTGAAACCAATACGATAGGAAGGTGATGGCCTTGTGGTTTAATCAATAGACTATGAATTTAGCAACTGAGCTAATGTCCTGGGGACCCAGGTTCAAACCCCGACACAGCAGATGGTGGAATTTGAATTCAATAAAAAAAGTCTGGAATTAAGAATCTATTGACGACCATGAAAACCACTGTCCATTGTCGGAAAAACCCATCTGGTTCATTAATATTCTTTAGGGAAGGAGATCTGCTGTCCTTATGTGGTTTGGCCTACATGTGACTGCAGAACCACAGCAATGTAGTTGACTCTCAATTGCCTTCAGGGATGTGCAGCCAATGATGCCTACGTCCCACAAATGAATAATAAAAAAAAATTGGAAATAGAGTCAGATAAGACAGGTGTAGTTTGCAAAAGAAAGCATGGCATGTGATGGCATATGGCATGTGATTTCTATTAGATAGGCCTATGGCTGGGTAGGTTTTGATGTGTTCGGCACAACTTGTGGGCCGAAGGGCCTGTTTGTGCTGTAGTGTTCTATGTTCTATATGATGTAGATGACCTCCCAATGAATGGAGTGTGAATCTTAAGGCCAACAATGACAGCTGAGCAATACAATGAAAGAGGAGGCAGATACCCAGCGAGACCTGTGTCCTCATGCACCAATCGCTGAAAGTAAGCAGGCAAGTACAGCAAGTAATAAAGAAGGCAAATGGTATGTTGACCTAATAAAAGTTGAGTAGAGGAATAGAGAAGTTTTATTGCTATTGTATAGGGCATTGCTGAAGCCACACTTAGAGGCCTTTGTGCAGTTTTGGTGTCTTTATCTGGGGAAGGATGTCCTTGCTATAGAGGGAGTGCACTGAAGGTTTACAAGGCTGATTCTTGGGATGGCAGGTTTGATGTGAGGAAAGACTAATTTGATTAGAACTGTACTTATTGGAGTATAGAAGTGTGAGAGGAGAGCAAGGGTATGCAGACTGGGGACGGCTATTTGAGGGTAAATCCACATTTGACATGTGGTAGCCTTTTAAAAGTCAGTTGTTAACAATTCAGGACAAATATGTCCCTGTAAAAATGGCAAGATTTGGGAATCCTGGATGACAAGAAATTGAGCTTAGTGAAAAAGGCACGAAGGCATACATAAATTTCAGAAAATTGAAAATGGCTCAAGTAATACAAAGATAACCTGGAAAGTGCTTAAACAGGGACTTAGGAGGACAAACAGGGGCCATGAAATGTTCTTGGCAGGCAGAATTAAGGGGGATTCCAAGGCTTTTTATGCGTAATAAGGAGAAAGAGGGTAGCTCCATTCAAAGACAATGGTGGGAACGTGTGTATGAAGCCAGATAAAGTGGATGAGGTCCTTAACGAATACTTTGTATCAGTATTCACAAAGGAGAAGGATCTGGTGGATGGAGAGTGTGGAAAGGGAGATGTTTTCATTCTAGGACATGTTGAGATAAAAAGGGAAGTAGCATTGGGGGTTTTAAAACATTAAGGTGGACAAGTCTCCAGGGCCAGATAGAGTCTATCCCAGAATACTGAGGGGGGAAGAAATTGCCAAAATTTTATATCCTCTGGCTATGGCCAAGATACCAGAGGACTGAAGAATATTAACATCGTTCCTCTGTTTAAGAAGGGCAAAAGAGACAATCTGGGAAATTATAGACCTGTGAGCCTTACATCAGTGGTGGGGAAATTATTGGAGAAGATTCTTAGGAACAGGATGGACTCACATCTGCAAGAGATTGCTTATTAGCAATAGGCAGCATGGTTTTGTGAAGGGGAGATCGTGTCTCAAACGTGATTGAGTTCTTTAAGAAAGTGACAAAAAAATTTGACCAGAGCAGGGCAGTGGACGTTGCATATATGGATTTTAATAAAGCCTTCAATAAAGTTCCTCATGGCAGGCTAATACAGAAGGTGAAGTCATACGGGATTCAAGGTGAGCTGGTAAGATGGATACAAAACTAGCTTGGTCATGGAAAACAGAGAGTAGCAGTAAAAGAGTACCTTTCTAACTGAAGGTCTGTGATAAACGATGTTCCACAAGGATCAGTGCTGAGGCCTCTGTTGTTATATATGCATATATAAAATGATTTAAAGAATAGGTAGATGGTCTGATTAATAAACTTGCAGTTGATACAAAAATTGGGGGAGTAGTGCACAGTGCGGAGGATTGTCAGAGGATACAGTAGGATATAAATCGGCTGGAGATATGAGCTGAAAGATGGCAGATGGAATTTGATCAGAGCAAATATAAAGTGATGCAATTTGGAAGGACAGTATACAGTAAATTGTAGAGCCCTTAGAAATATTAGCATACAGAGGGATCAAGACATGCAGATTCACAGTTCCCTGAAGGTGGCAACTCAGGAGGACAAAGGTAGTCAGGAAGGTATATGGCACGCTGGCCTTCATCAGTCAGGGTGTTGATTTTGGGAACTGGAAAATCATGTTGCAGCTGTACAAGACTTTGGTCAGGTTACACTTGAAGCATTGCGTACAATTCCAATTCTCACACGACTGGAAGGATGTTGATGCATTGGAACAGGTGCAGAAGAGATTTACCAGGATGTTGCCTGGTTTGGAGGATACGGACTAGAAGAAAGACTGAACGAACTTGGATTGTCTTCAGTGAAGTGTCGGAGGATGAGGGAGGAGGTTACACGATTATGACAGGCTTGAATAGAGTGGATAATCAGAGTCTTTTACTCAGGGTTGAAGGATCAATTACTTGGGGCATAGGTTGAAAGTGAGAGGGGGAAAGTTTAAAAGCAATCTAAGAGGTAGGTTTCTCTCACAGAGGGTGGTGAATGCCTGGAACGTGCTGCCGGAGGTGGTGGTGGAAACAGATTCTATAACAACATACAACAGGCATCTGGATAGATACATGAATAGGCAGGGAATAGAGGATATGGACCACATAGAGGCAAGAAAATATGAGAGAGCCATCTGTGTCGGCACAGACTTGAAGGGCTGAAGGGCCTGTTCCCATGCTGTACTTTTTTTTGTTTGCATCCCACGGAAACTTATAAAATTCTAACATGGTTACTCTGGGAAGGTTCAGAAAGAATATTTTCAATGGTGGGAGAACTGCAGAACTAGGGGTCATAGTTTGAGGATAAAGGATAAATCTTTTAGAACTGAGATGAGGAGAAATTTCTCCATGGAACAAGCTAAGATACAGATGTCATCACATGGACAAAATTCTGCATTGAACCAGAAACATCTCTGTTGTGGTCAGGGTGCAACATAAGGGACTTCTGAGAATGAGTACAGCAGCGAATAAGAATCTCAGCAAGGAAAGTGTTACAAACATACAAAGTCCAAAGAGGGGGCACTGATGGGCCTTTTAGAAAGGGGCACCATGAAGGACGTTTTGAAGAGAAAATGATGCTTTGTAAGGAAGTGAAAAGTTGACAGCTCATTAATTTATAAACATCCTTGCTGAGACAGCCATCATCCAAAGCTTTAGCAGTTTACAGGTTCCGTCGCAGGATTGCAAATTAGACGTGGTTTCCGACAGACTTCAGTCCAAATACTGGGAGGAAGAAAACACTGCAGCTTCATGGAAATCAATCACCTGTCGGAGATAAGCTCAGTGTCTGCTGCTGGACCCAGAGCCAGGGAATTCCTGCCCTGAACATCTCAACATCTTTGCAATTCCCCTTAAAGCCTCTCTCTGATCCAGCTTTAAGTTGCCTATTTTGATGTCATCTATTTTGACGTTGCCTTCTTTGGCAAATTTTGTTGCTAAGGGCTAGGGACATTTACTATCTTAAAGGCACGCAAGATCTTGTTACTATTTCCTTGGAGAAGGAGTCAGGTCCACACCAGATATTTCAAAATTTATTTTCTTATTCATTCGTGGGATGTGCCCATCTCTGGCTGGCCAGCAATTACTGTCCAACCCTAGTTTCCCTTGAACTTAGTGGCTTTTTAGGCCATTTCAGAGGGCCATTGAAAGTCAACCACATTGCTGTGGCTCTGGAGTCACATGTAGGTCAGACCAGGTAAGGACAGCAGATTTCCTTCCCTAAAAGCCATCAGTGAACCAGGTGGGTTTTTCCAACAATGGTTTCATGGTGGATCCTTAATTCTAGATTTATTTTATTGAATTCAAATTCCAGCATCTGATGTGGCGGGATTCGAATTCGCGTCCCCAGAATACTAGCTGAGTCACAGAGCAATATAGCACAGAAACAGCCCCTTCAGCCCTTCACCAAGGAGAGACCATGGTGCCCTCCTTGCTAGTCCCAATTGCCCGCATTTGGTCATATCTCTCTAACCCTTTTCCATCACGTACTTATCCAAATATTTCTTAAATGTTGCTACTATACCTGCCTCAATCACTTCCTCTGTCAGCTCATTCCATATAGACACCATTCTCTGCGTGAAGAAGTTGCCCCTCTGGTCCCTTTTTATACCTTTCCCCTCCCACCTTAAACCTATGCCTTCTAGTTTTCAATTCCCCTTCCCTGGGAAAAAGGCTGTGGCCAGAATTTTACCGCCTCACCCATCCGAGACTCGTAAGGTTGCACCCAAGGTCAAAGGGGAATGCCATTCTGCGAGTCTCGCCAATCCCGATTCCAGGGCGAGCGTGCCCGTGAAATCAAAGCCTATGTTCTCATCTTATCTGTGCCCCTCATAATTTTATACACCTCAAAACTCTGGGTTAATAGTCTCACAATAATTCCACGAGGCCACAGCCTTCCCAGTTTGATGATGTGGTGTTTAGGACCAGGTATCTGATTGATGTTGTGCTGTTTAAATGTCTCGAACTGGGAGGCAGAAGAGTGTTTAGCTGGGAAAGATATTTCCATGTTTCACGCGTTGCCATGACTTCCAATAACAAGGAGCACTTATGGTTCCACCCGGCTATTCCTGAAAGACTGTGTGGGGTAACGTCAACAATCAGACAGCTGAGTCTGAAAATAATGGAAGCATCAACTCAGTTTGGAGATAAAGTGATAGATGTTTTGCCCATCGATTGTCAAACAAGCTCAAAAGAAATCATGCGCATTTATATAGCACCTTTCAGAGCTAGGGGAAGCGCTTCAAAGCAATTTTGCAGCAGATTAAGTACTTATGAATCGCAGTCACTGGGAGGAAACAGGTCAGCCAATTTATGCACAGCAAGATCCCACAAACAGCAATAGGTAAATCACCGGGTAGTCCTTTTAGAAGGTGACGCTTGAGGGATAAGACAATGCCCTAGCTTTCTCTTTGAAAAGTCACAGGGTCTTCTATGCCCACCTGAGGCAGTAGGTGGAACTTGAGTTAAACTTTCCGTTCAAAGACTGACACCTCCCAACACACAGGGCGATCTCAGATTTGCATGGAGGTGTGCACCCCGATTACGTACTCAAACCTCTGCATCAGGAGGCTGTGGATCCAAGTCCCACTCCACCAGTGAGTGTGCAATCAGTTAAATCTGACACTTACGACAGCAATATCTAAAGAGGCAGTGCATCTTTCTCAAAAAAAAACGTTTGGTGACCTTCCCACGTCACTGCAAGAACATCAGCAATTTTGTGGAACTCTTTCTCTCTCCATATATAAATTCACGGGAAAATTTCTCACAATGCAGGTTTTATTTAACAATGTTCAGCCTGGCCTCTCTGTAACTCCACCTTTAATGTGGATAATCTTAGCTACCTTCTGAAATGGTCCAACAAGCCAGTCGCAACAAACCGAATAAAACTAGCAAACCGGCCAACAACAATCTGGGTACCTGACATGACAAAAGGCACATCCAGACCAGTCCATCCTGGAAAGCCTCCTTACAAACATCTGGAGACGTGTGCCAAATTAGGGCGCACTGACCCACAGATTAATCAAGGAAGTTATCAGTCTGACTGAGTAATATTCACAGAATCATTCCTTACAACAGATTCCTCTGTCACTAACCCAAAGTTATGTCATGTCCCACTGGCAGGACAGAGGAAGGAACAGTGATACACAGTCAGGTGGAAGTTGCCCCGGCTGTCTTGAACATTTGATTCTGGTTCGGCTCACACACGGGGCAAGGAAATTTTCAATTATAATAGCAAATGACTTCTGGCTTTATTCACATGGTTTTGATTAATAAATATCCATTGCTCCAACAGAAAATCAAGTTATGTGGTTTCATTATTTTAAAAGTATATCTGCTTTGGAATTCATGGATTGCGAGTAAGGCCAGGAGTTTACATGGGTAATTCAATCTCTGTCTCAATGGCCTGTTGGACATTTCTCTCATGTAAAACACCAGCCTACAAGTATACAGATACACACATGTACACGTATGTGCACATGCACACATGCATCCATCTGCGCGCGCACACACATATACACGAACGTGCATACACACTCGTATTTACTCATGCACTTGGTTGTCACATGTCTACATGCATACAAGTTGGGCAATGTTCTGAGATAAATTCAAGCTGGACGTTAGGCCTGGGGCTTGGTTAAAAGACAGATTATAGACACTCTCAGGTAGCTGCTTAACAATCATTTTGCTCGCACTACATCTCAAAAGATTACACAGCAGGTACATATCCCATAGGCATGATACCAACCTTTCTCTCTTAAGAGTTTAACACATAATGACTAGCATCGGTGGGACAATTATCATTCATGTCATATATTAGCATATCTCATTGTCAATAATACCACCAGAAAGACTTTAATAACTCATTCCTCCATCCATCAATTGGACCTGCAAATTCAGTGTGGCACTGAGATCAACGTTGCTGCATCAACATTTCTCACTCCAATTACAATAGTCAATGACACAAAGCTGGGACAGCGGGAAGTAAGGGAGAGATACAGGAAGTGCACATCTTTTGCTAAGATCTTTTAAATAAATGGGATTGACATCGATCAGGGTTTAAATCCAACACAACCTACCATAGTTTTACAGAGGAATTTTCACAAGATCTGACAATATTCAAACAAATATTGGAGATCGAAGATTAGCTAATCAAAAGGCAAAGACTAAATCCTAGTGACCAGGAATATAAACCCAGAGGGCAGGATTTTACAGCCTCGCTTGTCCTGAAACCATAAAGTCCCACCCAAGGTCAACAGACTTCCATTGCCCACTCTAACACACTGAGAGTTCCCATGGTGGGCGGGATGGTAAATTTCTGGACAGTATCTTTGAACTATAACATTCAGACACAGGATTCAAGCATTGGAGGAAGTTGGTAAACTTTATTCCCAAATATGGCAGAGATATGCACCATAGCTCCATGGAACAGTCTGAGATTTGATTATTTAAAATACTGAGCAAGAGGAATCGGCTAAAATCCTGGACCAGAACAAACATACTGTCCTGAGGCAAGTATAAACTCAAATTCTCAAAGCTTTTTGGGTCAAAGGCCAAAGGACAAAAAGGGCAAAGAAAATTACAGCACAAGAACGGGCCCGTTGGCACTCCTAGCCTGCACCGACCTTGCTGCCTGACTGAACTAAAATCCCCTACTTTTCATGGGACCATGTCCCTCCATTCCCATCCTATTCACGTATTTGTCCAGACATCCATTAAAACTCACTATTGTGTCTGCTTCCACTACCTCCCCCACCACCCTTTGTGTAAAAACCTTGCCTTGTACATCTCCTTTAAACCTTACCTCTTGCACCGTAAACCTATGCCGCCTAGTCACTGACTCTCCTATCTTGGGGAAAAGCTTCTGACTACCAACTCTGTCCATGCCTCTCAATCTTGAAAGCTTCCATCAGGTCTCCCCTCAACCTCCGTCAGAACAAAGTTTCTCCAACCTCTCCTCATAGCTAATGCTCTCCATACCAAGCAACATCCTGGTAAATCTTTTCTGTAGCCTCTCCAAAGCTTCCACGTCCTTCTGGTAATGTGGCAACCAAAAGGATGCGGAGGCTTTGGAGAGGGTAGAGAAAAGACCAACGAGTTGATCAAGTCGTGTCCTCTATTTTCTGTTTTGCTCTTCTATCAAAGTAAATAATAGGTCTGTCCATCAAAAGGAAGCAAAGATCAACTTTTGGACAAACGTTGCCATGCTGAATGCAAAAATGGCTTATGGAAAGCATTTTACAGTAGAAGGTTGGAAAGCTTTGGAATCATCTCAGTTGCAATCCAGTCAGCAAACTGCCTTAACATTAAACTGACAAAAATCAATGTCACAATGTAGGAAATGCAGCATTTTTTTGAGGTGCTCAGCATTAAATCAAAGTGGTTTCATTCCAACATGAAAGGAAATCTGGCTCTGCTCATTACTGGGGTCATTCGGTCCTGCTGAAAGTCAGTAGGCTTTCGGCTGGGTCTCTGAATTTCTCAAGGTGGGTCCCACCATGATGAGGCCAGGAAATCCCGGCCTATGGTATCAATAGGGAGGTGGTGGCGTAGTGGTATTGTCAGCGATCCAGGGTAATACTCTGGAGATCTGGGTTCGAATCCTACCCTGGCAGACGGCGAGATTTGAATTCAATTAAAATCTGGGGTTGAAAGTCTAATGACTGTGGAACCACTGCTGATCATCATAAAAAGTCATCTAGTTCACTAACGCCCATTAGGAAGGAAAGCTGCAATCTGTACCTGGTCTGGCCTACATGATTCCAGAGGCACATCAATGTGGTTGATTCTTAAATACCTTCAGGGATGGGCAACAAATGTTGCCAGCGATGCCCACATCCCATGTACTAAGTTGCAAAAATTCTTAATGATGGATCGTATTTAGTTATTGGTCACAAGTAGTCTTACATTAACACTGCAATGAAGTTACTGTGAAAATCCTCTCATCGCCCCACTTTGGTGCCTATTCAGGTACATCGAGAGAGAATGTAGCCAATGCACCTAACTAGCACTTCTTTTGGACTGTGGGAGGAAACCCACGCAGATATGGGAAGAACATGCTGATTCTGCTCAGGTAGTTACCCGAAGCAGGAATCAAACCCAGGTGCGCTGTGAGGCAGCTGTGCTAACCACTATGCCACTCCTGAACTTTGCCAAGAAAGTATTACCGGTGGGTGGCACAGTGGCTAGCACTGCTGTCTCACAGCGCCAGGAAGCCTGGGTTTGAACCCCAGCTTGGGTCACTGTCTGAGCTGAGTTTGCACATTCTCCCCATGTCTGCGTGGATTGCCTCCAGGTGCTCCGGTTTCCTCCCACATTCTGAAAGATGTACTGATTAGATGCATTGACCTAAACAGGCACTGAAGTGTGGCGACTGGGGGAATTGCACAGTAACTTCATTGCAGTGTTAAGATAAGCCTTACTTGTGACTCATAAATAACCTTTTATTTTAACTTTTGCAGAGGGCAAAACACTGGAACAAAATCAATCACATCGTCTATGCATCAAATAAATGCCACTGAACCCACTCCAGTTTCTAACGTGCATCAAGGACTTGCAATGCCATTATCGTTCTGCTGACAATCATTCTTTTCAGATTATTTAAAGTTTCCAGCTGAAATGAAGGTCAGGATTGAATGACTGTCAGACAGAGGCTTGACAAGCAACTGGTTATCATCAGGATAAAAATACCCAAATTAACCGACACGAATCAATGTGCTGTCTCCCGTAAGCATATTTAAATTTAAGTTTATTTATGTCACAAGTAGGCTTATATTAACACTGCAGCAAAGTTACTATGAAAATCCTCCAGTTGCCACGCTTCAGTGTCTGTTCGGGTACACTGAAGGAGAATTTAGCACAGCCAATGCACCTAACCATCTCATCTTTTGGACTGTGGAAGGAAACCGGAGCACCCAGAAGAAACCCACACAGACACAGGGAGAATGTGCAGACTCCACAGATGTTGACCAAGCTGGGAATTGAACCCAGGTCTCTGGCGTTGTGAGTCACTGTGCCACCATGCATATCCATGGCTCTCTGCTTTAAAAGGTTTCCAGCTGTTTATTTTTTATATTTGTATCTAAACTGTACTTGAGCAAACAGCTGGTGACAACTGATGAAAAGATGCAGGAAAGGCGACTTCTCAAGAAAACAAATGTCACCAAACCCTGACGACCAATCACCACTGAAGTGTTGGCAGTTGGAGCATGAGAAGGTTGTTAAGAAGGCATATGGAGTCTTGGCTTTTATTGGTAGGGGTATTGAATTTTGGAGCCGCAACGTCATGTTGCAACTGTACAAAACTCTAGTGCGGCCGCACTTGGAGTATTGTGTGCAGTTCTGGTCCCCACATTATAAGAAAGATGTGGAGGCATTGGAGAGGGTACAGAGGAGGTTTACCAGGATGTTGCCTGGTATGGAGGGCAGGTCTTATGAAGAGAGGCTGAAGGATTTGAGGTTGTTTTCGTTAGAAAGGAGGCGGCTAAGAGGGGACCTAATCGAAACATATAAGATGATTAGAGGTTTAGATAGGGTGGACAGTGATAGCCTTTTTCCTAGGATGGAAAAAGCTAGCACGAGGGGACACAGCTTTAAATTAAGGGGTGATAGTTATAGGACGGATATCAGAGGTAGGTTCTTTACCCAAAGGGTGGTTCGGGAGTGGAATGCCCTGCCTGCAGCAGTTGTAGATGCGCCAAGTTTGGTGGCGTTTAAGAGGTTAGTTGATAAGTATATGGAAGAGAAGGGAATGGTTTAGTTTGGAGGGGCATTGCTTTTTATATTGGTCGGCGCAACATCGAAGGCCGAAGGGCCTGTTCTGTGCTGTAATGTTCTATGTTCTAAAGATCATCTCCAGCTCCTGGTCTGAACGTTTGCTCAAATTCACGTAAATAACTGAACTAATGAACCACCTGACTACCAAAAACCAACCTCGGCAGAGCTCAACACACATGCCCCAGCGGAATTACCAGCCAGCCAATAACCTGAACACCGCGAGATGCTGAGAGAGTCTGGATGATTATCTAAGCCAGGGTCACACGCCTTAGTTGCAGCTGCATTTCAATACTCATCTCTAAAAACTTATTAATTATCAGTGACAAAACCACTCTCCCTCATTAACCTGATCGCTGACCGTTCTGGTCTCTGCAGCTTGGTGCCATATATGGAGAAATTCAAGTGCAACAGAGCCAGACAATCACAGGCCAGGGTTCTCACCACTGAGCCACAGGGGATTGGGGCTTCTAGCACGTCTCTTTGTGGTCACAGCAGGAATCAAAATCAGTAGAGATTGAACCTCTTCTTACTCCCATTAAATCGCTGAGTACACAGACATACTGCACACATGTATACCTATTGCACCCATCTGTACCTAATGTACAGTCTGTGGAACTCGTTGCTGCAGAAGGCTGTGGAGACCAGCTTATTGAGCATCTTTAAGACCGAGATGGACAGGTTCTTGATTAGTAAGGAGATCAGAGTTATGGTGAAGAGGCAGGGGAATGGATATAAGAAAAATATCAGACACGATTGAATGGCAGAGCAGACTCGATGGGCCAAGTGGCCTAATTCTGCTCCATGTCTTATGGTCCTATTACACATCCATACCTACTGCACAATCTATTGTTGACTGACAACGGGACCTACATTTCAAAACGGCTTCATTGGCCGTAAGTGCTTTGGGATGTCCTGTGGTCATGACAGTTGCTATACAAGTGTTTCTTTTACTTGTAATGTGGGGATGCTGGCATTGGGTGGGCACAGTAAGAAGACTCACAACACCAGGTTAAAGTCCAATAGATTTATCTGGAGCTTTCTGAGCATTGCTCAGGTGAATATGCTGGCTCCCATCTGGTGATGATTGACACCAGAGTACTGGATTCTTTTAAAAAAAAAAACTACATTCCTTGGAACCGGCCTACTGCAACAACACGTCTCATAATTGGGTGTATCTGCACAATTATTGAACTGAGTGCAATCTTCGCAAAAGTGCACAGAGAGCTCTGGGTCAGGCAGGAAAAGCTATGTGAAGCTCCCGGCTTCACAGTTACCTCTCATCTGATTTAACACCACTCTGTGCAATTTCAGAGTGTTGGTAAGGATCACACAGCCAGCTGGAGCGGTGTGGCCTAAACATACCGGCAAAGCCGGGATTCTGAAACTGGGGTGGAGGGTGTGCGTTTTCTGATCCCGAAGTTTAAATTTAAAGCCCCCTCACAGAGATCAGGGTTCCTTTAAGGAGATTGGCCCCCAACATTGGGACTCCCATAGAGATCAGCACACCCCCACACAAACATCAGGGTGATCTAATTCTTTCGCACACACACACACACCCCCCCTCCACCCCCGGCATTAGTAATATGACAACTTATTCAAATTTATGTAAATCAGTTTCACTCCCAGATAGAGGTGTCATCAACAGAGTTTGTTGGGGGTGCAAAGTCTCACTGTTACAAATCCTATTTTTGATTGCTCACAAGATTTACTAGTCATTGTATGAACTGAGCCCTCCTCCACATAGACACCAGCTGTCCATGTTGGTTAGCCCTCCCACCGTTTGCATAACAGGGAGCCAAGCCAGGGATGTGACATCTGGGAGGGGGAGATTGAGGAGGCGAGATGTGTTGGGCCATTGAGAAGCAAAATGCTTCCAATACCAGGAAAGGCTCAATGAGGGCAGCCAGGATAAGTTAGGCCTCAGTTTGTGCCAGAGTGCTACAGAGCGCACTCCAGAATGCAGAATTTGGCTAGATCTCAAAGGCATCCTGATTGCAAAAGGATATAGCTATCTTTGATGCTGACATTGTACATTTGAAGCTTTGATTGTCGGGCGGGTGGGTGGTAGAATGAGCACAGTAGCCCAGCTGGCAAGCACTCAACTAATAACAGATAGGCAGCTTGTCATTAAACAATCTGAAATTGTTAACAAGCGCATTCTCAGACATCTTCCCTGGAGAAGTGAGACCATAATGCTCATCTCCCTCAGATACTTTACAGCCCTTGTTGTTGGCTGGGAACAAAATATAACCCTCAGCAGTGTACTCCACAGTTGAGAAAAGGCCACTAACTCATCTGATTTTAAAATGAAGTTATACTCATTCAAATAAGCAACTGCTATCCAAATTTGGGACATGTTCCTTTAAGAGGGCAGGTCAGCTGACCTGGGTGGAGCTTGCCTTAATGTGGAGACACCAGTGTTGGACTGGGGTAAACACAGTAAGAAGTCTCAAAACACCAGGTTAAAGTCCAACAGGTTTATGTGGTAGCAAATGCCACTGGCTTTTGGAGTGTTGCCCCTTCATCAGGTGAATCACCTGATGAAGGAGCAGCACTCTGAAAGCTAGTGGAGTTTGCCTAGGTAGTTTTGTGCCAGGGTATGGACATCTTAATAAACAGTTCCTGTAGTTTACTGCCACTAACCTGGTGGTCTTGTATTAGTTCTATATCAGACCTCATACTGAATAGCAATTCCCAGCAGGATCAGATCGACTGACTGCTAAGCTGGAGATTCAGACCTGCCCTAACAAGCTGCCCCTTAAAGAGAACGAGGACCACACATGGCAGGAACCTGACTTTAAAGGATTATTATATATTATTGCAGTCAATTGAATCATTAATGGAATTAACTGACATTTACTTAATGCAGATGGAGTTCCAACTTCTCAGCCCATTTACCTGCCGTATTGTGTCAGCCTGGTGAAATGATGTCCTACCCAATTACATCATATCCAACTGTACAGCTTTGGATGCAGGGGACACTCCAGAATTGGAAGTGTATTATTCTGCTCCATTTCTTGTCATTGTGGATATGTATAACTATGTACAGAAAACCACAGAGCAACATTTTACATTAGAGTAGAATTACAGGACAGAAGGAGGCCATTTGGCTCATTGAGCCTGCACGAACAATATTCCCATCCAGGCTCTATCCCCATTACCCCACATATCTACCCGGCTCAAACCCCTGCACTAAGGGGCAATTTAGAGTGGCCAATCTATCTAACCTGCACATATCTGGACTGAGGGAGGAAACCAGAGCATCAGGAGGGAATATGGGGAGAATGTGCAGACTCCACACAGACAGTGATCCAAGCCAGGAATCAAATCCACGTACCTGGTACTGTGAGGCAACAGTACTAACCACTGTGCCACCGTGCATTGCTATGATTTACAAGGAGCAAATCAAATCAAACGTTGACCATCAGAACTGCAAGTTTAACCAATTCAAGTTGGCTTGGGGGGGTGGGGGGGCTCAGATAATTCTGAATTTGTTTGCAATTAATCAATTGGGAGTAAAGGTCCCCGACGCAACGAGGTACATGTGTGAGGAACAGTAGCAGTTTTAATGTAGTAACCGTACAGAGAGTGAGTGGGATGGGAATGATGAAGATGTTGCCATTTCAAGCATTGCAACATGACAACACAGCAAATGGACACTAATCGTTTCCAGGTTAGAGTTATTTTCAGAAAAGCTATTAAAAATGAGTCAAATATTGGCATATTGCGGTTGTCCAGTTGCTGGCATTTCCAGCTGTTACAGATATACACATGCCTGACATTTGTGATTTATCTGCAAAAAGGCTGTTGCCACAACAACAGTCGGTGCACGTCAAAGTAACTCCAGACATGTTGACAAATTTATAAGAACTACATTAATGCAAAACAGTAGACAGAGGATTTACTGTTGTTCCCTCTTGATGTCTAATAATCAGCACCATTCTGACCTGGGGACAGAATTTCCGCATTAAATTTGTTCACATCCATAGGAAAGAAACAGCGTTTCGTAAATCAATTGGAAAACTGGTTGTGTGCTTAATGTTCAGAAGGGTGTTTCCTTAGCAATATTCAAGCAGGCAGCAAAAATAAAGGGAGATTTGGGAACACCTCCAATGGGCTAACATACGCAAGACTTCAAATTTGACTTGACAATTCTGAAATAAATAACAGCCAGGCAACACACAAAGTGTTACCATGATGGTTGCTAGTCAAGAATTAATTTCGTGTTGGCATTCTCAAAGCAAACTCCCGTACAATGTCGGCAAAAATTCGAATTAAGAAGGGTTCCCTAATCAACAGCTCACCTGCTGGGGCAGCCCTCCTTATTAAATTCTACACAAACAACATTCTTAAAAATATGTAAAGCTGAGTCAAGGTGGTTGCAAAGCATCGCCCGAGCTCCAACTACTAAGTGGCATGCCGATCAAAAACCAGTTCAGGCTCAAGTGCACGGGCATTGCACAGAATCTCGTTCAGCTGCTACTCCAAGTTCTGGAATTGTTTCTCTAAAGTAATTCCAGACGTACTGCATGTATATCCCCTGTCAGCATGGTAATACTCCCACGTTTTTAGTGTGATGTATAACACACACCCCCACGCCATTCTACAAAGCAAGCCTCGAAAACTAAAGGAACAATGTTTTGCTGAACACTTAGAGCTACTGGTTCAAACAACAGCACTTTGCACAGCACTCTTTGCTACATGTCTAATGCAAACACATACTGATGCAACGTACTCATTTCATTCTTAGCCTGCATTCAAACCAAGAGAAGAGTGGTACCACAAATCAGGGAAAAAAAAACACCTCACTCCCAGAGCAATTTCCCTTCCATCTGAGCACTTCTGACCTTCCATTTCTGACCTAATTGACTGCAAAAGCGAAACTGTGTCAGCGTGACGTTAAAAATGAAAAGACAAACCAATTAAACTCCACTTTAAGGTTAGTCTTTCTTTGGGATCCTCCTGTTTCAGTATTTAGGAGAACATTTATACAATAACTTCATTGCAGTGTTAATGCAAATCTATTTGTGACACTAATAAATAATTATCTATTTTAACCTACAAATACATACATTGATAAAAAATTGATTTGTCTACAAAATATTTAATGTTTAAAAACATTCAATGGGTACCAGATAATTGATTCTTCAACCAGTACAGACAATACATTTTATTTCATTGATTCTTGGGATGTGGCCATCATTGACTAGGCCAGCACTTCTTATCCACCCTGAATTGCCCTCAAAGTGGTGGTGAGCTGCCTTCTTAAACCACTAGAGTCCCTGTCATGTAAGTGTCCTTACAGGGCTGTTAGGGAAAGAGTTTCAGGATTTTGACCCAGTGACAGTGAAGGAATGGTCAAGTCAAAACGGTGTGTCGCTTGGAAGGGATCCAGTTCCCGTGGATCTGCTGTCCATGTCCTTCTCGCTGGGAGTGGTCATGGGTTTGGTAGGTGCTGCCTAAGGAGCCTTGGTGTGTTCCTGCAGTGCATCTCGTAGATGATACAGACTGGTGCCAATATACGTAGATAGTGGTGGGAGTGAATTTTCCTGGATGATGTTGAGCTCACTGAACATTGCTGGAGCTGTACCCATCCAGACAAGTGCAGAATATTCCATCACACTCCTGACTTGTGCCTTGCAGATACTGGCCAAGCTTTGGGAAATCAGGAGGTGATTTCAAGCCTCTGACCTTTTGTAACAATTCATTTACAGGGTGTGAGCATGCTGGCTAGATCAGCATTTATTGCCCATCCCCAATTGCCTTTTGGTGACCATGGGGTGCCTTTTTGAATTGCTCTAGTCCCCTGCTCCAATTCCAGAGGTGTAGGCACATCCATGGTGCTGTTAGAGAGGGTATACCAACATTTTGACTCAGTGACAGTGATGGAACTGTAATGTATTTCCAAGTTAGAAATTGAAGGGGAATCTCCAGCTGGTGGTGGCATTCCCTGGCATCTGTGGCCCTTGTACTTCCAGACCAGTGGTTCCCAACCTTTTATACATCACTGCACAATTCTACATTATTAAAAATATTTGAGCACACCTCCTATTTCCTTGTCTTTTTCCCTTACTAGGAACGTCATTTTTAATCTCTTCCTGTGTCCCTTGCTTCTCCTAGGATCTGGGAGAAGAGTCTTTGCTCAGGATATGGGCCTTTTTGAGTTTTTACTTTTTCTGTGGGTGCACAGGGACTTTGTCTTCAGCTCCAAATCCCGTTGGTCATCCGCGTGGGTCCTAAACTGTGCATGTGTGGCTTTTTCCTAACCGGTGCATGGTCAGGAGGCCTAAGATTCATCAGGTCTTGGTGATGTCAATCACAGAGCTGAAGACAAAGGTTTGTTCAGTTCACTTACGTGAATTTTGAATTATTTTAAATTTTTTTCCAAGGCAAATTTGGCAGGTGGGGGGTATTCTTGGAATGAGAACCGCTGTTCCAGGTGATAACACTCATGGGTTTGGAAGGTGCTGAGTTCCTGCAGTGCATTCAATTGTTGGTGCGTACTGCTGCCACCGTTCATTGGTGGTGGAGGGATTGAATATTACCCCATTTGCAAACAATCAAGCAGGCTCCTCTGCTTCTTGAGCATTGTTGGAGCTACACTCATCTAGGCAAGTGGAGAGTATTCCATCACACTCCTGCAACAAATGATGGTTAGGTTTTTTTTTTGTGGGAGGTGCGGTCAGGAGGTGGGTTACTTTCCACAGGATTCCTAGCCTTTGACTTGCTCTTGGAGCAACAGGATTTATTTATATGGCTCGTATAGTTCAGTTTCTGGTTAATAGTAACCCCCAGGATTTTAATAGTGGGGGATTCAGTTACAGAAATGCCATTAAGTATCAACGAGCAATGGTTCGATCCTGTCTTGTTAGAGATGATCATTATCTGGCATATGTTGGCGTAAACATGTCTGGATATTGTTCAGATCTTATTCTATTTGGACATGGACTGTTGCAGTATCCAAGGAGTTGCAGATGGTGCTGAATATTGAGCACATTTGAGTGACCTTATGATGGAAGGAAAGTCCTGTAGCCACGATATTGATATGGCTTGTCCAGTTTGATAGAAGACTGCTATGGATGGTTGAGTGAAATAAAAAAAAATGCTAAGTATAGTTACACCCAGCAGTAACTATGGACAAAGACAGTTAAGATTCCAGGTCAATGACCTTGTAAGACGTTAAAGATGTTGCAGTTTTCAAGCATAGAAAATTCACATCTCAGACCACCATTCAGCCCATCATGCGTGTGCCAGGCATGAGAGAGAATCTGATTTAATCCCACTTTTTAGCTCCGTAATCCTGTTGGTTTTTGCATTTCAAGGGCAATTCCAAGAATTTTTTTGAACATGAGGGTTTTTGCTTTTTATCACTGTTTCAGACGATGAGTTCCAGAAACTCCACCAACTCATGAAAATAATTCTCCTCAAACGCAACCCCTCCCACCATAATCTTTCCGTCAATAATCTCATATCTACATCCCTGATAATTGGCCTTTCCCTCTCTCAGAAATAGGTCCATCCTCTCCACCAGATCTCAGTTCCTCAATGTTGTCCATCTCCCCAGCTCAGTCCCAAAAATGAAGTTAACCAAACAAGTCTTTCTTCATGGCAAATTATCTACATTCTTGCAACATTCTTGTAAACCTCCTCCACTCTTTCTCTCATGCAATCACATCCTTCCTATATTGCAGTGACTTACATCATACGCGATACTCTAGCTATGGCCTAACTAACGTTTCATCTAGTTTTAACTAGTGTTCCAGCATAGCCTCCCTGTTCTTATCCTCTATGCCTCGACCATAAAACAAAGTATCCCTAGACCTTCTAAAACACCTCATCTACCTGTGCTTGTACATTCCAGATCAGTGGACATGAATTCCAAAATCACTTTGTTCCTCTCCACTCCATCATATTATTGTGTATTCCTTATTTACCCTCCACGTAGGGTGGCATTGTTAGCACTGCTGCCTCACAGCGCCAGGGACCCAATTCCGGTCTTGAGTCACTGTTTGTGTGAAGTTAGCATGTTCTCCCCATGTCTACATGGGTTTCCTCCCATACATCAAAGATGTGTGGGTTAAGTTGATTGGCCATGCTAAATTGCCCTTTCGTGTCAGAGGATTGGCAAGGTAAATAGGTGCCTGGTTACCTATTACCAAGGTTACGGTAATAGGGCCTGGGTAGGATTGTAGTCGGTGCAGCCTCGATGGGTCAAATGGCCTTCTCCTGCATTGTCAGAATTCTATATTCATTACCTCAACTTCTCCGGATTGAATTCATTATTTACTAATTTTTAGTTCAACAAACCACTCCACTGACAGCTTTCACCCAATCATCAACCACGTGGCCAATTACTTAAGCATACTCTCTACAATTTAAGTCAAATCATTGCTATATGCCACATAAACAATGATTATCCCACGCTGAGGCCTGTGGAACCCCATTGAAAATAGCTTACCAGTCACAAAAACCCTAATGGACCATCAGCCTTTGCTTCCTGCCCCTGAGTCAATATTGAATGCCTTGTTTTCATTCCTCTGACTTAGTCTGCATGCGAGACAGAGAGAGAGACACACAGAGACAGAGAGAGACACAGAGAGAGAGACAGAGAGAGAGAGACAGCCATAAAGGGATTTGCATCAAGGAGAGCTAAGAATGCACGGAGATAAAAATGTATTTTAAAAAAAGGGGGTTCAGATGGAGGAGAAAGGTCACGGTCCAAAGTTGTTGAGCCCAATCTTGAGTCCTGAAGATTGTAACATGCCAAATTGAAAGATGAGGTGTTGCTCCTCCAGATTGGGCTGAACTTTAACAGTCATGTTGATCAAATACTCTACGGAAAAGGTGTGCATAGTACCAGCCAAAAGGCTCCTAATGGCTGGTGTCTATGAATTAGGTTCCATGATCAGATGTTTACTCATTTACAAATTCCTCATTCTTCACTTCCTGTTGTCAGCAAACCCAGTAAAAGGGCAAGTAACCAGCTTCCCTCCAGAAATCTCTCATATATCGGCAACTTTATAATATTCATTGCTACTGATTCATTCAAAATAGTCAGCAGTTCAATCGTACAGGAAATTTAATTTAATGACTAACATTGCTGAAACCCTGTGCTTATTTCCTTCTATATAAAAACCTCTACTGTTTGGACCAATCACTAATTTCCTAATCATAGAGGTTTCACAGTATGAAAACAGGCCCTTTGGCCCAACTTGTCTATGCTGCCCAGTTGTTAACATTAAGCTAGTCCCAATTGCTTACATTTGGCCCATATCCCTCTGTACCCATCTCACGCATGTAATTGTCTAAAGAACAAAGAACAAAACAGCATGGGAAACAGGCCCTTCGGCCCAACGAGCCCGCACCACCACCCCGATGTTCCCACCTCTACCTGTGATCCCTGTCTACGTTTATAGATCTATGGATTAAAAACCAAATTTGAGACAATTTAGGGAGAATTTGTTTTGCCAATTAGCCTAAGAGCACATCTTTGGGATGTGGGAGGAAACCGGAGCACCCGGAGAAAACCCACGCAAGCACAGGGAGAATGCGCAAACTCCCACAGACACAGGCCCAAATCCATGTATCTGCACAGCACAGTGATAGTCACTGAGCTGTCGTGCTGCCCATCAAATGGTCCAGGTCAAGCATACACTAACGACATGAAGCACTAGGATACTCTTGAAAAAAATCCAAGAGCAGTCCTCTCACAAACCATCGCGTGTATGCCCCTATGATTTTAAAAAGACAAAATTGTACCCACCTCTACTATAGCTTCAGCAGCTCGTTCCAGACACTCACTACCCTCTGTGAAGAAAATTGCACCTCTGAAGCCTTGTGTATCTCTCTTCTCTCAGCTTAAATCTATGCCCTCTAGTTTTAGACTCCTCTACCTTTGGGAAAAATCTGGCAATCTACCTTATCTATGCACCTCATTATTTTATAGACTTTTATAAAATCACTCCTCAGCCTCTACATTCCAGGGGATAAAATCCCAATCCACCCAAACCATCAAGTCCCCGGAGCATCCTAGTAAATCTTTTCTACACTATTTCTAGTTTAATAATATCCTTTCTACAATAGGGTGACCAGAACTATACACAGCATCCTGAGTATGGCTGTACCAATATCTTGTACAACTTCAACAAGACATCCCAATTCCTGTATTCAATGTTTTGACCAATGAAACTAAGTATGCCGAATGTCTTCTCCACTACCTGTCCATCTGTGACTCCACATTCAAGGAGCTATGAACCTGTATCCCTAAATCACTTTGTTTTATAACTTTCCCCAAGACCCTACCATTAACTGAGTAAGTCCTGCCCTGGTTCAATCTATCAAAATACATCACCTCACATTTATCTATATTAAATTCCATCTGCCATTCGTCAGCCCACAGGCCCATTGCTCAAGATTTTGTTGCAATCCTAGATAACCCTCTTCACTATCTACTATGCCACCAATCTTGGTGTCTTCTACAAACTTACTGCCTAAACTCTCATCCAGATCATTAATATAAATGACAAATAAGTTTTTTTTATTTTATTCGTGTCACAAGTAGGCTTATAGTAATGTTGTAATGAAGTTATTGTGAAAAATCCCTCACTACCACACTCTGGCTCCTGTTTGGGTACACTGAGGAAGAATTTAGCACGGCCAATGTATCTAACCAGCACGTTTTTCAGACTGTGACCCAGCACCGATCCCTGAAGCACACCATTGGTCACAGGTCTCCAGTTCAGGAAAGAACCCTCTATAACCATCTTTTGTCTTCTATCAGGAAGTCAATTTTGTATCCAATTGGCCACCTCACGAGATCTTGTGAGATTTAACTTTATGCAACAACCTACCGTGAGGTGTCCTGTCAAAGGTCTTACTAAAGTCGAAGTAGACAACGCCAACTGCACTGCCCTCATCTACCTTCTTTGTTACTTACCCCTTCAAAAACATCTTGGGTCATTAATCACATTAAACACAGAAATACCTGCAGATTATTGGGCTTGATAGCTGTTTTTAAAAGTTGTAATTACAGTTATTTTATTAAATAAGTAAGCCGTTAGACATCACTTCTGTGATGTATGTATCCACATATTATATGTTGGGATATGGACTGCCCCTTTAAGTCAGGTGACTCCTGGACTATTCGCTCTGTCCAGAGAGAGCCTGTTTGGCCATCTTAGACCTGACTGTGTGAATGAGTGCACACCTTCAATAAACAGATCCCGTATTGAAGAACGCAAACCCATCTCGTGATTTTTTTTTATATACCCATTAGTACACCGGGACAAACATAATGGGTGGGATTTTACAGCCTGAAACCGTAAAATCCCACCCAAGGTCAAAGGACCTTCTCATGCTCCATTCCTCGCCCACCCTGACTTCAGTGGCTGGGTGGGGGGGACAGTAAAATTTCAGCCAATAACTTCAGTTTGATATAGCTACAATAGTAATGGTACAGTGATACTCCCTGACTACCTTCAGTAGCTTTGTGCAGGCTCATTGCTCAAGGCACATGTTCAGCCACCCCTGAACATGAACAACTTTGAGTGATGTCTGGGACAGTGATGCTCAACTCAGTTCTTTAACTGTTTAAAAAAACCTGACTTGCAGGGGTGTAAATATGGCATTTTGTAGTTGTTGATGAAATATGAAAAGAAAAAATTTGGCAAGCGAGCCTGTAGGATAAACATCTTACTCATGGTTCCGAGATGATCGTTTTAATTTTTTTAAATGTGATAACAGGCCAAGATTCATCTAGACATGATACCAGTCCAAAGATCTGTGGACTACATTGATTGGCTGTGTTAAATTAACCCTAGTGTTGGAAATTAGCAGAGTAAGTGTAAGGGGTTACAGGAATAGGGCTTGGATGGGATTACAGATTAGATAGATGGCCTCCTCCTGCATTAGTATTCTGAGTCTTTAGTTTCTGGGTAAATTTTTCCTGGTTTGGTTCAAAATTATTCCTGCAACCCTCCTTTAAAACTTCGCTAAAATTAAAGTTTCCTACACCCAGGATGGGATTTGCCAGTCCTGCCAAAAGCAGCCATCATCACAAGAGGGATGAGAAAATTTGTAGATTGGCTAAAAGTCCCAAATTTTGGATTCTCACAAGAGGTTTGCACACAGTGTTTAACACAACTTCCCTTAGCAGTTAGTTTCTCTGGTCAAGTTCAGTTCCAAACATTTGGACCATTTCTCCACATGATATTCTTGAATAACAATCTAAAAAACCCACAGTTTCACCTCTGCAGTTGAACATCATCAGTATGCTCCAGGCCATAGAAGCAGAAAGCACTGACCTTCGGCACATCTTTTAAATACAGACACTGTTCATACAAACCATAGAATTCCTACAGTGCACAAGGAGGCCATTCGGCCCATTGAGGCTGTACGGACAACAATCCCATCCAGACCTTATCCCCATAATCCTACATATTTATCCTGCTAACCTACATATCCCGGGACACTGAGCGACAATTTAGCATGACCAATTCACCTAACCCTTGGACTTCTTTGGGCTGTGGGAGGAAACCAGAGCACCCAGACGAAACCCATGCAGACACGGGGAGAATGAGCAAACGCCACTGAGACAGCAACCTAAGCCGGGAATCAAACCCAGCTCCCTGGAGTTGTGAGACAACAATGCTAACCACTGTGCCACTATTTTGGAACAGCTGTTAAACCAAGTAAGTAAGGGGAAAACTGGATAAGTCAACGAGGGAGAAACAAGTTGAAGGAAAGATGATCAGTTTAGATGATGTAAGGTGGGAGTCTACTCAGGGGGTGTTCAAACGCCAGCGTAGACAAGCTGGGTCTAAATGAAGTTATAATACAGCAACAGATTAATGTATTAAAAAGGACAACGGATCAGATCTAAGCTCTGTTGTCTTGCCACATCACAGTCATGAATAATAGTGGCTAATTAAACAAATGGCAAGTTGAGAAGGTGCCACAAACATCTCCCAACATTGACAGTGCTCAGCACACATACGCAAAGGGCAGCACTGAAGCATTTGCTTCCATCTTCAGGCACGGAGTGGATAGGATAGCTGTGGTTAAATGTATTACTGGAGGCATCGTCACAGGTTTGCATCCACACTCCATCCATTACTCGGTCAACACACCCATCACTGCCTTCCGACTGCAATTGGAAAGCAAAAAGACTCAATACCCAGTTGGATGATGGTTGGCTGTCATCATTAAAACCAGGTGTAAAAATATTGAAAATCCAGGAAGGAGAAACGTTCAAAGAAAACAAAGACGATGGGTGGAAATTTTCCCAACCTGCCCATCACGGGAATCGTAACGAGCTGGATAGGACCGGACCACGCAAGGTTCTGCTGACCTCGGGTGGGATCTTCCAGTCTTGGTGCTGAAAATTCCACCCATTGCCTTTTATTTAAATTGTCCAATGATTTCTCTCCAGGCTCACACACAGCAGTGTCCTGGAGATTGATCTTCAATTCCTGGAGACACCAGGCCAAACCTGGAGGGTTGGCAACCCTGAAAGTGGATAATTAATCCCTCTTGCCTTCTCCAGAGGTTCCCCAGCATCACCCAATTCATCGGGCATGATATGAGGAAACGATGGAGCCCGCTGGCTCCCTATACATCGCTAGCCATGGAGGATCAAATTCATGTTCTCAAGTTATTGAACATAACGAGTCCCTGAAAGCTTAAAATCATGAGATGTGGTGCTGTTCCTCCAGCCAGCAGACTGGACCTCCCTGAACCCCCTGTGAGGACAGAAATGGGAGCTTGACAGCAAGGTGGTGAATTGAACCAGCAAGTGGCCAGAAGATTGGGGTCACTGAACAGGAAGCGTTCTGCAAAGCGATCGCCCAGTCTGCGTCTAATCTCCCTAGAACAAAGGAGACTTCATTGTGAGTAGTGAATGCTGTATATCAGGCTTGTCTAACCTGCAGCCCAGCCTGTGAAGTATCTCTCCACCAAGTGATCACTGCTAAGACGGGTCAGTGAGTTTGAAGATTCATCAGCCATGCTCCCTCCGTGCACCCGGCACTTCAGTGTGGCGATGAGGGGATTTTCACACTAACTTCATTGCAGTGTTAATGTAAGCCTACTTGTAACATTGAAACATAAACTTGAAACTTTAACTTTTAAATGTTTCTGCAGGGCACTGTGCCTCCAATGACAGTCCGTTTCTCTCCTGTGCTGCTGCTGTTGATAGGCTCAATAGTCAGCCTATCAGCAATAAACATAGGAGGGAAACAAGCTGTAAGTAGGGGAGCAGTGAACACTGATATCTCTGAGTACGTGAAAATAGAGTCTCCTCTCACTCTGTGTTCCTGTGGCTTCGGCCGCTTTCACCCACACCTGCTGCTCTGGCGTGGATTTGGTCATGTTGCTCCAGTTCTCCCTGTATTTGCCCTGCTTTCTGGGCTCCCCCAGTGGCACCCATGTTCAGACGCTGCTAGGCCTCAGATTTGCTCCAGGTCTTTCTTCATTTCTTCTCCGTCCTGCCCCAGCCAGTTCAGTGAGCGAGAGAATGTAAGGGTAGGTGAGAGTGTGTGTGTGTGTGTGTGTGTGTGTGTGTGTGTGTGTGTGTGTGTGAAGGGTGAGTATTTATGTATGAGGGGCATGCGTGTATGAGCGGCACATATGTGTGAGCTAGCTGTGCATGCCAGTGTGTGATGACTGTGTGTGCACACATACACATGTGTGAAGGGCAAATAAAATAGCACTGGAGTGAGTGACTTCTTGTGAGTTTTCCCAGCATATCCCCTAATTCCATCCCGTTCAATGCTCTTAAAACTGAACTCTTAACTCGTTTAAACTTTCCAATAATGTCCCCAATAAATCTCTTTTGGTCTTTCTCTTCACCCTATCTATAACTGCAACATTAAATTCTGCACCCTATCCTTTCGTTCTCCCTGCGTCCTTTATGAACGGTATGTTTTGTCTGCATGGCATGCAAGAAACAATACTTTTCACTGTATCCTACTACATGTGACAATAATAAATCAAATAAAATCTGTGTGCGTATGCGCACATGAAAGAGAAAAAGAGAGAGAGGAGAGGATGGGGTACAGTGAGGGTGTGATTCCTAGTGTCAGGGCCAGTTTGGGCTGAAGAGCCTGTCTTCGTGCTGTAGATTTTATAATTCTGTGTGTTTGGTGGTGACATTATGCTGAAGGCAAGGGAAATGGAGCAGGATGATCTTTGAATACAGAGGCCAGTCGGGGTGTTAGATGAGGACAAAGGGACCTCCATTATTGTTCCAGGAGGGAAGGGATGGTGGAAGAATTGAGAACACACCCATTTGCCTTTTGTTCCACAATATCAGTGCTAGTTAATTCTTGCCCCCTCTAACCTATCCCTGAGCCTTTCTTTTGTTCTGTGGAAGTGCCCCTTTCAATCTCTCTTCAGTTCTGAAGTACAGTCATGTTGGGCTCAAATCATTTCTCTCTCTCCGTAGATGCTGTCAAACCAGCTGGGTGGGATTTTCTGGCCCCACTCATCCCAAGGCTGGAATATCCCACCGAGATCAACAGACCTTTGCATGGTCCGCCCCCACCTGCTACAATTTCCGCGAGAATTCCTGCTGAATTTTTCCAGCGCTTTTAGTTTTCATTTTAGATTTGCAACGTCTGTGTATTTTGTTTTCCCTTTGTCGCATTTTCAATCAATTATCAGCAAAGTAAGGTCATTGTCAGTGTCAGCACATAGCATTTACTCACCAATCCTATGGTCAGTTTGAGCTCCGCGTGAAACACTCCCAATAAGCTGAATCCCAGAGTCAAGTGAGCGTGACTGCCCTCAGCCCCAAGGCAGCATCTGACCGAATGACATCAAGGAGCCTTCGTAAAATGGAACAAATGAGAATGGGTGGAAATGTTTCCATAGGTTTGGAATCATACCTAGCACAAAGAAAGATGGTTGGTTTTCATCAAATACAATCATATCAGCCCCAAGACTTTGCTGCAGGTGTTCCCTAGGGTCGCGGAAGAATTAGAGCAGAAACTGCAAATAGATTCTAGACCGGTCCCAGCTTAATGGAAATTAGCAAAAGTAACATTGCCTTTGAAGAACGGCTGGAGCCAGGGAATAGGGATTGATGAATTAACCTGATATCAATCATTGGGAAAAGTTCAGAATCTATTATAAAGGATGTCTTAATAATGCACTTAGAATATCACTATGTGATCAGGCAAAGTCAATGTGATTTTACAAAAAGGGAAATTGTGTTGGATACCATTTATTAGAGCCTTTTGAGGATGTAACTATGAGGGTAGATAAAGGGGAACCAGCAGATATAGTAAACTGAGATATCAAAGAGTGTGAATTTTGTGGACCTACATAAAATGGATTACAGCAGTTTGAGAAGGCAGTTCAGCACCACCTTAGCTGATGAGGCCAAAATTTAAACTAAATACCCATCTCCCTGTCCAATTGGCCAACAAGGTACAGAAGTCAAAACAAGTGAATATCAGCTGCCAATTTTTATCTTAAAAAGGTAATTTTGGTTGCTTAAGGGGTTGCATTGGGTCAATGACAGGAGATGGCATTATATTTCATTATTACATTATATTGGCAAATATATATATCGCAAGAGATTGCAGGTTGCTTTAAGAATGGATCACCGGATTTGATGGTGATCTCATTAGTGAGTGATTCCAGGCAGCAGCTGGCATACTGAAAAAGGAATGTTTTGCTGTAGTCATTTGAAAAAAAATACATCAAGTCGACAGTCTCCAGATTAAAAAGGGAAGTACTGGGAAGACAATATATATATTGTATATTCTCAAGTTGATAGTGTCTGCAAGAGAAATGGTGGGTCAATTAGGATTCATGGATACCTTGAATGAAGAAAATGTATCATGGAATTTCTATGCTGAGAGTATTTCCTATAAATGAATAGAATTGTCATGAATTTTTTTTTTTAACCAGTTTTTCTCAGTACAATAGGATGTAAAACTTACAATTTGCTGTGGAATTTGGTTCATTCAGCAAAACCAAGAACCAAAACTTAGAATGACTTGCTGATTTGAAACAATGTTTATCAAGAAAGCTGGAATTGACCATCCAAGGTGGGAATCTATTGCCGGGAATCCAAATGGTCATACCTTGGAGAGTTCTTGAACAACTACGTGAAAGATGTACTGGGATAGTCTGGATGAAGGAGTTAGCATATAATAATTTTTCGTAGTCGGGTCTGGATATGCAGATTGAAGAAAAAGTGGAAAGTGCCAATCCTGTGCATGAAGAAGAAATAACCTCTGTTGTCTCCCTTACAGCCTTGGGAATGGCCTACAATGCCATGGCAGTATTACATATAGATTTTGCGGGTCCATTTGAGGATTACATGTTCTTAGTCATAATTATTGATGCACACTCAAAGTGGCCAGATGTTATCATAAGATCTACTACATTGGAACAAACCACTGAAAATCTTGGATGGAATTTTTCAAGCTTTGGTAAGCTAGAACAGATTGTGAACGATAATGGTTCACAGTTTAATTCACAAGAGTTTGAGAATTATCTCAAAGTAAATGGTATTCAGCATAAAACCTGCACTGTACCATCCATCAACTAATGCTGAAAGATTAATACAATCCTTGAAACATCCTTTAAAAGCTTCAAAAGAGCAAGGTTCATTATCATCTCATGTGAATAGATTTTTGTCCATTCACAGAAACACTACTCATGCGACTACCCAAAGTTCATCTATATTACTATTCTTAATAAGAAAATTCAGAACTATGTTTAATTTGTTAGCATCTCCATAAACATCAAGAATGATAAAGCATCAACAAAAATCTCAATCAAGTTGCTAGACGAGAAGTGAGGGCAAAACAAAACTCATTTCAATAAGGAGATCAAGTGTTAGCAGATAATTATGCCACAAATGAGAAATGGGTGAAAGATCTTATGTATGCTTAGCCCTGTTTGCTCCAGCCTCTGCAAAAATATTTCTGCCTATGCAACCCTTTCTGCTTAACTGGACAACTAACTGCTAACTTGACTACATGTAGAATCAGAAGATTAAAGGTTAGCTAGAAATTGACGGCACTCCTGAAGGGTACACCACACAGGCAAACATGCTTTTCATAACAGAAGCTGCAAGAAGTGTTTTTCTAAGATGGAGACAGACTGCAAAACATATTTCCAAAAATGAGATAAGAACTGAAATATATTTTGGATTTTAGCATGCGTGTCTTCAATTAGTTTTTGAGATTCAGTTCAGTGCAATCAAGTTCAGTACAGGGACTTGCTTAGAAGCCAGTCTACGAGTTTGCTTTTTCTTTTCAATTCTGTCATGTTAACGCTTTTAAGTACTGTTCAATAAAAGAAAACCATTTTTGAAAACTCATTTCAGTGTTATCCTCATCTGTTTGAAGAAATGAATGGACCTAAGAAAGTGCCAGCCATAGTTTGAGCAAAAAACAGGCCCAATTTCTTTGCAATTAAAGTCAAGGATGAACCAGTTTGGCAATTGTTTCCATCTCAAAATGATTTCTCAGAATCATCTCCAGAAGTCCAAACTTCTTCAGTGCCAATTGTGGTGGATATTTCTACGAAAGACTTAGTTGAATCTGAGTTGCCTGATGCTTGTTTTTATGCTTCTATACTGAGGGAGGATGATTAGTTCCAAGAAAAGAAGGAGTGTCTACAAGTTCCAAATCATACTTCTAGGGTTAAGGACAGCTAAGTTCCAGAATGTCATAAACAATCAAACAGGAATGAATGTTCTCCTGATTGACTTTCTTACTGACATAGAAACATAGAAGCTAGGAGCAGGAGGAGGCCATTTGGCCCTTCAAACTTGCTTTGCCATTCATTATGATCATGGCTAGTCATCCAACTCAATAGCCTAATTCCATCTTTTCCCCAAACTTTGATCCCATTCATCCCAAGTGCCACATCCAGCAGCCTCTTGAATACATTCAATGTTTTGGCATCAACTATTTCCTGTGGTAATGAATTCCACAGGCTCACCACTCTTTGGGTGAAGAAATGTCTCCTCACCTCCATTCTAAATGCTCTACCCTGAATTCTCAGACTGTGACCCCTGATTCTGGACTCCCCCATTATTGGGAACATCCTCCCTGCATCTACCCGATCTGGTCCTGTTAGAATTTTATAAGCCTCTATGAGATCCTTCCCCATTCATCTGAACTTCAGCAAAAACAGTCCAAATCTAGTCATCTCTCCTCACACATCCTTCCCGCCATCCCCAGAATCAGCCAGGTAAACCTTCACTTGCAGTCCGAGAGCAAGAACATCCTTCCTCAGAAATGAAGATCAAAATTGCACATGATACTCTAAGTATGGCCTCACCAAAGCCCTTTATAATTGCAATAACACATGTATGACTGTCTATAAAGATTAATGCTGCATAGTACTATGTCCAGAGATTTACTGATCCTTTGTATAACATTGTAATAATCTATCATCATGACCACGGAAGTAAAGATGGAGTGATGTTGTATATTTAAGAGTTGAAGGTTACTTTAAGAACTGATCACATGACCTGACGGTGATGTCCTTAGGGTGTGCACTCAGGCTGCTGTTTTACCTTACGGTGTATTCTTTGCAGAGTAAAGAGCAGCTCCTCAATAAAACCTGCAGAGTACTTGTTTGGATCTCCGTTCGCAAAAATCAAGCCTTTTCTTTCTGTGTAAAACCCACAATTCCTAACATTGTTAGGCCATTGCAAAAGCAAATATATTTTTAAGCCTATTACTAGTAAAAGTGAGAGTTAAAAAGGCATTGCAGAAAATAGATCATTATTGAAATGTCCACAATTAATCGTAGAATACAGCAATGCAGAAGGAATGCATTTGGCCCATCGAGTCTGTACCGACAACAATCCTACCCAGGCCATATCTCCGTAACCCCATGTATTTACACTGCTAATCTCCCCGACACTAAGAGGCAATTTATCATGGCCAATCGGCCTAACCTGCACATCTTTGGAGTCTGGGAGGAAACTGGAGCACCCGCAGGAAACTCACACAGACACCTGGAGAGTGTGCAGACTCCACACAGTCACCCAACACCAGAAGTGACCCTGAATCCCTGATGTTGTGAGGCCCCATTACTAACCACTGTACCGCGCAATCTCTCCGATCATGCTCTGTTGCTATCCAGGGTTACACTCTTGACAGCATCTGGAGACCTGAACCACTAAACAGCCTGGATGCCAATCTGCAAAAATGCTAATGAGCTCTAAACCATTGGGTTACATAGAGGCAGGGGTGGAGATCGCAACTTCAAGGGCATATCTTGAATGGCAGAACAGTAGCGTAGGAAAAAGAAAGTGAGAAAATATACAAAATGTGAACAGACACGTAACACTGACCATGCAAGAGGCTCTTTGACAATTGGGCACAAGTGGACCAGATACAGCTTATGTGAAGAAATACTCCAACAATTACTTCCCCTTTAAACATTGACTTTACTAATCATTACTAATCATAAAGTCATTACTAATCCAGGCTTATTACAAAACAAAGTATTACTTCCACCTACTTCCCCTTCTCTTGCAATTCAATAGTGCAGAGTTTCTGGAAATTAACTCACATCTGTGGATCTAGATAATATCACATGATTTGAATAGGAACATTTTTATTTCCAGGCAGCATTTATTCAACATGAAATCATTTATTTTCTTACGAAAATCACAAGATTCTTTTACTCTTTGCACTGGCCTCTGCTAATGGAAATTAGTGCTCAGGCAGTCGTCAGCGCCCTGCCTCTCGAGTTGGTTTTCCTAACAGACTTGTGATCATTGCTCTTTTTTGGTGCTCAGATTTTACTGCGCAACTTTAGTCCACTAAACTTAACTGAAAGTTGGACTGCAAAATAAAAATCCCATCCTACTCTGGAAACTAATAATAACAACAGAAAATGCTGGAATAAACTCAGCAGGTCTGAAGGTATCTGTGGAGAGAGAAACAGAGTTGATGTTTCGAGTACGTAAGACTTTTCTTCAGGAAAAGAATGTTTACTCTGCGTGAAGTGACCTTCCATTGACATCCTTAAGACAATTAGAAGGACATAGCTATTCAGTTGTGAAATAGCAAAAGGAAGCTCGGGGTAATAAATCTAGAATGCACCAACGCACACACATTTTTAAACAAGTGTTGGGCTGCAAGAGAACCAGAGTTGGCAGTATGTTGGATTAACCATATAATCATTGCATCACAGCATGGGACGGTTAACAGATTTGTTTTCAAATGGGAGGTTGTAGAAGGTGATGACCAAAAGGTATTGTCACTGGACTGGTACATCTGGGTCCCTGGTTTAAATCCTGCCACAGACAAAAACAAAATTCCAATTTAATTTTAAAAATCTGTTAATTAAGTCCAACAACAACCAACACATCTACTGGCAATTGTTGTAAAAAAAAAGCCCTGTCTGGTTCACTAATGTCCTATAAGGAAGGAATTCTATTGTCTTGAATTTGTCTGGCCTGTACGTGACTCCAGACCCACAGCCACATGCTTGACTCTGAAATCTCACAGCACCAGGTTAAGGTCCAACAGGTTTATTTGGAATCACGAGTTTTCAGAGTGTAGCTCCTTCATCCAGTGAAGGATGCAGCATTCCAAAAGTTCTTAATTCCAATAAATCTGTTGGACTTTAATCTGACGTGGTGAGGCTTCTTATGTACCCACCCCAGTCCAATGCTAGCATCTCCACATCATGACTCTGAAGTGGCCTAGCAATAAGAATTGGTCTAGTCTGTGAGCGAAACCCACATCCTATGAATTAATTTTTAAAAAACTTCTAGATGCAAGTCACTCATGGGAATCTTATTTTCCTATGAACTAAATTCTGCTGTGTGTCTAAAACGCATACAACTCAAATTGGACTGTGTTTCTAAAACGCATACAACTCAAATTGGACTGTGATTCTAAAATGCAGACAACTTAAATTGTACTCCTTCTAAAATGCAAACTCAAATTATACAGTGTTTCTAAAATGCAGACAACTCAAATTGCCTTGAAGCAATTTTTAATATGTTCCAGCGTATTCCTGGAAGAGAGGGGGGAGGAAGGCCATTATTTACAATGCTGGAGTGTTCCGGTTTATACAGGAATACAGCCTCAGATCACTAACAGCAGACTGGGACATTTTAAAGCCATTCACGGTTAAACTCAGAGAGCTCAAATTACACCCGACGGAACATGGGCTCTTAATCCTTTCTCCTTCTGGAAAGCTGCATTTGAGTTGGCCTGTTCCGAACAAGACAATGTTAAATGCAACAGAACTTGAAAATTGGTACATTGGATTCTGGAGCTATATACAATTCAATCTTCCTTTGATTCTGGAGATTTTAAAAAACAAAAATCTCGAAATGAAAATATGGAACAAAAATGATATAACAGTTGGAAAGTCATGCTATTTCAGCAAATAATTTATCAGCATGATTAATAAATATTCATCTTCAGCATTTAAGATTTGAAGTTGGTAATTTGGACAAAGACTAAAATGCCTTGATGCTTAATTCATCAAAGATCCTTAGACAGCACGTTCCAAACCCATGACCACTTACATCTAGAAGGACAAGGGCAGCAGATACATGGGAACACCACGACCTGCAAGTTCCCCTCCAAGCCACTCACCATCTTGAATTGGAAATATATCACATTCCTTCACAGTTGCTGGGTCAAAATCCTGGAATTCCCTCCCTGACGGCATTGTGGGTCAATCCACAGCATGTGGATGCAGTGATTCACGAAGGCAGCTCATCACCACCTCGTCAAGGGCAACTAGGGATGGACAATAAATGCCGGCCAGTCAGCGATGTCCATGTTCAATGAATGAATGAAAAAAAATAAAATCTTGCAGAACAATTTGCTATTTACAAAATGGATTTATCAAATAGTATGGCTGGCTCATGTTTTTGAATGCACAATTTAAAATCATTTTTAAAAAATTACTATTGGACAGCAGCCCTCAAACTAAAGTTTTTAAAGTTTATTTACTAGTGTCACAAGCAGGCTTATATAACACTGGAATGAAATTACTGTGAAAATCCCCTAGTCGCCACACTCTGACGTCTGTTCGGGTTCACTGAGGGAGAATTTAGCATGGCCAATGCACCTAACCAACACAACTTTGGACTCTGGGAGGAAACCCACACAGACATGGGGAGAATGTTCCGCACACCGTCCCAAGCCCTGTTGCTGTGAGACAGCAGGTGCTAACCACTGCTCTTGTTCTACAGGACAAATAGAGGCAGCTTTGTGCAGAAGTTTAATCACTACTCCCCCCCACTCCCTTTTCAGGCATCTCATGCTGGGACATCCCACTCAACTGAAAGAGACTAGTGCTGTGCTAAACATTACTTCATGCTATTCAATTACACTACCTTCTCACAGAAGGAGGATCTCTGCGGAAGTGAAATACTGCTGCAAAAGAACAATAAAAGATGTGGGGAGTTTAAACCAATTTAATGTGACACATTACTGGAAGAGAAGGGCAAAAGATGACATCTGTAGAATGTTCAATTTATCCACATTGTAATAAATCACAGGCCTTAGGGATGCAGCAGCGAGTCACAGTACACCAACCACAAGTAACACTACTTATTAGCTCAAAATTCAATAAAGACAGAGACAGACTTATGAGCGCTGCAGGCTTTACGAGCAGCAACAATGGTTGAGTTATGCATTTGAAAAATGCCCCACAGGTCCAAAGATCCTATTTCAGTTATTCATTATTTGTTTCCCATTGTTGCTGTCTTCATTCATGCCCCCTGTTGGTAAAACATCTTTTCAAAAGCTGCGGATGCTGCTACGCAGAAGGATCTGGGTGTTCTTGTACGTGAATCACACGTACAAAGAGAACCTGCAAAGTACAACAAGCACCCAGGCAGACCAGTGGTATGTTAGCCTTTGTTCCAAAGGAGGCCGGAGGACAAGGACAAGGAGCTCTTGCTGCTTTTATACAGAGTTTTGAGGAGATCACATCTGGAGCATTTTGCTCTCCTCACCTGAACCTTGAAGTGGGTGAGAAAAGTTTTTAGATTAGCTTCTGAGATGAAAGGTGAGACTGAGTGGAATGGCCCCGTATTCACTGCAGTTCAGAATAAAGTTCACCTCAATTCTCAGATGCCAAGAAGATGTTTCCATGGCTGAAGAGTCTAGAATTGAGGCATTGTCTCAAGTAAGGGGTGGGACATTTAGAACGGAGGTGAGGAGAAATTGTGCATATTTGGGACTCTCCACCCCAGGAGCTGTGGTGTTCAGTCGCTGAGTATATACAGGACTGGAATTAAATGAAGGGATGTGAGAAGAGGGTGGAAAGTGGAGTTGAGATAGAAAATCAGTCATGATTTTATTGACTAAAGCAGCTACAAGGGACCACCTTCTACTTCTACCCTTCCCTCTCTTTTATTTTGCTGTCCTCTGTTGATTACCAAGACCAATTCCACTGAAGCATTGGATCAAACGGTTGAATCACCACATCTCGAGAAACCTTTTTTAAGCAGTTTGCCCTCTGATAGATGTGGAGAGTCAGCTAGGCTCTCCCAGATATCAAATCGCCACTGTTCCACACTGACGATGCTCTTAACCTCAAGTCTTACTTCCCTCTCCCACATGTCATCAACCTGTGTTTTGACAGCTATGGATAGAAAGCTTGTGAAATACTGGGTCTGTCGTCACTGAGGGGGACGGTGCTGGTTGTTTGGTAGGAAACAGTCACTTCTCGAAACAGAAGTGGGAAATAGTTTCAAATCCTGGGTCGCTGGACACAGTAAAAAGTCCCATGGTCCTTCACCAAAGTGTTTCGGAGGCATGGTGAGTGGGTGGCACAGTAATTAGCACTGCTGGCTCACAATGCCAGGGACCCGACTTGGGTCACTGTCTGTGCAGAGTCTGCATGTTCTTCCCATGTCTGCGTGGGTTTCCTCTGGGTGCTCTGGTTTCCTCCCATTGTCCGAAAGACGCAGTGGTTAGGCGCATTGGACATGCTAAATTCTCCCTCAGAGTACTGAGAACAGCTGCTGCCAGGGTGCGGAGACTAGGGGATTTCCACTGTAATTTCATTGCAGTATTATCAGCCTACTTGTGACACAAATAAAAAAAACTTTTAAATGTTAATCACTATTGTATGGCATCCACTGAACTACCTAATAAATTGTTTAATTATACTTCAGAACTCAGCTCAAGACTCTTGTATTCCCTCCCTAAACTTCCCTGTGCTGATCTCTCTCCTACTTTAAAATATGTCTCATCTCTTCATTCATTTATCTAAAATCTCCTTTAGCTCATTGTCAAGTTCTGTCTTATTAACACTTCAGTGAAGGACCTTGGGATATTATAATGATTTCAATCAGGCCATTGAGGTTGGCCTATTGGAGCATGAAGCCCCTGATTAAGGATCCAACTGATGGGCCAGTCAGGGAGTGTTTGCCTTATTTAACCACGGAGGTGGACTGCTGACTGATGGCACTCACTGTACTACTGTCAAGAGCTGTAAATAAAGGTATTTTGGTGAAAGGACTTCTGCCTCTCTGACTTATTACTGTGTCTAGCAGTACAGCATTTGAAATTATTTCCCACTTCTGCTTTGAGATGACCGTTTCTCACCAAGATCCAGCACACCCTGCCTCAGATAGTGACTAACCCCAGTATTTTACAACACACCGTACCAAGCTTTCTACCCACAGCTAACATGAGCATAGATTGATGATACGATCCCATCCTTTTCTTGCTTTTACAAATAACTGGTAAAATTCCCTGAGTGCAAATCTCAGATTCTGTTTAAAGAGCAGAATTGTAAAATGTTGCCACCAAAAGTGTAAATTTTACAAAATTCATACCTACATACACATCGCTCCCTCTTCCCTCAGAAAACTACAATCTGAACATAACGTGCAAGTCATCACAGGAAAAAAAAGGCAGTCGATCTCTTGTTAAGCAGCTACTTCCCACCTGCATAAAACTGGCCTGACCATCATTATTCACTTCATGTCACGTACATGGTTCATCTGTATGGAAATTAGTTCAAAAAGTAAGTATTTGTACGTTTCATCAGTGCACTTTTTGAACAGGCGAAAAGGTTGTGTTAAATAAGGAGTCTGGTGATTTCCACTCTAGCCACACAACAGGAGGAGAGGATTTGCAAGCGTTATCTTTGCTAGTTAATTTAAAATTTTTCAACATCCATCATCTGACAGCATCCATTCAATCAACTAATAAATAGTTTAGTTATACTTCTAGAGATAGATAAAGAGTAGTAATTAACAATTTCCATTACTGACAATATTTATTATTGTAATCACAGAAATACAGGCAAGAAAAGGGATATTTAGAGTCTCAGACAAGGAAAGGCAGTGTCATATTGGTATTATTGCTGGACTAGTAATCTACAGCAGTTAGCACTGCTGCCTCTCAGTACCAAAGACCCAGGTGTGACTCCCAGCTTGGGTCACTTTCTGTGCAGAGTCTGCACATTCTACTCATATCTGCATGGGTTTCCTCCAGGTGCCCCGGTTTCCTCCTACACTCCAAAGATGTGCAAATTAGGTGCATTGGGCATGCTAAATTGCCCCTTAGTGTGAGGGGGATTAGAAAGGTAAATATATGGGGATAGGGCATGCACATGGTTGGTGTAGACTCAATGGGTCAAATGATCTCCTTCTGCAATAGGGATTCTATGATTTCTGAAAAAAAAAATTAGAGTAATGATCTGGGGATGGTGGGATTTGAATTCAATTAAAAAAAACCCCGGAATTAAAAGTCAAATGATGACCATGAAATCATTGTTGACTGTCATAAAAGCCCATCTGGTTCACTGAAGTCCTTTAGGGGAAGAAATCTGCGATCTTCATCTAGTCTGGCCCACATGTGAGTCCTCATCCACAGCAATGTGGTTGGCTCTTAAATGCCTCCAGGGATGGATGATAAATGCTGATCCAGCCAGCTACACCCACACCCCAATTAACAAAAATATAACAGCCAATTCTCCAGTTTAACACTAAAAAGATATTCTGATCAGCTTTATTTCAATGATAGACTACTATTGACCAGAGAAAGTTGGTGGCGTCTTAACTTTTATTTTGGGTGTGCTGCAGTGCGACTTAAGATTGATGTCTCATCCAGTCAGAAAATGCTAACTTCTCTTTTCTCTTGTTGTTGTTGGGGTGGGGGTGGGGGGGGGGAGGTGTTGACAGTTCCAGCATTTTAGTGGGTTTATTTCCAAATGAAGGCAGTTTCGCAGTTTGACCCTCTGATAGATTTACCTGCAAGAGACAGGTAATCGGGTGTTCAGACAGGCTATAATACCACTTCAGTCCAGCAACGTGCTCAGCGCCAGTCCAGCTGGGAATTTTAAATTTGACTGTTTATCGCACAAGGGGAAAGCAAATGATCTCACCAGTTGAGTCTTTAAACAAAATTAATCAGCCTCTTGCAAACGTCTACAAATATAAATACAGAAGTTTCCTTGTCCACAAACTCAGTCAGGTGTTCAACAGGTAGCATGTCACAGGTCAGTCACTGCACATCACACAATTAACCTGGTGCGAGATCAGCACCTGTAGCGTAGCAGAAACCTTACACTTTCCCTCTGCATTTTGAAATGTTAACCTCGTTGGAATAATAAAAGTAAAAATCCACTTCCACAAGACTGGAGTTCTCAGGTGATTTCTTTAATTAGTAGCTCTGCATGCAGTCACTGTTCTGCCAGCTAAAAAACATCAGGGTGGGAAAGGCAGAGCTGACACAGCACAGGATCAGCACAGCCCGTTATTAGACAGATGGGGGTAGTCAGCAAGCTTCAGGGCAAGGGCAGTCACACCAAATCATGAGGAAAATGAGTCAAGCTCCCTCAAAATGCTAAATGGAATGACCCGTGCGAGATCAAAACTCACTTTACCGTGATTGTCAAGCGGTTCTAGCACTAGATTTTAAAAAACAGTTGCAGTTTGTCCAATTTACCTGTGGAAAGTGGGGTATCAGTTAACTTAATTGGCTAGGCAGCTATGTGTGTGAATCGTATTAATGCCAGAAACTCTGACATAATGTAGACTCAGGAGCTGCCTAATGGCCAAGGACCTGCCTTTGAGCAAATAAATCACGGAAAGATAGGCCATTCAGCCCTTCAAGCCTGCTCCATCACTCAGAACGATCGTGTCTGATCATCTATCTCAACACCATACACTCATCCTATCCCATGCCCTTGGGTATGTTTAGAGTCTAGAAATCTATTATTTGCTTCTTAAAGGCTTCCACAGCCTTCTGTGATAGAGAATTCCACAGGTTCACCACTGAGGAGATGTTTCTCCTCCAAAATGGCCTACCCTGTATCCTGAGACTGTGGCCACTTGTTCTCAACCTGCTCTTCCCCCCGCCCCCGCCACCCCACAGTCAGAGGAAACAACATCCTTGCGTCCAGTCTGTCCGGCTGTCAGAATTTTATATGCTTCAATTTGACCCTCTCACTCTTCAAGTGAATACAGGGTCAATCAGCCCAATCTCTTCTCACATGACAATCCTGCCATCCCAGGAATCAGAACTTTTGCCGCCCTCCGTCTATGACGAGTATATCCTTTTTTTAATAAGGCACACAATACTCCAGGTGTGGTCTCACCAAGGCTCTGTACAGCTGCAATAAGACGGCTTTGCTCCTGTACTCAAGTCCTCTTGCAATGAAGGCTATTTGCCTTCTTAATTTCTTGCTGCACCTGCGTGCTCGCCTTCAGTTACTGGGCATTCTGGCGTATGCCGACATTCATCAATCTGTCACCATTTAAATAATACTGTGCCATTCTGTTTCTCCATCCAAAGTACATGCCAGAGACAGTACAATATGTATTTGCCCATTCACTCAACCAAATCCGCTTCAAGCCTTCTTAACATCCTTCTCACAACTCACATTCTCAACAACTATCATGTTGTCTGTGAACTTGGAAATATATATTCCTTCATCCAAATCAGTGTGGATATTGAGAATAGCTGGGGCACAATCACTGATCCCTGTGGGACTCCACTAGTCACTGCCTGCCACTTTGAAAATGACCCATTTATTCCTACCCTCTGTTTTCTGTCTGCTAACCAATTTTCAGTCGACATCAATATATTCCCCCAATCCACGTGCTTTAATTTTGTGCACTAACCTCTATGTGGGATTTCATCTAAAGCTTTAAATGCAAATAACACACATTCACTGGTTCATCCTTATTTATTCTACTAGTTATGTCTTCAAAGACTCCAATTGGTTTGTCAAACATGACTTCCCATTCATGAATCCATGTTGACTTTGTCTAACCTGTTGATATTTGTGAAGTGCCTTTTATCACAGCCTTTACAACAGACTCTAGCATTCTCCATACAACTGATGTCCAGCTCCAAAAATGTGCAAGTTAGGTTTATTGGCCGTGTTAAATTGTTGCGGGGGAGGTTAGCAAGGTAAATATGTGAGGTTATGGGCATAGAGGCTGGGGGAGGGATTATTGTCAGTGCAAGCTTGATGGGCCAAATGGCCTCCTTCTACACAGTAGGGATTCTATGCCTAACTGATTGGCAATTCCTTGTTTTCACCCTCCTTCACAGACGCAGACTTACAATGAAACACACTGGCTGGACTGGAGACCGGAATTCCTGTCCGAGGTCAATGGGCCTTCCCATTGTCCACCTGCTCTGATTCCATGGCGGACAGATGTTAAAGAACATCTTTAACATCTGTCTCTCTTCCATATTCCCTTCTTTAAATTCTGTTTTTCATAAGGGACCATTTTCTGGTCTGCTATATTGATTGCTGGTCACATGTGGATAGGCTTGCTACTTTTTCTGGAAACTTTATATGACTTCTCTTTGGAGATAATACTATCTTTAATGGTTGAGCCACTTTGCCCTGTGTTTTTGTGTCAGTTCGGAATGTATAACTATGGCAATGCATACAATCATTCCTTAAACATCAGCCATTAGAAGTCATGATGGTGAATAGGTAATGTGTTAGCTAACCCCCTATCTTTGTAGTTTCCTTTGTTTAGATTTAGGACCCTAGCTTCAGATCGGACTTCTTCACTTTCCATTCTAATGGAGAATTCTCTCACGTTATGGTCACTGTTTCCCAAAGGATGCCACACAACAAAGTTATTAATTAACTGGTAGCATTGCATTATACCAAATCCAGAAAAGCACATTCCCTTGTTAGTTCCTCGACCTACGGGTTTAAAGAAAACATCTTGTATAGACTCCAAAAATTCATCCGTCACAGCATTGGCGCTCATTTGGTCTACCCTATCTGTAGATAGACAGAAGTCACTCATGATGATTGTAGCACTTTGTCACATGCATCTCGAATTTTCCATTTAACGCCATCCCCTACACTGCCACTAACATTTGGAGGCTTACGGATAATTCCTGCTAATGATTCTGACCCTTGTTGCTTTATATTTCCACCCAGACTGATTCTACATCTCAGTGTCCTGAGCCAGTATCCTCTCACCGATTTCATCCTTAACTAACATCACCCCAACTCCTCTCCCTTTTCATCTGTCTTTCCAAAATATCACTCTGTATATTCAGTTGCCAGATTTATTCTCTCTGCAGCCACACCTCCATAATCGTAATCATATCGTATCTGTGTATACCAATTTGTGTTGTTAATTCATCTATCTTATTGCGAATGCTACCTGCATTCAGATACAGTAATCAAGAAGAAAAGGAGCAGGTTTACATGAAGTAAACTGCCTTGCTTCCTAAGCAGCAGGATTAAACGAACAAACCTCTACTGCAAACATTGCAGGTCGACAGCCTTAGGATCATCTTTACAACCAAATCTTTATTCTCCAGGCATACTAACAATCATCAACAAACATACCACATCTTGAAAAGAAGCTATAATTACCACTGCTCATGCCAGCAAGGCACCATCCATCTCAGAGCCTGTGCCCAGCATTATCGTGATTTAAGTTTTCTATTTACAATTCCTCATCATCCTCTCTGTTTAGTGTGCTTCGAGGAGTGTGTCTCTCGTGATTTATTAACAGCAATGACATTAATCACCATCGTTTGATGGTTCGATGCAAATTTCATGTTGAACTAAATTTAGTGCCTTTATAAAGCCTTTTATACACAGTGGTTAGCACTGTGTTAGCTAACCCCCTATCTTTGTAGTTTCCTTTGTTTAGATTTAGGACCCTAGCTTCAGATCGGACTTCTTCACTTTCCATTCTAATGGAGAATTCTCTCACGTTATGGTCACTGTTTCCCAAAGGATGCCACACAACAAATCACTGCTGCCTCATGGTGCCAGGGAGCCGGATTCGATTCGATTCGCTTGGGTCACTGTCTGTGCAGGCTTTGCACGTTCTCTCCATGTTGATGTGGGGTTCCTCCAAACGCTCTGGTTTCCTCCCAAAGACGTGCTGGTTAGGTGCATTAGCCATGCTAAATTCCCTCCACAGTGTACCCCAACAGGCACCAGAGTGTGGCGACTAGGAGATTTTCACAGTAACTTCATTGCAGTGTTAATGCAAGCCTACTTGTGATACTAATAAATAAACTGTAAGGAGGGAGCCCTTTGTTGTTCGGTGATACCAGCTCCGACTGCTCCTTGCAGCTTCTGTACAGGAACATTAATCAGGGTAAGTTACATACTCCTGAGGTGAGGAAAAAGCAATTGACCTGAAACCTTAACCACATTTCTCTCTCCATAGAATCAGCCCAAAAAGCATTTTTACCATTTCCTTTTTTGTTATTTTAGGTTTTCCAGCATCTATAGTTTGTTTTTGTTTCAGATGTACAAAATTTAGCAACAACATGAATGAAACTATATCTGCCTGTCTTGGTAAAATTCTCAAGTTTTAATTCGGAAATCTTTAATTTCCCCCTCAATACTGCCAACATTAGCACCCCATTCCTGCTATCAATAAAATATCAAGCATAACCTCTAGCTTTTTCCTGTATGTGTGACTAGCACTCGTTCTTTTTAATACTATCAACATCGTGGCACCCTAATGCAGCAACAATTTAGAATCATAGAACCCCTACGGTGCATGGGGTGACCATTCAGCCCATCAGATCTGCACCGACTGTTCAACAAAGTATCTTTCCTCGGTCTGCACCCACTCTAGCCTAGTAACCTCACATATTAACCTGCTAATCCCTCTAACCTACACATCTTGGGACACTAAAGGGACAATTTAGCACGACCAATCAACCTAACACACACATATATGCAACGTGGGAAGAAACTGGAGCACCCAGAGGAAACCCACGTAGACAAGGGGGGGAATGTGCACATTCTACTCAGACAGTGACTCGAGGCTGGAATCAAACCCGGGTTCCTGACGCTGTGAAGCAACATTGTGCCACCATGCCGCTGCTTACACGGATCCTGCACAAAATATTTTGAAGCTTCCTAAAATGCCTAGTGATCTTGCCTTCATTTATGATAAAATCAGAGGTGTATTTCTCATTTCTGGCTATTATTTCAATTCCATTGCTGTAGTTATCACTTCTGAAGTACTAACTGGGTTCCAAAAACTATGCTAGTTGTTGTGACAGTGATGCAGATGGCAACGGAATTGAAATGATCCTGATAGATTTAAGATGTGAGTAGGGGATTACAGCAATATTTAATTCTTCATATACCATTGGTAACAAAACAAGACAAATAAATTTTGAAGCGAACTTTTCTTTCGGTTTTTCATGAACATGTAACAGAAATTAACTTAGGAGAGAGTAGAAATGACAAAACAGTGATAGAGAGTGGAATATTTTTGACTTCTAGATGTGGGAATAAAAAGATCCTGACCTGACTGTACAACATGTCCTTTGTACGTAACTCGGCAGTGTCAAGAAGCTCTATGTTGCTTGCAAAATATTTGTTCCTGTTTTGCCAAAGGATTCTAAGGTTGAAGTTCATTCATTTAACTCAGAAAGTAATGTATTTTAATAATTCAAAGCCATTACATCAAAATAGATCAATAGAAATGATATCTAACAAACATCAAGGTCACACTAACAAGGTATAAACTCAAGACGACTAGAAAAAAAGGCATCTAATCAGTCAACCTCAAGCAAGTGCCACGGTTCACAAATTTGATGATGCCCCTCATTAAATCTTTTGACAGGTTTTTATCCAGGGACCTAAGTTCCATTTGTGGTTTGGGTCACTATCTGTGGAGTTTGCACATTCTCACCGTGTCTCAGTGTGTTGCCCCTGGGTGCTCTGGTTTCCTCCCACAATCCAAAGATGTGTGCGTTAGATGGATTGGCCAGGCTAAATTGCCTTGTAGTGTTAAGAGGAAAAATTGGGATAGGTGCATGGGATTATGGTGATAGGGTCAGGGCCTGAATGGGATTGTGATCAGTGCAGAGTCAGTGGGTCAAATAGTCTTCTTATGTACTGCAGGGGTTCGATGATTGTATGCTGCAATGAACTGCAAAGATCAGCTTCCATGGTGTTGCAGCAGTAGTTCTGGGGGAGTGTCACTCTGTTGGAAGCGCAGTTCTGAGGGAGTGTTGGTTGGTTGGCAGTGCAGTTCTGAAGGAGCATTTCTCTGTTGGAAACACAGTTCTGAGTGAGTGTTGCTCTGTTGGAGATGCAGTTTTTTGAATGGGCTATTAAACTGAGATTCTGTCCACTTTCGAAGGCGGACATAAAAGATGCTGTGGCACAACTTTGAAGGAGAGGAGGAGAGTTATCATGGCCAGATCAATATCTGTCCTCTGAAGGCATATATAAAAAAACAGATTATCGGGTCGTTATCACACTGCTGTTTGCAAATTGGCTGCCGCATTTCCCACATTGCAACAATGACTACACTCCAAAAATCCATTGAAGAACAATGCAGCAATTTCATTCTGTACAATCCCAGTAAAATATCTTTATGTATCCGTAGAAGAGAATTGTATAAAACATTCTATCGCAGGGAAAATTAAATTTTGCCATTTGTCACCACCTGTTTGCATTGGTCTTCAGATCTTGCTGGTCCTGGACACCATGACTGATTGCCAAACGTCAAATTTCAAGTATGAGACTAAAAGATTAAAAGCCTTCCACATAATCCTGTGGAAATAGCCCATATATTCATTTGTTTGCTTATTTAAAAACATAGTTCCTTCAGTGTTACAATTGAGTTTGTAGTATAACCAGTAAAGTGCTGGAGAGACCTCTGAAATGAAGAAGTTCTGGAATATCTTTTCTGTTCGGATACAAGATGTGCTACTCTCAGGACACAGTCACAGGGAAAGTTTCCCTGGGGCTTTGCGAGGATGATATCTTTATACGGATCTCCAACTACAGCCAAGCTACTGTGGTTTATTTGAAAGACAGAAATTCCCAAAACTCGTGGTGAGGCACATCATTGATGGTTGAAAAGGAGATTTACGATAATGCTGACAATAGCAACCATCCTTCTTAAACTAGAAATGGACTAGCAGGATATTTTATAAATGGCTTTCAAATGTACACAATCTGAAGGAAAACCTGAAATGCTCGAATATCTCAGCAGGTCTGACAGCATCTGAATGAGTGCAGAGCAAATGTTTCGAGTTTAGATGACCCTTCATCAGAATGGTTAAAAGCTCTGATGAAGGGTCTTCCTGACTCAAAATGTTGGCTCTATTCTCTCTCCATAGATCCCAGCAGACCTGCTGAGATTTTCCAGCATTCGCAGCACTTTGCTTTTATCTAATGAAAAAAACAATGTTCAGGACCAGATCGGAAACATCAAGGTATATCATGAAGTTACACTAGACCTCAATTATTTACTATTTTGGCATTAATGTGATGATAAGGTGTTTCACTCCATGTGTGATTTTATTAGGATACTGGGCAGCTTTCATGAAAACAAATTTTATTTTAATAAAACAGTTTAAATACAACAAACGAGTAAGTTTAACTTTTAACAACTGAAATATCAAAATGGCAAGATACAATTTTTAACTGCTAACTATTAATTCCAAATTATTCCTCAGACTTAAACTCATCTTCAAAATCAGCCAGCAAACAACATAGGATTATGTGACCTGCCAGTCCTCAGCCTTTGAACACTTCTGGAGATAGAAAGACACATTCTGGCATTGAAATAACAGCCTCGAGAGAGAGAGTGTGTATGTGTGTATGTGCGTATGTGCGAGAGAGAGAGAGAAATAGACAAATACAGCTCTGGCTTTTTTTCTCTGTTGGAAATGCAGTTCTGAAGGAGTGCTGCTCCGTTGGAGGTGCAGTTCTGAGGGAGCGCTGCTCTGTTGGAGGTGCAGTTCTGAGGGAGCGCTGCTCTGTTGGAGGTGCAGTTCTGAGGGAGCGCTGCTCTGTTGGAGGTGCAGTTCTGAGGGAGCGCTGCTCTGTTGGAGGTGCAGTTCTGAGGGAGCGCTGCTCTGTTGGAGGTGCAGTTTTTTGGATGAGTTATTAAACCAGGGTCCTGTCCAAGTTGGACATAAAAGATCCCATAACACAATTTTGAAGAAGAACAAGGGGATTATCGTGGCCAGATCAATATCTATTCCTCAACTGGCATAAAAAAGTCAGATTATCTGGTCGTTATCACACTGCTGTTTCAGAGAGTTTGCTGTTTGTAAATTGGCTGCTACATTTCCCATATTACAACAGTGACTACGGTCCAAAATTATATCATTGACTCTGAAGTGCTCTGGGACTTTTCAAAAAATATATATTTCTAACAACATTAGCCACAATTTTCCCACAACAAGATTGGCGATCTACAAAGTAAATCTTACCACCTAGTGCACAAATCTTGTCATGAGGCAGAGCAAAACAATGATAGCCAGATGACTTTCAGCTACTTCTTAATGGCAAACCTACACAAAATCCAAAGAAAATATGGAGTGGAATAATTCTTTGTTTAAGTAACATAGTTCATAATTTCCTCCTCCACACTATTCATAGCTCCTGGTTAACCATTACGATGCTACAAGTCCTTAAGAAAATCTGGAGCATTTATAAAAGATGCCCAGTCTTAAGTCTGCTCCAGAAATGGTTGACTGTCAAATTATTCCAAAGCTGTGGGTGGCACGGTAGCACAGTGGTTAGCATTGCCGCTTTACAGCTCCAGGGACCTGGGTTCGAACCCTAGCTCGGGTCACTGCCTGTGTGGAGTTTGCACATTCTCGTGTCTACGTGGATTTCCTCCGGGTACTCCAGTTTCCTTCCACAGTCCAAAAATGTGCAGGTTAGGTTGATTGACCATGCTAAGAAATTGTCCCTTAATGTCCTGGGATGCATAGGTTAGAGGGATTAGTGAGTATAGTATGTTGTGGTACGGAGGGTAGGGCTGGGTGGGATTGTGTTTGGTGCAGACTCGATGGTCCAAAGGACCTCATTCTGCACTGTAGGGTTCTATGATTCTATCAACAGCCTTGTGCAAGCAGTCCAAAGACTTCAGTGAGTGAAAGTTATTTCTAATGATAGATTCAAAACAAAATAAGGCAGATAAAGTGCGGAAACCACAATGACATTAACCACAATTAAATGGGAACCCCATGTTTCATTACCACCATGATTATAATGATTTCCACAGCAACTATTCTCATGGATCTTCCAGTTCATTTTAACAGCTTCATCGTTTATTGAATTTTCTACTCTAGAGAACAATTCTCTGTAACTAATTCTTCATTCAGAGAGTGGTTGGGATATGGAATGGATTGCCTGCTGTGATAGTGGAGTCAGACACTCTAGGAACTTCCAAGCTGTCACTGGATAGGCACATGGAGCACACCAGAATGACAGAGGGTGGGATAGCTTGATCTCGGTTTCAGACAAAGCTCGGCACAACATTGAGGGCCGAAGGGCCTGTACTGTTCTAATATATATATATATATATAGATAGTATGGGAAAAAACACGCAGTTATGAATCATCTTAATATTAGAAAACAATGGGGAAGCGATGGCCCAATGGGATTATCGCTAGAATATTAACCCTGAAATTTAGTTACTGTTCTGGGGATCCGGTTCAAATCCCCCAACAGCAGATGGTGGAATTTGAATTCAATTTTAAAATATCCGGAATTAAGAACCCACTGATGATCATGAATCATTGCTGGAAAAACCCACGTGGTTCACTAATGTCCTTTAGGGAAGGAAATTGGCCATCCTTACTCGGTCTGACCGACATGTGACTCCAGAGCCACAACAATATGGTTGACTCACAATTAGGGATGGGCAATAAGTGCTGACCAGCCAGTGATGCCCATGCCCCATAAATGAATAAAACTCCCAAAAATAACTTAGTACCTCAATTTATTGGCCTGTTCAAAAGACTGTGGGTGGGATTTTCCAGCCATATGCACCCCAAGACCGGAAATTCCTGCCTGAGATTAACAATGGTCCACTGAATTTTCTGTCTAATCCGCTACGGGATGAGAAATTTTCAGCCTACATGAAAAGCCAAACAGAAATCAGACAGCTATTAAACATAAGGTGCACTTTTTGATTTGATTCATTATTGTCACATGTATTAGCATTCTGTGTAAAATATTCTTTCTTGTGCGCTATACAAAGCATACCATTCATAGAAAAGGAAATGAAGAGTGCAGAATGTAATGTTACAGTCATAGCTAGGGTGTAGAGAAAGATCAACTTAATGCAAGGTAGGTCCATTCAAAAGTCTGATGGCAGCAGGGAAGAAGCAGTTCTTGAATTCATGGATACATGACTTCAGACTGAAGGAAGAAGGTGAGAGAGAGAATGTCCGGGTGTGTGAGGTCCTTGAATATGCTGGCTGTTTTGCCAAAGCAGTGGGAAGTGTAGACAGAATCAGCAGATGAGAAGCTGGTTCGCATGATGGATTAAGCAACATTCATGACCTTTTGTAATTTCTTTAGACTTAAACAAAGCAGAAGCCATACTAAGCTGAGATACAACCAGAAAGAATGCTTTCTATAGTGCATCTAAAAGTTGGTGAGAGTCATAGCTAACATGCTAAATTCCCTTAGTCTTCTGAGAAAGTAGTGGTGTTGTGAACTTTCTTAACTATAATGTTAGCATGGAGGGACCAGGACAGGTTATTGGTGAGCTGCGACACCTAAAAACTTGAAGCTCTCGACCCTTTCAAATTCGTCCCCATTGATGTAGACAGCGACATGTTCTCCTTTACGCTTCCTGCAGTCAATGACAATCTTCTTCATTTTACTGACATTGAGGGAGAGAATATTGTCATCACATCAGTTCACCAGATTCTGTCTCATTCCTGTCTTGTCATTGTTTGAGATCCAATCCACTATGGTGGTATCATCAGCAAACTAGAAAATTGAGTTGGAGAGGAATTTGGTCACACAGTCAAAGGTGTGTAAGAAGCACCAAAATGATAGGGAGTCGCATAGCTTGATCTTGGGTTTCGGATCAAGCTCAGCACAACATCAAGAGCCCGTAGTGTGCAGTACTGTTCTATGTTTTAAGTATCATGGGTGTTTTGAACACAGCCCTGTGGGGCACCGGTATTGAGGATGATCGTGGAGGAAGCGTTGTTACCTATCCTAACTGATTGTGGTCTGTGGGTTAAGAAGTTCAGGATCCAATCGGAAAGGGAAGAGCTGAGGCCCAGGCCATGGAGTTCGGAGATGAGTTTCGTAGGAATAATGGTGTTGAAGGCTGAGTTGAAAACTGTTGGACACAGAATGTCCTTTGCATCATCCATGCGCCTCATATTACAGACAGATAATCAGAACAGATTTGAAAGATTTGACAATGCAGCTTTCTCAGAAATATAATAGAATCATCTAGTAGGACAAGTAAAATACTAAAGTTTTGGGTAATTCTACATGAGGAAAGACTAATAGAGTTATCTCTCCCAAGATTCATATTTTGGGTTTAATTGGCTGCCTGAGCACTTCCATCACTTTATCTCGATTCACAGCAGAATGGAACACAAAGTAAACAAAGATTTATACAAAGCTTGGTAGGCACAAAGTTTGGGAATGAGGAGGATCTGCAATCTCAGTAAGTTAGTGGCCAAGATATTGGACAGAATTTTCCAGCCACCTACTAATCCCAACCAGTCTCAAAGAAGTTACAGCAGCAACAGCTCATCAGAGGTACCAGCACGATCTTCCAGTCCTGTCTAAGCCTGGCTCACCCATCCCACCCACCAGCAGCTCGACTTTGGCGAGTCCGGAAAACAATTTGAAACAAAGAGCAGTGAAAACGGAAAGTGCCAGACAGCAGAATAGAAAGATCTAATATTTCAGATTGACAATCTTTCAGCTGAACCATGGAACCATAGGTCGGATCCAGAGGTGCGGCTTTGAAAGCAAGTTTTAAACAATACCTGAAGAAATTTGCACTGACCCCAAACACTTGCTGGAATTTTACCGCCTCACCCGCCCAAGGTTCGCAAGATCCCGCCCAAGGGCAACAGAGTATGCCGTTCTGTGATCCTCGTCCACCTCGATTCTGTGGCGGATGAGATGGTAAAATTCCAGCCAACTCTGTTCCTCTCGTTACAGATGCTAACAGACCTGCTGAATACTTCCAGCATTTTCTGTTTTTGTTTCACATTTCCAGCACTGGCAATTGTATTGTTTTGTATCAGCGAAAAGGGAAGCTGCCAGAGACATTTTTGAAAAGTGACACGCTTGAGAATGAGCTTTGTGCCCTTGTGGGGAGCGTGCCATATTCCATGGGGACTCAGGATCTCATACAAACCTGAAATTAATATCCACTTCACTTTTCATGTATCTCAAGTCACTTGGAGTAGCGGATTTTAGTGTTCTGATTTCCCCTCATTTGAGGCAACAATACTATAACCAAGTAATTGCAATGCTCCAATACTACAAAATATATCCTCAATTTACCAGCCAGTATGAAACAGAAAGCTAAGTTGAGCTCCCTGGGCTCAGAGCGCTGAACTACCAAAGACCCTGGCTTCGATTTTGATAGCTATGTTTTCAGAGGCTGTAAGTAGAAGCTCAGATCCCCCAGTCAATACAAACTGATTTGAATTGTCGAAATCAGCTTTCAAACAGACTTAAATTTGCTCCTCAATTTTTTTTTTTTTACTTTTGATAAATTAGGTACATAATTTGCCTTACTAATGTAGAATTATTTGCAATCTTTGTTTCAATTATAAGCATTTGGGAGTTCCACAAATAAATAAGACTTTATGAATAATCTTAACATCAGTAAAAACCCATAAAATTTTAATATCTCAACTTACTCAGAACCCCAACAGTGCAGGAGGCAGCCATTTGGCCCATCTAGCCTGCATTGACTATCCGACACAGTATCCCACTTAAGCCGTATCCCTACATCTACTTTGCTAATCCTCCCAGCCGATACATCTTGGGACAATTTGGGAGCAATTTAGCACAGCCAATCCACCCAACCTGTAGCCTGTGGGAGGAAACCGGAGCAAACTCCACACAGACAGTGACCCAAGGCTGGAATTGAATCCTGGTCTCTGGTGCTGTGAGGGAACAGTGCTAACTGCTTATCACTTACACATAACTTAAACAGATTTAAAATAATGTACAACGCAGCTTTGTCAGCAAGTAATGAAATGATCTGCAAAGTGACTGCAAAAGAAATTGCTTTCCAGCTGACACTTATCAATCCCTTAGCTGATGATAACCTACCAAAGATTACGTCAGCTTTTTTTAGTCAGACACACAGCTCATTTATTTCATTTGCTATATTATTTGATGCATTATTGTCACATGTATTTGGATAGAGTAAAACATCGTTTCTTGTACACTATACAGACAAATCATAATGTTCATACAGTACATGGGGTGGCGGGGTGGGAGGGAAGGAAAGGGTGCAGAATATAGTGTACAGTCACAGATAAAGAGAAAGATCAGTTAATATGCAATTGGTACATTCAAAAATCTGACGGCAGCAGTGAAGAAGCTGTTCTTGAGTCAGTTGGTACATGACCTTAGAATTTTGTATCTTTTCCATAAGGAAGATGATGGAAGAGAGTATGTCCAGGATGCAACTAACAGATCAGTTAAAGTCATTGAGATTTACAGCATGGAAAAAGGCCCTTTGGCCCAACTTGTCTATGCTGCCTTTTTTTTTAAAGACTCCTACACTAATCCAATGGGGATAGTGGGATATGGGCCTGCATTTGGCCCATATCCTACTATCCCCATTGTATCCATGTAACTATCTAAATGCTTTTAAAAAGACAAAGCTATACCCGCCTCTACTACTATCTCTGACAGCTTGTTCCAGAAACTCACCACCTCTGAAACAATTGCCCTTTGGACACTTTTGTACCTCTCCTCTCTCACCTTAAACCTATGCCCTACCTTTGGGAAAAGATATTGACTTTCTACCTTGTCTATGCCCCTCATTATTTCATAGACTTCTATAAGGTCACTCCTCAGCCTCCTACCTCCAGAGAAAAAAGTCCCAGTCTATCTCACCTCTCCTTATACCTTAATCTATCAAGTCACGATAGCAACCTGCTCTGGTTCAATCTACCAAAATGCATCACCTCGCATTTATCTAAATTAAACTCCACTTGCCATTCATCAGCCCACTGACCCAAATGATCAGGATCACACTGCAATTGCAACTTTCTTCACTGTCCACTGTGCCACCAATCTTAGCATCATCTGCAAACTTACTAACCATGCCTGCTATATTCTCATCCAAATCTATAATATAAATGACAAATAACAGTGAGCCCAGTACTGATCTCTAAGGCACACCACTGGTCACAGGCCTCCAGTTTGAAAAACAACTCTCTACAACCACCCTCTGGCTTCTGTCAAGAAGCCAATTTTGTATCCATTTAGATACCTCACCCTGGATCCTGTGAGATTTAACCTTATGCAACAACTACCATATGATACCTTGTCAAAGGCTTTGCTAAAGTCCGTGTAGACAACATCAACTGCACTGCCCTCGTCTATCTTCTTGGTTATACTTCAAAAAAACTCAATCAAATCTGTGAGGAAATTTGTGATTTTGGGGGAAAAACCTTATTTAAACCATTCCAAATGTGCAATCTATTACCGGTGATGATGACTGCTTAATAAAATTAAAAATGCTCTAAGAAATCCAAATGAATTTTAAGAACAAATGAAAACATGTTTTACAGTTTTCTGGAACACCCAGACATCTAATATTTAAACAAATAATGCATAAACTTACAGTAAGGGAGAGTCAGAGAAAATAACAAAACTCTGCCTAATCAATGCAGTAATCAAAATTTTGTATTTGTCTTCACACATGCTCTCCCATGTATGAACTTATCATTGAACACACACAAGATGCAACGAGCGTTTGGTGGGAAACTTTAACATACGGATAGTTACAAACATTTTATTGCCACATAAGAAATCTGAACATCTCAATCATAAAATTCCAAACAACAGACAAGTTGTACACAATGAAATTTACCTCGGAGAGAATGAACATGTTGATCGTAATTATACTGCCAGTTCCCCTTTGATGCAAGAATTTTTCCCACCAATGTGAATATGACAATGAGACACAGAAGTGACAATCTGAACCAGCTCCCCTCCTTTATTCAAGCCACCAGGCTTGTCGTAATAAGGTTAACTTACAGAGAATCCCTTCCCTCATGGGCATCTTTTCCAAGTCCAAATATGATGATGTTTTAAAGGAATCCAATTTAATCAGGTTTTTTTGAATTAAAGAAAGTGCATTTACTAGTTACCAAAACGCAAGGAAAAAATATTAAAATATGACTTACACATATTAGAAATGAGAATTGAGTCCAAAAATAACTTCTTTGGAATCATAGCAAATTGGAAGACTTCGCCTGGGGAGCCATATCCTCTGAGAAAATCACCCTTCATCATTTTAAGTTCCCGCTGTCTTGGAAAAACAGCCAGCATAGTAAAAGACGCAATGCACAAGTCTGAGAACATGTACCAAATATTAAGAACAGCTTCTTCCCTGCTGCCATCAGACCTTTGAATAGTCCTATCAGATATTTAAGCTGATCTTTCTCTTCACTCTCGCTACGACTAGAACACTACATTCTGCACCCTCTCCTTTCCTTCTCCCCTATGTACTATATGAACGGTATGCTTTATCTGTATGGCGCATAAGAAACAATACTTTTCACTGTATCCTAATACATGTGACAATAATACATCAGTGCAATTCGAATACAGTTCTGTTATTGAATCTCACTTCTGAGCAAAATTTTACCATGATTAAATCCAAGATTTTCACTCCATTACCAGAACGCTGAAAAACCAATTGGAATTGTTTTCCATTGAAATTCTTCCCAAAATTCGTCCTAAATTGTTTTCTTTATCATTGTAGTTTTCACCTCAGATTTGGCTTAACTTGTAGTCATTATAAAAGTATACAAGGATATGGATACAAAGTCTCTCATTTACCTCCTTTTGAGACTCAGTTCATAACCTAATCTCAATGATACCAGCAGCGTGTCTCCTCATTTCCCCCTTGCTCCTAGAGTCACCAGCATAAGAACAAGCTGCTATTGGTATTCTGCACCAGCTCCCATCATAAAATTGAAAGCGACAGTCTTCAATTTTCTGCAGTGCAGCTCAAACCCTCACGTTCGAACCACCATATTTAAAATGTTGGGGAACAACATCTCTTTGCAAAGTAGGTGGAAGTTAGGACAAGCTCGGGAACTTACCTGAATAGAAGATAAAACTTTGCAATGATGACATGCCAATTGCCAGGGAAAGGCACTGGGTCAGCTCACCGACCGAGATGTTGCTGTGAGGGAGAAAAAGTAAATGTGTGAAGCAGTAGAAATCCTTTTTCCTTAGGATTTAAAATCCTATGACTACACGGCTTAGACTTAAACAGTATTGCTTTCACGGTCTCGTCCACATTTAAGTGGCCCCTGGAATTGGGGCACACGGAGTCTGACAGTACTTCTGAGGGATAAACTCAGCAGGTCTGGCAGCAACAGCGTAGAGAGAAATAGAACAAAGGTTTCAAGTCCGTATGACACTTCTCCAGAACTGGAGAGAGTTCTGTACGATTCTGTAGGAGAATCGCATGATCTTGAAATGTTAATACTATTTCTCTCTCCACAGCTGCTGCTGGACCTGCTGGGTTTATCCAGCATTTACTGTTTTTTTTCAGATTTCCAGCATCCAGAGTATTTGGCTTCTATTTGAGTATCTGGGGACTTCTGTGATTCGAGGTCATCAGAGAAAGAGGAATGTTTAACAGACACCGGGAATAACACTGCCATTTAATTTCTTAATTTTCGCTTTGCTTTAGTCAAAGTCATTAAGATAGCAGCTCCGAGGAGGTGATTGACCTGAATAACCTGAGTTGATTCCTGGCCCATATTACGGCATTACACGGAGTCCTTGGTGCTGAAACTGCTGTTGCAGTGCGGTGTTAAGGAACCGATTAACCCTGAATCAACACAAGTGTGTTTATGCTGGAATCAGCATACAGCGTAAATGATTCATCTTATCCAGGAACACAAAATCAAGCAACCTCTACAACCAGTAATTAGAAACCTTCACATGAGGACAAGGTGGAGCAGTGAGGTTAAACACACGTGTATCTTCTGCTTCAGGACATAGACAAAGCTGAGATCTATTAACTCGAAGGATTAATATCAAAATCCCCACAGAGCAGAAGGCGGCCACTCAGCCCACTGAACCTGCACTGACAACAACCCCATCCAGCTTCGCACCGTCAATCCCACACATTTGGCCGATCTAATCCGCCTGACACCATAGGGCAATTTAGCGTGACCAATCAATCTCACCTGCATATTTTTAAGTTTTTCTTTACTTTAGTCAAAATCATTAAGATAACGTGTCCAAGCAGGAGCCAGGGCTACACAGTGGCACAGTGGTTAGTATGGCTGCCTCGTAGCACTAGCGATCCAGGTTCAATTCTGGCCACTGCCTACTTTGGCACATTCTCCCTGCATCTGCATGGGTTTCCTCTGGGTGCTCCGGTTTCCTCCCACAGTCCAAAAATGTGCGTGTTAGGTTGATTAGCCATGCTGAATTGCCCCTAGTGTCAGGGGGATTAGCAGGGTAAATATGTGAGGTTACAGGAACGGGGCCTGGGTTGGATTGTGGTTGGTGTGGACTCAATGGTCGAATGACCTCCTTCTGCACAAGGACAAAGTTTTTGGATTATGGGAGGTAACCTGCGCAGACACGGGGGGGAACGTGCAAACTCCACACAGTCACCCAAGCTGGGAATCGAATCTGCATTGTTGGTGCTGTAAGGGAACAGTACTAACCACTGCACCACCATGCCACCCCTTAAGAAATTCAAATGAAAGACAATGCAAAATAAGGCAAAGTGAGGATTTAGTTGTGCAGAGCCCTGCTCAGACACCAGACAAAGCAATGTTCAGCTTTGAGCAAGGAACCTCTCAAAGAGATACACTGCCTTTGGGAGGGGTTCAGTGCTGACTTACTTGCACTTAAAACACGAGGACAGATTTCATGAACTTGGCTTCTATTCCTTTGTGTTTCAAAGATTGATGAATGATCTATGTGAGGCATTTAAAATGTTAGAAGGATTAAGTAAGAAGATACACAGAAGTACTTTATTCTGGTGGGATAATCCAGAATGGGGCTGGGCTAAGAGAGAATACCCTGGAAATTAAAGCTAAACTACTCAGGAGTGAGTCCTGGAAGCAATTTTTCCACACTAACTCTCCCCCTGGAAAGACTGGCAAAGGTGTTCGTTTACTTTACAAATGACAGAACTAGGGATACACAATACTGACAGAACAGGAAAAAAAGCACACAAAAAATATCTGGAAAATCACTTGACAAGTTGCAGTGCAAGATTACATTATATTTTACTTCACCCAGTCTCATAAAATCCAGCATACCCAAAGAATAAGGTGTACAGTCTGAGCATCCACAGCATCTGTCACACTATCCCTCCAGCTAACAGACAGTTAATTGTATCTGGAGACATTGCTGTATCTGTGACCTCATTCTCCAGGGAATTTTTTTTTCCAAACAATAACTTCTCCCAGGGATGAGATGACATTGTTAACACAATTAAATGGCATTCTTACACCTTATGGCATCATCTTGACCCTGCAATGTTCATGAAGTCTTATTACACCCCTAGATTTATGCGCTTTCTGGTATTAATAGAGAGCTAGAATTGTACAATTCCAACAGTACAAATGAAGACATTCAGCCCATCAAGTGTGTACTGACTCACTGACAGTATTTTACCCTCTCCGCAGCCTCTCCCTCGAACCCTACACATTTACCACAGCTAACCCATCTTAGATAGTGAAGAGGGGTGTTTTAGTTTACAGAGTGACTTGGACAAGTTGCAGAGCTGGGCCGAGAGGTGGCAAATGGAGTTTAATGTGGAAAAGTGTGAGGTAATGCACTTTGGCAGGAACAATAAATGTGTAGAGTATAGGGCTAATGGTAGGGCTCTTAATAGTGTTGAGGAACAGAAGGATCTTGGTGTATGTGTCAATAGATCCCTGAAAGTAGGCAGTCAAGTGGATAAAGTTGTTAAGAAGGCATATGGAGTCTTAGCTTTTATTGGTAGGGGGATTGAATTTAGGAGCCGCAGCATCATGTTGCAACTGTACAAAACTCTAGTGCGGCCGCACTTGGAGTATTGTGTGCAGTTCTGGTCGCCACATTATAAGAAAGATGTGGAGGCATTGGAGAGGGTACAGAGGAGGTTTACCAGGATGTTGCCTGGTATGGAGGGCAGGTCCTATGAAGAGAGGTTGAAGGATTTGAGGTTGTTTTCGTTAGAAAGGAGGCGGCTAAGAGGGGATCTTATTGAAGCATATAAGATGATTAGAGGTTTAGATAGGGTGGACAGTGATAGCCTTTTTCCTAGGATGGAGAAAGCTAGCACGAGGGGACACAGCTTTAAATTAAGGGGTATGAGTTATAGGACGGATATCAGAGGTAGGTTCTTTACTCAAAGAGTGATTAGGGAGTGGAATGCCCTGCCTGCAGCTGTTGTAGATGCGCCAAGTTTGGTGGCGTTTAAGAGGTTAATTGATAAGTATATGGAAGAGAAGGGAATGGTTTAGTTTGGAGGGGCATTGCTTTTTATTTTGGTCGGCACAACATCGAAGGCCGAAGGGCCTGTTCTGTGCTGTATTGTTCTATGTTCTATGTTCTACGTAACCTAGAGATTTAATTTAGCATGGCCAATGTACCTAAACTGCATATCTTTGGACTGTGGGAGGAAACCCATGCAGAGACGGGGAGAACATGCAAACTCCACACAGATGGTCACCCAAGGCCAGAACTGAACCTGGCTCCTTGCAGTTGTGAGGCAGCAGCGCTAACCGCTGCGCCAACCGCTGCGCCACCAAACTAGCAACTTCTTGTCAACTTAAAATGCCACAGGTGGGATTTTATGACCTCGCTCATCCCGAAACCATAAAATCCTGCCCGAGATCAATGGACCTTCCCATTGTCTACCCCTTCGCCCATTCTGATTCCCCTGATGGGCTGGGAGGTAAAATTCCCATTTACATCCATGCATTATATGTGCAAAAATGTTCAACGAAAGATTGCTCATGTGCAATAACAAATAGAAATTTTCATATATGCAGCAACCTTCAGATACTTGTCAATTTCTATTGCAAAGACCAAATTCAATGAAATGGAAGTCCAGCGGATATAATCAGAAAATCTTGGAAGTAAAACAATGTTAACCGTGTCTATTACATCAAAATTAAACTGACTTTCAGTCATCTGCTAATAAGGTGGAAAAAAAATCACCAGCAATTCTCATTAATCCACTTAAATTTTGGCTTAATTTGCATGACCCTCTCCAAACACACTACCCAAGGAGAATTGGTCGTCTTGCTTTAGTCTGAAACAAGAATAAGTAGGAAGCCAATTTTTTTCGTATCATAAACCATACACCATGGACAAAACATGAGATACGCGGTGGTATAATGTTGCACAGCTCAAACACTTTGTTCTGAAGTCTGCTATTATGGGCTTTTATCTTGGTCTGAGCCTGAATTCCCACTCAGAAGAATTCGAATTCATTTCGTTTCTGAGTTTGTTAATGATTTCTTTGCAGATCCAACCAGCAAACAGCAGAGGGGAAAGAGCAAGGGGAAAGAAACAAAACAGGGAGAGCAGGAATCAGGGTGAAAAATACCACCCTGATTTTTTTCATCACAACAGCTTTGTGTTAACCTCTGAGCAGCTGAACAAACGTTGCCCATCCTAACGATGATGGAGTGGGTGGGTGGGTGGGTGGGTGGGTGGACGGGGGGGCAGGGGTAACATACAGCATGAGCAGTATTACCATGCTGAAGATTGCGATACCATCAAAAAGACCTCAGAAGATTCAACAGAAGCTTTCAAAATGAAGTTGTATGAACACATGAAGGAAAAATAAATTGCACATTAACAGCAATAGAGGCAGGGAGTGGGGCTATTTGAACAACAATTTGCTATCTGCGCTGTCTAGTTCTATGACTCTACAACAGATCTCAAGTGAAAGCTGTTTGAGTTATCGCCATTCCACGTTGCCTTGGAACATTTATTTGGATCACTATTTGTTTATCCCGGCATTAATAAACTATGTAATCTAAAACATTCCCAGCAACAAGGAGTAAAAAGAAATCCCAATATTGCGCACATGCAACTCAGTTTGAAAATGAAGCTAAATGCTTCCAATATTCCTCTCTGCTTAACCACAAGGAAAGAGATTATAAACAAAAAAATTACACATTATAAACAACAGTTTACTTTGGTGAGTAGTGTAAGCCATTTGGGAGTTGAGATCACTTTAACAAAGTATTCAAATTCTGCACATGCTGTTTTTATTGTAATTTGAACCCTGCGACCCCCTGCCACCCAAATAAATTCTACCTTATAAAAGATTGTGCACATAAACATTTTAATGTGTAGGAATCTCAGTGCGACAAAGCAAATCTTAATCCAGTTTCTCTCTTCTTTTTGTTTGATCTTTATGTATTTTCTCATCAAATATGATGCAACTCGTGGGCAGAAGGGCCTGTTTGTGTTTAGTGTTCTATGTTCCATATGTATTTAAATCCCCTTCAAGCACCATGGTTGGTCATTTATGGCAGAGTATTTTATATTCCAGTAGTTCAAATGGTATAAATAATCTAATGCTCTCCTTTACACTAATCCTCAATGTATCCTTTTGTCTCCTATTCTTCACACAGATAGATTCCCTACAATGCAGAAAGCAGCCATTCAATCCATTGAGCCTGCACCAACAACAATCTCACCTATACATATTGCCAAAACTGAATATACTGATACCCTTCTAATCTCTCTGATACTAAGCGACAATTTGGCATGGCCAATCCACCTAACCTGTGCATCTTTGGACTATGGGAGGAAACCAGAGCACCTGGAGGAAACCCATGCAGGCAAGGCCAAAACTGAACCCAGGACTCTGATGCTGTGAGGCAAGACTGCTTATTATTGCGCTAACTTGCCACCAAAACGGATATAATCATAGCTTTATCTAGTTTCCAAGGAATGCATCACCCCAGCACTACACTGGTGAACATCACCCTGGCATTACACTGGCAAACGTCACCCCTGGCACTAGACTGGCAAACATCATTTCATTGGTGAACTTGAATACAATGCCAGCACAGATAGATGGCCACAAACTCACTCTGCCACTCTAGGTGATGCCTTACCTTTCCTGAGGGCTGTTGACACATGTACCATTGAGTTTTAAGAAAGTGGCATTGTGTTGAAGTTCCAAAATTTGAAAAAAAAAGGGAACATTGATATCCTCCAGCAGACCCGGGGAGTGATTGTACTGGCTGCAATACAAGAGAAAGGACCCTAAGGCAGTAACAGTGAAGTGGGTGTTGTAGAGAGGAGACGGTTCCAACGAGTGATTACATATTTACCGAGAAGCTGCCGTTTAAAAAACTGAAGCCAGTGCCGTACGAGGGTCCTACTGAACTTGCAGGATTTTCCGCCCATAAACAATCAGCCCTGTAACAGCATCTGTCTCTGTTAGGCGGGTGGGCAGGGGCTGCTGATGGGTGAAATATCTCAGTTCTACATACACCCCGCTACCCCGCCGCTCGCTGCAGACCTTTGAGAATAGGACAAGTTCAAGGCTGGGGCTTCCAGTTTTACTGAGCGGATTTCCTGCCTTCCCCCGCCCTCTTAACCCGGGGGTGGGGGCGAGAGAAAAAGGGGGGAAAAAAAAGCTTGGCAGCTCCTGCCTCTCAGCAGCAAACACACCTCTCCAGTGAAAGGACTCAGCCCCCGTCTCCTACCAGCAATTAGCGGAATCTTGGAGCCCAGAGAGGCTATGGGGGAGGAGAGACTCCGGCTACAGGGAGGGATGGGGAAGGGGCGAGACACGGAATTACTCAAGACACACACACACACAGACACACAATCCGGGGCTGAAATAGAAAGATTTGCCTGTACCTCCCCAGCGCACGGCCAGCCCTCGCTACAAGTTGCACTCCGGCGCTTGCAGCGTTTTGGAGTAGACTGGAGCAAGCACTGACGTGTTCCACGGCAAACGTTTCCACGCATAGGAAGTGGCTTTGATCACCAGAGATTGGAAAGACTTTCCCAGTGTAGCAGGATGTGCCTGATCCGCAACCCCACTGTACACCTCCCTCCCTCTCCACCCAGCCATTCCCTCCCCATCTACACTGTGACCAAGAATACACACACACACCCCGCACCAGCCCAGCCCAATTCAGGCATCTCCCATTCCCAATTCTTTTGGCGTTTTTTCCTCATTAAGTGAGCGGCGTGCCACATTGGATTATACAGCACAAACAAGGGCATCCTGTTGAAACAATCCATGCCGGTATTTATGCTCCACACTCGAACCTCCCGGGAGGTTTTCTGGTGTAAATCCACCATATGGTAACCATCTATTCTCTCTCCCCTTTACCCCCATTCACGCCAGCCACTCCCTGAGTTCAACAGTCTTTGGGTAAGGAACTTTGGGCAGTCATCCAATGCCACAGACCCAAATCACAACAATCTAACAAAAATGTGTCTTTTTTTTAATTTAAAAAAAGGATACACTAACAACAGCCAGCTGATACAAAAAGAAAACAATCAAATTAAATAAGCTATATCAGAAAGAATTCTTACAACACCAGCTTAAAGTCCAACAGGTTTATTTGGTATAATGGGCTTTCGGAGTGTTGCCCCTTCATCAGATGAAGGAAAAGTACTCTGAAAGTTTGTGACACCAAATAAACCTGTTGGACTCTAACCTAGTGTTGCGAAACTTCTTACTGTGCCCCAGAGGCAGTGCTAACATCTCCACATACATCATTCTGGCCATTGTTCCTCCAGTTCTGCCACCTGAGATAGTCTTAAGGGTACCTTGTTCGATGGGCTGATTGGCCTATCCCTGCTCCTGTTTTCAATGTTTACCAGCAGACTTCTCCTCTGGGGCCATCTGAATGGCAGGAAGGGCATGGAGAAGGGGCTGACAACCAGAGTGCTGATCCTCACAGCTCATTGTTCAACATGGCTGGGCCAGATACCCATCTTCGACCAAGACCCAAGAGCTGACTCTTGAGGAGGTCTTCTGAATCTGTCCTGCCAGGTTCAGCAACAATTGAGGGATAACCAATTAATATTGTGCCTTCTAAACCCACGGCCATTTCCATCTAGAATGACAAAGGGCAGCAGATACATGGGAACACCATCACCTGCACATTCCCCTCCAAACCACTTACCATCCTGATTTGGAAATATATTGCCATTTGTTCACAGTCACTGGGTCAAAACCCTGGAATTCCTTTCCTAACGGCATTGCAGATCAACCCACAGCACATGGACTCAGCAGTTCAAGAAGGCGGCTCACCACCACCTTATCAAGGGCAACTCAGAATAATGGCAATAAACACTGGCCAACCAGTGATGCCCATGTCCCACAAAAATATTCTCTTATGCTGAGTCAGAATATTTCAACTCATGATAGATCAATGGTCATTGTAGATCAAGCTCCTTTAATCAACTTAATTGGAATCCTGCTCAAAAGACACTTTTTGATTTGATTTATTATTGTCACATGTACTGTGTGACAGTGGAAAAAAATGTTGTTTCTCATATGCTATTCAGACAAAGCATACCATTCATAGAAAAGGAAAGAAGAATTCAGTGTTACAGTCATAGCTAGGATGAAGAAAGATCAATTTTGTGAGGTAGATCCTTTCAAGAGGGTAGCACAGCGGTTAGCACTGCTGCCTCACAGCTCCAGAGATCTGAGTTCAATTCCAGGCTTGGATCACCGTCTGTGTAGTTTGCACATTCTCCTCATGTCTGTATGGGTTTTCTCCCACAGTCTAAAGACATGTGGGTTAGGTGCATTGCCAATGCTATATTGCCCCTTGGTGTCCTAGGATATGTAGGTTACAGGGATTAGCAGGGTAAATATGTGGGGCTATGGGGATAGGGCCCAGGTGGGATTGTTGTTGGTGCAGACTCAATGGGCTGAATGGTTTCCTTATGCACTAAGGGTCAATGTTTTTATGAACATTTGATGGCAGTAGGGAAGAAGCTGTTCTTGAGTTCTGGAAAGGACATTCCACCACACTCTAGACAATTAGCACAATCATTCTGCATAGCAGAATGAGCAAATGAATTTAATGCTTTATGTTGTAATTTTAGCCCACAGTTAGAATGAAGAATCAATTTTAGTCTCTGTTTCTTCAGAAGGAACTCTTCAAAATGCAGTTAATGAAAATACAATAACACTTACTTCAGCTTATAAATCAAAGAAAAAGGTTTAATAAAGAAACATCATTACACCAAACACAAAAACTCACCCTACACCCTCCAAGCTCCCCATAATGCTACATAGTTCCTTATTTATAGTGAACTAGCTGGTCAGCTGACTATTACATCACTCTGTAATTGGTTCCATAGTTTATTGGTCAGCTGATCCTTACATCTTGTTCTCATTGGTCACGTTACATCCAATACGAAGTTGTCACTGATTACAGTCCAACAGTTGCCGCATTACCAGAAGGATGTGGAGGTTTGGAGAGGATACAGAAAAGCTTTACCAGGATGCTGTCTGATATGGAGGGCATTAGCTACGAGGAGATCGGAGAAACTTGGTTTGTTTTCACTGGAAAGATGGAGGTTGAGAGTTACTTGATAGTAGTCTACAAGATTATGAGAGGCATGGTCAGAAAAGCTCTTTCCTAAGGAGGAAGAGTCAACTATGGATGATACAAAGGTTGGTGAATTTGCAGATAGTGGTGAGGACCAGCAGAGGATACAGCACGATATAGGTTGGTTGGAGACTTGAATGGAAAGATGGCAAATGGAGTTTAATCCAGACAAATGTGAGGTAATGCATTTTGGAAGGTTGAATACAGATAGGAAATATACAGTAAATGGTAGAACCCTTAAGATATTGATAGACAGAGGAACCTGGGTGTACAAGTCCACAGGTCACTGAAAGTGGAAACGCAAGTGGAGAAGGTAGCCAAGAAGGCATGTGGCATGCCCTGCCTTCATCAGCTACAGCATTGAGATTAAAAATTGGCAAGTCATGTTGTAGCTTTATAGAACATTAGTTAGGCCACACTTGGAATGTAATGTTCAATTCTGGTCACCACACTACCAGAAGGATGTGGAAGCTTTGGAGAGGGTACAGAAAGGATTTACCAGGATGTTGCCTGGTATGGAGGGCATCAGCTATGAGGAAAAGTTGGAAAACTTGGTTTGTTCTCACTGGAACGACAGAGGTTGACAGGTGACCTGATAGAAGTCCAGAAGATTATGAGGAGGATGGACAAAATGGATGGTGAGAAGCTTTTTCCTAGGATGGAAAAGTTGATTATTGGGAGGCATCTGTTTAAGCTGCGAGAGGCAAGGTTTAAAGGAGATGTATGAGGTAGGTTTTTTACACAGAGGATGTTGAGTGCCTGGAACTCGCTGTGAAGGAGGTAGTGGAAGTGGACACGACAATGACTTTTAAGGGGCGTCTTGACAAATACTTGAATAGGATGGGAATAGAAGAAAATGGTCCCTAGAAGGGTAGATTTAGTTAAGATGGGTAGCATGGTTGGTGCAGGCTTGGAGGGCTGAAGACCTGTTTCTGTGCTGTAATTTTCTTGGTTCTTTGTTCTTCATTTGCAGTAGATGATGGTGAAAACAACACTGACCAAACATTTTGTAGAGCTTCCTTTAAAGAAAAAGAGCTTAGCTGGATACAGACTTTGCTCATAACAAAATTGTTTCAACCCTAAAAAAAATTATTTTTTAAACTGACTAATTGGCATTAACTGGGTGGTTAGCTTAGGGTGTTCCCCCGAAGAATTCTCCTGCTGCAAGTCTAACATTTATCACTCAACCAAAATAATTAAAACACATTGGTTATCTACCTCCTTGTTGGTTGCAGCATATTGCTGTGTGTAAAATTAAATGCCCGCAAAATGAAAATGAAGACTTAAAAAATATTTTGTTGGCTGAGATGCACTTTGAGACATTCTGACATCATAAAAGGTGCAACACAAACATTTATTTTCCTACTTCTCTGATGGAGTCGAAGAGTCATAGAAGTTTACAGCATGGAAGCAAGTCCTTTGGGCCCAACTTGTCCATGCCGTCATTTTTTTTAAACCGCTAAGATAGTCCCAATTGCTTGCGTTTGGCCCATATCCCTCTATACTTATCTTACCCACGTCTAAATGCTTTTCAAAGCTTGTCCAGACACCCTCTATGTGAAAAAATTGCCCCTCTGGACACTTCAGTGTCTCTCCCCTCTCACCTTAAACCTGGGGTTTTGCTCAGTGCTCCTGCACTGTGGAGGAAATGGATCTGAGCTATGAAGGTCACCCACTGTTTTTATTGTAAAAGGTCTTTATGTTTACCCTTGGACATTTTCTGTCCATTTGTAGCTGTGGCAATTATTTTATATGTGAATAATTGTTTATTGGCTATTTCACAGGCCACCTGGCCATGCACTCTTATCACTTTTAGCATCTGATCGCTTTCTCGTCTGCCATGTCATCACAGACTTTCCCTATATAGTGTTTGCCTCCCCTGCCATCCTTTCCCTGTCTCTGCCCTTGTTTAAATGTTAGTATAGCTCTAATCTTTTCCTGCTCTGATGAAAGGTCATTGACCTGAAATGTTGGACGAAATTTCCTGGCCATCCTGCCGTACCCTGTAAGCAAAGATGGGTTTTGCTTACCATCTTTGGTTCACTGCAGCAGAACCAGAAAACCCCATCAGGACCAGGACAATTCCTCCCATTAACTCTGCTCCTCTCTCCACAGATGCTGCCTAGCCTACTGGATATTTCCTGCAATCTCTCTTTTTATTTCAGATTTTCAGTATCTGAGGCACAGTGGTACATCATTGCTGCCTCACAGCGCCAGGGACCTGGGTTCAATTCTCACCTTGGGTCACTGTCTGTGTGGAGTTTGCACATTCTCCCCATGTCTGCGTGGGTTTCTTCTGGGTGCTCCGGTTTGCTCCCACAGAACAAAGATGTGCGGGTTAGGTGAATTGGCCATGTTAAATTGTCCATTAGTGTCAGGGAGATTAGCAGGATAAATGTGTGGGGTTACAGGGACAGAGCCTATGTGGTATCATTGTCAGCGCAGGCTCTATGGACAGAATGGTCACCTTCTGCACTGTGGGGATTCTGAGGTATTTTGCATTGCTAGGAATTTATCATTCTGGATAAAGCCATTTCATAGTAATGGGCTGGTTCTCATATCTGAAGATAATTTCTTGGTTAAATAGGTTGTCTCTTTATTATTTTAACATTGACTGCTACCCAGGCCCTATCCCTGTAACTCACATGTTTACCCTGCTAACTTCCCTGACACTAATGGACAGCTTAGCATGGTTAATCCACCTAAGCCGTGCATCTTTGGACTGTGGAAGGAAACCGGAGCATGTGGAGGAAACCCACACAGAAAAAGGAAGATTTGAATGCACAGAGCTATCACCTATTGCACTCGCACTGGAATTGATAGAAGATATTGAAAAAACACAAGTCAGGGCATGATAACTCAATAATTCCAAAAATAAAAATGACTGTTTATATACATAGTAAGGAAGAGAAATATTTTGGTATGAAACACTGTATGCAGTGTGGGAATACAAGCATCGCAGTGTTCCTTAAACATATTGCCTTTTAGATTCCTTCTGCCAATTTACATTCATGACTTGGATATCAGGCAGACACACCAGCCCTGAAGTTACTATCTCTGTTACTCCACATCATGCTTCTGTGAGATACGAAATACAAGTCCAGGATGACTCATCATCCATTCATTCATTTATTCTCCATCAATGTGCGTGAGCACAGTATCTCCTGTTAGCAGAAAGGCTAAAATCAGCATTTGAACATGAATCAAAGACAGCTGACAGCAATGTTGAGCAGTTACACCTACCTAATTTTGTATAGGCTTATTCAGCACCACAATAGGACGAGACATTCGACTTTGATTTATTATACTTAGTTTTTCATCTCACCACTTTTCCGTATTTAATATAATCCTGGATCCTTCAGAATTATCAATGAGATAAGAGATTTCAAAAAGACTCAACAAAGCGAACATTTAATCAGAAAATAAGCTATATGTGTCAGTTTCATTTTCTTTTGGATTTAGAATTGTCAATGCCGCCTACAGTCAGCCCTATCACTCTTGTTGAAACTATTATCTAATTTCTTCTCTGTGATTTGTTCTTTCATTTCCTTTTTGCATGCTCTGGATTTATTCCTCCTTTTTATTCTATCAGTAGTCAGACTCAGGTGTCACTTGCTTAACATTTTTGATGTTGATTTGATCTATTGTCACATATTGTTTCTCATGCACTACACAGATGAATATATCATTCATAGAGTACATAGGCAAGAAGGAAAGGAGAGAGCACGGAATACAATATTACAGTCATAACTAGGGTGTAGAGAAAGATCAACTTATTATAAGTTAGTTCCTTCAAAAGTTTGGCAACAGGGAAGAAGCTGTTCTTGAGTTGATTGGTATGTGACCTCAGACTTTTATCTTTTTTCCGACGGAAGAAGATAGAAAAAAGTATGTCCGGTTGCGTGGGAGTCTTTGGTTATGCCGGCTGCTTTTCCAAGGCAGCAGGAAGTGTAAACAAAGGCAATGGATGGGAGGGTGGTTTGTGAGATGGACTGGGCTATGTTCACAATCCTTTGTAGTTTCTTGTGATCTTGGTTAAAGAAGGGGCCATAACAATCTGTGGTACATCCAGAAAGAATGCTTTCTATGGGCATCTGTCAAAATTGATGAGAACTATTCAAACTTTTATTTTGAACCAACTGCATCACTGGTAATAAATTATACTTTTAATGTTCCTTTATCCCTCACATCTGATGTTTGTTCTCCTCCTTTATCCTACATGTCACATTTATGACCACGTCATACTTATTTCTGCTATCTTCAATAATCTTCTCACTGAACTGGAGCTATTCTCTCTAAAAATCTAAAACAAAATTATTCCGTGCAAGATTGTTGTCTATTTTACTTTTGAATGATTTTGGTGTATCTTGTATTGAAATGATACAATTAGGTTCAACATGGTTCTCAAGGAGTGAAGTTCATAGCAATGTGTTGTAAAGTAAGAGATTTTGTGAAATGGTTCCTCTGGCATGCTACTTCAAGATGAGAAACTGGAAGTCTTCTAAACTTTTTTTATGGATCTTTCAAACTTACTATGTCGGAAAGAATTATTCATTTGAGTATAACAGGTAGTGGACATATTGACCAATCCCTGTACCAACTGCTGAACACAGAGAACTGAGAGAAGGTTAGAAGTCAAGTTCTGCCTGGCTGTGGTTTGAAGAACATGGCAACGTATGGATTAGAGATATACATAGCATAGAAATATACTCTTCTCAATAATACGAGCCAATTCAGATGGGTCAAATTTATAGGCGGCACAGTGTTTAGCACTGCTTCCTCACAGCGCCAGGGACCAGGGTTCAACTCCAGCCACAGGTGACTGTCTGTGTAGAATTTACACATTCTCCCTCTGCTATTTGGTGTGCGCTGGTTTTTTCCCACATGCCAGCGATGTGGTTGATGGCTACACTAAATTGCCTTTTAGTGTCATCAGGATTAGCAGAGCAAATGTGTGAGTTTAGGGAGCAGGCTTGGGTGGAATTATTGTTGGTGCAGGCTTGATGGGCTGAATGGTCTCTTTCTGCACTGTAGGAATTTTATAACTCCAGGATTCTGTGAATCCTCCTCTTTCAAGTACCACACTCAAAGAGGGCATTGGCAACCGTAGACTTCCATTACATGAGACCATGATTTTTCTGGGCAAAGTACTGCAATGCTGTGTGGTAGCTTTCTGCAGTGTGATTGCCCAAGAAACTTTCACATTCTTCCCACTTTACCATACTGAAAGCATTTATAGGCTGATGATTAACCCAATTAACCACATTATGAACGTACCTTCTGTGGCCATCCAGTGGGATTTGAACCTTCTAACCAGAGGGAGGAACTCTACCCATTGCATCGTTGCAAAATCTCCCCTCAGAGGAAACATTCATCAGAAGAACTTAACTTGGTCTCCTCACAGGAACAGCGAATTTCAAATAAATAGAATCACTGAATTCCTACAATGCAGAAGTAGACCTTTTGGTCTATTGAACCTGCACCAACCCTTTGACAGAACATCTTACCCAGGTTCATCCCTACCTTATCCCCGTAACTGCAAGTATTTTACACATCTTGGGATACTATAGGACAATTTAGCCAAGCCAATCTACATAACCTATTCATCACTGGACACTAAGGGGCAATTAATCATGGTCAGTCTACTTAATCTGCACATGTTTGGAATACTTTACAATTGTATATCTTAATGGAAAAAAACCCAGATTTTTACAGGTTTAGAACGAGGCAGTAATTTGAGAAACGTAAAGAGGTGAAATAGGAATTTAATGGTAAAAATCAAATTTACCAATGTCCTTTAGGGAAGGAAATTTGCTATCCATTCCTAATCTCACTTGCATGTATTATGTCCCCGCTAATGTTCAATGCCAGGTCATCCCAAATCCCAGAATGGAAGTTTGCAATGCAGGTTCTTAACTATTTATTCTTGGGAAAAAAAGTGAGAAAAGAGATGAAACCTGGTGAGGAAAAAGATCAGTCTTGTAAATTGTTAACTAACTCTTTATTAAACTTCAAAACACACAGCAATAAAGGCATTTAGAATTATCCACAATTATGGTTACCCAAGCATATGCTTAATCTACTGTCTAAACTCTGAGAACATACTTTCCCCAAAACAACATCCCTTTGGCTGTAGCACTATAAGCCAAATCCATTAAATAATTACCACACAGGACCTGTAGGGGACTATCACAGTAACTTTGTTACAGTGCTAATGTAAGCCTTACGTGTGACTAATAAATAAAGTTTAACTTTTTAGCTTTCAATTGGGAACACTTCTACTTTAGAATAGAACTTATGAGGTCTGACAGACTTCTGCTGCTTTCTTTTCTATACTACAGCTTGATTCTTTTCTGAGAACTCTGCTTTGGAACTAGGCATGGTTCTGATCGAGATCTCTACACTGCTATTCTCCACTTCGCTGAACAAAGTGCCTGTTTTACCCTGCTACTAGGCTAATCTACATCTCCCAAGTCTCCAGTGCAGCTAAAATGTTATCAGTTCTTTTATTTTTTATTTCATTCCAATTTCCTAGCATGGTGACTTAGTGGTTAACACGACCCAGGTTCAATTTTAGCCGTGGGTTGCAGATTGTGGTTGAATAGCTTTCTACTAATGGTTCACAATGCCTTATGGATGCCCAGTTTTGAGTTGCTAGATCTGTTCTAAATCTGTTCCATTTAGCATGGTGGTAGCCACACAACTCAATGAAAGGTATCCTCAACATGAAAATAGGACTTTGCCTGCAAAGGACAGTACGGTGGTTATTTCTACTGACATATCATGGACAGTATGGCAGGTTGGTGAGAATGAGGTTGAGTATGGTTTTCCTTCTTGTTGGTTCTTTCACGTTCTACTGCACACCCAGTCTAGCAGCTTTATCCTTTCAGACCTGGCCAGCTCAGTCAGTAGTGGATCTATCAAGTCACTCTGAAGAATACTGAAGTCCCCCAACAAAAGTACATTTTGCATCCTTGCTACCTTCAGTACTTCCTCCAAGTGGTATCAAGCATGGAGGAGTACTGATTTGTCAATGTGTGTGTGTGTGTGTGGGTGGGTGCATGCGCACATGGTGGGGGGATGAGGTGGGAGGTGATAAAGAACAGGATTTTAAAAACTGATAGGGTTTTAGCTGCACTGGAGGCTTGGGAGTTGCAGATTAGCCCAGTAGCAGGGTAAAACAGATATTTTGTTAAGCAAAGTGGAGATCAGCAATCTAGAGACCTGGACCATAACCATGATTGATGTGATGCCATGAGACTCCATGGTGTACAGAGTTGATGTCGAGAACTCCGACAGCAACTCCCTTCTGACTGTTTGTCATTCTGTCAACATCTCTGCTGGCTCGGTCCTGCTGGTGAGACAGTGGGGCAAATTTTTCCATTCCACCATGGAAAGGCCCTGTTGATCTAGGGTGGAATTTTCCAGTTTTGGGGCAAGCACAGTGAGAAAATACTGTCCGGTGAAAATGGTGATGGTGATGCTTGTAGCATTATCTGTAAGGTATGATTCTGTCAGTCTAACTATGCCAGATGTGGCTTGAGACGGTTGTCCCACTTTTGACACAAGCTCCCAGATGCTAGAAAGGAGGGCTTTGCAATGTCGACAGCTGAGTTTGCCGTTGTCCTCTCTGGTTGCTAGGCCAATGTCAGATGGTCTGTTCAGTTTCATCCCTTTTTAGAATTTTTTAGTTGTTTGGTACAACTCATTAGGCCATTCCAGAATCAACCAGATTATTGTGGCTCTGTACTCCAGACCAGATAAGGATGGCAGATGTCTTTCCTTAGAGGGCATTCGTGAATCAGATTGATTTTTTTATGAGAATCAACAGTGGTTTCATGGTCATTTTTAGAGTTCTAATTCCAGGTTTTAAAAAATTGAATTAAAATTTGAACCCAGGTTCGCAGAGGGGTACATTGGGTCTCTGGATTACTAGTCTAGTGACAATACCACTACGCCACCACATCTCATTGTTATTCCCCACTATTGCCAAAATAAAAATCACTGTTGTGTAAAAGCCAGGATAGGGATTAGAGCAAGATCACTCACTAGATTGTCTGTCTGCTTTTGTAGATTTACTGCTGCAGGATTCAAAGTACACTTGACATACTGTGCAGTTCAGGCACTTCCATCTTGGTGGATGTCTGGCTGGTATCTCTCCTGAGTGGGGTCAACGGGATTGTTTGGGCTGAAACCACTTTTAAAGGCATCTGTTATGATGGCCACAAAGGCCAAAGGGGAACAGCAAGAGATTTCCCCATGGTCTTTGTGGAGTATGAGCTGCTTTATTGTGGAGGCTGACCCAATGTGGAGTTCTCAGTTGGAATTTTAAGCCTGTGACTTTACCGAGAATGGAATTGTAGATCCCAAGGTGAAGATTACCGGATTATTTAGTGCATAACAAAGGGTTTTGGTGATAGGAAACTGGCACTGGACACTGAATTATGACACTTGATATCCCTGACCACAAGTAAAGCATCTGTTCACCAAGTCTTTATTCAAGATAGTTGTTGTAAACTAATTTGCATAAGTTACTGTTATTTTCAATCTAAGTGAGATCAACTTAGCTGCCATCCAGTTCAGACACCAATTCACCTAGTGCTCTCTAAGTCTTCCATGTTGATGATCTCCCATTGTCTTCATGGCCATCACAACAGGATTAAACAGATCCTTAAAAAATGGGTTTCAAGACATTCAAACCTGTTGACCCCATGGTCAATGATACCAGCCAAAGAGATGTAAGTGGTGAAAATGTGCAGAATGTCAATAATACTTTTAATTCTTTATCTCAGTGTGTAATGTGGATTTACCATGACAGGATACAGAAAAATGAATAATAACACAAGGGGAAAAAAGGTCATCACACACAGTTCCAGGAGCCAACATCTGCCTTTCCAGGGAAAGGCAAGTTAGCAGCTCGACCATAAAACTCATTGGGATAAGATTGAAGAAGCACCAGAAACATTATTTCTCATGAGCACGTGGCCTCTAATCTATGCAGAAGGCTGGCTGACTAATGCTATTAACTTGTCAGCTATCTGCGGATTCACTCACACAGTAATCTCACTAATTTACAGTAATCTCAGACACTGATCCCACTAACAACTTAATAACCAACAAGTGGTGGCAGACTGGATTACCTTTATGTCATCTAGCTGTTAGGTTTACTCAATAATTCTATCTTTTTAAATTCATTAATGCTGAGATGGCTAGGTGACTCTATCTGCGGATCTTCACCCACACGTATCCCGTCCTCGATTTCCTACTGATTTCACTAGCACAACCTACCTAAAATTGGTCAAATGGAATTTTAAGTGCAAGAAGAGCCGAGCATGAATCGAGTATCCGTGAACTTTGATGCTGGTTTACTAACCATTGGACTAGGAACTGGTGCCATTCACAAAGAAATGGCCACACCCCCAATTGAATTAATAAATATGATTCAACTGCTGGAGCGGGGTGTTGAAATGAAGCTTTTTCTTTCAACACTAATAAGTGCAGTTTAAAACTTTTGAAATAATAAAAGGGATATTTAATGCCAGGGAAACTGACTATTGTATATCATGGAGCTAATAATTCAGTATCACTAAAATGATGCTCCTTCCAGTTGGTGGACTGGACTCAAAGTTGCTTGTTCTGTGGTAGCTTAAATTGTGCACCAGATTACTGCTCTTAAAGGTATCAAGGAATACTTCTGAATTGAAAAAAATATTGGTGGAATCACAGTGCAGAAAGAAGCCATTTGGCTCATTCGAGTCTGCACTGACCACAATCTCACCCAGGCCCTATCCCCATATCCTGACATATTTTACTCACGAATCCCTCTAACCTACGCATCCCAAGACATTAAGGGACAATTTAGCATGGCCAATTAACCTAATGCACATCTTTGGATCTTCTGGCCCTTCACACTGGTGAGATTTTTGTGTCCCGTCACAGTGAACGGAGATATGGCTGAGTGCCAAATTCTCCGTCCTTGCTTGCAGTGACTTTTCTGATTTATCATTATCACATATATGAACACACAGCGAAAAGTATTGTTTCTCACATGCTGTACAGAAAAAACATACTGTTCATAGAGAAGGAAACACAAGAGTGCAGAATGTAGTGTTACAGTCATAGCTAGGGTGTAGAGGAAGATCAACTTAATGCGAGGTAGGTCCTTTCAAAAGACAACAGTGGCAAGAAGCTGTTCTTGAGTCGGTTGGTATGTGACCTCAGACTTTTGTTTCTTTTTCCCGAAGGAAGAAGGCGGAAGAGAGAATGTCCGGCGTGCATGCTTTGCCGGGGCAGTGTGAAGTGTAGACAGAGTTAATGGATAGGAGGTTGGTTTGAGTGATGGATTGGGCTACATTCATGACTTTTTGTAGTTCCTTGTGGTCTTGGGCAGAGCAGGAGCCATGCTAAGCGATAGAAAGAATGTTTCTATGCTGCATCTGTAAAGATTGATGAGAGTCGTGGCTGACACGCCAAATTTCCTTAATCTTCTGAGAAAGTAGAGGGGTTTGTAGGCTTTATTAACCATAATGTCAACATGGGGAGGACCAGGACAGGTTGTTGGTGACTTGAACACCTAAAAACTTGAAGCTCTCGACACTTTCCACCTTGCCCCTGTTGATATATACGTGGCATGTTTTTCTTTGCTTCCTGATTTTGATGACAATCTCCTTCATTTTGTGAACACTGAGGAAGAGATTATTGTTGTCGCACCAGATCATGAGAACCAGGTTCACCAGTTCACCAAGTGGGGCACGAACAGTGGAAAATTCTGGCCATTGTATTTATTGTGCTGCCCATTTGTTCTGGTTCATGAAAGATTTTATGCTTGTGTTTATACAACCAACTTTGAAGGAAACCTGAATCGGGGCATTGAGTTTAAAAATTAGCCAGTCATGTTGCAGCTTTATAGAACATTATGTGGAGATGTTGGTGTTGGCCCAGTAAGAAGTCTCATAACACCAAGTTAAAGTCCAGCAGGTTTATTTGTTATCACAAAGTTTTGGAGCATTGCTCCTTTGTCAGGTGAGTGATACCAAATGAACTATTGGACTTTAACCTGATGTTGTGAGACTTCTTATTATAGAACATGAATAAGGCCACAATTGAAATATAGTGTTCGATACTGGTCACAAACTACCAAAAGGATGTGGAGGCTTTGGAGACCGTACAGAAAAGATTTACCAGGATGTTGCCTGGTATGGAAGGCATTAGTTATGAGGAGGGGTTGGAGAAATTTGGTTTGTTCTCACTGGAATGATGGAGGTTGAGGTTTGACCTGATAGAATTCTACAAAATTGTGAGGGGCATGGACAGAATGGATAGTCAGAAGCTTTTTCCCAGGGTGGAAGAGTCAGTCACTAGGGAGCATAGGTTTAAGGTGTGAGGGGCAAGGTTTAAAGGCAAATTTTTTACACAGTGTTGGATGCCTGGAACTTGCGAGGGTAGATAGTGGAAGCAGATACAATAGTGAGTTTTAAGGGATGTCTGAACAAATACATGAATAGGATGGGAATAGAGGGAAATGGTCTTTGGAGGGTAAGTGGTTTTAATACAGATGCGCAGCAGCTGTCGATACAGATTTGGAGGGCCAAAGGGCCTCTTCTTGTGCTGTAATTTTCTTTGTTTTTGTCACTTCAGCCTGGTTTGTGCTCAGACTGATGATTGTACCCAGTGGGGAACTTCAGTCCTCGATATTAAAGTCCTTACAATGATAATCTTGATCTTGAGCTTAGTAAATAGCTGTCTGTTTGTTGTCTGTCATCTTCTTTAGAGAGTTGGCAAGATTCGATTAATTTATTCACTCAGTTCTTGAAGGGAAACTCAACTTCAACTCATCAGCCCTGGGCTGGGCTAGAAACTCCCAATAGTTTTGTAGACAGAAGATGAAGATCAAAGTGGTGAGAATAATATTTTGGTTCCTTGAGAATTTTTTTGTTATTCATTCATGGAATGTGGACTTCACCGGCCAGGCCAGCATTTATTATTGTCTATTCCTAACTAACCTCAAACTGAGTGGCTTGCTGGACCATTTTGAGGGCATTTAAAGAGTCAACTACATTGCTGTGGATCTGGAGTCACATAGAGACCTGACAAAGTAAGGATGACATCTTTCACATTCAAAATTACCCTTTTAATTCCAGACTTTTACTGAATTTAGATTTCACCAACTGCCATGATGCGGTTCAAACATGAGTCCCCTGCGCCTCCTGCATTGCTAGTCTAGTGAGAATACCACTACACCACTGCCTCCCCTTAACTTAGTGCTGAATCGTGAGCCCACAGAAACTGTAACATGTCCAATAGACTGAAATCTCCATAATCACGTCTTACTCGAGATTTAAGCTATTATCAAGGATGGCAGAAAAACGAGCTGCAGTTTACATCGGTTCCCGGGGAATAACAGGTCTCGACAATACCAGTGCATTCTATGCTTGCTACTCACCGATGCCCTTTGAAGTGGTGTTGTGTGTGTGATTGAACAGTGGGTGAGTGTTTTGAGCGTCTCTGTGATCATCGGTCCAGATTCTTAACAGGATTTGTGATGAAAACCTGAAGAGAAATGGCATTGCTTCTAAATTAAACCTCAAATTGAAAGCGTTATAGGATTGTGGGAATGTATGTTATCTAACTAGAATGCTGTGCCAAGGCTGCATGCTGTAAACCAGTGTTTAATATGCTGTGCACATGTCAAATGAGTAAGACGTATCAGAATTGGAGGCGTCACTCTCATTACACTTCTCCCACCTTCTCAGTGCTATCAGTAATGGACAGTCATATCAAGCCTTTCTCTGCAAGTGTTAAGACCCATCAGTCCTAGAAATTGCCTCTGGATGAATTGCCTCTTTCTTCATTTGATTATTTGTTGCAGTTCCTTTAAGCGTAGAAGTCAGCATCAACTAAATTCTCAGCTTGCTTCCCAAATGGATTTTCGACTTGGTGGATTGACTTTTTCCCAAATGTGGAGCAATCCGACTTCATCAACAATTAGCTTCACTTTCCTTGAAGTGCTTTTTTCAGTAGACTTTGTGGAGCCTTCAATTTTGCAACTATTACCAATAGTGTTAATACTACCTGATTTACTCAAGGAGATGAAGTGTGTTCAGCTGCAATGCATATTTTCTTTTCCAGATCACAACTGCATATTTTCTCCTCACGGCATAGCAAGTGCGTGAGTTAGTTTGCCACAAGATATTCCTGAGTTCCCAGAATTACATATGCAATGGGTTTTTGCATATTCCAGTATCACATGTGAAAATATTTGGAGGAGGCGATGGCAGAGTGATATTGTCGCTAATCCAGAGGTCTAGAGTAACACTCTGGATCTGATTGGTTTTGTTACAATAAAATCATAGAAGAGGCCATTGGCCCATCGAGCCTGCACCAACAACAATCCATCCTGGTCCCATCCCCATATATTTATTTGGCAAATCCCCCTGTTACTGAGGAGCAATTTAACATGACCAGTCAAACTAAATCACACGTCTTTGGAGTGTGGGAGGAAACCAGAACACCCGGATGAAACCCATGCAGACCGGGGCGGGGGGGGGGGGGGGGGGGGGGGGGGGGTGCGCAAACTCCACCCAGACAGTCACCCAAGGCTGGAATCAAATCCGGGCCCCTGGTGCTATGTGGCAGCTGTGCTAACCACTGTGCCACCGTACCAAACTCTACTTGGTTAAAATGCTGAGGCACTTTCAATGCTGTACTCTAACACACATTGGAAACAAAGCCAGTATCACCACACAGTCAAAGCACCTTAGCCAAGTTCAGTGATGATTAACTCAGACTGGTTCTGTTGAGTGATTTATATTAATTTTGTGCTGTTTTAACATTTCACTCGGTACCTTTAGTAAGCCAGTTCATCTGATGTCAGAGGGACTTGAGGTTAAGTATCTCATATTGAGTGAGACACAAACGGGAATTGATTGCAAGTTAACATTCTTTCCTCTCATCAGTTGAATATTACATAGAACATAACAGCACAGAACAGGCCCTTCGGCGTTCGATGTTGCGCCGACCAATATAAAAAGTAATGACCCTCCAAACTGAACCATTCCCTTCTCTTCCATATACTTATCAACTAACCTCTTAAACGCCACCAAACTTGGCGCATCTACAACTGCCGCAGGCAGGGCATTCCAATCCCTAACCACCCTCTGGGTAAAGAACCTACCTCTGATATCCGTCCTATAACTATCACCCCTTAATTTAAAGCTGTGTCCCCTCGTGCTAGCTTTCTCCATCCTAGGAAAAAGGCTATCACTGTCCACCCTATCTAAACCTCTAATCATCTTATATGTTTCGATAAGGTCCCCTCTTAGCCGCCTCCTTTCTAACGAAAACAACCTCAAATCCCTCAGCCTCTCTTCATAAGACATGCAAATGCAGCAACATTTGTTGCTGCAAATGTTTTCTGCCCTGGTTTGGATTTGGCCTGGATAAATAAATTGTGAATGCTGGCACCTCCATCTGTGTTGATCATCTTCACATCACGTGGAACGACGCTCGATCCTATCAGTGTTAAGCTTTGGTTGCATCCTCAAGAGTGTGGTTGGATCGACAGCTGCAATCTATTAAAGTTAAGACATTGAAGAAATAAACAATAGCAAACATTTTCTTTTCCAGATCACAGCTGCATATTTTCTCCTCATGGCTTAACAAGTGCGTGAGTTAGTTTGCCACAAGATATTCCTGACTTCCCAGAATTACATATGCAATGGGTGTTTTTGGATGTTCTGGATGTATCACATGTGCAAATATTTGGGGGAGGCAGTGGCAGAGTGGTATTGTCGCTGGACTAGTAATCCAGAGATCCAGGATAACACTCTAGATCTGGTAATAAACTGAGTTCGAATCCTATCACAGCAGATGGTGAAATTTGAATTTAATATAAAGCTGGAACCAGAAGTCTAATTATGATCATGAAACCTTTGTTTATTGTCATAAAAACCCCTCCGGTTCACTAATAGACAGTCAGGTGCTCTTTCCTAGAGTAGAAAAATCAAATACAAGCAAACATAGGTTTAAGGTGTGTGGGGAAAGTTTTAGGAGATGCGCGAGGCAGGTTTTTTACACAGAAGGTGGTGAATGTCTGGAACGCACTGCCCGGGGAGGTGGTGGGAGCAGATACGATAGCAGCGTTTAAAGGTCATCGAGATGAATACATGAATAGGATGGGAATGGAAGGATATGGACTCTGTAAGTGCATATGGTTTTAATTTAGGCAGGCATTATGATCGGTGCAGGCTTGGAGGGCCAAATGGCCTGTTCATGTGCTGTACTGTCCTTCGTCCAATACCCTTTTGGGAAGAAAATCTGCTGTCCTTACCTGGTCTGGCCTACATGTGACTCTAGACTCACAACAATGTGGTTGACTGTTAAATGCCCTTGTGAATGGGCAATAAATGCTGGCCCGGGCAATAAATGCTGGCCCGGGCAACAATGTCCGTATCCCGTGAACAAAGTAAAAAAAACAAACACAATGTAAGAGTTTAAAAACTCTGCTAACGTTTTCTAATAACTGGTGACCTTTGCATCAATGCAATAATCAGCAAACTTTAAATGAGCAAACTTTAAAAACTGCTTCTGTAAACCTGGACTTGATCTCCATTCAAGTTAAACTGAAGAGAGGTGATGTATGAATCATAGGATCTCCAAATCGCAGAAGGAGGCCGTTCAGCCCATTGAGTCTGTCCCAACCACAATCCCAGCCAGGCTCTATCTCTGTAACCCCACATATTTATCCTCAGAATCCACCTGACAGTAAGGGGCAATTTAGCGTGGCCAATGCACCTAAAATTTCTGTGGGAGGAAACCAGAGGAAACCCACAAGAAGACGGGGAGAATATGCAAACTCCATACAGACAGTGACCCAAGGTGGGAATCAAACTGTGGTCCCTGACACTGTGAGAGAGCAGTGCTAACTATTGTGCCACTCAAATCGTCAAATAGTTTGCTGCAAATCTCTATACCCTTGCATGTGTTTCCACAAAAGACTGTGCTATATTTCCAAGAGGAATTAAAATTGTTTTGTCTTTTTCATGTTGTACTTCTGCCCTGAACATAAAGGTGTTTGTTTACAGTGGGGTGCAGTTCAGCGAGAGGCACCTCAAGTTTCTTATTAAAATGATGGGATTTCGTGTACAGAGTATTGCAGGTGATTTCCTCAAGAGAGTCTCGGAGCTGAGTCCAATGCTGCCCTTAGCAGATGGTCAGATTGACCAACAGGGGCCAGTGATTTAGAGGGCGAATCTCGGATGACTTCTCCTCCCTCATCCGAGGAATGTCTCGAAACAAAAAGAGAACAGTGCTGGAAAAACTCAGCATTGAGTAGCAGTGTGATGAGAGAAACATAGGCTGGAATTCTGTGACTGTTCACACCCTCCCATTGCTGCCAGAGAGGATGGAGAATTCGGCACTCAGACAAATCTCCATGCACTGCAGCGGGATGGGAAAATCCATCTGGTGTGAATGGCTGGAGAATTCCGCCACAGTTAACATTTCAAATCTGTACGACTCTTCTTGAATCTGAAGTCTCTGAATACAGTCTCGAAACATTGGCCGGAATTTTACTGGCATGTCCACCCTGATTCTGGGGGCAGGTGAGACTCGGAGGATGGCAGTCGGGCAGGATGTATAAACCTTGGGTAGACGTGCTAGTAAAATTCCGCCCATTAACTCGGTTTCTCTCCCCGCAGATGCTGACAGACCTGCTTGGGCTTTTCCACAACTTTCTGTTTTTTATTTCAGATTTCCAGCATCCACAGTGTTTGCTTTGGTATCTATTGAAATATCCCCAGCACCTCTGCCAGTGACTGAGTCAACAGCCTTGAAACAATCACACGTGTTCAGACGTGGAAAATGTGGTTCCTGCTCAATTGTCTCACGGCTGTGGAATGCAAAGCAAGCACTGGAATTTCACCAGCAGGCTGGGACAGCGTTGGAGATTATCAAGTGGTGTATGTTATATATTTTTAAAAAAACACTCATTCATCTTTTTAAGTCAGCATCATGTTTGCTTATTACCAGGCAAGATGTGGCATGCTGCCTTTGAAAGAAAGAATTGATTGGTCTTAAAACAGAGCTCCCTGCGTGAAGTACAGACTTGCTACTTCATTGCTTGCTGCATTGGAAAGCAGTAGGGAACACATTCTCTGCTTGGTTCTTACAAGCTCAACATATGCCTTCCCTCAGAAGCCAGCTTCACTGTTAACTCTGCTCGAAGACAGTAATTAGTTCCTGTGCCTGATTTGTCCATTTCTTCAGGATCATCTGCAAGGACAACCCAGGGAGCTCACAATGCAAACCGTGTATACCAGTGGTCGGAAAGCATTATTGTTGAGACCAACATCCTTTAATTGGTTATTGTTTTTAGATTTTTAAATTCATTCGATAAGTGAATGATTAAGACATCATCAGGGGTAAAGCTGAGGCATTTGACAATGTAGAAAATCTGAATTAACCTTGAATAAAAGCAAGTGCTGGATGCTGAAACCGAGAGAGAAAACACTGGAAAATCTCAGCAGGTTTGGCAGTGTCTGTAAGGAGAGAAAAAGAACTGATGTTTCAAGTCCAGGTACAAAGAGTTTGACAATGGATCATCTGGATTTGAAACGTCAGCCCTTTTCTCTCCTTACTGAATTAACATTAGTCAGAAACAACGGTTAACATCGGGTAATTCAGTGGTTATATGAAGTGAACTGTGCCCATTAATTTAGTCTATTCACATTTTGGGGCTCAGCTACTTCTAAATTGTTTCGTTATCAGCAATCATGATTGAAAAATATTCTGATGGAACATTAAACAAATAGAGTTAAAGTTAGTCGCAAGTTGCTTGCTGATTTTAAGAGGTGCACGGAAAAAGGAAGTTCAATTTAATGATTTACTGCATGTGTTAAATTGATCCTAGTGTCACAGGAATTAGCATGGTAAATATGTAGGGTTATAGGAACGGAGCCTGGGTGGGATTGTGGTCGGTGCAGATTTGATGGACTGAATAGCCTCCTCCTGCACTATAGGCATTCTATGATTAAATAAAATATTTCAGATGGGGAGGAAAAATAAACTGAAGACCCCAATCTCCTCCCCTTACTGTCCATAATTAATGTGATTGCTTTGGAAAGTGAGTTATGTGAATTTTCAAGTCCATTTTAGTGTGTGGCCAACTTGAAGAACCAGCAGCAGATTTTTGTGGGTTTAAATATAAAATGTACACATTCATTCCAAATTTAAACTCTACGCCAATCACTCAGCACTTGCACACTGCTCGACAATCACCAGGCAAGAATTTCTCTTCCTGGAACATTTCAGCGGTCATGGGCATTCGACCTCTGATCTTTGGGTAAACTTTCTCCAAGGTGGCCTTCACGACAGACGACAGCGCAGAGTTGCTGAGTAGAGACTGATAGCCAAGTTCTGCATACATGAGGATGCCCTCCACCAGGATCTTGGGTTCATGTCACACTATCTGTAACCCCCTGGGTTTGCAAAATCTCACTGTTCTGGCTCAAGATCATACACATCTCTTTAACCTGTGCTTTACCCTCTTTCCTCTCACATTGTCTGTATCTTTGAGACCTGTAAAGACTCGCATTCCAATCATTATTTTGTAAATTGAGTTTGTGTATTTATGTATCCTGTTTGTGAACAGAATTCCTACTCACCTGATGAAGGGGCAGTGCTCCAAAAGCTAGTAGCTTGTGCTACTAAATAAACCTTTGGACTTTCTTCTTGGGATAATATCAGAGGCAATTTCAGTCACATGATCAACATCCATGTCCACCCAGAATGGCAAAAAGCTAAAAAGCCATTGATGTATGTTAAGAGCTAGCTAGTGGTCTTGTACCCTTACTTTGTGCATAACTGGTATCTTCATCTCTCTTTCATCTTGGAGATGAGAAGACAAAGGATCAATTGATTTTAAGTTTTGAGCTGATGAAGGATAATAGCGTATGTAAACTCCACAGATAATATTTATCTTAGTATGTCCATTCTAGGAGAGGCACCCACCCAGGCTGATTCAATGAGCACTTCCCAGAAGTTTGTGTTGAATAAGCAAAGGTCACTTGACTCTTGGCAGGCAATTAGCCACCTTCTGCTGTCCATTTTGAGATATAAAAGATGCTTTCAGAAATTTCCCCTGGACACGGTCCATATTTGAAGTTATGAACAGGACATGAGTTCATTGGGCTTGACCAAGGTCTTTTCTCCCTTGCACTGTCAGTGTGCTTAGACATGTTTGCTCCAAACTCTTTTACAAAATTAGCAGACATTACTGCAAAGCCAAGTAGCAGGCTGTTATATTGGGTGGGCGGTTGTTTTTTCAGTTTATCTGAAGGTTCCTTGTTTGCTTGGATCATTTTCCAATCCTGACCCTCTGTCTGCCTTGCTTTTATGCTACCTAATCGCCAGAGTGTTCCAGCAGCGAGCCAGTCCTTAAAAGACAGTCGGCAGCTCTGACTGGGCTTGCTGCTTCCTTGAAGAATAGAGGACCTGGGTGATCAGAAGGCCAATAGCTTCATAGAATCATACAGTGCAGAAGATGCTCTTCAACCTATCAGATCTGCACCAACATGAGTGAAACACCTGGTCTTCCTCCTAATCCCATTTACCAGCACGTTAGCCTTGAATATTAAGACGTGCCAAGTTTTCATCCAGGTACTTAATTGAAGGATGTGAAGCAACCTGCCTCCACGGTCCTCCCAGACTATCACCAACTCTGGATAAATAGATTTTTCCTCATATTCTCCTCAAACCTCCTGCCCCTCACCTTGAACTTGTCACCTCATGACTTACCCTTCAACTAAGGGGAACAGCTGCTCCTTATCCACTCTGCCCATGTCCCTCATAAGCTTGAACACCTTAATCAGATTGCCCCTCAATCTTCTCCATTGCAACAAAAACAACCCAAACCTTCCCAATCTCTCTTAATAACTCATAAGTCCGAGAAGTGACTAATTGGCCAACAAGAATGTACGCACACATCCTGGCGCAATAGCCCCCAAGCAAATAAATATTCTTAACCTGATGTCAATATCCATATTGCTGCTGACACTAACATGCATGAAACAGATCTGGTGCACTGATATTTTACTTCAAAGTTGTCCTTTCGCCCTCAGCTTTCCCCCACCATCAACTCCAAGCCCATTTACCAACTCCTCAAGTAGCTAAACAGGCCATTAAATGGAGGTGAACAGGTTTCCAGCCCCCACTGCACTCACTTGGAAAATATCAGTGCGTCCCAGAAACATTAGAAGACTGACATGCCATCCAGGGATGTACTTTCCAAAGACAACTCACACAGCTCTTGCCCTTTCCCCGACGGGTGTTTGAAAATCAAGAGTAAGGTTGCAGATAAGCCCTTCTGTACCTTATCTCTCTTTGCCTTCCTCATTTGTGAGCTTTCAGAGGTAATTTGGAACCCAGGAAACATTCCCGCATAAGCAGAGTTTCAGGAACTGCAGTTAGTTTTATCCTCACCAATGTGAGGGCCACATTTTTGGGAGGACGATGTGTTGATCATGTACAGGGCCTTTCTACACTTCTACAGCTACTCACCAAGTCAGCTATTTTGTATTCATTCATGGCATATGGGCTCACTGGCTAACCAACATTTATTGCCCATCCTAGTTGCTCCTTGGAAGGCAGTTAAGAGTCAACCACATTGCTGTGGCTCTGAAGTCACATGTAGACCAGACCAAGTAAGGATGGCTAATCTCCTTCCCTAAAGGCAATTTGTGAACTAGATGGGTTTTTCTGACAATTGACAATGGTTTCATGGTCATCAGTAGATACTTAATTCCAGATTTTTAATAATTGAATTTAAATTCCACCATCTGCTATGGCGGGATTCGAACTCAGATCCCCAGAACATTAGCTGAGTTTCTGGATTAACAGTCTAGTGATAATACCACTAGGCCATTGCCTCCCCTTACTGGGACTTCACACAGCGCTCTCTTATACATGTCCATGTAGAGGAATATCTTGCAATATATATGTACACATTTGGGCTTGTATTTCCTAAAAGTGGCAAAGCAACAGCACTCATATTTCTCTCTCATCTATCACAATGAAAAGTGGGTCTGAAACATGGGATGACAGAGCTGTTTAGAGATCAGATTATCTTGTTCCTACACAGTGCCTCTGCTATCCAACTGAGATCACAGAAGCATTGCAAGGAGCTGGCATCTCCGCAGAACGCAGTATCCAATCGAGTATCTGTAAACAGTCAGAAGGCCGTATTGTCTCTATATGAAGTCTCATTAGAATTAGAATATTAGAATCTCATTCTTTATATCAGAAGGGTGCTGTCTATTATTCACATGCGCCAATGTGAGATCTTGCAAGATAAGAAATATGAATGCAAAGAATATTTTTGGCTGTCTGTGTTTCTGACCACAATTAGTTTCACTCATGGCAAAACGTTCAAATATGTAAACAATGAAATGTCAGTGACAGCAAGTACTTACGTAACTCACAATGGTCATTTCTACATGGGGACATTCTCGGCAATCACAAATTGTCACTTTAAACTTTTATCTTAGGAAGAGTTTTATTATATAAAACTATATGATGTAGGAGCAGAAGTAGGCTCTTTGGCCCCTCGAGTGTGCTCTGCCATTCAGTGAGATTGTGACTGATCTGGTATGATAATCTCCAACTCCATTTTCCCGCCTTATTTCCATAAACCTCGATTCCCTTACTGATTAAAAATCTGTCTGTCTCAACCCTGAATATATTTAACAATCCAGTGTCTTGTGGTTAAAAAAAGTCTACAGATTCACTACCCTCTGAGAGAAGAAATTCCTCCTCATCTCTGTCTTATTGGTAACCTCTAAGTCTGAGGTGATGCCCTATGGTCCTAGACTCTCCTACAAGAGGAAACAACATCTCAGCATTGACTCTGTCCACCCACTGAGGATCTGATACGTCTCAATAAGATCACCTCTCATTCCTCTAAACTCCAATGAGTACAGGTCCAACCTACTCAACCTCTCTTCATTTAAAAAAATCCCTCCATATATAACATAAGCAGATAACTGTGGATATTCAGAGAATTGAGTTTCCCATTAGTCATAGACAAATTAATCTGCCTTCCCAAAATCTCTTGTCTATAGACCATATGTCTAAACCAAAGCTGTCAGAATTATCAATGCAACATATATGCAATTCTGATTTTGAATTTTATTTCTTTCTTAATTTAGGTCAATAGGTTAAGGAACAAATATTTGTTGGCAAATGGTAAATTTTCAGCAGCTGTCTTGACAAAGTGTGCAGATAAATGGAGTGGATTGTAAGTTCAGTACCTCTTCCTCTGTGAACTTTTGCTTATGTGTCTGAAGGTAGCACAGGTAACTGTCAGTGTAGATTTTACTATTGAATAAAGATTAAATGCTTCAGCTATCAAATGGATGGCAACTGCATTCATCACAACACCACCACAATCTGTCCAAGTTGACATTTTGGACATTTTTTAATACTAGGGGCACAGTGGTTAGCACTGTCTGTGCAGAGTCTGCACGTTCTCACTATGTCTGTGTGGATTTTCTCCAGGTGCTCTGGTTTCCACCCATAGTTGGAAAGACGTGCTGGTTAGCTGCATTGGCCATGCTAAATTCTCCCTCTGAACAGGCACCAGAGTGTCGCAGTAATGTCATTGGAGTGTTCATGGAAGCCTATCTGTGACTAATAATAGATAAATTAAAAAAAAACTTCCCTCTTGTGTCTGGGTGAGTGGGTGCTGGCTCAGACTGCTTAGCTATAAACATACAAGAGCCTGCCTTCAGCAGAGCCAGCAGCTGTGGATTCCTGCAGCAAGTCTCAGACAAATTGGGGTGGTTCTCACTCCCCCTCTCGAATGTAAGCCAACTTGGACACTAACAAATAAACTTTAAGAAAAACTTTAATAGGGGAACAATAGTTAGCACTGTTGCTTTACAGCAAGAAGGATCTGGATTCAATTGCAGTTTTGGATCACTGTCCGTACAGAGTTCACACATTCTCCCTGTGTCTGCGGAGTTTCCTCCAGGTGCTCCGATTTTCTCCCACAGTCCAAAGATGTATGGCACCCCTTTGTATCCCTGGATTTGTAGGGTTGGGAGATGAACATGGTAAATGCATTGGGTTACAGGGATAGAATTGGATGGGATGCTTTGTTGGAGAGTCAGTGTGTACTTGATGGGCCGAATGGCACAGTAGGGGTTCTATGATAATTCTGTAACTTTTTTTCTCATGTGATTATTAGATTTAATCAACTATAATGCATTATCAGAACACTTCTGTATGGTAACAGGGCGGCACGGTAGCACAGTGGTTAGCACTGCAGCTTCACAGCTCCAGGGGCCTGTGTTCAATTCGCCTTTTGGGTCACTGTCTGTGTGGAGTTTGCACATTCTCCCCATGTCTGCATGGGTTCCCTCCAGGTGCTCCGGTTTCCTCCCACAGTCCAAAGATGTGTGGGTTAGTTTGATTGGCCATGCTAAAATTGCTCCTTACTGTCCTGGGATGCGTAAGGATATGGGATAAGGGTAAGGATATGGGATAAGGGTAAGGATATAAGGATATGGGGGTGGGGCCTGGGTGGGATTGTGGTCAGTGCAGGCTCGATGGGCCAGGTGGTCTCTTTCTGCATTGTAAGGTTTCTATAATTCTTTCTTTCTATGAATCTCAAGATCGGTTAAGTGTTGTAAATCTCCGAAATTCCCTGTTATTTGGAACATCTGAAACTCAACTCTCCAAATGAGGCTTTGATTGGTTTAAATACTCCACCATGGCCCAGCCTACTGAAAGCTTAATTGCCACAACAAATCGTAAGGCCTATCGTTTGAACTTCCCTTGTGAAAACTATAAGTGGTGATAAAGATTCTCTAAAATTGCTGAACAAATCATGCCAAGTTTATCAACTCTGGAACTTTCTTACGTAATTCTAAAGACGAGTCAGTCAGGGATTGGCACGTTCTTACCTCTCTGGACCTTCAGCAGTGGAATAAAATGCACTGTGATGTTTTACACTATGTTATCAACATTGAACTAAGCAGCAAAGGTGCTTAGTTCAAGGGTGACTCGAGAGACCATCAGCCATATATCTAAGGAATGAAAAGTTAAAAATAAAAAGTTTACTTATTAGTTACAAGTTGGCTTACATTAACACTGCAATGAAGTTACTGCAAAAATTCCCTGGTTGCCACAATCCAGCACCTGTTCGGGTACACTGAGGGAGAATTTAGCATGACCAATGCATCTAACCAGCACGTTTTCTGGACTCTGGGAGGAAACCAGAACGTCCGGAGGTAACCTGCGCAGACAAGGGAGGGGACAGCACGGTGACACAGTGGTTAGGACTGTTGCCTCACAGTTCCAGGGACTCGAATTCAATTCCTGGCTCAGGTCAGTTTCTGCGTGCAATCTGCACATTCTCCCCATATCTGTGTCTGCTTCCTCCTGGTGCTCTGTTTCCTCCCACAGTCCAAAGATGTGTGGGTTAGGTGCATTGGCCTTCCTAAATTGCCCTTTAGTTTCCCGGGATTCATAAGGTAGAGGGATTAGTGGGGTAAATTTGTGGGATAGGCCCTGGGTGGGATTTTTGTCGGTGCAGACTTAATGGCCCGAATGGCCTCCTTCTACTCTGTAGTGATTCTATGATTCTGTGAATGCGCAGACTCTGCGCAGACAGTGAACCAAGCTGGGAATTGAACCCGAGTCCTTGGTGCTGTGAGGCAGCAATGCTAACCACTGTGCCACCATAATGTTCTGAGAAGGTAAGCAAAGGAATAAATAAGAGCCGCTCTTGTAAGTTGAAATCCTTCATGCGTTAAAAGAGAAAATCAATGAAGAATTATTTAAATCATTTGCTGTATTAAAAGCCCACATTCAATGCTTATAAAGGTTGTTGCTGAGCATTTATGAAGGTTAAACCTATTTTCTGGGAAAGGGTTCACTTCACCATCAAATTGTGTTTAGATTGCCAGCAGCAAAGGAGGCAATTTCTAGAGGAAATTCCAAACACCTGAAGTACCAAATCACTCAAGTCCGTTCAAAATGGCTAATGGCATATTTAGGGTTTCATGCAGGAAGGGAGTAAGATAATAGAGGCAGGAACGCACAACAAGGCTTAGGAGATGTGAATAAAAGGAGATTTGATTTGATTTGATTTATTGTTACATGTATTGGAATACAGTGAAAGATATTGTTTCTTGCATGCTATACAGACAAATAGACCATTCATACAGAAGGAAATGAGAGAGAGCAGATACAGTCATAGCTCAGGTGTAGAGAAGGATCAATTTAATGCAAGGTAGGTCCATTCAAAAGTCTGACAGCAGCAGGGAAGAAACTGTTCTTCAGTTGGCTGGTACGTGACATAGACTTTTGTTTCTTTTTCTAGCCTTAGAAGGCGGAAGAGAGAATGTCTGGGGTTCTTAAGTGTGCCGGATACTTTGCCAAAGCAGTAGGAAATTTAGACAGAATCAATGGATGAGACGTTGGTTTGTGTGATTCATTGGGCTACATTCACAACCTTTTTTAGTCGATCACCAGGGGAGCTGTCTATTGAGGCAAGTAGCCATGGATGCCTCTCAAAGCTGGCAAGCATTGGAGCAACCCTGCACCAAATGCTTCAGCTTCATCAAATTGCATCATAGGTTCAATCTGATTTGGTCCTCATGATATGTCGCATGAAATTGGTGTAGGAAGAGGTTATATGCTGCCTTGAACCTGATTCTCGCCCTTTTCAATAAGATCAATATGCAGCACAGTGGTTAGCTCTGCTGCCTCATGGCGCTAGGGACCCAGGGTCAATTCTGGCCTTGGGTGGCTGTGGGGTGTTTACACGTTCTCCCCATGTCTGCATGGATTTCCTCCAGTTGCCCCGGTTTCCTCCTACACTCCAAAGATGTGCAGGTTAGGTTGATTGGCCATGATAAATTGACTCTTAGTACCAGGAAGATTAGCAGGGTTAATATGTGGGGTTACGGGGATAGGATGGGGTGCAGGCTCGATGGGCAGAATGGCCTCCTCCTCCACTGAACGAACTCTATGATCATGCTCAACTCACCTCATGCCCATATCTCTTCAGGGAATGTAAAGGAATAAATGGAAAAGACAATGTGGGATAGTGGGCAGGGAGGGAGGTCGTTCATCGAATGATCTTGCCTGCTACTCTCTGATTGTGACATTGACTGCAGCAATCAGTTTCCAGTTTGATTTCATTGCCATCCATCAGACATTTTCTGGCTCATGTTTCAGCCAGTGATTGATGTGCTGGCCCAGTAGGTGGACAGCTTCATCTGTTTAGCTTGGATTCCACCGAGGCAGCCAGCCAGCAAAAGGCTTTCCCCAAGTTTGTTGAAAATATTAGAGTTATAAAGTCTTACAGCAGGGAAACAGGCCCTTCAGCCCAACTTGCCCAATTTTTATCACTAAGTTAGCCCCAATTGTCTGCATTTGGCCAATGCCTCTCGATACCCATCTCTTAACCATGTAACTGTCCAAATTTTTTTAAAAAACAAAATTGTATACACCTCTACTACTACCTCTGGCAGCTCGTTCCAGGCACTCACCACCCTCTGTGTGGAAAAAATTGTGCCTTTGGACCCTTTTGTATCTCTTCCCTTTCACCATAAACCTATGCCCTCCAGTTTTAGACTCCCCTAACTTTGGGAAAAGATGTTAACTATCCAGCTGACCTTCCACCCTCTGCAAATTTCAACTCATCCAAAATTACAAAGATAAGCAAATAGTCTGCTTTCGTGATGTTAGTTGAGAGATAAATATTGGATTGTTTATATGCACCTGGAAGGACAGATGTGGCCTTCTTTTCACATCTCACGCAATAGATGACACCTCTATCAGTGTACTTGCTTTATACAAACCTTACAGAGGGCATGGGTAAGATACACTTTGTTAGAGAGTTGGTGCAGACTCAATGGGCCAAATGGCTTCCTTCTGCAGTGTAGGGATTCTATGATTCTACATGTAATAACTTCACTGAGACTGGTCTTCTGTAACCAACACCCTTTGTTTCCACATTGAATAAAGCACCTCTCCTGTAACTACAGCACCCAGCTCAAATCCCCAATCAATCCTCAGTCCGGGGACACACAACTAATTTTAAACTCCCGCTGCTCCTTTCCTATTGGGTAAGTCTTCACTCGCTAAATATGGGATTTCATATTCCACAAAGCCTAAGAGGAGATGTATTGACATTCCCCTGTGTATCCTCTGTGGCCTTCACGTCCCTACAATATGCATGCACACTGATGTTTCTACTCAAATGCTAGCCATACCATGCATTGGTACCACCACAACAAAGATTGCCTCCAATAATGTTGGCTGCAGAACCAGCTCTTTGTAATGCTTTGAGAACTTTTCCTAGCAATTTGCTGCTTGTAACTAGATGGAAGGAAACCGGCAAGTTGATAGGGCGAAGCGCATAGTGTTATAGTGGAAGTATCCATCGGGTTAGTGATTGCTTAGGGCCTCCAGTCTAGAGGAACCCTCTCTGGTGTAGTGTTGAATCACTGATAGCAACTTGCAACTTTGACAAAGGATCATCGGGACTCAAAACATCAGCTCTTTTCTCTCCTTACAGATGCTGCCAGACCTGCTGGATTTTCCAGCATTTTTTCTTTTGGTTGCTGATTTCTGAGTTTAAATAGGGGAACATGAAGCATGAAGGAGAAACTGAAGTAAATCCTTATTAATCAGGATATTGTATTGGGGAAAAACCCCAATAAATTCCCAGGGTCTGGTGTTTTGCATCCCAAAGTACTCAAGGAAATGGCCCAAAAAATAATGGATGCATTGCTGATCATTTTCCAGCACTCTATAGGCTCTGGATTGGAGGGTAGCTAATGTAACCCCATTTTTAAAAAAGGGAGAAAGAAAACTGGGGATTGTAGACCGGGTGGCTTGACATTCGTGGTGGGGAAAATGCTGGAATCAATTTTTAAAGATGTAACAACTGAGCATTTGGAAATTAGTGACAGGATCAGTTCAAATCAGCATGCGTTCACTAAAGGGAAATTGTGCTTGACAAATCTTCTGGAAGTTTTTGAGAGTGTGACCGGTAGAGAGGACAAGGGTGAACCCACAATCAGAAGATGTTGGTACCTGGACTTTCAAAAGGCTTTTGACAAGGTCCCACACTAGAGATTAGTGAGCAAAGTTACAGCTCATGGTATTGGAGGTAATGTATTGATGTGGATAGAGAACTGGTTGGCAGACAGGAATTAGAGAGTTGGAATAAATGCGTCTTTTTCGGAGTGACAGGCAGTGACTAGTGGGGCACCACAAGGTTCAGTGCTGGGACTCCAGTTATTCATAATATACATTAATGATTTGGGTGAAGGAATTGAATGCAGTATCTCCAAATTTGCGAATGACACTAGCTGGGTGGCAGTGTATACTGTGAGGAGGATGCTAACAGGCTGGAAGGGACTTGGACAGGCTGACTGAGTGGGCAAATATTTGGCAAATGCAATATAATGAGGATAAATGTCAGGTTATCCACTTTGGTGGCAAAAAAAACGGGAAGGAAGATTATTATCTGAATGGTGACAGCTTAGAAAAAGGGGAAGTGCAATGTTACACTGAAGGTTGGCATATGGGTAAAGCAGGCGGTGAGGAAAGTGACTGGCATGCTAGCTTTCATACAAGGAGGGTTTGAGTATAGCAGTAAGAATGTCTTGCTGTTATACAGGGCTTTGGTGAGGCCACACCTTGAGTATTGTGTGCAGTTTTGGTCTCCTAGTCTGAGGTCAGGCTTTCTGGCTGTTGAGGGAGTCCAGCTAAAGTTTACCAGACTGATTCCTGGAATGGCAGGACTAATATATGAAGAGACACTGGATCGACTGGCCTTGTACTCACTGGAATTTAGAAGAATGAGAGTGGATTATTCTGCTGTGAGACAGCATTGCTGAAACGTATAAAATCCTGTTGGGACTGGACATGTGGGAAGAATGTTCCAGATGTTGGGAAAGTCCAGAATTTGGGTTCACAGTCCAAGAATAAGGGTTAAGCCAATCAGGACTGAGATGAGATGTCCACTCAGAGAAGTGCGAACCTGTGGAATTCTCTACCACAGAAAGCAGCTGGGGCCAATTCATTAGATATGTTTGAGAGGGAGCTGGATGCGGTCCTTGTGGCTAAAGAGATTAAGGGATGTGGAGAGAAAGTGGGAGTGGAATACTGAAAAAGCATGATCAGTCATGATCATATTGAATGGCAGTGCAGGCTCAAGGGGCCGAATGGCCAACTCCAGCACCGATTTTCTACGTTTCAATGTTTCCAGCTATGCAGCCTGGGGTTTCAGTGGAACAATGATAGTGAATGCTTTCAGCTTCACTATAAAGTCTGAGCCAATATTGACGTTGAATAAAATGTGGAGTTCTGGATGGTAGGTTTATAATTTATATTTATAAATAACAAATGTGTAGAGTATAGGGCTAATGGTAGGACTCTTAATAGTGTTGATGAACAGAGGGATCTTGGTGTATGTGTGCATAGATCCCTGAAAGTTGGCAATCAAGTCGATAAGGTTGTTAAGAAGGCATACGGAGTCTTAGCTTTTATTGGTAGGGGGATTGAATTTCGAAGCCGCAACGTCATGTTGCAACTGTACAAAACTCTAGTGCGGCCGCACTTGGAGTATTGTGTGCAGTTCTGGTCCCCACATTATAAGAAAGATGTGGAGGCATTGGAGAGGGTACAGAGGAGGTTTACCAGGATGTTGCCTGGTATGGAGGGCAGGTCTTATGAAGAGAGGCTGAGGGATTTGAGGTTGTTTTCGTTAGAAAGAAGGCGGCTAAGAGGAGACCTTATTGAAACATATAAGATGATTAGAGGTTTAGATAGGGTGGACAGTGATAGCCTTTTTCCTAGGATGGAGAAAGCTAGCACGAGGGGACATAGCTTTAAATTAAGGGGTGGTGGTTTTAGGACAGATGTCAGAGGTAGGTTCTTTACCCAGAGGGTGGTAAGGGTATGGAATGCCTTGCCTGTGTCAGTTGTAGATGCGCCAAGTTTGGTGGCATTTAAGAGGTTAGTAGATAAGTTTATGGATGAAAGGGGAATGGTTTAGGTTAGAGGGTCACTGCTTGTTCCTAATTGGTCGGCGCAACATCGAAGGCCGAAGGGCCTGTTCTGCGCTGTAATGTTCTATGTTCTATGTTCTATGTTCTATTTGCTTCTCGTTTTATTGAATCTGTGAATGACAGCCAGGCTGTTTTTATACCCCAAGGAGGTATAATACACTAACATTTTAAAAAAATCTCAAAATGTGAAATATGTTCTGAATAAGGATCTGGGGGTGGGGGGAGATATCCAGACATTGCCTTTGCAAAGAACATGACTCCACTCATTAAACTAAACCTACTTTTTAGAGAGGTTTTCATGAGAAAGTCACAGAGGTGTGGGGTGAACAGTAAACTATAGAATCAGAAAATCTCAACAGTGCAGAAGGAGGCCTTTCAGCCCATTGAGTCTGCACCAACTCTCCAAAAGAGCATCCCACCCAGGCCCACATCCCCACCCCATCCACGTAACACTGTACATTTCCCATAGCTAATCTGCCTAACCTACACATTTTTTGAGTGTGTGAGAAAACTAGAGCAGCTGGAGGAAACCCACACAGACATGGGGAGAACATGCAGACACCACACAGACAGTCACCAGCGTATGGAATTGAACATAGGTCGCTGATGCTGTGAGACAGCAGTGCTAACCACTGTACCAGCTAAACTGCAAGAAGATCTTACTGAACAGTGCAGAGTAAGCTCGAGGAGCTGAGTGGCCTACTCCTGCTACTAATCCATACATCTGTGGGTTTGTATGAGGTTAATTTCCAGCAGAGTTTCATGTCATTATTGGGTGATGATGAAAAGGACCATTCTTTCTCATTATCAGACTCAGTGATGTCACTTAGAGCTGTGGGTCAGAGTTGACCTTTTCTTAGAGAGGAGTAAACTATCCCTTGAGGCACAGCATCTGGAGATTACAGCATTTCATCAACCACTCCTGAAGCTGTCAGTGAATTGGGATATTCTCATGATAATGAATCACTGATTGGCGATCCTTAAATAAAGCTATGGGAACTGTTTTTTTAAATACAGATTATCAAACATTCAAATTCTATACATAGATAGAAACTACAAGCAGGAGTCAGCCATTGGCCACTGGAGCCTGCTTCACCATTCATTTTGATCATGGCTGATCAACAAATTTATTGTCCTTATCCCATTTCCTTCTCCCCATATACCTTGATCCATTTAGCCTAAGATCTATACTTAATTTATTCTTGGAATCAGAACGTTTTGGCTTCAACCACTTTCTGTGGTAGTGAATTCCACAGATTCAACACTCTCTGAGTGAAGAAATTTCTCCTCACTTCAGTCCTAAAAGGTTTAACCCCTTATCCTCAACTATGACCCCCTAGTTTGGACTCCCGCACCATTTGGAACATTGTTTCTGAATTTACCCTCTTTAACCCTGTTAGAATTCTACAAGTTTCTATGAGATCCCCTCTCACTCTTCTAAACTCCAGTGAATACAACCCTAACCATCTTAGTTGCTCCTCTTATGATAGACCTGCCATCCCAGGAATCAGCCTTGTAAACCTTCGCTGTACTATCTCCAAAGTGAGGACATCCTTCTTCAGGTGAGGACATCAACAATTTATTAGGGCTTTATTAGATGAATCAAACGAAGAGTTTTAAATTTTTTTTATTCATTAGTTAATTATGGGTGTCGCTGGCAGGCCAACATTTATTGCTCATCCCTTGTTGCCCTTGACAAGGTGGTGATGAGCTACCTTCTTGAAGCACTGTACTGTGGGTTGACTCAATACCATTAGGAAGAGAATTCCAGGTTTTGACTCACTGACTGTAAAGGAACGGTGGTATATTTTCAAGTCAGGATGGTGAGGTGGCTTGGAGGGGAGCTTGCAGATGGTGGCGTTCCCATGTATCTGCTGCCCTTGTCCTTCTTGATAGAAATGGTCTTGGATTTGAAAGATGCTGTCTAAAGGTCTTTGGTGAATTTCTGCAGTGCGTCTTGTAGTTGGTAGACACTGCTGCCACTGAGTGTTGGCTATGGAGGAGTGGAAGTTTGTGGATGTGGTGCCAATCAAGCAGGGCTGATTTAGCCTGGATGGTATTGGGCTTCTTAAGTGTTTGCCATCCAGGCAAATGGGGAGTATTCCATCACACTCCTGACTTGTGCCTTGTGGATGATGGATAGGCTTTGGGGAGGCAGGAGGTGAGTTATTAACTGCAGTATTCCCTGGCCTCTGACCTATTAGATGTAAAACTTCTATTGAAAGTACACTTTGTATTAAAAGTACAATTCACCCTTTTACCATATTGTTGGTATTGGATGAATTTCTTGTTATTCAAGTGAATAATCATTCTTTGTCATAAATGACTTCAAGTAATTTCAAAATCTTAATTATTTGGTGATTTTTAACCTAAGCTTTATGAGAACATAAGAAATAGGAGCAGGAATAGGCCATCTAGCCCTTCAAGCCTGCCCCGCCATTCAATAAGATCGTGGCTGATCTGAAGTGGATCAGTTCCACCTTCCCACCTTCTCCCCATAATCCTTAATTCCCTTATCGAACAGAAATCTATCTACCGGTGACTTAAATATATTCAACAAAGTAGCCTCCACCATTTCAATGGGCAGAGGATTCCAAAGATTCACCACCCTTTGAGTGAAGAAGTTCCTCCTCAACTCTGTTCTAAACTGCCCTCCTCCTTATTTTGAGGCTGTGCCCTCTAAGTTCTGGTATGAAACTAAATGTTATTTCATTTATTGGAAAATAAATAAAATACAATTTTGGTATCATGTTGCTTTAGATTGTAATCACACCATTGCAAACGACATAATTTCATTCTGGTGTCAATGTTGAAATTTTATTTAACAGGGAGATGATTTGAACTATTGCATTAGAACACAGCCTGTGTTTATTGTTCTGGTTTTTCTCCAGAAAATAGTGACTGCTGTATATTATAAATGTTTTGTTTGAAATGGACTTCCCTGGTAACAAATAAATAAGCCTGATAAAACTTTCTTCACTCTACCAGCCACCACAATGTACACAAATAAAATTTGGCACAAATAAAATCTGTACATTTATTACTCATCTCTAATTGATTTTGAGAAGGTGATGGCGAGCTGTTTCCTTGAACAAGCTTCATGGCAAAGAAGGAATATGGAGAGAAACTGAATCATTTTCAATCAAACATGGTGTTATGGTGCTCTCTTCTGGGCTATTAAAGTATTTCAGTTTTTGCCTATACTAAAGATCTATTGACAGAGGCCAATTGACATTGCTCAAGTCATTATGTTGAGCTAATAAATATGCCATTGGTTCGGTTTATTCTGATGTAATCAGTTTAGAGGGGATTAATCCATTTAGGTATCTTGATCATGAACATATTCAGGGAGCTGAGGAGAACATTCTGTTCACAAACCATGGCAATTTATCTTTAAAATAATTATCAGATTTTATTTGTGCCAAATTTTATTTGTGTGCATTGTGGTGGCTGGTGGAGTGAGGAAAGTTTTATCAGGCTTGTTTATTTGTTAGGCAATGGTGGCTGATTCATTATGTGTATGTGGTGTGTGGGAGAAAACGGGGATTATTTATGAGTGGAAAACCTTGTTCTGGGAAGGAGAAACACAGATTAAAGTCAAGATTTTGCTGGTTCATTAACGTGGAGATGGCTTCCTCATCTAATTGAGGATAGCTAACAGGACTGAAGATGGAGGGGCTTTTAGAGGCCTTCAAGCTTCTGCTGATTGCAATTTTTTGTCAGTTTATTTATTAGTCACAAGTAGGTTTACATTAACACTGCAATGAAATTACTGTGAAAATCCCTTAGTCATCACACTATTCGGGTACGCTGAGGGAGAATTTTTAGCATGGCCAATCCACCTAGCCAACACACCTTCCAGACTGTGGGAGGAAACTGGGGAAAACCCATCCAGACACTGAGGGGAAGAACGTGCAGTCTCCGCACAGACAGTGACCTGAGCTGGGAATCAAACCCAGGCCCCTGGCGCTGTGAGGTAGCAGTGCTAACCACTGTGTCTGGGAGGCTGTTTCAACATCAACAGGTATGTTTGAAAAAGATTTAACAAAAATGAAGAATGAAGGCTGTCAGACCAACGTGGTGGGGGTGGAGAGGGGGATGCCCTCTTCCTTTTCAGATGGACTTTGGCTGTAGGGAAGGGAAGTGCTTATAGGCTTCTAAAGAGATGTGTCATTTCTTACCGTTGGAGTTTGTATTCCTATTAAACAGTTCAGCAGCAAGCTTTTGTGAGTTTAAAATAAAGGTTATTTTTTCTTGTGCACGTACCCCAAATTAACAAATTGACTCAAAGTTAGCTGACCTGCTGTGTATGAAGTGAGTGGAATGTGACTTGAGTCACTTACTGTGCGGAGTTTGCACGTTCTCCCCATGTCTGCATAGGTTACGTCTGGGTACTCCGGTTTCCTCCCACAGTCTGAAAGATGTACATCGAACAGACACTGGAGTGTGGCGACTAGGGGAATTTCACAGTAACTTCATTGCAGTGTTAATGTAAACCTTACTTGTGACTTTAATAAATACACTTTAACTGTTTTGACTCTTCAGTTCAAACTGGTCATCGAAGTTCTCAGCAGGTTCCTGGTGAATGGAGCTGAGATTGTCATGCACTGTTAATAAGGTCATAGTGGATCATCAATAGATCTTTCCCGTGGATCTCGTGGAGTACATTCTGCCTTATTGAATGAACAGCACTCATCAAATGGGACGCAGTTGACAGGGCTTCTCAAACCTTTTTTGACTTGATTTATAATTGTCATGTGCATTGTGAATAGTATTGTTTCTTGCATGCTGTGTAGACAAAGCATACCGTTCACAGAATACATAGCAGAGAAAGAAAGAAGAGGGTATGGAATATAGTGTTACAATCATAGCTAGGATGAGAGAAAGATCAGTTCAATATATAGTAGGTCTCCCCAAAGGCCTGATGGCAGCAGGGAAGAAAATGTTCTTGAGTGAGTTGTGTCTTTGTCTCTATATGCCATCTTTCTGAATTAATTTCCATTCACCTGATGAAGGAACAGCACTCTAAAAGCTCATGATTCCAAATAAATGTGTTAGACTCAAGAACAAGTCTCACAACTTCAAGCATTGTGAGACTTCTTACTGTGCCCACCTCAGTCCAAGCCTGGCATAGCCACCTCTTGAGTGGGTTGGCATGTGATCTCAGATCTTTGTATCTTTTCCCTGACGGTAGGGGTTGGTAGAGAGTATGTCCCAGGTGCTTGGAGGTCCTTGATTGTGTTGGCTACTTTTCTCGAGACAGTGGAAAGTGCAGATAGAGTCAATGGATGGGAAACTCGTTTGCATGATGGATTGGACTACGTTCAACCCTTTGTTGTTTCCTGTGGCCTTAGTGAGAGCAGGAGCCATAATGAACTGTGATACATCCAGATAGGATGTTTTCTATGGTGCATCTGTAAAAATAGGTGAGAGCTACAGCTAACATGCTGAATTTCCTTAGCCTCCTGAGAAAGTAGAGGCATTGGTGGATTTTTTTTTTAGTTATGGCGCCAATGTGGAGGGATCAGGACAGGTTGTTGATCTGGACACTTCAAAACTTGATGCTCTTAACCATTTTCACTTCGTCACTGTGACTTTATCAGTAACTTTACCTGAACTAGGGTTATAGGTCCTAAGGTGAAAATTACCTGGCTGTAAGCCGCAGGAGTGACTCTTTCCTTTAGTGCACAATAAAGGGTATTTTGCTTGTCCCAAAACCGTAAAATCCCGCCTGAGGTAAATGCACCTTTCCATGGTCCACCCCTCATCTGATTTGATTTCTGTGGTGGGTGGGACTGTAAAATTCTGGCCTGGGTGTGTGACATTCTGTTAATTTGGGTAAGTTCATGAGGTTAAGAAACCTTTACTTTTAAACTTACGAAAGCTTTCTGCTGAATTATTTAATTGGAATTTAAACTCCAAGACAAGAAATTACACAGTTCTTTTCATAAAAAACCCAGCAATTGTGGGAGATAAGAGAGAAAATAGATTCTGCCCCTAACAGCAGCCTTCTTCTTGAGTCACCATAGCCGTGGTGGCAATGACCTTCTCAGGAAGGCGCTACCAAGGGAATTCCAGGATTTTGACCCAGTGATGGTGAAGAAATAGCAGCAATACCAGTGAGCCAGAGAGCCACTTGCAGCTCTTGCCTTCATTGATAGAGATCCTGAAAGAAGCAATGCACTGTTGAAGTAAGCTGAGAAGTAGTTAAACAGAGAACAGATACATAAGAACATGTATTGCATTCACAGCACAAAGGGGTGGATTCTGTAGGTGCTTTTTCTCAAATAGTGTCAAATCTCTTGAATATTCTTGAAATTTTGGCAATCTAGATAAATAACTAGTATTTTCTCATACTCCTGATTTTAGCAAGAGGGAAATAGTTTGGATGATTGAGAAGCATTGCGGTCTCAGCAGGTGAACTGCATTCCCTGTTTTTTTTTAACCCATTGGGTTTGTGTGGATGGTTAGATTTCTGGTCACTGGTAATCTCTAGGATGTAGATTGTACGGGATTTGGCAATGAGGTTGCCATGGGGTCAGTGATGTAGCCTTTCCTTTTTGGAAATACTGGACAAGATCTGGACAGTATCCTGGCTTGGGCTAACAAGTGGCAAGTAACATTACGCCACACACATGCCACGCAATGACTATCGCCAATAAGAGACAATTTAACCACTGCCTCTTGACATTCAATGGTATTACCATCACAAATGTCCACCATCAACATCCTTGTGGTTACCATTGGCCAGAAACTCATTATATAAACACAGTGTCTACAAGAGCTGGGCAGAGGCTAGGAATGCTGTAGTGAGTAACTCACCTCCTGACTCTGCAAGGCCTGTCCACCATCTACAAGGCACAAGTCAGGAGTGTGATGGAATAGTCACCACTTGGGGATGAGTGCAGTTCCAACAATATTCAATAAGCTTGACATCATTCAGGACAAAGCAGTCTGCTTGATTCTCACCACATCCACAAATATCCACCCCTCCACCATCGACGCTCAGTAACAGCAGTGTGTACTTTCTACAAGATGCACTGCAGCAATTCATCAAAGATCCTTAGACAGCACCTTCCAAACTCATGGCTACTTCCTTCTAGAAGGATAAGGGCAGCAGATACAGGGAAATACCATCACCTGCAAAATCTCCTCCAAGTTAACCACCATCCTGAGTTAGAAATATACCATTGTCGTTCGCAGTGACTGAGTCAAAATCCTGGAATTCCCTCTCTAATTGCATTGTGGGTCAACCCACAGGATGTGGACTGCTGCAATTCAAGAAGACAGCTCACCACCACCTTCTCAAGGGCAATAGGGATGGACAATAAATGGTGACCAACCAGAGAAGCTCATGTTCCATGAATGAATAAAAAAAAACTCATTGGCTGGTGCACGTAGTATCAATGTTAATGGTCGCCTGTTGACCCAGACTTGGATAACATCAGCTCCTGGACTTGAATAATGGCATGACATCATTATAGCAAGCAGGAGATAGACATAGTAATCAGCAAACAGCTTCCATTGTGACTTTATGACAACAGTCAGTTCATTGCTGTAACAACTGAAATTAGTTTGACAAAGTATGTGACCTCTGACATGTAATGACCACCCCCATGTGTGGCATCTATGACTCTAGCCAGTATAAAGCTTTGACCCCCTATTGTGGAGGTCTGTTTGCTTCATTGAATAAGGCAGACAGGATAACAAGGGTCGTCACTCTGTCCTGGATTCATATTGGGCAGGGACTCAGCAGTGCTGGAAATCATACAATCCCTGCAGGAAATCAAATTGAGCATCTGTGAGGAACAGCTCTGACAAAGGGCTATCCTGACTCAGAACATTGGTTTCATTCTCTCTCCACATGGGTGACATGGTGGCACATAGAGATTAGCACTGCTGTCTTACTGCGCCATGGACTCAGGTTCAATTCTGGCTCAGACCACTGTCTGTGTGGAGTTTGCATATTCCCCCCATGTCTGTGTGGGTTTCCTCCTGTGGGTGCTCCGCTTTCCTCCCACAGTCCAAAGATATGCAGGTTAGGTGGGTCGGCTGTGCTAAATTGCCACTTAGTCTCGGGGGATTAGCAGGAGAAATACATGGGGTTATGGGGATAGGGGCTGAGTGGGATTGTGGTTGGTGCACAACCGACGGGCCGAATGGCATTCTTCTGCACTGTAGGGATTCTATGATTCACTGAAAGACATGAGACATCAGTTGTCTGAAAGAAGATCAATCCTAGGGGTCCTATGATGCTGTCAGATCTGCTGAGATTTTCTGTCTTTGTTTCAGATTCCAGCATCAGCAGTATTTTGTTTTTATGTCTGTGAGAAACTTATTGCTGAGGACATCACTTGACAGTGCTTTTAAAATTTTTATTTCCTTATTCATGGTGAGGTGGATGGGTGTGGTGGCGTAGTGGGATTGACACTGGACTAGTAATCCAGCAATATCCAGGATAATGCTTTGGGATCTAGATTGAAAGGTGAAATTTTAATTCAATCAAAAAATCCGGAATTAAAAGTCGAGTGATGATCACGAAACCACTGTCACAACAAAAAACATCTGGTTTACTAATGTCCTTTCAGGGAGGAAATTGGCTGACCTTACCTGCTCTAGCCTCCAGGTGACTCCAGATCCACACCAATGTGGTTTGACTCTTAAGTTTGGAATGGCATAACAAGCCATTAACTTTAAATGTTATTAGAGGATGGACTGGCCCTGTCAGCAAAGTCCACCTTCCATGAGTGAATAAAATAGGGTGGCACAATACTCACTGCCGCCTAACAGTGACAGGGACCCGGGTTCAATTCCCAGCTCGGGTCATTGTCTGTGTGGAGTTTGCACGTTCTCCCTGTCTCTGCATGGGTTTCCTCTGAGTTTCCTCCCACAGTCCAAAGATGTGCAGGATTGCTGAGCTAAATTGCCCCTAGTGTCAAGGGATTAGCGGGGTAAATATGTGAGGTTATGGGCATAGGGCCTGGGTGGGACTGTGGTCGGCGCAGACTAGATGGTTCTGACCTGCCTCCTTCTGCACTGCAGGGATTGTACGATTATAAAAACATTATTGCCTGTCCCTAACTGCCTACAGAAGGTGACAGTGAACCACCTTCTTGAACAGTTGTAGTGCGTATGGTGCAGGTTGGCCTCACAGCCACAGTGTGGGGGAGCCAGGAGTTTGACCCAGTGACAGTGAAGGATTAGTGATTTTTCTTCCAAGTCCGAATGGTGTATGACTTGAAGGGAAACTTGGAGGTGGTGATGTTGCCACTCCTCTGCAGCCCTTGTCCTTCTCAGTGGTAGAGGTCACAGATTTGGGAAGTGCTGTCGAAAAAGCCTTAATGAGTTGCTGCAGTGCATCTTGTAAATGCTGCAAATATTGAAGCTGTGTGTCAGTGGGTTTGTGTTATTTTCAAATTCCTCCATGGGGTGTTGGCATCACTGGGAAGCTCAGCATTTATTGTCCATCCCTTAAACTGAGGGCAGTTCAGAATTAACCACATTGCTGTCGGTGTGAATCACACATAGGCCAGGCCAAGAAAGGACAGCAGGTTTCCTTTCTTGAAGGACATTCGTGAACCAAGTGGGTTTTTCCGACAATTGACAATCTTTTATTGGCCGTCAGTAAATTCTTAATTCCAGGTGTTTTTACATTGAATTCAAATTCTGTCATCTGCCATGGTGGGAATCGAACCTGGGTTCCCAGAACATTAGCTGAGTTTTTGGATTAATAGTCCAGTGAGAACACCATTGTCTCCCCGTGTTATATAGCACAGGAGATTCTATCTAACATGATACTGTGGGTTTATGTGACACAAACTGTATCATGTCTTGCCTCTTTAGTAAATCAGGTTACGAAGGTGAATTGCTAGCTCCCAGTTCCACAGTCAACAACAATATGCAGAGGCATCAAAATTAACATCTTTTCTACTTCTGAGTATTGGGGGAATCTAGCTTGAAAAATTTCTATGCTGTTCAGCGATGCCTGAACATTGCTACCCACAACACAGCTATCATCCAGAGCTGGAATGATATTAATCCACTGACTCCCAAAGATGCCAAGTGATCACAGGTCAATAATGAGAGGAATAATATCTCCACCAGGGACAATGTTTGACTTCAAATTGTTCCCCGCTATAACTAGTTAAAAGTTCTACATGTCAAGTATCTACAATGTGTGTGACAATTGCTCTTGGTGAGAGTGTATTTTCAATGATCAAAGTAAAACGTTGACATTCCTAAGACCATAAAAACCATAAGATATAGGAGCAGCATGCTTCGCCCTTGCTCTTCACTAGAACTCGCATGTGATCACATTCATCACTGAAGGCCAATGGTCTCTTCACAACTCCAGTATTTACAATACATAATGTGTTGCAGTTAATCTAGTTAAAACTTACCCGCTGTTTCCATAGCTTTGCCTTTCTTTGTTTTGTTTACAATAAATATTTTACTGGACCTCTGTGAAGAGGAGTTCCGGGAGACTGTGTGCTATTTTCCATCAGCCTTGTGCCAGTTCAAATGTCTGAACAGTTAGTCGATGATTACCCAAAACGTGAGCCATTGGGAAATCTGTTAAATCGAAATAGGAGTGCTGTCAGTGGAGGATTTTCATTGATGGCCACATTGCGAGTGGAAGTTGCAGCAGTTGTTAGGTTGGGAACCGGCTGTCTCTCTGCTCGCCCTGCCCATCGGACAACTCTCCAGACCTGGTCTCCCTTTAAGCTGCATGGCTTCTTCCACTTTTGTGGCAGCACATCCAACATTGCTCTTTTCAGGTGAGCACTCTCGGTTTCTGGGCTCCATCACTCAAAGCCATTAGTATCAGCCTGGGCCTCAGCATACTCCCAGGGAAGCCCCAGGAGATGCACAAGAGTAGCCGAAGATGGCTCAGTAGCACAGTGGTTAGCACCACTGCCTCACAGCGCCAGGGACACGGATTTGATTCACTGTTTGTGTGGAGTCTGTGTGTTTTCCTTGTGTCTGTGTGGGTTTCTTCTGGGTATTCTTGTTTCCTTTCAATAATCTGAGAGATATGCTGGCTAGGTGTACTGGCCATGCACAATTCTCCCTCACTGTACCCCAACAGGTGCTGGGGTGTGGCAATTAGGGGATTTTCACAGTAACTTCATTGCAATGTTAATGTAAGCCTAATTGTGGCACTAATAAATTAAAAATATCGTTGACACTCTTTCCAATGTCCCACCCTTTTTAAGGTACATCATTTGCTGGGAAAGGTCCGAGTTTGTTTCATCTAAAAGCACTGATTTAAAAATAGCACCCTTAGTATTCCGAAATATTGGAAAACAATTGAAAGTACCAGAGAAAATTAAACCTCTGTTTTCATAGACTCCCTGCCGTGCAGAAGGAAGCGATTTGGCCTATTGAGTTTGCACTGACACCTATCCCACCCAGGCCCTATCCCCATAAACCCACATATTTACCCTGCTAATCCACCTGACAGTAAGGGACAGTTTAACATGGCCAATCCACCTAATTTGCACATCTTTGGACTGTGGGAGTAAACCAGAGCACCTGGAGGAAACCCACTCAGACGTGGGGAGAATGTACAAACTCCACACAGACAGTCATCTAAAGTCGGAATTGAATTCAGGTCCCTGACGCTGTGAAGCGACAGTGCTAACCACTGTGCTACTGGGGGAGTTTTTTTCTGCCTTAGCATATCTGTCTGGACACTTGGATGGAGCACTGGCTTTAAAAGTGGGGGGGGGGGAAGCTACAGGCCTTTATGTCTCATCCACTTAAATCAATGATTTGTTGCCTGTTTGGCCACTTTAGAGATGGACTATGGGTCAACTATTTTGGAGAGGGGCTTGAGTTGAGTATAGTCCAGACTGGATATAGGTGGTTTTCTTCCTGAGAGGATCTTAACAAAGCAGTTGGAGTTTTGCAACAACCCAAAAGCATCAAAAATCACTTATGCCTGCTCTTTACTCCGTAATTAGTTATTTGGGTCCGCAATTTACTGGGCAGTACTCCAGATAAATGCTGTAAGGCAAGTTCAAATATTGAGATACTTTCTCAGCGTAAGTGTTTATTGAACTCATGTACAATGGCTGCCTATGGAGAGCATCCTTCACGGCAGAAGTCATGTGACTGCAGAGAGCCAGATAGGGACATATGGTATTTCAAAAGCCAAACATCCCCCTCTTCCTAACAACTAAAGACATGATCTACGCTGCTCTTCCCTTGTCTGGGGAAATAACTTGGGTTTGTTTCTTGTAGCAAAGAATTCATTGTGCAGTTTGCCAGTTTGGCCCTTTTCTGTCTGTTTGAGAGGTGTGAGTAAAACCATTACATTTGGTGTGACCCCACTGTAAAAGTATAGATTGTTAACCCAAACCACACAACTTTCACTATGTGTATCAAACTAAGCTTCAGTCCATGACAGATACAGGCTTGCTCACAGATTTAAAAGTTAAACTTTAAAGTTTATTTATTAGTAAGGCTTACATTAATAGTGCAATGAAGTTACTGTGAAATTTGATTGTTAAGAATGATGGGAACAAGCTTGAGTTGCTATGGTGGTAGCTAAAGTGAAATAAATGTAATCTACTGACCAAACGTAGGTTGTTCAAAATAAAGGCCAGGCGTAAATGGTGGTGAAAATATGCACAAAGCCCCAGAAAGACAAGAATTGAAACATGACAAGCTGGTTCTTTGATGGGATTCAAAAGCTCAGATTATTGATAGATATTTGGGTGGCACGGTGGCACAATGGTTAGCACTGCTGCCTCGCAGTGCCAGGGGCCCAGGTTCAATTTTAGCCTCAGACCATTCTCTTTATGGAGTTTGCACATTCTCCCTGTGTCTGCACAGGGTTTTCTTCGGTGCTCTGGTTTCCTACCACACTCCAAAGATGTGCAGGTTAGATTGATTGACCATGTGAAATTGCTCCTTATTGTCAGGGGGATTAGCAGAGTAAATATGGCACAGGGCCTAAATGGGATTGCTGTCAGTGCAGGCTAGGTGGGCCAAATGACCTTCTTCAGCACTAGGGATTTCAAAACATGTTTTATTGTCTTCTTAAACTCTTCCATATTGACTCTATTTGGCTGGATACCTCTAATTGACCACGAAAAGAAACAGAGAGATTCAAATGCCAATATTGCCAGATTCTTACTAAGGGTTAGAATTTCCAAAATGTTTCTCCTTTGTAAGTTTGGCAGGAATTTGGCATTATTTCCCACCAGCAACTACCATCCACCTCTACCTTCCCTCCAACACCCCCCAACTACCACCCCAGTTGTATCTACCCCCAACATCTACCACCCCACCCACATCCCCCCCAACAAATACCACCCCACTCCCACTTACTCCCCCAATACCTCTGCGACATCTTGCACTCACCTCCTCACTGCAACCACCCCACCCCCAACAAAATGAATATTTGCTATTCTTTTCCCTGAGCTTCTGCTAATATTCTGCCAGATTGGGAGAAAGTTTGCAGAAACATCACTTGCAGAACTTGCTTCATGTTACAAAGTGGGAATTCAGGTCTTGACTGTGGAAAAGAGTAGTTTAAATTCATATTTTCACAGCCGGACGTGGATGGTAATACTGTAGATAACACTTCTTTGTATTGCGCAACAATCACTTGGAGACTCTTGAGTTGCTATGGCAACATGAACCTTTACGTGCATGTTGTCGACTGGAGCTATGGATTGAGATGGTAGAGGTTCCAATGTTCCTTCCATCAGGTGCCTATCCAGGATTTCCTTCTGCTCTCTCCACCTGCCCGTGGAGTGTGTTAGAAAGACTGACACGTTGATATCAATCTGCGGAATTGAATTCCTGCATTGAACAGAATTGAATATGGAATACTATATCCCTGCCATTGTTTGAAACTTACTCAAAACACAACAGACTCCCATGGCGGGATTTTCTGGCCACACTCACCCCAAGATCAGAAAACCTACCCGAGGTCAATGGATTTTTGCAATGGCCCTGTCCCCCGCACTATGACTCCCATGGCAGGTGGGACATTAAAATTCCGCCCCAGGACTCCATGTTGCCAGGTTTGCAATTCAACAAGGAAAAGCTGACAAGACCAATTGTCCACAGATTAAGTGTAAAAGACCACCATCTATGTCCTATTGTATATCAATGGCCTTTTAGCTTCAACTCATTGGTAGAAGGACCTAGAACTAGAGGATACCAATTTAAAGCGATTGGCAAAAAGACCAGTAGCGACACAAGGGAAAGCCTTTTTCCACAGCAAGTGGTTAAGATCTGGAATACACTGCTATTATTGCCGTGGAGGCAGACTCAATCATGATGCTCAAAAGGAAACTTTGGATGTTCACCTGAAAAGAGTACTTTCAGGGTTCTGGGGATAGAATGGGGGAATGGCACCAACCAGATTGTTCTTGACACAACGGGCTGAATGGACTTCTTCTATGCTGGAGTCATACTGCTGAATACCATTTCATGTTCATAACCACGTCACAATCTGGATCATTTTACAGATGTCAATATGCTGATGTGGTCATTTTGGTTTAATTCAGCAATAATTGTTGTTTCCTGGAGTTTTCAGGGTGGATTCAATTTGATGCCCTCAGTGGCTGCTGGCTCAGTGAGCCAAGCATCCCATTCATCACAGATTTAAGGAACAGAGAACTCTCACTCTTTTCCTCCCTCAGTAAATTAAAATGGATGAGTGAATGGCATTGCCTGTAACTGAGTGGGAGGCTTTGAAAAAGAAAGCTTGAAAGAATACATACAGTTAAAGCATAGAATTGCTCCTTGGTTGATACTTTCACAAAACAAGATATGTCAGAAATTCTGTTTATTTGTGGATTTTATGTAACTAAACCAGTTTGCTGGTTTGACGTCAAGTTTCATTTAGATAGTGTATTTTTCTCTAAAGGGAAAGAAATATATATATATATGATGCCCCTGCAATATTTCAATAGCTGATACTTGGAACAAAGGTACAATGTTGTGATTCCCTGGACCACAATGCTGTCAATCTAGACACTGGGCAATCAAAAATTCCTTCTAGAACAGAAGGAATGTGAGGTCCACTTGTGGGAGAAACAGGAATCTCTAAACCTGAGAGAGTATCGAGTTCAAAACCTGAAAATATTGACAGAGGCAAACAGAAAACCTGTGAGACTGAAATCTGCCTCAGTAAAAATTGATGTCCCCCCTATTAGTAGTTTTTTTATTCTTTGTTCTTCCCTCTAGTACATGTACCTTTATTGATTCAGAATTATTACCAGTACTCCTGCTGCTCAGAGAACCATAAGAACAAGATTGTGAATCTATTGTTGGAAGACTGCAAATGAAAAAAAACCTGCAATATTGATCAAAAAGAAACACAACTGATCCTAGAATGTGACTTATTGTTATACTCTTCCTTTTTTGTCCAATAACTTTAACCCCTTCTCATTATCCTTACAAGTGGAGACACAAGTGTGTTAGTATTGCTGGTCATGTATTTTCAGATTGGTATTTTGTACAGTAAATCTACCTAATTTTCTACCTATTTTTAACTTCTGGAGACTTTTGTGCTTCGGTTGTAAGCAAATTTTTGTGCCTTACCACAGAAATATACAAACTGAAAAAAATAGAAAAAAATTCAATGATGGCACAGTGGTTAGAACTGCTGTCTCAAAGCGTCAGGAATCTGGGTTCGATTCCTGGCTTGGGTCACTGCCTGTGCGGAGTCTGCACATTCTCCCCATGTCTACGTGGGTTTCCTCTGAGTGCGCTGGTTTCCTTCCACAATCCAAATAGGCCATGTTAAATTCTCCCTCAATGTACCTGAACAGGCACCAGAGTGTGGCAACTAGGGGATTTTCACAATAACTTCATGGCAGGGTCAATGTACGCCCACTTGTGATCAATAAATATGCTTTATATTTACACAGCTGTCAAAGTACAAAAATGTTTCAAACAATTTAGATAGTGAGCTCCTGATGCAATATAATTGTGATCACCAATTCCATGCTAGTAGATGGTCGATGAAGAGTAATGGATGATTAATTAATTTGCATTTTTCAAATAGGGGCCTGAATCTCCAGAAAGTAAGAGAAAATTTCAATGTCAAACCTCATCTGTTGAACAGCCTCAATGACAATGCAGCACTGATTTTTGATTTTGATTTGATTTTGGTTTGATTTTTGGTTTCATTTGATTGATTATTGTCACATGTATTAGTATACAGTAAAAAGTATTGTTTCTTGTACACTATATAGACAAACATACCATTCATAGAATACAAAGGTAAGAAGGAAAGGAGAGGGTGCAAAATATAATGTTACAATCACAGCTAGGATGCAGAGAAAGATCAGCTTAATATATAGTAAGTCCATTCAAAAGTCTGATGGCAGCAGGGAAGAAGCTGTTCTTGAATTGGTTGATACGTGTCTCAAACTTTTGTATTCTTTTCTTGATGAAAGAAGTTGGAAGAGAGAATGTCTGAGACGCATGGGGTCCTTGATTATGTTTGCTGCTTTATTCAATGCAGCTGGATGTGCAGACAGAATCAATGGATGGGAGGTTAGTTTGTGCGATGGACTACGCTAAGTTCACAACCCTTTGTTGTTTGTTGTGGTCTTGGTCAGAGCAGGAGTCATACCAAGCTGTGATACAACCAGAAAGGATGCATTCTGTGGTGCATCTGTAAAAATTGGCCTGAATACTACACTACAGTGCCAAAGTTAACAATGTGCACACACACTAAAATGCGATTTGGGCATCTAATCCACAGGCTAGCAAAGATACTATTACCAATTGTCACATTGAGATGCCAATCTTATTGCTGGGCAACAGAAACATCATAGAACTGTAGTGTGGTTACAGCACAAATGAAGTCCATTTGATCTGTTGTGTTTGTGCCAGCTCTCCACAGAACCTGTACTGTGCAGAAAGAAGCCATTTAGTCCATCTAATCTGCACTCATTCTCTGAAAGAGCATTCAACCCCACTTCCCCCACCTTATCCCATAACTCCATACATTTACATTTACCATGACTAATCCACCTAACCTGCACATCTTTGGACTGTGAGAGGAAACCTGAGCACCCGGAGGGAAACCAGGCAGACATGAGGAGAATGTGCAAATTCCACATAGACAGTGACCTAAGCTGGAATCGAACCCAGTCCCTGGTGCACTGAGGCAGCAGTGCTAATTACTGTGCTAAGGCAAGAACATACTTAAGCCATGTGAGCTATTAACTTTAACTGAACTCATACTAAGCTTTCTTAAAAAAACTTTGATCCTTTATGCAACTTTCCCAATCCAGTTTTCTTCACTTAACCTTTCCATCCCTCCTTAGATGCATTGACCCTACAGATGAAATAGTCACATTCAAGAAAAGTAAAGTTTCTTTATTAGTCACAAGTAAGCTTGCATCAACATTGCAATGAATTTCCTGTAAACATCCCACATTCCGGCACCTATTCAGGTACACTGAGGGAGAATTTAGCATGGACAACGCACCTAGTCAGCATATCTTTGGAGTGTGGGAGGAAATTGGAGCACCTGGAGAAAACCTGCACAGACATGGGGAGAATGTGCAAGCACCACATAGACAATACCCAAACTGGGAATAGAACCCAGGTCTCTGGTGCTACGAGGCAGCAGTGCTAACCACTATGCCACCATACCACCCCTACGGATTGGGATTTTTCACATTGTAAGTTCTGATTGTTCAGCTCTGTACTTGACTAATCATCAATGCACAGTGTGATCTTATCCTCGCTCTCAACATTCATTGCGTGCACTTCCAGCAGGAATCAACAAACCCCTTCGGAAATATAGGCCCCTTTGAATTTCTGTCAATACCAGTTCCACTTGTGCCCCTGCTCCTACTCCCACTTCCCTCCCTTTTCTTCCCTCATCCCTCTCCTCAGATGTGCACCTATTTGCCTGCATGGCAAGGGATATTGAAACCTATGGAAACCTTTCACTGGGATTAATTCAGTCAGTGTAAGCCAGAGGTCATATCTATTGTGTGTGTCTGCGTCAATCAATATGACGGTGAATCATAGAATATTATAGCACAAAAGGTGAAGTTAGCCATCAGAATTGTTTTGAAAAGGTTAAATTTTAAAACTTGAGAAAATAAGTGCCTGGTAGATTTTTTACTCAATTGGGTATATAATAAATAGTGAAGTTTTCAAACTCCAGTTATGCAGCCTGCACTAATATCTAATGCAGAAGTTCCTACATGTACAGAATAGAATGGAATACATTATACATGTGTTCTGCCCGAAGATAGGTCCTTAGCTCATTGTCTGCTAATGCCCAATCCTGGGCTAATTAATTGGCTTTTTACATTAGTAGTGGTTTACTAATACCCTTCAATCTCGGGGGCAAGGCAAGGAGGCAGTCCCAAGTCTACTTCAGACAGAACAGGAATTGAGCCCGCACTGTTGGCATTTATTCCGAACCACACATTCACCAACTAAACTAGCCAGCCCCCATGTATAATGTATACACCAACATATTATTTTGGGTAAACAAATGGTCAGGAACACAGGTAATCTGTGGAGCTCTTTTGTGAGAATGTCTCAAGGTCAGAAATTTTAATAGCTTGGTGAATTCAGTACAACCCTTTTGTTAAAAATTGATCTCATTTTCGCACCACCTAAAGATGTATTCATCACACATTCACATTAAAGCTGGTTTCACTGATATCTTTGCAATCAGTAAATAGCTGCATGACTAATCATGTTGTCAATTTGTCAGAATTGTCCTAGGTACATCCACATCACAAATGATGACCACTGCCGACTGGTGGTGCATTCTTCCAATTCTACACCTGAAACACTTTGAAGTCAGTGATGAAACACGTTAATGTGATTTTTTTTTGCAGATTGCAAAGTGAAACATTGCCCCTGGTGTTACTGACGTGAAGTCAAGTGTGTAATAATGGCCTTCAAACATGCAAACACATTCTTGGCTTCTGGTAAACCTCCCGCTTCAGTACTTTACCCCTGTACTCATACCCAGTTATATTCGCAAGTGTTGTCAATATTTGTCTAAAATATGCATTTTCAGGCAATGATCAGCCTCGGCAGGTAATGACCCCTCGCTTTACCTCTTCACCATTAATCTCCCGAACTCTTAAAAAGACGAAGCCATCCGCTGTTTTATAAGAGACAGGAAAATTAATTAAATGGGAAACAGTAAGGTGGACAGATGATTTTTGTTGAAGGCAAATTGCCGTGGATGTTGGAATCTGAAACAAAAGCAGAAAATGCTGGAAAATCTCAGCAAGTTTGGCAACATCTGTTGAGAGATAACAGAAGTAACATTTGAATGACTCTTAGAATCATAGAATTCCTATACTGTAGAAAGAGGCCATTCAGCCTATCCAATCCACACTCCAAAAGAGCCTTTTACCCAGACCACCACTATCCTATCACCACAATCCCAAGGTATGTATCCTGATAATTTGCCTAACCTACACATCTTGGACAGTAAGGAATAAATTAGCATGACAAATCCACCTAACCTATACAGCTTTCAACTGTGGAAAGAAACCGGAGCAAACATGCGCTGGAGAACGTGCAAACTTCACAGAGTTGCCCAAGCCTGGCCGTGGAACACCAGAATCGAACCCGGCTTCCTGGTGTGTGGGGCAGCAGTGCTACCCACTATATCAGCACACTTCCTCAGAAGATTTTTGTCTCCATAGCAATGGTTAGCATCTCACGGTACCCGGGATCCCGATTTGATTTCAGCCTTGGGTAACTGTGCACAGTCTCCCTGTATCTGCATGGGTTTCCTCTGGGTGCTCCAGACTTCTCCAAAGAGGTGCAGGTTAGATTGATTGGCTGTGCTAAATTGACTCTTAGGGTGAAATTTTCCTGAACTGTCTGTCACAGGAGTCATAGCGGGCGGGGACCAGATTTTGTAAAGGTTTATTGATCTTGGCTGGGAAATTCCAGTCTTGGGGTAAGCATGGTCCTTAGTGTCGGGGATTAGCAGGGTAAATATGTGCAGTTACGGGATTAGGGCCTGGATGGGATCATTGTCAGTGTAGACATGATGGGCTGAGTGGCTTCCTTCTGTACCGTAGGGATTCTATGATTCTACAGGGAGAATGTGCAAGTTCCACACAGACAGTTAACGCTAGCAAGATTTTCATTGGTCTGCCTCCATATCATTGGCAATTTGGTACCATCCCCAAAATGTGTAATCCCCCTATCTCTCCCAAAAGAGTGGGAAGGTCTGATGTTTTAGATGGGTGTGAAGTGTAAATTGACAAGGAAACAATTGGGTATCACAATAATCAACACTGCTGCATCACAGCTCCAGGGACCCAGGTTTGAATCCCAGCTTGGTTCACTGTCTGTGCATAGTCTGCACACCATCTGCATGGATTTCCTCTGGGTGTTCTAGTTTTCTCCCACAGTCCGAAAGACGTGCTGATTAGATGCATTGGCTGCGCTAAACTTTCCTTCAGTGTACCTGAACAGGTACCGAGTGTGGTGATTAGGGGATTTTCACAGTAACTTCATTGCAGTGTTAATGTAAGACTACTTGTCACACTAATCAATAGACTTTAAACTTTCTAAACTTTAGATTTTCACAGTATCTTCATTGCAGTGTTAATGTAAGCCTTACTTGTGGCTAATAAACTAACTTCAACTCATAAAAGTTTAAAGTTTATTTATTAGTGTCACAAGTAGGCTTACATTAACACTGCAACGAAATTATTGTGAAATTCCCCTAATTGTCACACTTTGGTACCTGTTCAGGTCAATGCACCTAAACAGCATGTTTTACAGAATGTGGGAGGAAACCCATGCAGATACAGGGAGAACATGCAAACTTTACACAGACCCAAGGTGGGAAACAAACTTGGGACTATGGCGCTGTGAAGTAACCACTGTACTACCATGCTGCCCCATTACATTAGATTTTCACAGTAACTTCATTGCAGTGTTAAGGTCAGCCTACGTGTGACAATACTAAGTAAATTTTAAAAAATAAACTTATCTCCTGGGGTGAGCGGGTGCTGGCTCAGACTGCTTAGGGATAAACATACAAGAGCCCTGATTTCAGCACCAGCTGTGGGTTCCTATAGCACGGTTCAGACAGTTTGGGGCGGTTCCCACTCCCCCCTCTCGAGCTGAGGTGGTTGGAACAGCGGCTCTGCTTTTGATCCTGGAGCAGGCTGCACGCACTGTGCAGTTAGTCTCGGCGCCAGCTGCACCCGGGCATGTTACCTCTCCAAACCACTCCTGTCAGGAAATTACTGTGAGTCCACTTAATTTCATAGCCAAAAATTTTTGTATAATTAGGGAACTGGTTACTGTAAAAAAAAAGTTTTTTTTTTCTGAGAGTTATTTGAGTCGGGTCTGATTTTTTTTAAACATTTGTGCTTGTTGGAGAGTGTCAGGTACAGATTATTTACAAGTTTTGAAGTTCAGGAAGAAAGTATTTCCAAAAGTTTTTTGATTAAGTCTTGAGGGAAATCGCTGCTTCGCAGATTTGATGAGTTGCTTTGTGATTTTGCATCTAACCCCATGGCAAGGAGAGACATACATTAATATATTAAAAATAATTGTGCTTCCCTGATGACTTGATGAACAGTTGCTGAACAACTCAGCCAGACACCCTGTGCTGTTCCAAGTTGGAGCAACCAGCTTGGAATGTGAGCTAACTGCAGGAGGTGTTGTGGGGACTGCACTGATTACTTCCTCCCCATCCTCCCTTAGAGAGGAGACCAGGGCCCAATCTCTCTTTTAAATGGGTCATTAAACACCCATCTCTCAGGTGGCCATTCAAGATCCCATGGCACTGTTGTAAAGAAGATTTGATTTATTATTGTCACGTGTTAGCATACAGTGAAAAGTATTGTTTCTTGTGCGCTATATAGACAAAGCATACTATTCCAAGGAAAGGAAAGCAGAATGTAGTGTTACAGTCATAGCTAGGGTGTAGAAAAAGATCAACTTAATGCAAGTTAGGTCCATTCAAAAGTCTGTTGGCAGCAGGGAAGGACTTGTTCTTGTGTACAATAGAAATGTATTGTATGGTGGGCATATGGCCTCAGACATTAGTACCTTTTTCCTGATGGAAGAAAGACTGTCTGGGGTACATTGGGTCTTTGATAATGCTAGCTACGTTGGATTCTTGATAAAGCTAGTTGCTTTTCCGAGGCAATGGGAAGTGCACGTGGGAATATCCTGGACTCAATGGGCAGCACAAAAATTGCTTTGCTGTTTGTGGGAGCTTCAGTTTGCAAATCTTTGCATTTTTGGCACCCTCCCCTCTGCCCCCTTGTGTAGTCTGTTGCCAGGTATGTGTCAACCCCCTGGTTTGTCCCAACACAACAGCCCCCACCGTCTCCCGCACTTGGTTACCTGCCCCTGGCTGTTCAGTCACTCCCACCAACATATTCTGATATTTCACCTTTTGCAGATGTTTGCACCCTTTATTTCCAAATGGCGGCATTGATACTCCGCTTTGCCTTATGTCAAGGACAAATGTGTCCATAACTCCTTTGCCTTGCCCTATCCCTGGTTTTCTATTCTGCCCCACTTTCTCCATTCTTTTCCAACTATATAATTCTGTACATTTCTATTTCAGTTCTATAAGAGGGTTATTTAGACTCAAAACATTAACTCTGATTCTTGCCACAAATGCTGCCAAACCTGTTGACTTTATTCAGTGTTTTCTGATGTATCAAAAATGCTTAATTGGTTGTACAGCATGCTGGGATTTCCTGAAGGTTATTAAAGGCACTGTAACAAATGGATGGCACAGTGGCACAGTAGTTAGCACTACTGCCTTACAGTGCCAGGGATCTGGGTTCAGTTCCAACCTTAGGTGACGCTTTGTGTTTGCATGTTCTTCTCTGAGTCTTTGTGGATTTCCTCCGCTGCTCTTTTTTTCCTCCCACAGTCCAAAGATCTACAGATTTGGTGGATTAGCATATATAAAAAGAATTGGTGGGGGTTGAGGAGTGGGGGTGTGGGGTGTTTGGGGTGGGACATGGGAGGGTGATGGGGGCAATAAGATATGGGGGGAAACCTGCAGCCATCAGTGCATGAGATTTATTCAAATACCACATGAGATTTTCTTGGGTTTCTGATCTACTTGTGGCGGCACATACCTCGTGATTCCTGTGACAAAATGTCTCTGTCAGGAGCAGTTATATCATAGAATCAATGCAATGCAATGCATTCGGTCAATTGAGCCTGCACCAATGACAATTCCACCCAGGCTCTCTACGCATAACTGCATGTATTTACCCTGCCAGTCCCCCTGATATAAAAGAGCAATTTACCATGCCCAATCCACCCAACTCTAAGTATCATAAGTGTTAAACTAGATGTCACTAGTCCACTGAAAGGAGCTGGATACTTCCAGTTTTGACAAAGATTGTGTAGTTGTTAACAGTGTCTCGCTACTTACAAAACAAATTGCAGCTTGTTCGGAATGCAAATACAAACACAGGATCTGACAGATCACAGAGAAGGGTTGGTGTTATTATTCCGTGCCAACTTGGTCAATTCTCTATTTCTATCAAGGTGATGATTGTATCGTTAGAGAACTGATAAAACTATGAAATGTGGGGATGGGCAAGCAAGAGTTCCCTTCTGGTTAGTCTAGATGTGAAATGGTGTTGTGGGACTCAGCTCACTTGGGTTTACTGTTTGTGGCTGGACATCATCTTCTGCTATCTTAGTGTGTCAGGGAAAGAGTGAATATTTTGTAACTGATTTAAGTAAAGTCCAGAGGAAGCTGTGTTATTTCTGAGCGCAAATACAAAATATCAAATATTATTGTGAATAGCCATACATGGCACATAGAAATGTGGAGAGAATAGTAGTTATTAAAAGATATATTCAAAAAAAACTCTATTGCATAAATGGCACAGTTTGCAATCTTAGACTGAACGGCCTCAGTGAAGCTATAACTCTTCTATTGACCAAGGGTCATCCAGTTTCGAAACGTTGGTTCTATTCTCTCTCAGTAAGAAGCCTCACAGCACCAGGTTAAAGTCCAACCAATTTATTTGATATAAACTCACAAGCTTTTGGGGTTTGCTCCTTCGTCAGGTGAATAGAGAGTTCTGGCCTCAGACAGAGCATATAACAGCACACACAGTTTATAGATTACTGATTAGAATGCGAGTCTACAACTAACCTGCTATCCAAGTCTTAAAGATGCCAACAATGTGAGTGGAAAGAGCATTAGTCATAGGTTAAAGAGATATATATTGTCTCCAGTAAGTGAGGTTTTACAAACCCTGGCAAGTCATGGGGATTACAGATACTGTGACATGAACCCAAGATCCTGGTTCAGGCTGTCCTTATGTGTGCAGAACTTGGTTATCAGTCTCTGCTCAGTGAATCTGCGCTGTCGTGTGTCATGAAGGCCGCCTTGGAGAACGCTTACCCAAAGATCAGAGGCCGAATGCCTGTGGCCGCTGAAGTGTTCGCCAACAGAAAGGGAATGGTCTTTCCTGTGATTGTCAAGCAACATTCATTCATCCATTGTCGTAGTGTCTGCATGGTTTCCCCAGTGTACTATGCCTCGGGACATTCTTTCCTGCAGTGTATTAGATAGACAATGTTGGCTGAGTTGCAAGAGTATGTGCTGTGTACCAGCCAAGAGCATTTTCTGTTTTTGTTTCAGATTCCAGCATCCACAGCCAAAAGAGAAAATGCGGGAAAATCTCAGCAGATCTGACAGTATTTGTAAGGAGAGAAAAGAGCTGACATTTCGAGTCCTTTTATCCAGCATCCGCAGTACTTTACTTTATCTTGGTGTTTATCTCACTGCCATCTCTCCTTCAGGAACACCAGCTCTAATGAAGGATCATCCAGACTCGAAACATTGCTCTATTCTCTTTCCACAGACACTGTTTGACCAGCTGAGATTTTCTCTCATTTTCTGCTTATGATTCTTTTACTGGTGTTCTCCTTCCATGCCTAAATGAAGGTTTGTGGCATCTCTTTTGCCATCTACAAGTCTGGGCTACTCTTGCCAGCTTGACTGTAAATATTACCAGAAGTGGTTGCTGCACTCCAAGTTATCAGGCAAGATACTCACCAACACACTGTTTCATGTCTGATGCTTTTCTGTTCCGTTCAGGTAGTGTCATAATAGAGCTATGCTGTTTGAAATGCGAAACATCATGATCCTTCCCATTCATTTTTCTTTAAGAGCCATTTGAAATTTGTATGATGGTGAGAGGCATCTTTTTAAGAAGACCCTTTATAGTACAATCTCATGACACACAAATGCGCCGGTGTAAAATACCACATAAAGTAATGGGGTGTAGAATTCATAACTTTTAGTATCGGAAATTCTCGATCTGGAGAAGGTCACTGATGGAGGCAATAGATGAAAGGTTTACCACAAGTAGGGGGATGGAAATGGGAAATTACAAAATGAGATATTCAGATGGGCTTTTTGATATTTATTTCCAATTTGTTGGCTGGGAACTGACACTGGGCCATGTATCTCCCACTGAAGTAGTAGTTAAATTTTGAGTTGAGTTTTTAAGTTTATTTATTTGTGTCACAAGTAGGCTTACATTAACACTGCAATGAAGTTACTGTGAAAATCCTCTAGTGTCCACACTCCGGCATCTGTTCGGGTACACTGAGGGAGAACTTTTAGCATGGCATTCAATAAATTTATTTATTAGTGTCGCAAGTCACTTAACCCACACGCTTTTCAGGCTGGGGGAGGAAACCAGAGCGTCCACAGGGTGGATGTGCAGATTTGGGTACGCTGAGGGAGAACTTTTAGCATGGCCAATGCACCTAACCAACGTGCTTTTCAGACTGTGGGAGGAAACCAGAGCATCCAGAAGAACCCACACAGATACGGGGAGAATATGCAGACTCTACATAGACAGTGACCCAAACTGAGAATTGGACCCAGGTCCCTGGCGTTGGTTGACATTGCTGCTTCACAATGTGCCACTGTGCCACCCCATGAATGAGGGCCTCCAATGTGCATGACATCGAGGTTGCAGACTGTGTGTATTCCAGAGCATTATAGTGGTTGATAGGTGCATTTTAAATCTGACCTGAAGTTGGGGTTAAGCCAATAACTTGTAATTGTGTGGAGTATAGACACTAGCACACAGACACAGAACATCCTGTTTGTATGCTGTATATTCACTGTAATTCCTTAGTTTATTGTGCAGTTTTCAGATTAAACTCTTGCTTGTTCTTGTGAGATATCAACAATGAGGATAAAATCCCTTTGTGTGTCATGTTAACAAAAACATCAAACCAGGTTAATATCCTAAATGAAGCAGTTCTCAGACTGAACTCTCAGGATCTGAGATGTTCATTAGTTCCTAATATCGCACAGTGCAAATTCAACTCCTGAACCTTTGATCTTTCACCGTGATCTGCGCTGAAGACTGAATGATAGCTCAGATTATGTATTTGAAGGCACATTTGTTCTGCAAGATTTAGTCTTATGAAGAACAATGCAATCAAAAATATAAACCTTTCCTCAGTAGTTCTTTAGTCAAGGTCAAGTTACTTTTGGAATTGTGTGCTGTTATTGTCTCATATTCAGCACAGATGATACACGAGGCATTTCATTATGAAGTAGTCAGATGTAAGGTTATTTAGATGGATAGTTGGGTGTGTTCAACTGAAAACAAACAAATACTTGAGAGTTCTGGAGTTTTAAAGAGCACAAAGAGGCCCTTCAGCCAATTGTGTTTGTACTAGCCATCAAACACTCATCTATTCTAATCCCATTTTCCAGCAATTGGTCTATAAGCTTGTATACTGGGATGCTTCTTAAATGGTGAGAGGAGGATTTACCACAGGAAGTAGTTGATGCCAAAACATTGAATGGATTCAAGAGATGGCTGAACACAGCACTTGGGGCAAATGGGACGATCGGCCATGATGGTGATGAATGGCAGAGTAGGCGCGAAGGGCCAAATGGCCACCTTCTGCTCCTCTCTTCTATGTTTCTACATGGCCAAAAAAATTGTTTTTATACCATTATGAATTTAAAGGAAAGGAATATTTATTTATTAGTCATAGGTAGGCTTACGTTAATGCTACAATACTGTTACTGTGAAAATCTCGTTAGTCGCCAGCACCTGTTAGGATACGTTGAGAGAGAATTTAGCATGTCCAGTGTGCCTAACTAGCACCGTAGGACCTTCTGCTGGTTCCCGCCATTGTGGATTGGGAAACCCACTGGAGACCATCATGACACTCATTTTTATCCTGCTAATGGGGTGTGGATGAAGGCCCGATCACCCACGCTTGATTCTCCGTTGCACAACAGGAAATCACACAACTGTAAAACATGTCTGGAGCGATGTGAATGCAGCCATTGTGTCCCATCTGATCAACGCCTGGGGCTATCCCCAGAGTTCAGGATGGAGGTCGCCAGCAACCCTGGGGCCACAGAAACTGCAGGTGTATCTTCCAGATTCTCCAGCCTTTGGAGGATGACCGGAATGGCCAGAAGAGATAGTGGAAGCAGATACATTAGCAACATTTAAGAGGCATCTGGATGGGTATATGAATAGAGAGAGAATAGAGGGATACAGAACGAGGAAGGGCAGAAGAGTTATTCAGTTAGATCACCATAGGCTTGAACGGTCAAAGGGAGCAATGGGGGATGGGGATTGGAGTGGGATGTCCATCTTCCAGCTGCACAGTATTCCTGGAGTTCCGTGTTGACTTTTTCATTTGTGGCATAGTGGTTAACAATGCTGCCTCAGCTCCAGGGATCTGGGTCCAATTCTGGTCTTGGGTGACTCTCTATGTGAAGTTTGCACGTTCTCCCTGTGTCTGCGTGCGTTTCTTCCTGGAGTTTTCTCTCTTACTCCAAAGGTGTGCAGGTTAGATTGATTGGCCATGCTCAATTGCCCCTTCATGTCCAATGATATGTAGATTAGCTGGATTAACAATGGGAGCTATAGATTAGATGAATTAATCATGGGTACAATTTGCTTCTTTTTATTGTTCTACCTTTTTCCCTCTCTTTCCCCTGTCCTTGTCCATCTGCATTTTTGTCTCTTTCCTTTGCACCATTTTGTTTGGTTCCCCATGCTGACACAGTAGTTAAGAAAGTCCACCAACACCTCTATTTTCTCAGAAGATTAAGGAAATTTGCTATGTCCACTGCAATTCTTACTATCTTTTACAGATGCAGCATAGAAAGCATTCTTTCCTAGTTATATCACAGTTTGGTATGGCTCCTGCTCTGACCAAGACCACAAAAAACTATGAAGATTGTGAACAAAGCCCAGTCCATCATTCAAGCCAATCTTCTACCCATTGATACTGTCTATGCTTCCTGCTGCCTTACAAAAGCAGCCGACAAAGTCAAGGACCCCATGCACTCAGGACATATTGTCTTCCACCAGGAAAAGGATACAAAAGTCTGAGGGCATGTACCAATCGACTCAAGAACAGCTTCTTCCCTGCTGCCATTAGACTTTTGAATGGGCCTACCTCGCATTAAGCTGATCTTTCTCTACCCTCTAGCTATGACTGTCACACTGCATTCTGCACTCTTTCCTTTCCTTCACTATGAATGGTATGCTTTGTCCAAATAGTGTGCAGAAAACAATACTTTTTATTGTATATTAATACAAGTGACCATAAATCAAATCAAGGCCAAGACCTGTTGGCCATGGAAGGAGATTTCATAACGTGGTTTGATGGGTAGATAATCAGCTCAGGAATCTATCCACCGCCTCTCCACTATTCCCCAAAAGGAAAAAAAGTATGTGTTTGTGAAGAAACGCTTAAAAAATGCTGGGATAAACATTAATAATACCAACAGCTGCCTATCATAAAATGTCACCTTGTATATCTTGTTTTTCACAGTACACTTTTGGCCAAAGCTTCTTTGTCAACACTCCTTCAACAAAAGCAGTCAGCTAGCCAAGATCAAACTGGTTCAGGCTTCCCTTTTCTTAAATGTGTTCACAAAAATCTGTGCCTCTATCAACACGTGACATTATAACCGAATACTAGCATTGAAAATAATCTTTCCAGTAAAGTATGAACACGTTGACCTTGCACCACACCACCCACCTGGGAATAAAGTCAACCAGTGTCAATGTCAGTAAATCTTGTTTGAAACAACAAAATGTTGAATTTTCTAGGAATATCAATGTGAATCTGCTTAAATTGGGCCCAGTCTGTTTAAATATTATCATTTGGAATCAGTGATCAGGGTTGCAGGAAAAGAATCTACTCCATCTTACTGAACAACAGTCCAGGAGGTGGATCAGAAGGTTCTAGTAATTATCAGGAGATGACAGCATTAAATTCAGAAAGGTGTTGTGATATCACTTTAAGGGAATATGCAAAATAACAAGTAGCCAGGCTGTCCTGCAGCATGTATGTGTGTGTGTCCGGTTGGCATAGACATTATGGGCTCAATAGCCTCTTTTCTGCGCAGGAGTCTTTCTATGGATCTAGTAATATTTGCAGAACCTGTAAAGTAGACCTGTCTGCAGAAGCATTCCGTATTGTATCTTCAAATAAACACTCATCTAGTTTACCAGTCTTGTGTGCGAGTTTGCTAAATTTCCATAAAACAAGTGTAGAAACACAACGAAGGGGACAAGATATTTGTGATTATAGAAGACAACTTGTTTCAGTGTAATTCATCCTTCTAGAGAGATCCTAACGTCACTGGCTGATTTATTGACTTTAGTATTTCAGCCAGAATGGAGATGATTGGGTGATTTACCCATCAATTAGACCTGAAGATCCCACTGCTGCACGTGACAGAGATTGAACTTATGTATATCATATCAGTGTAAAAGATAAGGCTGAAGCATTTGCAACAATCTTCAGCCAGACATGCCAACTGGATAATCCATCTCGGCCTCCTCCAAGAGCCCCAGCATCTCAGAAATGCAACTGGACTTGCAACATAATGCAGTAGCAACAAGAGCAGGTCAGAGGCTAGGAATACTGCAGCAAGTAACTCATGTCTTGACTCCCCAGAGTCGGTCCGCTATCTACAAGGCACAAGTCAGGAGTGTGTTTGAATACTCCCCACTTACCTCGATGGGTGCAGCTCTACAATAATCAAATTGTCTCTGACTTACTCTTGTAATATGTTACTATGTTAATATTGCAAGTCCAGTTGAGTTTCTGGTCAATGGTAACCTCAAGGATGTTGACAGTGGGGGAATTCAGTGATTGTTACATCATTGACTGTCAAGGGGTGGTGTTTAGAATGTTTTTTATTGGTGATGGTCATTGCCTGGCATTTGTGTAGCATGAATATTACTTGCCACTTGTCACACAAGCCTGGATATTGTCTACAAATATGCACTCCCTCCACTATCGACACTCAGTACGCACTGCTGCTACTATCTACAAGGTGCACTGCAGCAATTCACCAAAGATCCTTAGACAACACATTCCAAATGTACAATCACTTCTATCCAGAAGGACAAGGGCAGCAGATTCATGGGAACACCACTACCTGCAAGTTTCCCTCCAAGTCATTCACCATCCTGACTTCGCAGTCTCTGGGTCAAAATCCTGGAATTCCCTCCCTAACTGCATTGTGGGTCAACCTACAGCATATGGATGCAGCGATTCAAGAAGGCAGCTCACCATCACCACCACCTCTAGGGATGGGCAATAAATGCTGGCCAGCCAGCAATGCTCGTGTCCCACAAATGAATAATAATAAAACATCTATGTTACTATCCTCCACTCACTGCATTTTTCTGGACAGATCACAATATGCTAGAAAGTTTGTCTACCTTGTTACTTTTATTTTTTCATAGGATGTGCTGGTATTTATTGCCCATCCCTAATTGCCCTCGAGAAGATGGTAATGAACTATTTTCCTGAACAGTTTCACCTGGAGGAAACCCATGCAGGCACAGGGATAATATGCAAATTGATTAGCCTTGTTTAGAATTGAGTTGACTAAGACGCCCACGTCAGTCAGCTTTATCCTTGGGTTATTTCAATACCATTCATAACGTACACCGATCATTCTTTTCTTGAACGAGCCGTATACATTTGTTTAAATTAATTTTGCCTCAGCAATTGTTTGTCCATTTTTATATATATTATCCAGCTCATTTTGTAGTTGTCTGTTCTGATTTTGCTTTTTTCCCTTGATCTGCAAATTTGATCACTTTACATTTAAGTTCTTGAGTCCAGGTCATTTATGTAAATGAGAAACATTTAAGTTCCTATAGTGAGATCTGCCATATTTATTCCTCTAACGAATTTGTTTCATTCTGTTTAACCAGTTTCTTATTCCCAGGATTCATCCCAAATTTAAGTTTAATTTAATTAATGGGGAGAGAGAAGACTAAATGGCCCTTCGTCAGAGCTTTGATGAGGAGTCATTCTGACTCAAAACATTGGCTCTATTCTCTCTCCACAGATGCTGTCAGAACTGCTGAGATTTTCCAGCATGTTTTTGTTTCAAATTCCAGCATTTGCAGTATTTTGCATTTATCATATGGTCTTTCTTATGGAATCTAAGTTTTGATAGTCAAAGTAGTTCACGTCATTGATTTTACTGCATATCCATCTGTGTAGATTCCCTACAGTGCAGAAGAAGGCTATTTGGCCTATTGAGCTTGCCCAGGCAACAGTCTCACCCAGGCCCTATCTGCGTAACCCCACATAGTTACCCTGCTAATCTCTGTGACACTAAGGGGCAATTGTATGTAGCCAATCAACCTAACCTGCATATCTTTGTATTCATGTAGGTTCTCCACATTCTGAATCTGTGCTGATTTCTGTCAGTTATTGTTGCACAATTAACTCTGAAGTTTACCACTGATATTAAACTTCATTACTTTACACAGAATGGAAATATGGTTAAAGATTTCTTGCTGTTTGTCTATTTTGCCATCTCTTTTTGAATAGAGGTAGCTGATTTGTGGTTGTCTTGTACGTGTTTGATCCATGTCTTTGTGTCCAAAGAGCAACTCTTAATGCTGCCAGAAGTTAATTTCTTCCCAGTCTGTTGCGACAGTGTTAAATACCATCTATCCCCGGGGATTTATTTGTTTTGAACCAGATTAGCTTGATGAGAACTTCCGTCACAATTGTAACAAAACTATTGATTTCTTTGCATCCTTGTCTACCTCTTTGTTTTACTCATTGATTTTGAAGAACTTTCACAATTCTGCGACAAATGGGATTTTCCAGTTGCCATTAGGCAGATAGTGCCCCATCTTGGTGCATCTCCAAGCCTTTCCCACAGTGTTTTCACATGGGGATTAAAACTGGGCAACTTCCTGAAACTAACTCAGAGATCATAGAATCCCTACAATGCAGAAGGAAGCCATTCGGCCCATGGAGTCTGCATCGACAATAATCCCAACCAGACCCTATTCCCACAACCCCATGCGTTTACTCTAAAAAGTCCCCCTGATGCTAAGGGGCAATTTAGCGTGGCCGAGCCACCTAACACGCAGATCTTAGGACAGTGAGAGGAAGCCGGAGCATCCCACAAAGACACGGTGAGAATGTGCAACCTCCACACAGACAGTCACCCAAGCCAAAAATTGAACACAAGTCCTTGGAGCTGGAGACAGCAATGCTAACCATTATGCCAGTGAACTGCCCGCTCCTGGGCAGCTCAGCCTCACCGTCTTGCGAATGGTTGTCAGCTTGATGTGTTTATGAGAAGCCCACGTTTGATTTTTTTTGTTCTGGGTTGCATGTCAATGCAGCTTTTATTAGGTGAACTTGCCACAATTCAGTAAGCTGTTTGAAGGCATTGCTAAACAAGAAAAAGTGTCTCCAAAGAAGATCAACTGTGGCACCTCTCATTCCCTATCCCCAAAACTAAAACCATGGTCAGAAAGCTTTGTTTGCAGGTCCAATTCTTCCTTGATTACTTGTTATTCTCTTACAGAAGGGAAAGAGAAAAGGAATAGAAGGTTATGCTGATGAGGTTCGCTGGAAAAAGATGGGAGGAACCTTCTATGAAGCATAAACACAGGTATAGATCTGATGGGCTGAATGGACAGTTTTATTAAATATATTTAATATATGTTTGGATAAGAGATAACTTGCCTCCATATATTGTTGCAGTTTGCACTTTGGCTTTCCAAGTGTTTAATTAACTAAAGATATGGTTGTCAGAGTCGCAGATGGCCACAGACCAGTCTGAAGACCTCATATCCTGAAGATCATCACATCCCAGACAAGGGGTAGGCTTAAGATGGCCAGGTCTTCGTGAATGATCTCTGCCGGTACGGGAATTGAACCCACACTGTTGGCATCATCCTGCATCATGAACTAACTATCCAGCCAACTGAACTAACTGATTCCCCCTTACAGAACTGTGGCTTTTTCTGGTGTCTAGCCTGTCATTGTTTAAAGTGGGACCATTCAAAATATCCAATAAACTGAAACCATAGTTGAGTACTTGATACTGGGCATGTGCAGTTTGCATCAACACTTCCTGACGCTATGGAGATGCAGAATGTTAGAAATTTAAACTTTAAAAAATCATTATCTGTTGTCGTTCTCCCTAAAACAAAATGCACAATTTGCATTACTAACTTGGTTTAGCCCCGGGTCTCCTCAGTTGCTGCTGTTTCTGGAACTTTGGATCCAGTTGATACGAAGCTCAAACTACTTTGCACATTGGCACTGGATAAAAGCAAATTATTACAGATGCTGGAATCTAAAACCAGAAGAGAAAATGCTGAAAAATGTCAGCAGGTCAGGCAGCATCTGTAAAGAGAGAAAAGATCTGATGTTTTGAGTCCTGATGATTCTTTGTCTCTTTTCTCTTTTGGTTACACAGTGATTAGCACTATTGCCTCACAGTGCCAGGGACCCAGCTTCAACTCCAGCCTTGTGTGGATGTCTGTATGGAGTTTGCATGGTTCTCCGCATGTCTGCATGGGTTTCTTCTGGATGCTCCGGTTTCCTCCCACAGCTCAAAGCTCTAGGGGTGACTGGCCATGCTAAGTTGTCCCTTAGTGTCCGAAGATGCGTAGGCTAAGGAGTTTGGTGGAGTAAATATGTGGGGTTATTAGGATAGGGTAAGGGAGTAGGCTTGGGTCAGATCTTCCGTTGGAAAGCCAGTGTAGATTCAATGGGCCAAATGGCCTCTTCCTGCACCGTAGAGATTCTATTCTGTTTAAGTGGACTGCTATTAGGCACTCTAAGCTATTGCCTTCTCGGCACTCTACAGCTTGTTCCAGCTGCTTTTTCAAAATGTCACAACGTTCCCAGTTGCTCCTGCACTCATTCTGCCACTTGTGGCTTGCAAACCAAAAGAAACATAGAAAATAGAAGCAAGAGAAGGCCATTCAGCCCTTCGAGCCTTCTCCATCATTCTGATCATCAAATTCAATACCTATATCCCGCCTTCCCTCTTATCCCTTCTTCCCTTTAATATCCCAAGAGCGATATATAATTTCTTCTTGAAATTGCACCCTTTTTGACCTCAGCTACTTTCTTTGGTATTGAATTCCACAAATTCACCGCCTTCTGGGTGAAGGAATTTCTTTTCGCCTCAGTCCTAAAAGGTTTATTGCCTTATCATCAAACTGTGACCCTAGTTCTGGACTCCCCAACCATCAGGAACATTCTTTTTGGATCTACCCCGTCTAATCCTGTTAGAATTTTGTAAGTTCTTATGAGGTGATTCTATTATTGTAATCGGACCATTCCATTCTCCCAATGTATAGCTGAGAAATAGACTGGCAGTGAAATCTGAAGCTGAATTCAGATGCCACGCACCCACAGACGTACACACATAGACACACACGTACTTGCGTGCAAGGCCGTCAGACGCAACACACGCGCGCAAGACCAATAGACGCAACACACACACACACACACACACCAAAACTGTACTCATCTGAAATTGAAGGAAGACTTGCATTTAGATTGCGCCTTTCAGGATATATTAATTATTTTTTACTAGTTGTTTTTAAAAAAAATTTTCCGGAGGCTGGAAAGTGTCGCAAGGACACGTGAAAAGTGTAGTTTTTTAAGCTTAATATAAATTGGAGCGGTTGGAAATCCCGATACTCTACACAGGTAGAGTATCCCACCCTCCCCCTTCCTCTAACCTAAAAAAGAGAGAGAGAGAAAGAGCAGGTAAGATTGTTTTTTTTTACTATCTGTTTTTGTTTTGTGTAGCTGTAAGGGCTTTGGCTTACAGGACCGAAGCATAAAGAGTGAGACAGGGTGAGTTATAAGTTTTTATTACTTTTTCCTCTGTGTTTCTAGAGGAGGGCAAATAATGGGTGTGGGGCCGGCATGTTGTTCCCAGTGCCAGATGTGGGAGGTCTTGGAGGCTACTGGACTCCCAGACATCCATACCTGTGCTAGGTGTGTAGGGCTGCAGTACCTAAGGGATAAGGTTAAGGAACTGGAGATGCAGCTTGAGGATCTTCGTCTCATTAGAGAGAACGAGGAGATAATCGACAGGAGTTATCAACAGGTGGTCACACCAGGGCAACGAGAAGAAGGTGCGTGGGTGACTATCAGGAAGGGGAAAACTCGGGTGATGGAGAGCACACCGGAGGGTGTCCCCCTTCATAATAAGTACTCCTGCTTGAGTACTACTGGGGGGGACATCTCATCTGAGGGAGGCAGCAGTGGCCCGCTCTCTAAACCTGAGCCAGTATGCAAAAAATCTAAGGAAGAGAGAGGAAAGGTGATACTAATAGGGGAATCCACTGTGAGAGGTTCAGACAGGCGTTTTTGTGGACGCAGGCGAGAGTCGCGGATGGTGGTTTGTCTTCCTGGAGCTGGAATCCGGGATGTTTCTGGACGCCTCCCAGACATCCTGAAAGGGGAGGGTGAGGAACCTGAAGTTGTGGTGCATATAGGTACTGCAGACATAGGCAGGAAGAGGGAGGCAGTCATCAAAAGGGATTATAGAGGACTGGGTAGGAAGCTGAGGAAGAGAAAAGCGAAGGTAGTAATTTCAGTATTGCTGCCTGTGCCTCGGGAGAATGAGAGCAGGAATCAAATGAGGTGGAGGATGAATGCATGGCTGAGGGACTGGAGCAGGGGGCAGGGTTTCAGGTTCATAGATCATTGGGACCTCTTTAGGGGCAGGTGTGACCTGTACAGTAAGGACGGGTGGCACTTGAACCCTAGGGGGACTAATATCTTGGCAGGTAGACTAGCTAGGGCTACTGGGGAGTCTTTAAACTAGAAAAGCTGGGGGGTGGGAATACCGATGGGACGGTGAATAAGAGGGTTAGTTCCCAGGTAGGGAAGAACGGTAGGCACTCTGAGAGAGGGGTTAGGCAGGTGGTGGAAAAGGGAAATATCCTGACTGAGGGGCTGAGGTGTGTCTATTTTAATGCCAGGAGTGTAGTAAATAAGGTAGATGAGCTTATGGCATGGATTGCTGCTTGGGAGTGTGATGTGGTGGCCATTACAGAGACTTGGTTGTCTCAGGGACAGGACTGGGTACTTCAGGTGCCGGGATTCTGGTGCTTCAGGAGGGACAGGGTTTGGGGGCAAAAGAGGAGGTGGTGTGGCACTGTTGATCAGGGACAGTGTCATGACTGTAGAGAAGGTGGAATACGGGGAGGGATTGTCTACGGAGTCTCTGCGGATGGAAGTTAGGAACAGCAAAGGCTCGATAACTTTGCTGGGTGTATTCTATAGGCCGCCCAACAGCGACAGGGAACTTGAGGTGCAGATAGGGAAACAGGTCCTAGACAGATGTAGAAATAACAGGGTTGTTGTGATGGGAGATTTCAATTTCCCAAACATAGACTGGAATATCCCAAGGGTAAGGGGTTTGGATGGTGTGGAGTTTGTTAGGTGTGTTCAGGAAGGTTTCCTAACACAGTACGTGGAAAAGCCTACGAGAGGAGAGGCTGTACTTGACCTGGTGCTTGCTAATGAGCCAGGGCAGGTGTCGGATCTCACGGTAGGTGAGCATCTTGGGAATGGAGATCATAATTCTATCTCTTTCACGATAGCGATGGAAAGAGATAGGATCAGGCAGGCTAGAAAGGTGTATGTCTGGAGTAAGGGGAAATATGAAAACATTAGGCAGGTAATTGGACGCATAAACTGGAAGGAGGTGTTCTTGGGGAAGAGTACAGAAGGAAAGTGGCGGTTTTTCAAGGAATGTTTGTCTGGGGCACTGCAAGACAATGTCCCGAGGAATCAAGGAAGTTCTGGTAGGACGCAGGAACCGTGGCGCACGAAGGTAGTGGTGAACCTAGTTTGGAAGAAAAAAAAGGTATATAAAAGGTTCAGAGAGCTAGGGGATGTTAGGGATCTAGAGGAGTATAAGGTGTGTAGAAGGGAACTTAAAAAGGAAATTAGGAGAGCCAGAAGGGGTCATAAGAAGGTAAGATTAAGGAGAATCCCAAAGCCTTCTACAAATATGTGAAAAGTAAAAGGATGAGAAGAGAAGGGATAGGGCCTATAAAAGGTGAAGGGGGAAAAGTCTGTGTGAATCCGGAAGAAATGGCAGAGATGCTTAACGAGTACTTTGCCTCAGTATTCACGGTGGAAAGTGAACTGGGAGACTGCACTGCAGGTTTGAGGCATACGGAAAAGATTGAGTATGTGGATGTTAGGAAAGAGGATGTGTTAGACCTGTTAAATTCTATCAAGATAGACAAGTCACCGGGACCGGATGGGATGTACCCCAGGTTATTGTGGGAGGTGAGGGAAGTGGTTGCAGGGCCCCTGGCGATGATATTTGCGTCTTCCATGGAAACGGGAGAGGTTCCGGAGGATTGGAGGATTGCGGATGTGGTTCCTATCTTTAAGGAAGGGAACAGGGATAGTCCAGGAAATTACCGACCTGTGAGTTTGACTTCAGTGGTTGGTAAGCTGATGGAGAGGCTTCTGAGGGACAAGATATATGAACATTTGGAGAAGTTTGGACTGATTAGAAATAGTCAGCATGGTTTTGTCAAGGGCAGGTTATGCCTTACGAGCTTAATTGAGTTCTTTGAAAATGTGACTGAACACATTGATGAAGGAAGGGCGGTGGACGTAGTGTACATGGACTTTAGTAAGGCGTTTGATAAGGTCCCACATGCAAGGCTTCTGAAGAAGGTGAGAGGGCATGGGATCCAAGGGGCTTTGGCCTCGTGGATCCAGAACTGGCTTGCCGGCAGAAGGCAGAGAGTGGTTGTGGATGGGTCTTGTTCTGCATGGAGGTCGGTAACCATTGGAGTGCCCCAGGGATCTGTTCTGGGACCCCTGCTGTTTGTCATTTTCATAAATGACCTGGATGAGGAAGTGGAGGGATGGGTTAGTAAGTTCGCCGACGATACAAAGATTGGTGGTGTTGTGGATGGTCTGGAGGGATGCCAAAAGTTGCAGCGGGACATAGGATGCAAGACTGGGCGGAGAAGTGGCAGATGGACTTCAACGCAGATAAATGTGTAGTGGTCCATTTTGGCAGGAATAATGGGATGAAGAGTACAATATAAGGGGTAGGAGTCTTAGCTGTGTTGTAGAGCAGAAGGATCTCGGGGTCCGGGTCCATAGGACTCTTAAATCGGCCTCGCCGGTGGAGGAAGTGGTCAAGAAGGCGTACGGTGTACTGGCCTTCATTAATCGAGGAATAGAGTTTAGGAGTCAGGAGGTAATGATGCAGCTCTATAAGGCTCTTGTCAGACCCCAGTTGGAGTATTGTGCGCAGTTCTGGTCGCCTCATTATAAGAAGGATGTAGAGGCTATTGAGAGAGTTCAGAGGAGATTTACAAGGATGCTGCCTGGATTGGGAGACAGGCCTTATGAAGATAGGTTGAGGGAGCTGGGATTCTTCTCACTGGAGAGACATAGGTTGAGAGGCGACCTGATAGAGGTTTATAAAATGTTGAGAGGAATAGATAGGGTGGACTCTCAGAGACTATTTCCCCGAGCTGAAATGGTCACTACAAGAGGACACAGATTTAAGGTGCAGGGATGCAAATACAAAGGAGATGTCAGGGGTAGGTTTTTCACTCAGAGGGTGGTGAGTGAATGGAACCGACTGCCGTCGGAGGTTGTTGAGGCAAACTCACTGGGGTCTTTTAAGAGACTTCTGGATGAGTATATGGAATAGAATAGGATAGGATAGGATTGGTCTGTGGATTGGTAGATGTGATTGGCACAACTCGTGGGCCGAAGGGCCTATTTGTGCTATATTGTTCTATGTTCTATATCCCAAAGATCTTTACAGCCAGTGAAGTACTTTTGAAGTGTCATTACTGTTGGAATGTCAGAAATGTAGCAGCCAATTTGCCCACAAACAGTAATGGAGTAATTAACAGATCGTTTGTTCATCTAATGTTGATTGAGAGATAAACATCAAGTTAAAGCACTCCCATTCACTTTTCTTCGCAATAGTATTTTGATGTATGTAATATGTCTTTGGAGGCAGAAGTCCCTTCACCAAAATCCTTTTATTTACAAACTCTAACAGAATGCTCACAGTCAGCAATCTACCTCTGGGGGTGTCAGAGGAAGTGACACACACAGTTAAGTACAAGGCAAAGACTACCTGATTGGCCCCTCAATTGGATCCTTAATCAAGGAGCTCATATTCCCAATAGGCCAACCTCAATGACCCGAGTAAAGTCATTACAGCGTATTTTATGTCTACCTTCGACAGCATCGGTTTACTTACGGTGGCATTTCTGACAATGCGCCACAGTACTGCACAGGTACACTCCCCCAGGTTTTAGTGGTTTTTAGATTAGATTGTGTCCCTGATTCACACATTTGGCATTCCTGAACCTCTATTTTCTTTAGCAAAGTTGTATACTTCAGAAAATGAGTATCTTGGTACATCTCTGGTTGCCACCAAATTAATATTTAAACAGAAGTTCACGAGTGTTGGATGAGTACATAGTTGAGTCTTAATGAGCAATCAAGTTGCACGGCATTACTTTTCATGGTGTGTGACTGTAAGTTAGTGTCTTTGTAGAATATGTTGTAGAAGGCAAGGACTATTTCCTGATTAAGAGAATGATTTACAGTGCATGTGTGCCCTACTCTATTTGTCCCAGATTTGCTTCAAATGCTGTGAATGTAGGTTTGTTCTGTGGTATAATTCACCAGTATTTCATGTAAAGATGCAACTTTTTTAGTACTTGTTCATAGAATGTCACAGGCCAAGCAACAACATGTGGCCTATCCCTAATTGCCCTTGAATTATTTGCTAAGCTATTTCAGAGGGCATTTAAGAGTCAACCACATTATTGAGGATCTGGAGTCACATGTAGGCCAGACTGGGTAAGAGTGGCAGTTTCCTTCACTAAAGGAACATTAGGGAACCAGATGGGTTTTTCTGATAATCACCAATGGTTTCAGAGTCATCAGTAGACTTTTCAATCCAGATTTTTAGTCAATTTAAATTTCAACATCTGGGATTTGAACCTGTGTCCCCAGATCATTAACCTGGGTCTTTGGATGACTAATCCAGTGATAAGAACAGTATGCCACCACCTCCCCTTAACTTCCTATTGTTACAATAAGAAGTCTCACAACACCAGGTTGAAGTCCAGTAGGTTTATTCGGAATTACAAACTTTTGGAGCACTGCTTCTTCATCAGGTGAGTGGAGAGCTAGGCTCACATTGACAAAGACACAGTTGCAAGATAATGGTTGGAATGCGAGTCTTTACAGGCAATCAAGTCTTTGCAGCTCCAGACAGTGTGTGTGGAGAGAAGGATAATCACATGTTAAAAAGGTGTGAATTGTCTCAAGCCAGATCAGTTAGTAGGATTTTGCAAATGCAGGCCGAATGGTGGGGGTTATCGATAGTGTGACATGAATCCAAGGTCCCAGTTGAGGCCGTCCTCATGCGTGCGGAACTTGGCTATCAGTTTCTGCTCGGCGATTCTACATTGTCTTGAAGGCTGCCTTGGAGAACGCTTACCTGAAGATTGGAGGCTGAATGCCCTTCTGCTGAAGTGTTCCCCGACTGGAAGGGAACACTCCTGCTGGCGTTTGTCATGTGGTGTCAGTTTATCTGTTACCGTAGCGTCTGCATGGTCTCCACAATGTACCATTGCCTCAGGACATTCTTTCCTGCACTTTATGAGGTCAATGTTGGCCAAGACACATGAGTACGTGGCATATATAGGCAAAGACATCTTGCATTTATATCTTTGCCTATATATGCTTATCTTCATGCACCTGATGAAGGAGCAGCGCTCCAAAAGCTTGTGATTCCAGCTGAACCTGTTGGAATTTAACCTGGTGTTGTGAGACTTCTTACTATGACCACCCCAGTCCGACGCCAGCATCTCCATGTCATCCCTATTGTCAGGTTGAGCTTGCGTATTGGAAGCATTTATAACCATATTTGCCAGGCAGTGTGACATTTTAAGTTTTGGAAGTGGGTTTTTCTCTGTGAATAGAATTTCAACTTCTCTGGTTGGTTTATGGTGATGTTTTAAATGGTAAGGAAAACACTGTGTACCTTTATGTATGGAGAAAAGCTGGATAGCCTTTCAGTTTGAAAGATATTAAATTGGAATGGACAGTAAATTTCCACAAGCATTAGTATTCATGAGATTAATAAATCATTAACGAGGTTTTACATCTCTCTGTTTACAGATCAGTACTGCTTAAAGAAATGAAATCATGTTTTGATGATGATGTAATTTATAAAAGCTAAGATTTATTAACCAGGAAAAATTATGATGCCCTTCCCAGTTTGTCCATTGTGATATTCTCATAGTTAGTCATGTAAGAGAAGTCTAAACCATGAACAGAAAATTTCAATGCTTCTTTGAAAAGTTAAAGATGACTTACGTCTGATATGGAATTGGATCACAGGAATTTAAATCCTGAGCATGTATTCAGGTATGAATTGTATTTTCAGGGGTTTTGATCAGCATGAAGAGTATTATCCAGCCAATAGCAGTGTGGGAGAGGACAGCACCATCTCATTCAATCTGTGCCCTAATGTTAACTGACGACCAGCGAACTATAGTGACAGGAAGCCGGGAGGGACAGATTTGCCTCTGGAACCTATCTCCTGATTTCAAGGTTAGTATTTTGCATATGAAGTTGCAATTAAAAAGAAAATTCTTCAGTGAGTCATAAGGTGGGATCCCATCCTAGTAAATCTCCTCTGTACTGTTTCTAACACTACCACATCTTTCCTATAACTGGACTATATTGTCCAGAACTGGATAATACTCCAGCTGTGGCCTCATGAGCATTCTATAGATCCATCGTAACCTTTCTGCTATGCTTTGGCTATTAAGAGAAGTATTCCAATACTTTCTGTTGACCACAATACAAACTCCTTGAGTTTCTACACAAAATGATGGAAGTAATATGTGAACAAGAGGGAACTGTTTGCACCTTACACTCTGGTTTTAGAAAAATTTGAACTGCTGAACATAAAAAGATTTTTGTTTCACTTCAGAGCTCTGTCTTTATACTGATGTGTTTTATAAAGCTATACATCTTCTTCTTATGTACTCTACACACTGGAGTCATTTTTAATGACCTGGAGAGGGAACTGTCCCTGAACCTGACTGAACTGTCATTCAAATCTTGTGGCTGGCCACCGGTCATTGTGGGAAATTGATTCATGAAGTATGGTAACATGCTCTTTGTTGTAAGACCATAAAAATAAGTGAAGCTGCACTGTGATGTTTATAATGAATGTTAAGTAAATAGTTTAATAATTGTGTTCAAGTAGAAGTTGGATTAACACCTTTATTACAAAGATCATTCAACGTCATGCCATCTCTAAAGATGTACAGGTTATGGTAATTGGCCATGCTAAATTGCCCCTTAGTGCCGGGGGAGCAGGTGAACACATGAGGTTGCAGGGATAGGACTGGGTAGGAGTGTTGTCGGTGCAGGTTCAATGGGCCAAATGGGCTTCTTCTGCACTGTAGGGATTCTATGATCTTACAAATCTTTATGTCGCATGGAAGTGAGACATGGCTGGTCACTTAATGACTCCTCTTTCATTCCCTCCCCATGCAGCATAAATATCTCCCAATTTTAGCTTTGACAGAGTGTCATGTGGACTTGAAAAGTCAGCTCTTTTCTCTCCTTACAGCTGCCACCAGACCTAGATCATAGAATCCTACAGTGCAGAAAGAGGCCCTTCGGCCCAATGAGTCTGCACCGAACACAATCCCACTCAGACCCTACCTCCATATCTCTACATGTTATACATACTAATCCCTCTAACCTCTGCTACCCTGGACATTGAGGCAATTTCTTAGCATAGCCAAACAACCTGACCCACACATCTTTGGACTGTGGGAGGAAACCCACCTACTGAGATTTTCCACAATTTTCTCTTTTGGCCACTTAAGAATGTGCTTTGTGATCATTCTGTGATTTGTTTTTGTTTAAAGCAATATGGTACCATGTGTTTGTTGATTAAAATGGTCAATGACAACCATTCCACTCTGAGGAAGACTGGTGATTGTCCCTTTAAGGGCAACATGACATTAAGAATCACTTGAATAACAAATGTGTAGAGTATAGGGCTAATAGTAGGACTCTTAATAGTGTTGAAGAACAGAGGGATCATGGTGTGCATGTGCATAGATCCCTGAAAGTTGGCAATCAAGTTGATAAGGTTGTTAAGAAGGCATATGGAGTCTTAGCTTTTATCGGTAGGGGGATTGAATTTCGGAGCCGCAATGTCATGTTGCAACTGTACAAAACTCTAGTGCGGCCGCACTTGGAGTATTGTGTGCAGTTCTGGTCCCCACATTATAAGAAAGATGTGGAGGCATTGGAGAGGGTACAGAGGAGGTTTACCAAGATGTTGCCTGGTATGGAGGGCAGGTCTAATGAAGAGAGGCTGAGGGATTTGAGTTGTTTTCGTTAGAAAGAAGGCGGCTAAGAGGAGACCTTATTGAAACATATAAGATGATTAGAGGTTTAGATAGGGTGGACAGTGATAGCCTTTTTCCTAGGATGGAGAAAGCTAGCACGAGGGGATGTAGCTTTAAATTAAGGGGTAGTAGTTATAGGATGGATGTCAGAGGTAGGTTCTTTACCCAGAGGGTGGTAAGCGTATGGAATGCCCTGCCTGTTGCAGTTGTAGATGCGCCAAGTTTGGTAGCGTTTAAGAGGTTAGTAGATAAGTTTATGGACGAAAAGGGAATGGTTTAGGTTCGAGGGTCATTGCTTTTTCTTAATTGGTCGGCGCAACATCGAAGGCCGAAGGGCCTGTTCTGCGCTGTAATGTTTTATGTTCTTGACCTGGGGACCAAGAGTGAATTTATCACCTCAAGGGATGAATGCCCTTGGGCAAGGTCAGGAACTGGCTGCAGCCTTGTGGCCGCTGATCAATTCTTAATAAATCTGTTTTGTGTTCATTAATGGAATCTCTGAAAGTACACAGTTACAATAACCCACCTGGCAATAAGCAATTAATAGCCGTAATGCACCTATTGTACTGGGTCTAATGCTATAGTCATCCTGCTTTTGAAAGGATGACTGGGATTGGTCACCTAAGTCACTATGAACAGGACATATGAGATCTCAATGTTATGATCTGTCCGGGAAAGAAAGTTAGCAAATACCTATGTACCTTACACACACCTCAAAAAGTTACCCAATTGATCCGGCGCTGTATTCCCATTTCTTCTTGCTGAAGTCTGGTGATTGGTGCTAATGAGAAAGACATATTCATTAATTTGAAAACTTAGCCACAAGTTGATTGTTGAGACTGATAGCTTCAAAGTCTCTCCCAGTTTAATTCTTACTTTGGAATCTAAATCTTTGTCTCTTACCCGATGGGTTATAAAGTATATTTGTAGAATCAATGGGTGGAATTTAATACCCTCCCTTGGATGAGTTTGGAAGGGGGGGAGAATTTAAATGGGCAGGAGGTTGGTGGGTGAGGATGCTGTCATCTTCCTGTCTCTGCCCCAATTAAGTCCAATGCAAGAATGCTCATGGATGTCCTTTTACTTCACTACACAATTAATGCCCACTTAAGAGCAACGTCCCACTGTCACTGATGTTCATCCAGCTGAGGGCACAAGGCTCACCATGTGGGATACCTCATAAACAAACTAATACCAGGGGATTTCATTCCATACCTTTGGAGTCCTTGATCCTGGGAAAGGCCAGCTGCTATCCAATAAAATAGACCTTTTTTTTAATTTATTGGTGGGACATAGGTGTTATTGACTGGCCAGCATTTACTGACAATCCTTAGATGCCTGAGGGCGGTTGAGAGTCAACTACATTGCTGTGGCTTTGGAGTCACATCTAGGCCAGACCAGGGAAGGATGACAGATTTCCTTCCCGAGGTGACATTAGTGAACCGGATGGGTTTTTCTGACAATCAACAATGGTCTCATGGTCAGCAATAGATTCTTAATTCCAGATTTTTTTACTGAATTCAAATTCCCCCATTTGCCATGGTGAGATTTGAACCTGGGTTCCCAGAACATTAGCTGAGTTTCTGGATTAATAGTCTAGCAATAATACCACTAGGCCATTGCCTCCCCTGAATGAAGAAGGCATGGGGTTATTGTTGGCTCTCCAGCTGGTGGGTGAGACCCCCTTGCCTCCATTAAGTATTATCCAATTTTTGTTTCAGGTTTGTTTCATGACTATCAGCGCTGTTTTGTATTCTAGACCATACCAAGAATTTTCCTGTTTGGTCACACTTCTTCCATTACTTCTCTTGGCAAAGCAAGCGAGAAGCAACCGTACATCGTCAGTGCAGCTGAAAATGGGTAAGTTTTGTTGACTAACTGGATCCCTCCAAGTATCTGTGCTGAATTGCTCTAAATATGACTAAGAGAATAGACGAGTCGTTCCCAAGCATCAGCCAAAACATCTCTGAACCGGCACATCTGTGGCCTTCCTCCTTGCTGACCCTGTTTTCCACTCAGTAGGGAATAATCTGGCCTCCGTGTGAGAACTCTGCACAGTTGGTGCGTTGAAAACATGAACCAAGGTGCCATGGCCAATGCCCTGAGTTGCAAAGCTTTCTGCACCACTCCACATTACAAAGACCAGTTACATACAAGGAGAATGAAGGTGGCAATTCAATTTGGAGTTTTCATGACCTTGGGCTTCAAGATTCAGTCACAACCTTGTAATTGTTTACATTTTTGCATCAAAAATGTACAATTCCACATTAATAGTTTCTTAATGATGGTTTGGTCTGTGTTATTTATTGGTGTTGAGCCTCTGCAAAGAGTTGAAGGACAATAATGATAAGATTTAACCAAACAGTGTCAGTTGTATGACTGGATAATGTTATATAATTTGTTCTTCTGGGAGCAGAAGATATGAAAATAATTTTACTGAATAAGTGCATGCCAGGAAATTTCGAATCATAGAATCCCAATAGTGCAGGAGGAGACCATTTGGCTCATCGAGTCTGCATTGACTCTCCAAAGAACATCTTACCCAGGCGTTATCTCTGCAACCCCACACATTCACCCCGCTAATCTTCCTAAATATCTTTGGATACCAAGGGGCAATTTAGCATGGCCAATCAACCTAAGCTGCATCTCTCGTGACTGTGTGAGGAAACCAGAGCACCCAGAGGAAATCTACACTGATTACAGGGAGAAGGTGCAAACTCCAAAGTCAACAAAGTTTGGAATTGAACCCGCTGTGAGGCAGCAGTGCGAGCCACTGTACCATTTAATTACACAAGCCGTGGGTAACCTGTGGCCTTCGGGGTGGGGAGGCACATGCGGTCCGTTGGGTTCTGAGTGTGGCCCCATGAGACATTTTGTCAACCATTGTCCAGGAGCAGGATTGCCACATTCTGTTGAATTTGGTCCATGTGGTTTTTTTTCCCCTCCCTATCGATGTGACTGAAGTGATATGCATGTAAAGCAAGGGCAAGTGAAGTGAAGTACATGCTGATTGCTCACAACATTGACTGTGAAAGCTGTGTGCTCCCTTTGTGTCCAATGTGTAAATGCTTGTTTGGTTTTTAACATTTGAAGTTGATGACAATTCTATTAATACATGAATGACCGAGCACTTCCTATAAATCGTTATGAAATATTTGGCGTGTATTGAATGTATTCAATCTTATCCATGGTGTGACGGCTAATGAACAAACTTGTAGCCCACTGAGATGAAGGAGAGCCATTCGTGCGGCCCATTCACCAGCCCACATTACCTCACACTGACGTAGACCATTGCCTACATCTCACTTGGGAATTCGGGCAGCTTTCTCAATTTTGATTAAGTATACGTGCATGAGTCAGAATGTCAATAATTATAAGAACTGGCCAGGTTTCATTGGTGTTGCCTCACTGTTGGTGACTGGAGAAGTTTCTTGTTAAAGTTTAAGCTTCATTAAGTAAGTGGATTTTATGGCATCAGAATGTCACGTCGCTGCAGTAAAAGAGTGCCCAAAAGATACAGTCTTTCTTAACAATTAAAAGAATATATGCTGTGAAAATCCTGCGTGTGCTGTGCGAAACATTTACAGGAGAGAATGAGAGCAATTCCTGCTTTGAACCTACTGTTTTCTTTTTAGTTCTCCAACAAAATGTGGTGTAACTTTGGCACTGGAAAATCCAGGAAAATAATAATCTGTTCATCACCAATACCGTAATGGAGGAAAATTCGAGGTCTTTGTCTTTTGAGGTGCTGTTGTTACATTAAACTAATCTATTAACTTCCACCCAATGATATGTGCCCTCTTGCAGTCATTCATATCTTTGTCACAGTTTTTTATGTACCCCTGGATTCAATGTTGTCAGCCAATCCCTACGCTGGAAAACATGAAACAAAACCTTTTGACTCTTCACGCTGGCGGGATCCTCTGGTCTTGCCGATGCCACACCCCCACCGGGCTTTCCTAGAAGTGATGGGTGGAATCAATGAAATATCTCATTTACAGCGGCAAGGCCAGGAGATCCCCCTGCTAATTTTTTTTTTTAAGAGCAACACAGCACGGGAAACAGGCCCTTCGGCCCAACGAGCCCGCGCCGCCGTCATTACTTTATAGTAACAATTCCATTTTCCTATTCTAATTTTAGGTTATTCCTAATATGGAAGAATCTCAATATAGGGACAATTTGTTTCCCAATCAGCCTAAAAGCGAATTTTTGGGATGTGGGAGGAAACCAGAGCGCCCGGAGAAAACCCACGCAACCACGGGGAGAACGCGCAAACTCCCGCAGACACCGGCCCAATTCCAAGTGTCTGCACAGCTGCAGCGATAGTCACTGAGCTGTCATGGTGCCCTTCAGATGGTCCAGATAAAGCACTCATTTACGACATGAAGCACCAGGCAACCCATGAATCAACATCCAAGAGCTGTCCTCGCACCACCTGCCGAATGCATGCTCCTTGTTGGTCAAGTTGGACCGATTACCTGTGGAAAAAAAAGTCATAGTTAAACAGTCCTACTATATCCCTCTATCTGCATACCGCTCATGTGGCTGTCCAAGAGAACCTTAAACAGCCCCAGCGTGCCTGCTCCCACCACCTTACTCGGCAGTGCATTCCACACCCCCACTACCCTTTGTGTGGAAAAACTGCCCTCTAATATTCGTCTTATACATAGCCCCCCTCACCCTAAGGCCATGACCCCTCGTCCTATCCATTTCTGAAGGTGGAAAAAGTTTACCACCATTTACTCTAGCTATACCCCTTATAATCTTATACACCTCTATTAGATCCCCTCTAAGCCGACGTCTTTCAAGGGAAAACAACCCCAGTCTATTTAATCGTTCATCATAAGACAGTCCTTCCATACCAGGCAGCATCCTGGTAAACCTCCTCTGCACTCTCTCCAAGGACTCCACATCCTTCCGATAGTACGGCGACCAGAACTGGACGCAGTATTCCAAGTGAGGCCTAACCAACGTTCTATACAACTGCAACATCAAACTCCTACTCTTGTATTCTATACCATTTTCTATGAAAGCTAACATACTATACGCCTTCTTTATCACCTTCTCCACCTGTGAGGACACCTTCAGAGACTTGTGAACCTGCACCCCCAAGTCTCTCTGCGTCTCTATGCTCCGTATAGTTTTACCTTTTATCCTATAAATCTCTTCTACATTTTTCCGGCCAAAATGCATCACCTCGCATTTATCCGGATTAAATTCCATTTGCCATCTATCTGCCCAGTCTACCAACCTATCTATGTCCTGTTGTATTGCCTGGCACTGCTCCTCTGTACCCGCCAATCCAAGCATCTTAGTGTCATCAGCAAATTTGCTGATCGCACCACCTACCCCAACTTCCAAGTCGTTTATGTAAACCACAAATAGAAGAGGACCTAGTACTGAGCCTTGTGGCACTCCACTAGTGACAGGCCTCCAGTCGGAAAAAGAGCCTTCCACTACTACTCTCTGTCTCCTCCTCCCGAGCCAGTTCTCGACCCATCTACATACCTGGCCCTGTATCCCATGCGCCTTCACCTTCTCTATCAGTTTACCATGAGGAACCTTGTCAAACGCCTTACTGAAATCCATGTAGACGACATCAACAGCATGTCCTTCATCAACTGTTTTTGTCAATTCTTCAAAAAATTCCACTAGATTTGTAAGACAAGACTTCCCCTTGACGAAGCCATGCTGCGTATCCCTGATCAGATCGCAGCGCTCCAGATGCTCATACATCCTGTCCCTAAGGATCCTCTCCATTAGCTGACCTATAACTGAAGTCAAGCTCACCGGCCTATAGTTCCCTGGGTGATCCCTCTGACCTTTTTTAAACAACGGTACTACATTTGCTATCCTCCAGTCCTCTGGGACCTCACCTGTGTCCAAGGAAGAGACAAAGATTTGCGTCAGAGGCCCAGCTAGGCCTTCCCTCAACTCCCTTAGCAGCCTGGGGTAAATGCCATCAGGCCCCGGAGTTTTATATGTCTTTAAGCTGCCTAACAGCCCCAACACCTCTTTCCTCGTAATCTTTATTTCCCTCAACGGATCCTCAACTTTGTCAAAATCAGCAACAGACATCTGGCCAGTCTCCTGCGTGAATACCGACACAAAGTATTCATTCAGGATCTCTCCCATTCCCTCAGGCTGTAAGCATAGATCCCCTCCTCTGTCTCTGAGAAGTCCAATCTTGTCTCTAACCATCCTTTTGCTCTTTACATAGGAGTAAAATGCCTTAGGATTTTCCTTAATCCTACCTGCCAGAGCCACTTCGTGGCCCCTTTTTGCCTTTCTAACACCCCTTTTAAGATCCCGTCTACACGCTTTATAAGATTCCAGCGCTGTCTCAGTCCCCAGTTGCCTAGATCTAATGTAAGCCTCTCGCTTCTTCCTGATCAAGTCCTCAATATCCCTGGTAAGCCACGGTTCTCTAATCCTACCTTTCCCACCCTTCCTCCTTGCCGGCACGTATCTTTCCTGCAGAGAGTTTAGTTTTCCCTTGAAAGACTCCCACATGTACCTCGTCGACCTGCCCTCGAAAAGCTTATCCCAGTCGGTATCTTTTAAGATCTTGCCTAATCTGGCTGTATCTAGCCCTCCCCCAGTTAAATACCTTCCCTTTTGGGCAGGTCTTGTCCTTTTCCGTTAATATCCTAAAGCAGACAGAGTTGTGATCACTATTTGACACATGCTCTCCTACCTCGACGTCAACCACCTGCCCTGGCTCATTCCCCAGAATCAAATCCAGTATAGCCCCCTCTCTAGTCGAGCCATCCATATACTGGTCCAAGGACCCTTCCAAAACACAATGTACAAGTTCCTCCCCGTCCACTCCTACAGCTCTGGGCACTCTCTAATCTACTCCAGGGAAATTGAAATCTCCCACTACTACTACCCTATTTTTCCTACACTTATCTAAAATGTCCCTGCATATCCCTTCTTCCACAGCCCGCGGGCTGTTGGGCGGTCTGTAGTAAACTCCCAACATAGTAACCACTCCCTTCCTATTTCCTCAACTCCACCCATAGAGACTCAATTCCTAAATCATCCATACCTCCCTCCCTCTGCACTGCTATGATGTTGTCCTTAACTAATAAAGCCACTCCCCCGCCTCTCCTCACACCAACTCTGTCATGCCTAAAACACTTATATTCTGGAATATTCAATTGCCAGTCTTGCCCCTCCTTCAACCACGTCTCGGTCACCGCCACCACTTCTAAATTCCTCGTGAACATTATTGCCTTCAGTTCATCTGTTTTGCCAGTCACACTCCTAGCATTAAAACACATGCACTGAAGACCCTCAGCTCTCGGATATTCCTTTCTACCTTCTGGTGTTAATACTGTGCTTCCTTTCGCTGCTGAAAAACATGTCACAGGGAGACCAGAGGATTTCACTCATTGGCTCCATCTTGACACGAAGTCCGGTGCTAAGTTGGAACTGGATTCCTCTGTGCTCCTTGACGGCGCCTGCTAATGCATGAAGCACCTGGATGTGCATTGCCACCAGTATACACTGCCTCATCAAAGTCATAGAACATAGAACAGTACAGGCCCTTCAGCCCTCGATATTATGCCGAGCTACGTCCGAACCCAAGATCAAGCTATCCTACTCTATCATTCTGGTGTGTTCCATGTGCCTATCCAATAACTGCTTGAAAGTTCCTAAAATGCCTGACTCCATTGTCACAGTAGGCAGTGCATTCCACACCCCAACCACTCTCTGAATACCTATTCAGACATCCCTCCTGTATCTCTCACCGTGAGCCTTATAATTATGCCTCCTAGTAACAGCTACATCCAGCTGAGGAAATAGTTTCTGAATGTCCAAAATCCTTTGGAAAGCCCTCTACGGCTTAATTTGCCCATGGTCTCACTCATCATGATTCCCATTTGCTGCTAGTATAGTGAATGATAGGGGTGTGCTGCGTGAGGTGTTGGCGATACAGTTGGAAAACGATGTCATGTGAAGGTGCGTTCACGATCGTGACCACTCCTGTTGAAATTGTTGAATTTGTTGAATTGTTGAAATTTATGATTCTAGCTTTGTATCATGGTACAAATAAGAATGAGATTGCAGTGAGATGTGCGTCCCATGCAAGGAAATAGTTGCCAATAGAGATTGTTAAGATTAAATTCTCGAATTAAAGAAGCTGTCCCATCACAGTTGGCATGGCACAGACTTGGAAATCGACTTCAGAGACATGTTTCTTAGAGGCTCAAAGAACAATAAAATTCAGGCCAAGTTTTTGAGCCAAAGCTGGTGTGGAAAAAGGCCTGCGATGGACTCACAGCCCAAGACACAGCAGAAGAAAAGAGTTCCTTCAACAATCTTTCCCTAAATCTGAACGGAATAACGACTCTTGAATCCCACAGGAGTTTAAACACTTTACTAGAAAAAGCCTGATATCAGTAGCAAAGCAAGAGAAGACCAAGACAAAGTAAAGATGAATCGTGGTTCACCAGATTACGCTGCTGGTCAGAGGTCATGGTGAAAATCCACAGGTGGCTGAGATAGTAGCAAATTACTGCCAATACTGGAATCTGAAACAAAAACAGAAGATACTGGAAAACCTCAGTAGGTGGAAAGAGAATGGAGCCAAAGTTTCAAGTATAGATAACCCTTCATTAGAGCTCTGAGATTTTCTGCAGCCCAGGATGTTAAAGGAGGTGACTACAGAGGTTGTGGGTGGAATTTTACCTTTCCTTCCGCCACGGAAATCGTAGCGAACAGGACACACTCCATGCAACGATCCGTTGACCTGAGGTAGGATTTTCCAGCTGGGAAATCCCGCCTTGTTGTTGGAATTCTCCTGCTGCTCACACTGATGGGATTCTGTGGTCCTGCCAGCAGTGGACCTTTGCTTGTGGGTTTCCCAATGGTGTGAAGTGACTTCAATGGGAAATTCCATTGGCAGTGGCAGGATCAGAGAATCCTGCTGGCATCGAATGGCAGGCCACCTTCCACTGTCGAGAAACATGCTAAAAGCTAGAGGTCCCCACTTCGTGGATGCATTGGTAGGCATTTTATAGTTTATTTATCAATCACAAGTCGTCTTACATTAACATTGCAGTGAAGTTACTTTGAAAATCCTCTAGTTGCCGCACTCCAGTATCTGTTCGGGTACATGGAGGGAGAATTTGACATGACCAATCAACCTAACCTGCGCATCTTTTGGACTGTGGGAGGAAACTGGAGCATCTGAAGGAAACCCATGCAGATACAGGGAGAACATGCAAGCTCCACAGGCAATGACCCAGGCCAGGAATCGAATATGGGTCCCTGGCGCTGTGAGGCAGCAGTGCCACATTTTCCAAAAATCCTTGGATTCAGGAACTGTGTCAAAAGATTGGAAAACCGCCAATGTGGTGTTCAAGAAGGGTAGGAGGCAAAATGCAGAAAGCTACAGACCAGTTTGTCTAACTTTCTATTATTGGAAAACATGTCAGAATCTATTATTAAGGAGAGAATAGCAATGCATTTGCAAAGTTATAATCCAATCAAGCAAAGGCAGCATGGTTTCATGATGGGGAAATCATGAATGATAAATTACTGGGTTTCTTTGAGGAGCTATTAACTAGAGTAGGTAGAGGAGAATCAGTTGATGTCATATGTTTGGATTTTCAGAAGGCATTTGATTAAGGTGCCCTGCAAAAGGCTATGATGCAAAGTCAGAGCACATGGTGCTGGAGGTAATAATCTGGCATGGATAGAGGATTGGCTAACTAACAGGAAGTAGCCTGGCTTTCTCAGGTTGGAGAGCAGGACCCAGTGGAGTGCCACAGGGATCATCGCTGGAACCACAGCACTTCATAGTAGATATCAATGACTTGGAGGAAGGAACAGAGGGTACTATGGCCATATCAGCAGATGATACAAGACAGGCAGGTTGTAAAAAGGATGTAAGTAGTTTACAGAGAGATATTGACAGATTAACTGAGTTGCAGAAAATTGGCAAATGGAATTCAACATGTGAAAATGTGAGAATTGTTCATTTTGAAAGAAAGAATGAGAAAATGGATTATTATTTAAATGGAGAGAGACTGCAGAAAGCTGTAGCACCAAGGGGGTCCTTATTCACAAAAACCAGACAGCCAGTACACAGGTGCAGATGATTGAGTCTGTACTCTTTGGAGTTCAGAACAATGAGAGGAGATGTGACTGAAACATAGAAGATTTTTAGGTGGGATTAGACAGGGTAAAAGTTCCATTCATGAGAGAGGGTAGGACCAGAGGGCAGAGCCACGGAATAAGGGTGTTCATTTAAGATGGATTTGAAGAAGAATTTCTTTTCTCAAAGAGTGGTGAATCTGTGGAATTCTTCATCCCAGGAAACTGTGGAGTCCTTGAACATTTTCAAGGCTGAGATTAATAGTTTTTTAATCAGTTGGGGAATTAAGGGTTATGGAGATAAGGCAGGAAAGTGAGTGTTAGATCAGCCATGATCTAATTGACTGGTGGAACAGGCTCAAAGGACTCAATGGAGTACTTCTATTCTTATTTATTGTGGTCTTATGGTGATAAGGAGAAGTGATTAGAGTTGTTGTAAAGAGATTAAGTGCATTCACGTATCAAAGAACAAAACAGCACGGGAAACAGGCCCTTCGGCCCAACGAGCCCGCACCGCCACCCCGATGTTCCCACGTCTACCCGCGATCCCTGTCCGTATTTATAGATCTATGGATTAAAAACCAAATTTGAGACAATTTAGGGAGAATTTGTTTTGCCAGTTAGCCTAAGAGCACATCTTTGGGATGTGGGAGGAAACCGGAGCACCTGGAGAAAACCCACGCAAGCACGGGGAGAATGCACAAACTCAAGGCTTTCAGAAAGGTGCTGCATCAAAGAATTCTGAGGAACATGAAAGCTCATGGTATAGGTGTCGTGGTTTTTAACAAAAAGAAAAGAATGTTGTTTGCACATGTAGATTCAAACTAACAACAACAAGGTTTATTGAAAGATGTTCTCTGCACAGAATACAAACTGAAAGCAAAAACAGCAGCCTGTGGTAAAGCCCTAATACCATTAACATCAAATCATGTGATCAACTCCTAAAACATTCATGCAATCTTTTTACATATCGAACGGGGGATAACATTTTGGCAAGAATAGAAGATTGGCTGGCAAAGAGGAAACAGAGAATAGGCATAATTTTTGAATTGGTAGGATGTGATGAGTGTTGTGCCACAGGGATCAATGTTGATGTCTCAACTTTGTACAGTTTAGATAAATGACTTGGATGAAGGGATCAAAGGTATGGTTGCTAAATTTGCTGATGAGATCAAGATAGATAGGAATGTCAGTAGTGAAGAGGACACAAGGTTATAAAGAGATATAGGTGAATATCTCTGGGCGGCATAGTAGCATAGTGGTTAGCACTGCTGCTTAACAGTTCCAGGGACCTGGATTCGATTCCCGGCTTGGGTCACTATCAGTGTGGAGTTTGCACGTTCTCCTCGTGCCTGTATGGGTTTTCTCTGGGTGCTTTGGTTTCCTCCCACAATCCAAAGAATTGTGGGTTAGGGTGATTGGCCGTGCTAAAACTGCCCCTCAGTGTCCTGAGATGCTTGGGTTAGAGGATAAAATATGTAGGGATAGAGGAATAGGGCCTGGGTGGGATTGTGGTCAGTGCAGACTCGATGGGCCGAATGACCTCTTTCTGTACTGTAGGATTTCTGTGAATTAATTGATTGGACTAAGACCGTGCGAATGGTGTATAATGTGGGAAACTGTGAAGTTATCCATTTTGGTAGGTAGAATGAAAAAGAAGCATATTAGCTAAATGATGAGAGATTGCAGAAATTCGGCGGGGTCTGGATGTCCTGTTGCATGGATTGCTAAAAGTTAGTACATAGGTACAATAAGTAATTAGGAAAGCTAATGGAATGTTGTTTATTCTTAAGGAATTGATTACAAAAGTAGGAAGATTTATGCTTCAGTTGTTAAGGGCATTGGTGAAACCACGTTTACATATTGTGTACAGTATTTGTCTGCTTATTTAAGGAAGGATGTAAATGCATTGGAAGCAGTTCAGAGAATGTTTATGAAACTAATACCTGGATTAGGTGAGTTGTTTCATAAGGAACGGTTGGATAGGTTAGGTTTGCATCCACTGAAGAGTAAGAGGAGACTGATTTAAACATATGTGATCCTAAGGGGTCTTGATGGGATAGATATGGAAAGGGTGTTTCCTCTCATGCGAGAATCTAGAACTAGGAGTCATTATGTACAGATAAGAGGTCACCCATTTAGGACAGAGATATGGAGAACTTCTCTCAGATACTTGCAAGTACTTGGAACCCTCTTCCTCAAAAGGTGGTGGTAGCAGCTTTGAAAATTTTTATGGCAGAGGTAGACAGGTTCTCAATAAGTAAATGGATGAAAAGTTATTTGGGATAGGCAGGAGTGTGGAGTTGAAGTTGCAGTCAGATCAATTGAATGGTGGAGCAGGCTCGAGGGATCAAGTGACCTACATCTGTTCCTAATTTGTATGTTTGTATATATGCTCATAAGAATGGAGAGGGACTTTATCATTTGCTGGAAAGAGGAAATCTAGCAAAGGGAGAGTATGAGAAACCTCTGTAGTCCAAATTCCAATTTCAGTGCCAAATGATGTCAGAAAGAAAGTGAAAGTAACAAAGAAAATGACAATTTGCCGAAGTCGCTGAATCCACTAGAGCAATGTGAGTGTGCCTCTTTGATTAAGACAGAATGTCGTAGTCCCAACCATCATATGGAGTTGATAGTTAGGTTTCAGATTTGACACAGGGAGAGGAGGTGAGTGAATAGAGTCAAGTTAATGGAAATGGAAGGAGACATCTTGACAGGAGAAAGAAGCCCGATGAATTCATTAACAGGATATAGGAAGGAAGGAAGAAAGAATTTGTTCTTTTCATTATTTCTTATCAAATAATATTTTTGTTAAACACATTCATATTCAAGAAGAACAGTTTTTGTAACAGTTAATTGTATTTTTTGATAGTGATTGCAGTAAAAAATAATATGCAACATGTAAATTTCAGGTATTTTTAAAAATTGTTTCACTCTACTCATTGAATCATAGAATCCCTCCAGTGCAGAAGGAGGCCGTTTGACCCATTGAGTCTGCATTTCATGCATGCCATATCTCCCTAACCCAATGCATTTTACCCTAGCTAGACCCCCTGACACTAAGGGGTAATTTAGCATAGCCAATCTACCTAACCTGCACATTTTTGGACTATGGGAGGAAACCGGAGCACCTGGAGAAACCCACGAGGAGAATGTGCAGCCTCTGCGCTGACAGTGACCCAAGCTGGGAATCAAATCCGAGTCCCTGGCACTGTGAGACAGCTGTTGCTAACCACTATGCCACCTTCTCCTTAAATTCCTTCCATTCTTAAATTTACAAAGCCAATGCTCAGAGTCGACCAGGCAAACCCAAATCCATTCCTTGCTTGCTTCAAGAACCAAATTTGGAATCTAATGGAATCCAATTCATAATCACCACAAGAGCGACAAACAAGATCCAAGCTGACAAGATAAGGCATTGCACCCCATCTTGGTCTAGATCTGGTGCTTGGTTTAGTCATATTGTATTCGAGAACTGATATACGTGTTTTACATTTTATATTGGAATACACAACGCAGCTTCCCCTCTAAGAAGGGCAGACTGCCATGAAGAGGTTAAGGCTGTACATTATGGTATGCTGCTGAAGCTCCTGTAGAATGTGCAGTCGGTCTGCACTGGGATGAATGCTGAAATCATTTAGATGAGGCGACAGGGTTAGGTTTTGATGCTGCCACTTCAACGGGGCTGGATGAGGGGTTAACTGAGAACCAAGAATGGGCCTTATTCCAATTTTCACCTGTTTCTTGCTCCTCGGATAATTTCCAGCCTGCAGAGCATTTCCAGCACTCAATGTTTTCTTCTTCACTGCTCAAGCCTAACTTGTTACTTTCCACAGCTTATCATCAAAAGATGGAAACTGTTGTGCTGTCTGTCTCCCTCTGAACATATCTCTAAACTGCTCAATCTCTTTCCTAGCCAGGCACTTATTCTTCAGCTCTTCTATCTCTGAAGGAGATAACCTATTATTTGCCTTGCTTGGGAATCTATTTCATGTGTTCAGCAATCTGTTGAGGAAAATTGATGTTTCTGTGGTGTTTGGCCCCTGTAAGGGGCAATCTTTTCAAAAGTTCACATGACCCAGGCTGACCAACTGAGTTGGGACTTCACTCCAATTTGCCTGAACTTGTTCCAGCAGTTAGATCCTAAAGGTTTGACTATAAGCATCGACCCTGCAATGCTCTGTATGTAGTTGTTACTGCTAATAAATGTTCTTTGTTCATTAAGGCAGCATAGTGGTTAGCACTTTTGCCTCTCAGTACCAGAGACCCAGGTTCAATTCCTAGCTTGGATCATTGTCAGTGTGGAGTTTGCACATTCTTTCGCATATCTTTCTGGGCTTCCTCTGGATGCTCCAGTTTCCTCCCACAGTCTGAAAGATGTGCTGGTTGGGTGCATTGGCCATGTTACATTCTCTGTGTACCTGTGTGGAGACTAAGGGATTTTCACAGTAACTTCATTGCAGTGTTAATGTAAGCCTACTTATGACACTAATGAATTAACTTAAGGAAATGTAATAACTGGTGGAACCAAGTTACGATGGTTTCCTTCAGTATTTCATTGTACAGTATAAGTTCAGTTGATGCTTCATTGACACCATTAACACTTTGTAGCATTTTAAAGACCAGAGCAATTGCCTTTCGTAAGGAACCATTGATATTCTGATTTAAAGCATAGGCTTCGGATGATTCTCACTATCTTACAGGAATAGGCAAAAGGTAGAAGAATTAAACTGCTTCTAACTCCTAGGTAACTATAACACTGACCACCCTTCTCCGCCTCCCTATCCCCAACATGGGACCTCACAAACAATTCCTCTTTTGGCCCCCATCACTGACATGCTGCTGCACTAAAAAAAGGGGCATGTTTTTCTTGCTCCAGACTCGACACAAGCCCACAGGAATTTGCTCCTCTGTATTATGTACACCCAGTTCAAATTGGCAGGGCAGATGTGAAAGGTGTTGGTTGCATTTCTCAACAAGAAATTGATAGATTTATTATCATTGTCACATGTGAATATGGTGAAAAGTATGTTTCTTGCGTGCTATACAGACAATGCATACTGTTCATAGAGAAGGAAAGGAGTGGATGCAGAATGTAGTGTTACAGTCATAGCTGGGGTGTAGAGAAAGATCAACTTAATGCAAGGAAAGTCCATTCAAAAGTCTGACGGCAGTAGGGAAGAAACATCTTGAATGTGTCTTTAGTACACTCTTACTAATGAAGTCAGTTCTATAGTAATGTACTCATTAAAGTTAGTTGCAGAATTTTTAAATACTGAATTAGAAGTAGCTTGGCAATCTGACTGCAGTTGCCACTCCACAGAGGTTATGGCCCACTAACATGTCTATAATCTCCCAAACTCCCGTGTTAACAGCTATTGGTCCAACTCCCTTAGTCGTGTCAGCTGACTATGACAACCACCCTTTTTGGAAGTCAGTTTCCAAAAATTGGAGCAGCAGTTTTTCTTTAAACTGCGTGGTGGCACTGTGGTTAACACTGCTGCCTCACAGCGTGTGGGACCCGGGTTCAAGTCCAGTCTTGGGTGACTGTGTGGGGCTTTCATCTTCTTCCTGTGTCTGTGTGGGTTTCCTCCCACACTCCAAAGATGTGCAGGTTAGGTAGATTGGCCGTGGTAAGTTGTCCTTCAGTGCCAGGGGGCTAGTAGGGTAAATACTGGAGTTACGGGGATAGGGCCTTGGTGGGATTGTTATTGGTGCAGTCTGTATGGGCTGACTGACAGCCTCCTGCATTGTAGGGATTATATGATTCCAAACGTGCTGAAGGCTTGTGGTGTATATCCCTGCCGATTTCTGTGTAAATTAAGTGGCTTATGTGAACCGTATCTGTAACCTCCTATCATTGTAGAAATCAGTATCATGTCTCACACCAGGCTATTTTCCTGCAAACATTAGTTGTCATTTAAAAGTTCTTCAGTGCATAATCTGCCAAGGTCTGCAATCATCCTGGTGAATCAACTGACCTCTCTTGTACATCTTCATTCTTTTTGAAATAAAAAGCAATAAATAAATACTCAGCAGGTTTGGTGGCATTTGTGGAGAGAAGAAAGAGTGTTCACATTTCACCTCAATTATGACCTGTCTTCAAAACTGAAGAAGCAAAAGAGTCTTTTAGAATTATTGTGACGGATTGCCCCACTTCTGAGGTACAGTTTGCACCAGGCCCTGGAGCACAGAGATGCAAGATCTAAGGTCTGCTGGATACTTTCCTGATGTGTAGTAACTGCAAGCATAGAATGCACAATGCAGAAAGAAGCCATTCAATCCATCACAATCTCTCCCAGATGCTATTCCCCTAACCGCTCATATTTATTCCACTAATTTCCCTGACACTACGGTTCATTTAGCATGGCCAATCAAATTTGGTAGTCTGCACATTTGCCTTGTATCTGCCTGGGTTTCCTCCAAGTGCTCTGGTTTCCTTCTACAGTCCAAAAGACATGCTGTTTAGGTGCATTGGCCATGCTAAATTCTCCCTCAGTGTACCCGAACAGGTACTGGAGTGTGGCGAATAGGGGATTTTCACAGTAACTTTATTGTAGTGTTAATATAAGCCTACCTGTGACACGAATGAAAAACAAAATAAACATTAAAAATAAATGCCCCCCACCCATGGAATACACCTCTCTAACTTTGATATTTAACATATCCAGTTTGAAGGTGGCTGGAATAATCCTTTAGACAATCCTTTTGACGCAATCTATCGGAGCTGTGCTGTTCAATCAGATGGCATCAACAAGAAGGGCGTTCATTAGCTGGAGATGCGAGGGAGAGGTTCAGCTGTTGGATAAGTGCTACTCCAGACGCTGCCCATTTACCTGTGGCATGCAAATAATTGCTTGCTTTGAATTTTTCATGTTGATAAATGAAACTAGCAACATCATAGATACATTGGAGCTAGAAGCAAGAATTGGCCATTCGGCCCCTTGAGGCTGCTCCACCATTCATTTTGATCATGGTTGATCATCAAATTCAATATCCTAATTACTCCCCCCCCCCCCACATACCTTGATCCCTTTGGTCCCAACAGCTATATCTAAATTCTTCTTGAAATCAGAAAACGTTTTGGCCTCAACTTCATCCTGTGGGAGTGAATTCCACACATTCACCACTCTGTGGGTGAAGAAATTTCTCCTCACCTCAGTCCTAAAAGATTTCCCACTTATCCTCAAACTATAACCCTTAGTTCTGGACTCACCCCAGCATTGGGAGCATTCTTTCTGAATTTACCCTGTCTAACCCTGCACAGCTTTTCACACTCAAATATTATCACATCTGCCGTCTGATTAACAGATAGAGAAGTAAACCGAAGCACGGTGGCACAAGATAGGATACAGATCACATCTCTTTTTGTGACTGGGGGCCATGTTACTTTTGCAACCGTTAAAAAGCAGCTTGGATTTTTTTTGTAATTGGAAATGACTGTTTTGCAGAAAGTTGCCATAGGATGGCACTGTGTTTCTAAAGAGAACTCCTCACATCCCAGACAATCGGAAAACTGACAAAAAAAAATCTGTGAAAGCCTTTAGAATGGATAGTGGTTACATGAAGTGCAAATTAGATAGAAAGTGCCATTTGTTAATTGGATGTGATTCACCAGGATGCTGCCTGCGATGGAACATTCAAGTTTTCAAGAGAGATTGGGTAGGCTTGCGTTGTTTTTGTTGGACCAAGAAGACTGAGGCGTGAGCTGACCAAGGTCGATAAGATTATGAAGGGACATGGAACAATGGATAGGGAACAACTCTTACTCTTAGTTGAAGGGTCAGTCACAAGGGGTCACAAATTCAAGGTGAGGAGCAGGAGTTTAGAGGGGATTGTGAGGAAAAACATATTTGCCCAGAGGATGGTGATGGTTTGGAATGTGCTGTCCGGAAGAGTGGTAGAGGCAGGTTGCCTTACATTCTTTAAAAGGTGCCTGGATGAGAACTTGGCAGATCGTAATGTTCATAATGACTAGGTTGGTTAAGATTATATTCACTGGGGTTTAGAAGAGTGAGGGGGGGGATCTCAAAGAAACTTATAAAATTCTAACAAGGTTAGAAAGGGTTGACTCAGAATGTTCCCGATGGTGGGAGAGTTCAGAATTAGAGGTCATAGCTTGAGGGTAAGTTTTAGGTTTAGGACTCAGGTGAGGAAAAATTTCTTCACCTACAGAGTGGTGAATTGCGTAGAATTCACTACTATAGAATGTAATTGGGGCCAAAATGTTGTCTGATTTCAAGAAGAAATTAGATCCGGCTCTTGGGCTAAATGGATCAAGGCACATGGGGGAAAGGGAATCAGGATACTGAATTTTTTGATCAGGCCTGATCATAATGAGCAGTGGAGCAGGCTCAAAAGGCTGAATGGCCTACTCCTGCTTCTAGTTTCTATGTTTGTGTACAAGGCAGCAGGCCACGAGCTAGTAAGTGGGATTAGATGGGAGGTCAGGTGTTTTATATATGTCAGTGTAGACTCGATGGGCTGAAGGACCTCTTCTGTACTGTATGATTCTTTGATTCATAATCATGATGGACAATCTACCACATTGAAGCCATAGCACCAGTTTACCTGTTGCAGACAGTACAGAGTCTGGTGATTAGTTTCATATTGAAGTTTCAAGCTAATTGGTATGGTGTAATTGACGCTGACGAGGAGCAACAGATTTGTCACCTTCATGTACTAGAAAGAAGAGTATCTTGCTGAATATTCTGCAAAGAAATAAAAGCAACTTAAATGGTTCGACTATGTTTAACTGTAGCACTGAAGATATTTTTGATGCTATAATATGATTTCAGTCCATGGAGCAGAAATGCTGCAGAATAACATTTGAGGTGTCCTTTTCAGGGAGATGTGTCTTTGGAATGTCACCAGTGGCCAGTGCATAGAACATACAAAACTGCCCTTCACCCACACTGCAATTTATGTAAGTACTCCGACTTTTGACATGTTGCTTCTGCATTTGATACATTTAGTCGGGCGTGCTGACATGCATTGAAATTTGAAAGCATGTGAGACCGTGATCTGAGGGAGTTTTTGAAAAATTGCTCTTGCTGATTGCTATTACATTGATTTCAAAGGCATTTACTTCAATGTTCTATGAAAGCAAACCATGATTTTTGAACTCATGAAAAACACTAGATTCCTTTTTAAAGGTCTGAAATTGACATTAATGACCAGTTCAGCTTGAGAATCTTTATGCGAAGCTACACGAGTTTCCATTTAAACAAAAAAGCAAATGATTGTCAATTTATCATTAGCAGACTAAGATAAGAATAACGCCTGATGCCATAGAAGGCCATTTGGCCCATTGAGTCTGCACCGGCTATAATCCCACCCAACCCTATCCCCATAACCCTATGTATTTACCCTGCTAATCCCCTGATAGTAGGGTCCATTTAGCGTGGTCAGTCAACCTAACCTGTACATCTTTGGATTGTGAGAGGAAACCGGAGGACCTGAAGGAAACCCATGCAGGCACTGGGAGAATGTGCAAACTCCGCACAGACAGTGACCTGAGACCAGAATTGAATCCAGGATCCTGGTGCTGTAAGGTAGCAGTGCTGGATAGATGCAGTCAACATTCAGCATAGGTTAAAAGCAAAATATTGCAAATGCTGGAAATCTGGGATAAAAATCGAAAATGCTGGATAAACTCAGCTGGTCTGGTAACATCTATGAAGAGAGAAACAGACTTAACATTTTGAGTCCATATGACTTTTGTACAGAACTGATGAGGGATGGAAATGCAATGAATTTATATATTTGGAGAGAGGATGGAGCAGAACTCATCAGTTCTGTCAAAGGGTCATACAGAGTTATGTTGGCCAGAATACCCAGACCGGTGGGATTCTCCGGATCCGCTGCTTTCCGGCTGGTGTTGGTGACTTCAGTGGGAATTCCCATTGATAGCTGCAGGACCAGAGAATCCCACAGCTAGCAAACAGCACACCACCTCCTGCTGGCAGGAAACACAGGCGAGGAGGCTGAAGAATCTCTCCTTGTTAACTCTGTTTCTCTCACCACAGATGCTGCCAGAGCTGCTCCGTTTATCCAGCATTTTCTGTTTATATTTAATTGAATTCCTGAAGTGCAGAAAGAGACCATTTGGTCCATCAAGTCTGCGCTGACTCTCCAACAGAGTATCTTACCCCAGTCCTTTCCTCCATATAAGGTGTTGTGAAAGTGTCACCGTCCTACATAAAGATGACTGGCACCTGAACATGTGTAATCAGTACAATGCACAGCACCATCTGGGTGAAGAAACTGCCTTCATGTTACAGCTGGATTGCACCAGAATATGAGGCATAATGAAGGGAAAACTCAATGAAATCCAAAACCTGATGTTAGTGTTTGGAAATGGATGGATCACTGCTGTGTGGAGAACTTGAGATAGGACGGGTTGATGCAACATACTGGGAAAAGAATTATCTCCAGCGAAACCTATTTGTTGCAAAGTCTTTGGCTGCTGTTTGTCCCATTGGGGCCAAGTAACTTGGGACGTGTGTTGGTGCATGTTCGAATATTGACCAATTTGTTCTGACCATTTTCCCATCATCGGTCCTTGTCACACATTGTGAGCTTTCTATGAACAGATTTTGTTTGTTGAGTTAGCTGCAAGAAGCAGTCCCTACCAGATAAGAGGAGAGCCTGCACCTTCCTTCTGCAGAGCCTGTAGGACAGAGATGGAGGTCGTGGAGATTAGGGGACTGTACAAGCAGCTCATCTTTGTTTGCCAGGGTGGTATCAGCTTGGTTTTATGATTAATAACTAGAAGATAAGGACAGCAATGCAAACATGAAGCCCAGGTCAGCGGAGCTAGTTAAAAGATGGAACACTGCTCTTCTGAAAGCCAGAGATCTTAGAAGACTGTAGCATTGAGGTGAGGTCAAGCTTGACCGCCTTTAAAGATTTACAAAAATGTTGAAGGATTTTAAAGCTAGCACGAGGGGACACAGCTTTAAATTAAGGGGTATGAGTTATAGGACGGATATCAGAGGTAGGTTCTTTACTCAAAGAGTGATTAGGGAGTGGAATGCCCTGCCTGCAGCTGTTGTAGATGCGCCAAGTTTGGTGGCGTTTAAGAGGTTAATTGATAAGTATATGGAAGAGAAGGGAATGGTTTAGTTTGGAGGGGCATTGCTTTTTATTTTGGTCGGCACAACATCGAAGGCCGAAGGGCCTGTTCTGTGCTGTAATGTTCTATGTTCTATGATTACATTGCCATGCTTAGATGGATGAAGCTGGGGTTGATTTCCTTAAAGTATAGATAGCCACGCTCTAGTGCACGTTCAGGGAGAATTTAGCATGGCCAATGCACCTAACCAGCTCATCTTTCAGACTGTGGGAAGAAACCGGAGCACCAGAGGAAACCCATAAGGGGAATGTGACTCCGCACAGACGGTGACTCAAGCCTGGAATGGAACCCAGTTCTTGGCACTGCGAGACCACCATGCTAACCATTGTGCCACCGTGCAATATTTTGGAGTGTACTGAAGTCAAGAGGTGTGAGGCTGTTGCCAAAGGGACCTCTCATCAGCTTTAGTTCTTTTGGGCATTTTGATAATGCTCATATGTGGCTCCATTGTAGAACATGAGTGGAATAGACAGTGCACATCGAGGTGATTCAGTCTGGTGCAGTTAATGAAACGAGAGCATGGAGCAGCTTCAGGTTATGAACAAGGGGCGGCACAGTGGTTAGCACTCCTGCCTCACAATGCCAGGGACCCAGGTTCTGTTCCAGACTTGGGTCACAGTCCATGTGGAGTTTACACATTCTCCTTGTGTCAGCGTGGATATCCTCCGGATGATCCGGTTTCCTCCCACAGTGCAAAAATGTGTGGGTTAGGTTGATTGGACATGATAAATTGCTTCTTAGTGTCTCGGAATGCATAATTTAGAGGGATTAGTGGAATTCTAGGGATAGGGCGTGGGTGGGATTTTTGTTGGTGCAGACTTCATTGGCCGAATGGCCTCCTTCTGACCTGTAGGGATTCAATGGATATCAATAAACTACTTAATGGCAAATAATGTAATATCGTAGAATTATAGAATTCTGCAGTGCAAAAGGAGGTCATTTGGCCCATTGAGTCTGCACTGACCACGATCCCACCTAGGTCTTATTCCCATAACCCCTAGTATTTACCAATGCTAGTCCCCCGACACTAAGAGACAATTTAGCATGGCTAATCAACTTAACCCACACACCTTTGGACTGTGGGAGGAAACTGGAGCATCTGGGGGAACTGCTGCAGACTGAAAGTACATAAATAACTGTATTCATATAGAACTTTAATATTTGTTCTTGATTTAGTAACAAAATAATTTTAATATCATCCTCATACAGTACTATTACCGTAACTTTCGGATGTCCGGTGATGGCTGGTTGCTTTGCTGTGGACAGTATCAGGATGTCCTAGTGTTTGATGCACATAGCCTGGAGCTTCTTCATGCTCTCGTTTCATCAACCACACCGGACTGGATCAGCTCGATGTGCATTGTCCATTCCCAACGGATCCAAGGTAATAGAGAATTCAAAATTAGGAGGGTTTTTTGAAAGAGAAAATAAGGACTCCCCAACATGGCTTCAATTTTCCATCCCTGCAGCTATGGGTACTTCTACACCCATGAGCATCCTTGCACTGCAAGAAGGTCAATAAGCCAGAAACGCACAGTTAAACTAGAAAATTTAAACATGGAGCACACTGGTTAACACTGCTGCCTCACAACACCAGGGACCTGCGCTCAATTCCGGCCTTGGGTCACTGTCTGTGTGGAGTTTGCACATTCTCCCTATGTTTGCACGGGTTTCTTCTGGGTGCTCCAGTTTCCTTCCACAGTCCAAAGATGTGCTGGTTAGGTGGATTGACCTTGCTAAATTGCTCCTCAGTGTCTAAAGGTATGTAAATTAGGGGGATTAGCTGTGGGAAATATGTGGGATTATGGGGATAGGGTGAGGGATAGACTTGGGTGAGACACTGCATTAGAGAGAGAATGCAGACTCGATGGACCAAATGGCCTCTTCTGCACCATAGAGATTTTATTCTAAGTACCAGAGAGGCGTTGAGGGTAATTTCTCGGAAAGTGACCTGACATGATCTGCAATACACTGCCTGAAAGAATGGCGGGAATGGACTTCAAATGGCAATTGGAGTGAAATTGGAAAAGAAAGATTGGCCAGGTTTTGAAGAAAGATGGGGGGAAGGGGCGTTGGAACTAATTGGACAACTCTTTCAAAGAACTGGTACAAATCCAGTGGACCGAATGGCCGCCTTCTGTCATGTATGATTTTATTATTCCAGCTATTGTATTTTGGCAGTGGATTGATGACACGCAGAAATAGCAGTTTGTAACTGTCTAAACTTTATGTTCATTGCTTCAAAAACAATGGCTGCCTTATATTCAGCATCAAAATGGAATTGGAATGCTTTGAGCAGAAAATAATCGTTTTAACTAGAAGCAATTTTCTGAACATACATTTTAAAAGGGTAGGTAATTGTGGGTCTGGTTTGATGCGTTTCCATTTGAAGACCTGATACGTCATGATACTTTTTATTAAAGGCCATTTTCAGGGCTGTGAGTGGGATTCTCTGGCACACCACAAGACCGTAAATTTCCACCTGAGTGCAATAGACCTTCAAATGGTCCACTGAATTTTCTGTCTCGCCTGCTACGATTCCCACAGCGGACAGGATGGGAGAATTTTGGCCCATGTCTTTTTAAATGTTATTGATGAATATAATACATTAAATATTTATCTATGTCAATGTATTTTGCAGAGGATTCACTCGTGGGGATATCAGTAACAGGAGACCTCAAAGTGTGGGATCTTTCTTCATCAGTTAATGGTGTACAGGTCAGTTCGTTGTGAGAAATGCCCCTAAAAGTATAGAAATTCAGATTTCCATTGCAATACAGACTCTTCACTGTCAATATTTCTCTGATATTTTGCAGGCAAGGGAGAATGTTTTTGAAGCAGAATCCAAGTCACTCCAGTGCTTTAATTGTCAAGCGGTCTGCTTTTGTACTTACACCGAACGCTTACTATTAGTAGTTTGCTCAGATTGCTGGAAGGTATGTTCTGTGGCATTGTAAAATAATTTGGGGATGTTTGTCTAAAAAAGCCAATGAATGGTGGCATTAGCTTGGCTTAGTTGGTTCTGGTCCTTCAATCAGAAGGAGATGGGTGCAAATTCCACACCAGAATTTCATCATTGAATCCCTACTATTGCAGGAGGAGGCCATTCAGCCCATCAAGTCTGCACCATCCAGGTCCTATCCCCATAACCCCTGGTATTTATTCTCCTAAGCCCCCAACGCTGCAATTTAGCATGGCCAGTCAACCTAACCTGCATATCTTTGGAGTGTGGGGAGAAACTGGAGCACCCGGAGGAAACTCATGTAGTCACAGGGAAAACACACACACCACCACACACACACACACACACACACACACACACACACACACACACACACACACACACACACACACTTGAGGCCAGAATTGAACCTGGGTCCCTAGTGCTGTGAGGCAGTAATGCTAACCACTGGGGCACCATGCACACTATCACAATTCATTGCAGTACCCAGAGAATACTGTATTTTCAAAGTGGCTACACCTCAACTTGAGGCCTTGTCGACCTGTGCAGGGTGATATCTAAGATCTCAGGATTCTCGGCCAGAATTCTCCAGCAGTTCATGCCCAACCACTGCTGGCAGAGGGGACAGAGAATTTGGCACTCGGCCAAACCCCTATCCACTGCAGCGGGACAGGAGAATCCCACTGTGTACTCGAACAGACACCGGCGTATAGCGACTAGGAAATTTTCACAGTAACTTCACTGCAGTGTTAATGTAAGCCTACTTGTGACACTAACAAATAAATAAATTACTGAGACTCACTTTATGTTCCAGATTTATTAGGGGATATATTCAAGGGTTTCCCAATTGAGTAAAAAGAAGGGAGTGATCACTTTGATAGGATTGGACTACAGGCCCCCAAGCAGTTAGCAGGAAATTGAGGAGCAAATATGTAAGGTATTTACAGATAGCTCCATGAAAAATAGGGTGACAATAATCAGGGCCTTTAATTTTCCCAACATTGACTGGGATAGCCATAGTATTTGAGGATTGGATGAAGAGAAATTTGTTGAGTGTATTCAGGCGGATTTCTCATTCAGTATGTTGACAGCCCGACTAGAAAGGGCGCAAAACGTGACCTCATCTTGGGAAATGAGGAAGGGCAGGTGACAGAAATGTTAGTGAGGGATCACTTTAGGACCAGTGACCATAATTCCATTAATTTTAAGAACGCTTTGGAGAATGATAGGTCTGACCCTAAGGTTAAATTTCTAAATTGGAATAAGGCCAATTTTGATGATATTAGATAGGAACTTTCAAAAGTTGATTGAGGGAGTCTGTTGGTAGGCAAAAGGACTTCTGGTAAATGGGAGGCTTTCAAAAGTGTGTTAACCAGTGTTGAGGATAAGCACATTCCTTCTAGAGTGAAGGGCAAGGCTGATAGAAGTAGGGTATCCTGGATGCTTTGGAGTATTGAGGCCCAGGTCAAAAAGAAGGAGGCAAATGACATACATAGGCAGCTGGAATCAAGTGGATTCCTTGAAGAGTATAGAAGTTGTCAGTGTAAAGTTAAGAGAGAAATCAGCAGAGCAAAAAGGGGACATGGGATTGCTTTAGCAGATAAGGTAAATGAGAATCCAATAAGCTTCTACAAATACATTAAGGACAAAAGAATAACTAGGAAGAGAGTAGGGTCTCTTAAGGATCAACAAGGTCATCTATGTGTGCTGATCAACAAGAGATGGGTGAGGTCCTAAATAAATATTTCTCTTCAGTACTTGCTGTTGAAAAAGGCTTGGGTGTTATGGAATTTGGGGAAATAAATAATGATGTCTTGGGGAATGTACATATTACAGAGAAGGAGACAGCTGACAGATGCAGACAGGAGATGTCCTCACTGGCTTCCTGGGGTAATTCCAATCACCTTCAGCATAGGTATGAACCTGCTCCTCCTGGGACAGTGCCGTAACCCCTCCCGGAAAGAGATGAGGACTCAAATGTCCAGAACGCCAGGTCCAGTCTAAGAATCCCAACAATGCAAAAGGAGGCCATTCAGTCCATCAAGCCTGCACTAACGGCAATCCTACTTGGGCCCTATTCCTGTAACCCCAGATATTTACCCTGCTAATCCCCTTGTCACTAAGGGGCAATTTAGTATGGCTGACTACTCTCGAGAATACATGGCACCATTGTTCCAATAGGATGTCAAGTGTACTTCAGACTGAGATGCTTGAATGGAGAGGATGAAATGCAAAAGACTGAACTTTAGTCTCCTGTGGTTGTAGAGACGATAGAGACTAATTGCTACATCTCGGCAGACATCCAACTTTCAGCTTCTGAGAGTTATAACTTGGTCTGTGGAAATGGTCACAGTTGAAAGAAAATGGACTCTGGGTGAAAGACATGCTTGTGTTTGTCCCATCTAGGAAGGCACAGGGAAATGGGCTCAAAAGCCAGCTGCAGATCTGATCTGTGCATGCTGGTGTGCCAGTGTGTGAATAACACTGAAACAAGAAGTAGCAGTCATCTGACATTCCTACAGCGACAGGCAGGCAAAGCATATCTTTCTCTTTCTCACACTCTGTACCTCTCACTTTGTACTTCTCCCTCTGTACCTCTTGCTCTTTACCTCTCGCTCTTTCGCTCTCTCTGTCTTTCTGTTGCTAGAAGCAAGGCTCAGCTAAAGTCAACTTTACTGGAATCAACTAATTTAATGGCTGGAACGTATTACTATCTACACTCACACAAGCCCAAGGTTGATTTGTATACTTTTTTTTTATTTGGCCTCTTAACTTCTTATTTCTGATTAGTGTGTGTATGTGTATACATATATGTTTTTATTATTTTTCTCATATTTTAGCAACTAATGAGCTTATTCTTTCTTTGACTCAAGAAAGCCTGGTTAAATTGGCTCTTTCTAAATACATTTAGTCTGAGGAAAGGTATCCCCTTTAAATTAACCTTATTGCTATCAACCGAGGGACTTAAATAAAGATGGGGAGCCAGACCAACCACCTCCCCTCCCCCTTTCAGGGTCATAATAAAATTGGGGTCCTGTTTGGGAAGTTAGCAAATTAGGGGACCTTGCCCAAGGACCGATTGTAACACTGCACTCGCATGCTTACACTGCCTGATGCTGTTATGAGTGTTGTCTTGTAGTAAGTAGATTATACCTCTTACCTGGTAGAATGACGGTTTGTTCATCTTTTTCTTGCATTTCCTCCTAAATCTCCCTCTCCTTCAAACCCATTTCTTTGGTCAAGGTTCAGTCACCTTTCCTAATTTATGTTTTAATCTTTCATGGAATATGGGCATTCTTAGCAAAGCCAGCATTAATTTCCCATCACCTAATTGTCCCTGAATTGTGGTGACTTGCTGGACCGTTGCAGAGGGCATTGCTGAGGGGTCACACGTACACCAGACCAGATAAAGACGGCAGATTTCCTTCCCTAAAGGACATTGAAGAACCAGCTGAATTTTTACAACCACAGATGATAGTTTCATGGTCACATCACTGGGACAAGCTTTCAATTCTAGTTTTATTAACTGAATTTAAATTCCCTCAGCTGCTGCAGTGGAATATCTACAGAGGATTAGCCCGATAACACACCACCATCCCCTTCCATTTGCTGCTTTGGATTGTCCACCATGTTTGTCTGTTTATACTAGTGTGAAGTATCTTGGCATGTTGTACAATATTAGAGGCATTACAGGGCAGCACAGTGACGCAGTGGTTTGCACTGCTGCCTCACAGTGCTAGGGACCTGGTTTCAATTCTGGCCTTGGGTGAGTGTTTGTGTAGGGTTCGTATGTTCTCTCTGTGTCTGCTGGGTTTCCTCCAGATGCTGCAGTTTCCCCTCTCACTCCAAAGATGTGCAGGTTAGGGTAGGCCGTGCTAAATTGCCTCTTAGGGTCCCACTATGAGGACTTAGGTTAGGTGGATTAGCGGGATAAATGAGAATGGGATGGGTGGTGGGCAAGGGTAAGATGCTCAATCAGAGAGTTGGTGCAGATGGGCCAACTGTCAACCCACACTGTAGGGATTTTATGATTTGGAAGCTGCTTGTACTTGTGTTTTTTTTTCTTGTAAATGTCTGATTTTTCTCGTTCTCCTGCAGGTTTTTGATTATTGTGACTTTTCATTGCTGTGCTTTGTGAAGAGCAGTAATGGTCACCCCTGGGCTGGTGGGGAGGTGCTGGCTGCAAACAAAATAATCATCTGGACAGAGAATGGGCACAGCTACATTTACCAGCTGCCTGACAGGTGGGGCCAGCGGGGCAAGCCACGTGAAAAGTTCAGGTATGGCACACGCATTGGACGTCCCATTCACTTTGCAACAAAAATCCCAGCGTGTCACTAGCGCTAGAGAAGACCAGTGCAAACAAAGCCTTCCCAGAGTGGGATATTTGTCAGGAAGCTGGCAGCTGTGCACCTTGTCTCACACAGTGGGAGCTTAAAGAACGAGAGTAATCGGGCAGAACAGTGCAGCAACACACTTGTGAAGGGGGACTTAATAAGTCAAGGCAATTCACTTTATTAACATGAGAAAGAATCCTTTCGATGCAGCATGAAAATGAAGAGCGTTCAAGTGGGCAAAATGGGGCATTTAAAAAGTGTTGTTTTCCGTCACTGAAAATTTGTTTTGTGGGATGGCAAGGTAGATGTATGGGCTTGGAAGCATGCTGTGCAGTGTTGGTGACAAATGCTTTGACATATATTTCTGAACTTTCTTTGTTTGCAATTTCACTGATAGCCCTTTCGTGTCCAAGTTGTGGAGAAAGGGATTTGAAACAGATTCATTGATATTACAGATGTGACTTCCAGTTGTTCGCTTTTCCCAAATAAAAGTCACAAATCCGTTTGGCATCACTTATGTGCCAAATCCAGCTTGTGTCCGCAAAATCCAGCTCTCGGTTCCTGACCAGTAAATTCTTCAATGTCTTCACAGCAGCCTGTTCAAAACTGGCATCTTTACTTCTCACGGACATTCAGTTAGTGAAACTGTTTCACCTCGTCTGCTCTGCTATACAGCAACCGATGCCAACAGTAAGGTAACGCACATTTTTGAAGATAAAACATCATATTAAATGCTCTGCAATTTGAATGAGATTAAAGACTGAAGCCCAGTTACTTTTAATTTTATACCTACTTAGTTAGATAAGCCTTCTGGTCTTGAGCTATCAGAGAAAGAAGTCCTCAAGTTACTTGTTGTAAAGCTATGGGTTGGAATTGCATATAAAGAATTTGCAAACTTGGCCTTGAAATTGTTGCATATAGTGTCTGTATACGTGTGGATAGAATTCAAAGAACAAGAACAAAGAATAATACAGCACAGGAACAGGCCCTTCGGCCCTCCAAACCTGCAGCGATCACGTTGTTCTATCTAAGATGAACTGCTTGTATCTGTCTGTTCCCCCTCTGTTCATGTGTCTGTCCACCTAAGTCTTAAATGTCGTTTACATATCTGCCTTAACTATCTCACTTGGCAGTTGTATTCCAGGCCACCAACATCCTTTGTGTAGAAAAAAAACTTGCCCTGCACATCTCTACTGAACCTTTCCCCCTTACCTTGAACTTATGCCCCCTTGTAATTTTGTCCAGGGAAAAAGCTTCCAGCTGTTCACCCTATCTATACCCCTCATAATCTTATAAACATCTTGATAAATCTTTTTTATACTCCCTCCAAAGTCTCCACATTATTCTGGCAGTGTGGTAACCAGAGTTGGAAACAGTATTTCAAATGTGGCTGAACCAATGTTTTATACAACCTATAACATAATTTGTCAACTCCTGTGTCCTATTCAAAAAAATTCAGTTTAAAATAAATCCTAATTATTAATGATTAATATTACACAGCACAATTTACATAAAATGACGTTGTATTTACAGCATGCTCAGACCATTCAGCCCAGCTGGCCAGTCCTGGCGTGTAGAGGCCCCATGAGCCTCCTCTCAGTCTTCTTCACCTAACTCTATATATAATAGATGCATTTCCTTCATTTTCATTCTCCTGCATATACTCATTCAGCTAGCCCTTAAATGCACGTAGGCTGTTTGCCACAACTCTTCTAGGTAGTGGCCTGTTCCACCTTCTATCCATTCCTTGGCTCAACCATCTTCAGCTGCTTTATCAATGATCTTCCTTCGATAGTAAGGTCAGGGTAGGGATGTTGGTTGATGACTGCACAATGTTCAGCACCATTTGCGACTCCTCAGGTACGGAAACAGTGCCCCAAGGCTGGAATCGAACCTGGGTCCCTAGAACTGTGAGGCAGCAGTGCTAACCACAGTGCTGCTGTGCCGACCCATGAGAGGGAATAGTCATCAGATCTAAGAGGGATGAACAAAAGAATTTTAAATTCCTGGACAATGCACATCCTGAAAAATGTGAACACGACCAGCAAAACCTGTACAACATTCAGGACTGACAAGTGGAAGCAACATTTGTGCAACACAAACTTATTTATTAGTCACGAGTAGGTATAAATTAACACTGCAGTGAAGTTACTGTGAAAATCCCTAGTTGCCACATTCTGGTACCTGTTTGGGTACATTGAGGGAGAAGTTAGCATGGGCAACTCACCTAACTAGCATACCTTTTGGACTGCGGGAGGAAACCTGAGCACCCAGAGGAAACCCATGCAGACACAGGGAGAACATGCAAACTCCACACAGACAGTGACCCAAGCCACTTGTCTTGCGAGACAGTGGTACTAATCACTGTGCCCCCAAGTGTTACGTGTTGACCATCTCCAACAAAAGAAGATCTAACCATCGTGCCTTGACATTCAGTGACATTACCATTACTGTATCCCACACTATCAACATCCTTGGGGTTACCATTGACCAGAAACTAGACTCGTATAAAAACACAGGGGTAGCTGCAGATTCGATGGGCTGAATGACCTCCTTCTCACTGTAACGTTTCTATGATTCTTAAAGCAGAATCTTACAAAAAAAGGCAGAGAGTGCTGGATGAGACGAGGAAACCAGTGAGAATTTCCCAGACTTTACAGCCCGATTTTCTCAGCGTTTTTAACCAAGACTCGATGCATTTTAAAAGAAGAAAAGAGATTCGCACCAGCTTCAGCTGGAGGAAGGGGCCTGCCAAAGCCAGCAAGGTCAGGAATCGCAAGATCAGGGCACCTTCCAAAGTGCACCCCAATCTCCGGCTTAAGTAAAAGATCTCCAGCCCCACAGACATCAGGAATTCCCACTTGACAATGCAAATATCGGGGCTGCTCCCCCACATCACGCAACTATTGAGGGACTCCCCTCCACCACGCAAGCATCGAAATTACCGAACCCATCTCCCCGCCCCCGCCATTGAGGCATTCCCATACTGCACACCCCCCAAACAGACATCAGAATAGCTCTCCCCTCTCATCATAGGCACTGCCCCTTTCACAGCTTCTATTCCAACCCTCTTCACGGTCTCTATCCCCACCCTCTTCACAGGCTCCAGCCAACCCATTCCTCCCCTGCCACAAGGAAGGGGGTTTTAGTTCACATGGGCAGCATGGTCAGGCAGGCTTGGAGGGCCCATAGGGCTAGTTTCTGTGCTGTAATTTTTTTTGGTCTTTGAACAAGTTAACATGCTGCTTTATTTCAGTAGGCTTAATCGCTGATGACATAATAGCTAGACAAAGAATCAACATATATATCTGCAAAATTTTAACCTTAGAAGTAACCAAAGTCATGGAGGGGCTAAATGTAATAAATGCGAACTTTTCATTAAAGAGTGTATAGAATGGCGGAAGGCTGTGATTACAGTGATCTGAACTAATTAGGGTAGAATATTTATAAAGTAGTTTATTTAATGGTCACAAGTAAGGCTTATATTAACACTACAATGAAATTACTATGAAATTCCTTTGGTCCCCACATTGCGGCACCTGTTTTGGTCAATGCATCTAACCAGCAAATCGTTCAGATTGTGGGGGGAAAGTGGAGCAATTGGAGAAAACCCATGCAGACATGGAGAGAATGTGCAAACTCCATACAGATGGTGACTCAAGCCAAGAATTGAACCTGGATCCTTAGCGCTGTGAGGAAACGGTGCTAGGAGTGATACTGATACACTGTCAGGTGTACTCAGTGAGGGGTGATCTAACCTGAGAGATTGTTACCCAGATTGCCAGGTAGTCACTTGCAGCACAGATCCATGTTAAGGGATGAAAGTAGATCTTGGTAAACCCCACTGTTCATCTCGTGAAACTGCACAGAAACAGAGACGCTTCAGGCCAAAGGAAGAACTATCTCACTGACAAGCAGAGTGACCATGCCAGCACTGTGGAGCGAAATGTCTCCAATGACATGATCAGTTTCAGCCCAATGCCTCCAATGTAATCAAATAGCACACTTCGAGAAAATGTGCAATTCCAAAACACCAAATGCATGGAAGATCCCAAGAGGATTCAGGAGATTAAGACAGCACACCAAGAAGATCACAACCATGCTTCTTGAGTGAGGTCAAAGACCATGGATTTTTATTCTGAAATATGGACATATTGGTTAATCTGCCAAACTTTGGACATGGGAGCTGGTGTCATGGTCCACGCGGACAAAGAACATTAGTTGAGAGATCTTTGGCTACAAACAGCAGATTCACCACTTTATGGACTAAGAGGAATATGATTTTCAGCCAAAACTGGAGCCTCATTCTGGAGCTACTGAGATATGACACAAATTAATCTTCAAGCTGATTTATGTCATTCATAACCAATCTTTTTCACTCGGGAGCAGATATTCCTGAATCTGCCTGAAATGGCAGAAGGTGTCAAGACAACTGCTGTTGAAGATTGTACAGACCTGCAAAATCAAGAGAACTCCAACAAGAAAGATTCTCTGCACTGGGACTTTGTCTCTGAATTGCATTCTCTCTTTGCACAGCAGATTCCTCCATTTTCATTACAGGTGCATCAGTCCCCCATTAGTCTGACCAGTCCATCACTTGGATAGTTACCATGAAAACTTGAGTAGATGACAGTGAAGAGAGGAATCAACAAGGAAGAACTATTCTAATGTCAATCACAGACATAAACTTTGACACCATAGAGAAAATGCGACCATCTCCAGCCAGCAAGACAGTCTTACAAATGATGCAGGGATGGAGGAGCATTGCTGATAGCACACCATGCAGCCAAACATAAAGGTGAGCTTACTATCAAGACACGCCCTTTTCTTCCATCCCAGTGAGAATCATGGCTAGGGGCAAGAAAGAAGAGAAAAATTATAGAGAGACAAACCCAGAGTTCATCTGCCTAATGAAGAGGTAGGATAAAGCATCTGGGAGACCAACAAAGAGTGATTCAGTGTCAAAGAATAGAAGAATGAGATAAAAAGACACCCAGATGACAGAACATCTGCCAAATCAACAAAGTTTATGTGCATTGACAGAGCCTGCCACTCCTCTGTGATGTAGTGAGAACAAGATTTGGAAGAGTTATCAGGCTTCCAGCACCAATTAATGCAAAGATATGAGGTGAAAAGATGGGTAGTAATAATGATATAATACATGGAGTAAGCTACAATAACTTGTCAATACATTCACTAAGGACTGGGAGAGTGGTTAGGTATAGTATAAGGGTCTGGCACATAAAAAGTTAATGTGAGTACAATACCGCCCATACAGTGATGTAAGAGGAATGATCCACGGTCAGTCTAGTGTTGGACAGAGCTGTATCCAGTAGAAGCAAGCACGGAGACAGCTCCTAGCTTGGTCCTTTTTACTGTAACAATGTATATAGTTTCCAGTAGTTAATAAATACTGAATACCCAAAACTACGAACATCTTAAGACACCCCTAACACCTTGCAACAACTGTTATTTGGGAAAACTCCAGTCTGCCTTTCAATTAGCTGTAAGTGTGTTAATGAGTTAAATCCACTACCTCCTGCAACTCCAGGATGGAGTTAATCCTTGAGATCTTTCCCAGCTTGCCTCTGATAAAATATATTTGAGAAATATTGACTTTCAAGTCGGAAACATTTTGAATGATAATGTGCTGATCCTCCCCAAATAGCAAATACAGTCCTTTCTTATTTACAAGCCTTTCTGCAAAATTGTCGATGTGTTTAATTGGGTGAGCAAGTATTTTAAAAAGACATTTTTATGATTTGATGGGAATGGAACCTAGCCAATTGTAATAACAATTGTAATGTATACTGTGCTGGAAAGCTGGCCTAACAAAGGCATCAGACTAATTGGAGGTTCAGATGATGTAACCCTTAAGAGCACAGCTCGGTCAATTAAAACATCATTGATATATTGATATTCGTGTTTTCCGATTATAGAAGTTTGAACACATCTTAGTCTGGCATTAGTCAGCACCACCTAATGCTGTAATGTTTTCATAAGAAAGATGGTGGAATGTTGCTTTCAGTGTTGTGTACCACATCCCATTGCTTTGTTGCAATATTGGAACATATTGGTTCTCTCTGTGTCTTGTGTTTGATGCCTTGTTAAAATACCACCCAGAAGCTTTTTCACAGAGAAGTGCTACTTTGCTTGTACATTAATCTGATGTCCACGATTTCTTAGAATCATAGAATCTTCAAAGTGCAGAAAGAGGCCATTCAGCCCATAGAGCCTGAACCATCTTTTCAGATGAGACGGTCTATTATATTCAGCCTCCTGGCTAGAAAAGACCCATTCAGACATACATAACAGTCCTTTGCTCTCCTTTCATTATATTGAGTAGAACTTGGCATCTTTCCAATCTAGAATAATGATTTTGCCATTCCAATGCAATTAAAAAGGCTGGAACTCAATGAGCTTTGATTTTCGAGCCATTGGGAATGCTGCTCTCTAACTAGTCATGAGGAGGAACACGTGACAAGCTTGACTTCAATTCTGACTTTATTCCCTCCCTTTGGGCACTGATGCCCGGAGACATCTGATAAAGATTAAGAACTCACCAGATGGGTGGATATCGAACATAAAACCTATGTCCTTACCATCTCCTGTCGCATTAGCACCCTGTTCAAACTGGGCTGCCATCCAGCTGTAAATCTTCTTGTGTAAGTGACTTTTAATGAGTGCACTGTTGGGTTGTAATACAGTATGGATGCTTATCAGTATATAACATTTAGTATTATTGGCTCAGCTACCTCGTAAATTTAAGTAATAGAAGCTCAAAGGAAGCAGCAACGTTTGACTTCCGTGTGTATTCAGTTGATATGGCTGCGTATTCTTTATGTAATGTTCCTTGAAACTGTTCTAATGATGCTGAAGTTTTACTTCATATTGTGGGAGGCATTTTATGTAGAGGCAGTAGCACTTGCCCCAGGTTTAAAAGACAGGGGCAAACTTTTCTCCATTTGTTTGGGTCGCCCCAAACCAATTTTACAGTTGCCAGACATTTAATTGGCATAGAACAGTGCTTCTGCCCTTATCGAGTGGCCGGAAACTCTGCAGTCCTGGCAGTATCACTGGCAGTCGTTATGTAGAGACGCCAGCGTTGGACTGGAGTAAATACGGTAAGAAGTCTCACAACACCAGGTTAAAGTCCAACGGTTTATTTGATAGTAAACCCACAAGCTTTCGTCACACATCTGACGAAGGAAAAGCGTTTCCGAAAGCTTGTGGGTTTCATATCAAATAAACAGGTTGGACTTTTAACCTGGTATTGTGAGACTTCTTACAGTGTCACTGGGAGCAGTGGCCACGACTTAGACTGCAGTGAAGACGAGATATGGGGCTGGACACCCAGATAAATCCAGGGTTTAACTGGGGGATTCAGAGATAAATCCAAAATTTAACTAGGGGCGCAAAGTAGGCTGGTAGGCCCTGACAGGAGATTGGGGGACCATGTTCAGAGGGAACAGCAGGCGGTGAGGGGAGGAGAGTGTGATTGAAGAGTGCCTCCTTTGGACCCAGAGTTCCTGAACAGCAGACAACCCCCTCTTCCTCTTCAACATTGCTGTTAAAATACCTGCAATGGCAAAAAGAGACCTCTAAATGATCATTAATTAGTCAGTTAGAGGCCTCAATTGGCCCACAGTGGGCCTGAAGCCTCCCTCACTGCTGGTAAAATGCCAACAGCAATGGATAGAAGATAGCAATGGTGCCTGTTTTCCCAGCTACCACTCACTCCGCGAGTGGGGGGAAGGGCATTTAAATTCCACCCACTCATGACATTAGTAATCTGGCACCAATTTGTAATAAACTAATAGAATGCTGGGACTAAAAAAAAAGTCTCTTGTGATTTTACTGACATGTTACAGGGTCAGGACATGAAGATCAGTCTTCAGATCATTGAGCTTAAATTGCTGACAAAACAGCCCTATTAGTTTTCGCTGAATCAAAGAATGCTTTTCTCGTACACGCAATGGTTAGCACTGCGCCAGAGATCCGGGTTCAATTCTAGCCTTGGGTGTGTGGAGTTTGCATGTTCTCCACGTGTCTGCGAGGATTTCTTTGGGGTGCTCTGGATTCTTCTCACACTACAAAGATGTGCAATTTTCGTGGATTGGCCATGTGTGAATTGCCCATTTGTGTCAGAGCGATTAGCAGGGTAAATACAGAGGGTTATGGGGATAAGGCCTGGGTAGGATTATTTTCAGTGTAGGCTCGAGGGGCCGAATGGTCTCTTGCTGCACTGTGGGGATTCTATGAAATGGCTCCCAACTCCAAAAGGAGCGGAGATGAAGAAGAAACATGTGAAGCAAGGTATTTAAAACTCTTCTTTGATCAAAAGAAGTCTATAATTAGCAGAGTTGCTGAGTTAGAATAATAAAATGTGAGACATGGAGAAGGAGCAAGGTGAATTGAAATGTTTTCGAGTGAAATTTCTGTTCATTGCCTCATTTCTGAAACCTATGAAATGAGGTTTGCTGGAGTATTGATTCAGTAAGTACCTGAGGTGCCAAACAGGCAGAACAATGAGATTTACTAGGTTCACTTTATTGCAAAACTCCATTCTCGATATGAAATCACAGACGAGGTTGGAATGGTTGATGCATTTCCAAATTACAGAGAGAAAAAAAAATCAACTTTTAGGTGAAGATTTAAAGAAGGCAAATTTAGCGTTGTGCAATGGAATTTAAAAAGGAATGTTTTTTCCAACTTGAGATCGTCTTCAGTTCCTCCAGGCGATTCTGATCTTCATCAATGAACGGAAAGAACCATTCCATAAGATTCTCTTCTGTGGCGAAGCGTCAGGAACAATTTCCATGTGGCATATTCCTGATGTGCCGATGGCCAAGCGTGATGGTTCCCCTCAAGGTAAAAGTGAATTTTGCCACAACCTGATTTTCTAACCGATTTTCTTTCACTGACTGTGTTTCTACAGAGATCAAGGAATATGGGCGGGGGAAGGGGGGATTAGGATATTGAATTTGATGATCTGCCATATGATCAAAATGAATGGTGGAGCAGATTTGAAGAGCTCAATGGCTTACTCCTGCTTCTATTTTTTGTGTTACTTAATGTGGTTGGGGGGGTGGGGGTTGTGGGGGGAGGTGAAATCTAATTATGGACGCACCAGATCCAATAACAATTGTAGTACTGTCCTTAGAACAGAAAGTGTATAAATACATCAGTAAGTTAATGGGCAGCAAGGCGACACAATGATTCTCATTGCTGCCTCACAGTATCAGTGACCTGGTTCAGTTCCAGTCCTGGGTAACTGTGTGGATTTTGCACATTCTCCTTTGTCTGCGTGGAGTTTCCTCCCGATATTCTGATTTCTTCCCACAGTCCAAAGCTTTGCAGCGAATGATTAATTGGACATGTTAAATTGCATTGGCAGTGGAAATACTAATTTACTTTTAATAACATTTTATTTATTAGTGTCACAAGTAGGCTTACATTAATACTGCAATGAAGTAACTGGGAAAATCCCCTAGTTGCCATACTTCGGCACCTGTTTGGATATATGAGGGAGAATTTAGCGTGGACAAAGCATGTCTTTCAGACTGGTTAAGAAAAAGAGAAATATATGAGATTAAGAGGAGAAGTGGGTTTGTTGTCAGAGCATGCTCAGTGGATCGAACGGCCTCTCTCTACACTGTGGGATTTTATAATATTTACTTTGGTAATTGAGTGCTTTATTTTTCTGTTTGGGAGGTTTTCTGGCACAGTGGCAGTGTCCCCGGCTCTGGGTTCAAATCCCACTCATGATTTGATGCTGTGGAAGGGCTGTTCGTAATGTGGGAGAGTTTCCTGGTCAGCGGAGGGCAATAGCAAATAACTGGAGTTTTATGCCAAGCATGATCATGAAGCGATTCACAGAAAATAGGAGGAGGAGGAAGCCCTTTGGGCTTGAACCGCTATTTATTCTGATCATAGCTGTTCATCCAATTCAATAATCTCATCCCATTGTCCCCCATATCCTATGGTCTCCTTCACTTCAAGAAATCTAAGAAAACGTTGCCTCTAGAAAACGTTCAATGTTTTGGCCTCAACTGCTTTCTCTGGTAGTGAATTCCACAGGCTAACTACTCTCTGGGTGAAGAAATTTCTCCTCGTCTCTGTCTTAAATTGTCTAACCTAATTCCTGGGACTGTGACCTCTCATTTTGACACCCCATCATCGGGAACATTCTTTTTGCATCTACCCTCTCTAGTCCTGTTAAAATTGTACAGATATCTTTGAGACCCCCCCTCATTCTTCTGAACTCCAACGAATACAATCCTAACCAATTCAACCTCTCCTCGTATGTAGTCCTGCCATCCCAGGAACCAGTCTGGTAAACCTTCCCTACACACCCTCTGGAGAAAGAACACTCTTCCTTTTGCTCTTCCTAAGGATTCCAAGGGCAGAATTTTGTCCTGCCCACCATGGGAATCGTAGCGTGTAGGGACAGACCATGCAAAGATCCGTGATCTGAGGCTGGAATTTCCAGCCTTGGAGTGAACCTGGCCAGATAATCCCAGCCTAGAACAGCGCACACTATTCCAAGTGTAGTCTCACCAAGTGCCTGTATAAATGCAGTTCAGTGGAAGTCCATGGTTATCAATGCTCTGTTGGGACACGGTACCTGTAAGGGGAAGATTTCTGTGGCCCTGCATGCTGGTGGATGAGTCAGTATGATGTAGAAACGTGAATTCACTAAAAGCTGCTGACTATTCATTATTTTAAGCTGCAACTCGTACTTGTTGGTTTTATTTAAGAAGCAGTTGAAACCTATCGTAGGAAGACAGGGAGTTGATATTCTGAAGATCAAGTGGACTGAAGTTCCTTCTTCACCTGAACTTATGTACCACTTTCAGAGATTCAGATGGCTGCCACACTGAGTCTTCAAGGAGCATTTGAACAACATAAGACCATGACGGAAGAAATAACTGAGCAGTTGGGCGTTCTCCCAAATGGAATCCAGACTGGATTGATCACCGCCAGCGTCTATATTCCCAATCTCGATAATCTGGTTTGTGGATGTGAAAATGGGAGGATAATAATCACCCTGGGATTGCGCGCAGCTCAAACTCAACTCCTGGTGGAATGTTCCTTGTTAAAAGGTACTGATTTTGTGACTTTTTAAAAAAAAAAGATTTTTTGGGCAATTCCAGATTTGCTCTTGCTCGCTTTTCTCCTTTGTGTGTGTGTTTAAGCTCGGCCCATCTGAATCCCTAGCAGGCCTGGCTGCGAGGTCTGTTGCCTGCTGTTTAATTTAGATTGTCCAATTTTGAGTTGGGCCTGGTTGCTCAGGCCATTGGTCGTTTGGCCACAATCATTAATGTATGCAAGTCAAACTTCCTGTATTTATTGTTAGCTGAGAACACCACAAGCACAAATTGGACCCTAACGCATAAACCAGCTTTTAACATAAGCCTGCACTGAATTTCAGTATCTCTCTGCAGATTATAATTGCTGCTGATTATAATTGCTGGATTATTCCAGTTTTTCTTCCTGTTAAGATAGCTGACCTGATTTTCTTCCAATTATGTGGCATGGTGGCACAGTGGTTAACACTGCTGCCTCACATTGCCAGGGCCTCAGGTTCGATTCTGGCATCGGGTCACTGTGTGAGTGTGGAATTTGCACGTTATCCCTATGTCTGTGTGTGTTTCCTCCGGATGCTCCAGTTTCCTCCCACAGTCCAAAGATGTGTAGGTTAGGTTGATTGGCCATGGCAAATTGTCCCTTAGCGTCAGAGGGACAGGCTAAGGAAAATGCATAAGGTTATGGTTATTAGGACCTGAATGGGATTGCAGTTGGTGCAAACCCAATGGGCCAAAAGGCCTCCTTCTGCACTGTAGGATTCTATGATTCAATCTTGTTGAGGGGATAGTTTTTGTCTTTAGTCAAGATTGAAGGAGAAACATGGCGTGCCTTGTTGAATTTAATTCTCTCATTCGTTCTTAGATGAATGGTAAAACATTTTAAATATGCTTTCTAAATTTATTATTTGTTCCTTTGTAACTCAATCAAGATTTATCACAGACTTAACCGAGCTAAAAGTTTTATGGATCTAACAGACAATCTTGCTCTGAGTTCACAAAAGAGCATAACAAACTGTTGATAAGTTTTAAAATTTATTAGTGTCACAAGTAGGCTTACATTAACACTGCAATGAAATTACAGTGAAAATCCCCCAGTTGTCACACTCCGGCACCTGTACATTGAGGGGGAATTTAACATGGCCAATATATCTAACCAGACATCTTTTGGACTGTGGGAGGAAACCAGAGCACCTGGAGGAAACCCATGCAGAGACAAGGAGAATGTGCAGACTTGGTACAGATAGTGACCCCAAAACAGGTATTAAATCTGGGTCCCAGGCATTGTGAGGCTGCAATGTTAAGCACTGTGGGGTTGATTGCCTTGGGGAATGTTGTCCTTAAGTGGATAGTGTGCTACAGACCACTCAGGAAGCCCACTTTCCTGTGCCAACATACACCTTTACAAAGAAGAGTCATGTTGGACTTGAAACGTCAACTCTGTTGCTCTCGTCACAGATGCTGCCAGAGTTCTTCCAGCAATTTCTGTTCTTGTAAGGATGTTTTTACATGCATGTTGCAGTCTGGAGCTATGAATAATGATGGTAGATCCACCCAACTTGCTTTCCATCACATGGCATGCTTAGCCATGTTATGAACACACTTGCTGTGTCCATCTGTGACCTTAACCTGAAGCTTCTCACCATCTGCTGCACCAGAAAACCACCTTGTTCTTGTGTGGATTAATTAATATTGAATCATGTAGGTAAATTTCATTTGATAAAATAAGTTTTTACTAATTGTTACTTGTATAACATAAGGTGTATTTGAATTCATGTAAAGAGAGATTCATTGACACAAGGGTGGTGATAGAGCAAGGAGATATGCATCTATAATGTTTCACTTTGTGAATAAATCTAACTTGAGTGAATATTGACTTCTAGTTACTTTGCAAATGCTTTTAGAAGTTTAATAATAACCAAAGATTCAAAGAACACCTATTCTGAGTGAAGGTAGGAATAGGCATGGTCATTTTTTAAAAAGTTCATTCATGGAATGTGGGCTGGGCCACCATTTATTGCCCACTCCTAATTGGCTTTGAATCCCTAGGCCAATTCAGAGTCAAATACTTTGCTGTAGATTGCGGGTCACATCTAGGCCAGGCCAGGAAAGGACAGCAAATTTCCTTTCCTAAAGAACATTAACGAAGCAGATGGTTTTTTCATTTACAATAATTGAAAATGGTTTCATGGTCATCGATAGGCTTTTAATTCCAGATTATTGTTGAATTTAAATTTCACTGTCTGCCATGGTTGGATTTGAACCCTGCTCTGCAAGTCTCCGCATTATTAGTCTAAGGAAAATACCACTACGCCATTGCCTCCCTTTAATGGCCTGACTTACTTCAACCTGATGTAAATCTTTCAGTTTAGCAATCAGCTCGATTTATGTGCACCAGCTCACCCTACTGTCGCTGTTGCAAATTCATACATTGGGTTAGAGTTAAGCCTGTGCAAGTTTTTTTAATGCTTGTTTTTCTTGCATCTGGTCAACATATTTGTGCTAAATGCCTGTGTGCTACTCTACAAGTATAAATGAATATATTTTGTATAACCAATGGATATCCTAAGATGCTGTGCATGGGCTGTCGGAGATTTGGAGCAGAGTTATTTTATGCTCACCTGGTCTGTTCCTTCAAGGCTGCTGCTGACTTGCTCCCCATGGGAATCCAAGATATTGTAGATCAAACTCCTCAACAACAGCAGTTTCAACACATTGTATTGATACAGTGCCTAGTAAGACGTCTTGCAATGCTTCACAACAGCATTATAAACCAAAGTTTGACACAGAGCAACTTATCCTTTATTACAAGAGGAATTGAACATAAAAGTAAGGACATAATGCTCCAGTTTTACAGCACACTGGTGATACCACATCTCAACTAATTTGGTCTTTTTCTTTAAGGCAGGATGTAGATGCATTGCAGCTGTTCTGTGAAGGACATGAAAAGCATGTTGACTCCTCCAGAACTGAGGGAACTGTTTTAAAATTGGGATTGAATTCTTAGGAGGGAGATGAAGCGAACTCTTTTTCTGAGGGTTGTGTGACTTTGGAACTCTCAGCCTCAAAAGGCATTGAAGGCGAGGTCATTGAATATTTTTAAGACAGAGGAAGATAGATTGTTGTTAAGCAAGGGAAGCAAAGGCTATTGAGTGTAGATGGGAATGTGAAATTTGAAACCAGATCAGATCAACCACAATCTTATTGAATGAAGGAGCAGGCTTGAGGGGCTGAACGGCCTGCTTCAGCTTCTATCTTGTATGTTTTTATTAGTAGACATCAGGAAATGAACGATAGTTTGGCCGAAGAGATAGGTTTAAGGTGCACCTTAAAAGAGGAGAGAAAAAATTAGCAAGTATACTCTAGAGCATAGGGCCTTGGCAGCTTTGCAGCATGGTAGCACAATGGTTAGCACTGCTGCTTCACAGCTCCAGGGACCTGGTTCGATTCCCAGTTTTGTGTGGAGTTTGCACATTCTCTTTGTGTCTGTGTGGTTTCCTCCGGGTACTCCGGTTTCCTCCCACACTCCAAAGATGTGCGGGTTAGGTTGATTGACCATGCTAAAAAATTGCCCCTTAGTGTCCTGGGATGTGTGGGTTAGAGGGATTAGTGGATAAAATATGTAGGGATATGGGAATAGGGCCTGGATGGGATTGTATTCAGTGCAGACTCATTGGGCTGAAGGGCCTCATTCTGCACGGTAGGAGTTCGTGATTTTAACTCAAATTCTGAAGCAGTTGGTGTTCATATGTAGAAATTCCTGGACAATATTCAGGTCTGGGGTGATAAGTGGAAACTAATAATCATGCAACCCAAGTAACAGGTTGTGACCATCTCTAGTCAGAGAGAATTTAACCTTGACGTTCAATGCCACTATTATTACTGAGTCCCCCCACTGTCATTATCCTGGGGTTATCATTGACCAGAAACTGAACTGGACTAGTCTGTGGCTACAAGAGCAGGTCAGATGCTGTGAATTCTGCAGAGAGTAACTTGCCTTCTGACTCCCCAAAACCTGACCACAATCTGCAAGCCATAAACCAAAAGGGGATGGAATAATCTCCCCCTGCATGAACAAATGTAGCTCCAAGAGCACTCAAGAAGCTTAACACTCATCCAGGACAAAGCAACCTGCTTGACTGAAACCCCATCCACCTTGAACATTCATGCTCTCCATCACTGACACACACAGTGTGTACCATCTACAAAATACACTCCAGCATCTCACCAAGCCACCTTTGACTGTAAACCAACGACCTTTACCACTTGGACATAAAGGACAGTAAATGCATTGGAATACCGTTATCTGTAGCTCCCCTGTCCCAGTCATACACCATCCTGATTTGGAACTCTATTGCCGTTCCTTCACTGTTGCTGGGTAAAAATCTTGGAACTCCCTTCCTGACAGCACTATGGTATACCTACATAACATGGCCTGCGATGATTCAAGCTCACAATCGCTTTCTCAAGGGCAGTCAGGAATGCGCAATGAATATTGGCCTTGCTAATGATGTTCACATCCTGTGAAAGAATTTAAAAAAGCTGAAGTCCTGCCCAATTCTGGAGTGATTAAAATGATGAAGAAGTTAGAGGAGTGCAGATATCTTGGAAGTTTGAGGGGCCAGAGGAGATTTTAGAAATGGGCTCAAATTTCTTGTTAACTTTAGGCTCCAGGATAAAGTTCCCATTTTTTTTAAAGATTGTTTCCCAGGGTTGGGGACAAGCTACTGTCCTTCACATCAAGGAGGTATATAGCAGGATTTAGGACTAAATGCTGGTAGATGGGATTAGGTGGGTGTTCAGATGTGTCTTGTGTGTGAGTCCAGATTCGATGGGCCAAAGGGCCTCTTCTGCAATACATGGCTAGTAAAGTTGAATAAAATGAATCAGGGGAAACATTTGTCCAGTGGCTGAAGTGATGTCAGGCTTGTAGTGGTTGTTCGAGGCCACCTCGTCCTGAGGACACCTTTGCAGGAGTTCCTGAGTACAGTATATCCAACCCAACTATCTTAACTGGTACTTCATTGACCTTTCCTTTATATTACAAAGCCAGAAGTTGGGCTGTTTGCTGATGTTTACACAGCTTTCAGTTCCATTCATCAGACAATGAAGCAATCTATGCCTGCTTGCAGTACGACTTGAACAATAGCCAGGCTATGAACACATTTAACTCCTATTCTTTGACATTCCACTGGCATTACTATTATCAAGTCCCTCACCAGCAATATCCAAAGAGGTAACTATTGAACTGAAACTCAACTGGACCAGCCGCATAACTTATGATGGATACGAGATCTGGCCAGAGGCTTGATATTCTATCATACGTCATTCACTTTGGAACTCTTCCAATCAGGAATTTGATTAAATACTCTCTGAGTATTTAAAAAACTGTTGCAACAATACTTAAGGAATTCAACACATTCCAGGATCAAGCAGTCCATTTAATAGGCAACTCAAGCACCAGCTTAACTATCCATTGTTGCACCATGAGAGTACAGTAGTTGCATTGTATATTAATTACAACATACACTGCAGCAAAGCACTTTGGCAGTGTCTTTTAAGCTCCACTGCAAGACACACATCAATCCATCTCGAGCGTGCACCATAGATCCTTCATCGTTACTGGGTCAGAATCCTACAACTGCCTATCTAACAACATTGTAGCAGCATCTTTGCCATATTGATTCCAATGGTTCGTGAATTTCCATTACCATCACCTCAAGGACAACTAGAGGTAGGCAAAAAAAAAAGGACCTGCAATGTCTATGTTCTGAGAATGAATAAAAATCAACAGTTGGGGGCACAAGGTGTTAACCTAATTTAACAATGCTAACAATGCTTTCTTCACACTTGCGTGTACCATGGGATCTGTTAAATGAATTTTCTTCATGTTGTCAAGAATGAAAGGATTTATGTTTGCAGGCTGCACATGTTTGATGCTAGAGGGAGCTATAAAGTAGATACTTTGTTATTTGTAGCTTGCAACGTATAGTGACATTACTGAAAAAATCCCGCAGAAATTGTGAACATAATGATCCCACTTAGATTTCACCTTGTGTTATCAAAAAAACCCGAGTCGATTTCTATCTCCCCCCTCCCCCCAAGCCCCCCTTTCCCCTATATCATTCAAGCTGATGACCAGTGGCTGTCAGGTGAGATGTGTTGTCTGCTTTGGTGCGCAGAACCTTTTGTTTCAAATGTCGAGAATCCAATTAAAAGATTAAAAGGAATTTGTTCTTTCAGCCTGGTTACCCCACAGGGTTCTGCTGGGCCACTGCGCGAAAGTCACCTGTCTCCTCCACCCATTCAATAAATCTGCAACCTTTGACACCAGCTGGTTGGTCTCTGGAGATGAGGACTCAAATGTGATCTGGTGGAACATGTTCAAAGGAGAGGCGCTGCACAAATTTGTATTGCATGCAGGTCCCATTCTGAACCTCTCAGTATGTCCAGAAGACTGCAGTGTAAGTACTGAGAAAAAACAGAAGTAAATAAATGTTCCCACACTGAAGACTTAGCTGCATTATGACATATCAGAACAATAATAAACCATTGATTTAGTGATGATAAAATCATGATATTGATGTTGATATAAAAATGTTATGTGTTAAACATTTTTATTACAGTATTTAACATTTTAATAGGTTTTAAATGGATGTAATGTGTGTAGTAATGGTGTGTATACAATCATTTCTTAGCTAGATATACTCGTTGGAAAGCACATCAATATATTTGCTGGCACAGTGCCTAACATAACTAGAGTTCTGCATCCCAGAGTAGAATTCTGTACAGGGCTCTCCTTCATGGTTGCAATGGCCACAACCATTTCCTTATCTGTTTCTTCTCAGTGCTGAGCTGTGCCAATTACAAATTGGAGACAACTATTGCATTTTCTGTGCAGGATTTCAGTCACGGCACAGTATGGGTGCTATAATTGGCAGTGACACATCTGGGTCGGGGAAGCAAAAGCTGCGGGTTCCTGGCTTCTAGTTATTATCCAGCTGCCCCTGGCTGGACGCCCCCATCGTTGTGTGAGGACACACCTGGAGTCCGTTGTGATGGCGGAAAGCCAACAGCATGCACTGCCGGGGCTCTCACGATGATTCGGTCACTAGGGAGTGAGGGATTGGAGGATGGCTGCTGCCCTTGGAAGCCTGCTTAACCAAGGGGACAACCTCTTGGGAAAGGGAGGGAGAAGATGCCTATTAAGAGTTTCCATGAATTTCAATTTTTGATGACAATATTTGAACCAAAATCAGAATCTCTGTTTTATGCTGCTGCTTGTTCAGATTTGCACTTATCAAATGCGAGAATTTGAATGTTCTGTTTATACAAGAACAGTTATATGTAAAAGAATTCTCCTTTGCACCCCCCCCCCCCCCCCCCCGCCAGAATCAAGATAGGAATTGGTCTTTTTGACTTTCACTCAGTGAAGAACTAAACATGTCATTTATTTCCTTCCATTAGCAAGAGATACAGCAAAGTATTTGCTGTTTAGCAAACGATAATTCTGTAGCGTTGTTGAGTCTCCAATACCGAACTTGCTTGATGCATGCAAGAAAACATCTCTCCCCAGTGAAGATGATAAAATGGCGTCCAGCAGAAGACCTCCTTGTAGTTGGATGCGATGATGGAACAGTCTACGTCTGGGATGTTGAGACCGGTATGCAAAAATTTCCCAAATCTTATTGAGGTTTATTGTAACCTTTCCAATGAATGTCATTCAGCATAGATGATCCATTTCTTAGGTAGCATTCTGCAGGCTCAATGCACGGGGATATATGAAGCTTATTTTTCAGAGTTGGCAATGGTGATGATTGTACAACCAAAAAAAATTAGCAAACTGATATCTTTTGTCAAGTTAGTGTTCCAGTCCTCAGGTAGAGACTTATGGTCTTTATATAACAACAGATTGAATTTAAGTCGTGTCTTTATCATCCCAAAGTGCTTTATAGGAATATTATTAAACAAAATTGGGCACTAGGCCTCACAAAGATATATAAGCAAAGGTGAAATAAATCCTTAAAGGCTGGTTTCTCTTCACCAGATTCCCTTTATTTACAAACTCAATTTTACTCCTAAGAGATCTTCAAGTACAAAGTCAGAATTCGGAATGCCCGTTGATCTGACACTCCTCGTTATATACACAGATGAGACTCCCTGATTGGGTAGGCAACATTACCTCAATGAGGGAGCTCATACTCCGTGGCAAATCTCATGGTCTTGTTGAGGTCATTACAAAAGATTTGGCCAAAAAGATGGTTTTCAGAATCATTGTGGATAGGGGTAGAGAGCCATCACAAAGGTTCATGTGACTTTCAAGAGCACAAAGTAAGACTTGTTTTTATTTATGAATAATTTTGCACAGTGTATGGTGGCGAGTTCACCATATAGTCCCCATCCTTAATTGGCGATGAACCATCTTCTTGAAACATTTCAGTTCGTCTGGTGGGTTAGAAAGTGCGTTCCAAGATTTTGACGCAGCAATAGCAAAGGCACAATGATACAGTTCCAAGACAGGATGGCATGTCACTTGGAAGGGAACTTCCAGACAGTGTGTATCTGCTGCCGTCATTCTTCTAGGGGGTAAAGATTGTGAATTTCGGAGGTGCTGTTAAAAGAGGCTTGATGAGTTGCTGCGATGTACTTTGTATATGATAGAAACTGCTGCCATTTAGGCCAGGGGAGAGAAATCACAGGCTCGAGAGCCTCTCCTGTTCTGGATCCCTTATTTCTACTGCCACCCATTTTAATCCTCTCTCATGATAATTTATTCACTTTCAAGATTCACCAATCAATTCATAATCACAAAGATCCCAGTAAAATGTTATTGGCCATTGGCATCATGAAGTTCATCCAACATTATATGCAGCATGGATTATTAATATAAGAGCAGTAACGATATAATACTATATTAGTCTATGTGTGCCCTATGAGTGATCCCACTATGATTATTAAATCAGAAAATACAAACTTTACTTGCAATATTGATAATTGAAAAATATCCTATTAGCTATTTATAATGCTGTATAGATAACACCCATTTCAGTGACCACCTCGGCACTTACACTATTGCACCATATGAACATATTAACAATAATTCATAGTGGGGAGCAAGATTCAATACTTTCAACCCTGATATATTGCACAAGACCTTTTCCATTCTGTAGAAGTAAAAGAAGACTTTCTTCTGCTTTGGTGCATCTTTTCAATATAATTATTTCATAGAAGGGGCGTAATTGGATTTTATTTCATCAGTAACCTCACAGGGTAGAAAGGTCAAATGACTCCTGAGCAACAGAGTGGAACTTTTGAATGATATGAGTCTTCACTGTTAATGAGAAGCTTTGGAGTCCTCAGGTGTCTCTGCGGCATGTAACTTTTAAGAGAGCAGAGGGTAAAAGCTGAATGGTTCATAATTATACCTGTGCAGTGGTAGAGCAAATGACTGCTGAAGATGGTGGATGGAGTTTCAGTCAAGCGAGCTACTTTGCCCTTGATAGTGTTTGAGTGTTGGAGCTATACTCATCCAGGCAAGTAGAAGCTATTCCATTTTGACTCCTGACTTATGCTTAGTGATGGTGGGCAGGCTCTGGAGAGTCAGGAGGTGAGTCACTTTCTATTGAATTCTCAACCTCTGATCTTTCCCTTAATGGGCCTGTTCTCAGAACACAACAAAATGAAATGCCATTCCAAAATATCTACTCTTAACTATTTGATTTGATTTATTATTATCACGTGTATTAGTATACAGTGAAAAGTATTGTTTCTTGCGCACTAGATAGAGAGAGCATACCTGCGGAGGCATTGCAAACATTCATTGATTAAAACTATCCATTACATGTCTTATTTCAAAAATTGCTACACCGATTAGCAATGACTAAAATATTGTGTTGTGTGTGATGTATTCCCTAGTTTATGTGATCCCATTACTCAGCCAAGCATGGAGTAATTTTGTTCAGTGGTTATGGCAGAATTTATTCTACACACATTGAGGTTCTTTCCAATTGTTTGTTTGCTTTTTGTTAATCGTTGCATAAATCCACTCGGACATTCATTTCATTGCTAAATTCGTGGGGCCATTTTGTCCGTGTAATGACTTTAATCAGGCACTTGAGTTTGGCCCGTTAGAATATGAATTCCCTGATTAAGGGCCACATGGAGGGGCCAAATCAGTGAACCTCTTACTTTGTATTTACCAGAAATGTCAGTTCCTCTGGGACTCCAAGTGTGCACTGTTAACTGAAAGCACTCTGTACGCTGTTGTCAGACATGTAAATAAAGGCATTTTGGTGGCAGAATGTCTGCCTCCGAGGACTTATTACAGTCCACGACTAAATCTTTTTGCATCTTTTTGTTCAGTCCACAACCTCTCAAAGATTTTGGATTTTATATTCCTTGCAGAGTTGTTACTTTGTCAGCTGAAGGCAATGTGTAAACAAATCGAGTCTGCAATTTTTAATAATTCATTTATGGGACATAAGAGTCACTGGCTGGCCAGCATTTATTATCCACTCCTAGTTGCCTGCAGGCAGTTGAGAGTTGACCACATTGCTGTGGCCCTGGAGTCACATGTAGGCCAGACCAGGCAGATTTCCTTCCCTAATGGGTTTAGTGAACCAGATGATTGATTCATGGTCATCAGTAGATTCTTAATTCCAGATTTCTTTTATTATTGAGTTCAAATTCTATCATCTACCAAGGTGGGATTTGAACTCAGGTCCCCAGAATATTAGCTAAGTTTCTGGATTAATAATCTAGTGATAATATCACTAGACCGTCACCTTCCCTGAATTACCAGAATGCCATTTTTCAGCATGAACAGTATTAAGAATATTCCAGACAAATGTGTTTCTTGCAGTCCAAGTGCAAGGATTCCTTTTGTCACTTTGCTCATTTATTTTTCCAAATAATTTCAAATGCAGTTGCACTACATGTATCTTTTTGACATTACCACTATTGAATTCCCCACTATCAATGTCTTGGGAACTACATTGATCAGAAACTTAACTGGACTGTAGCCACATAAATACTATGGCTTGTGATGTGCAAGTTAGGTGGTGGGTTGGTCATGCTGAATTACCCCTTGGTGTCCAAATATGACCACTGAATGTCTCAAAAGACTTGACAGTGATTGAAACATAGTCCGTATTGGAATGTGGGAATTTGACAGCCAATGTGCAGACAGAAAGCTCCCACTAACATCAACGTGACAGTGGTCAAACAATCCATTTTGGTGATGTTGATGAATATTGGTCTGGACAACAAGGCCAAGTACTGTGCTTTCCTTTGAAATCTTGCCAAAAGTATTCTAAGTGCTAACCGAGAGTGAAAATGGGAGAGACTCATGTTTATTTTTGGGTGAGCTCTCAGATGCTATCTTGTGCCACCTAGAGAAAGTAATAAGGCAAATTGCAATTCTTGCCAGTAGGAGAAATGGACAAAGTCTAATCACGCCGGGAAGCTGACTGCTGACTGCTACAAGGTGTCATTACGCATGTGCCTGAACTTCCAGTGCATCATGTAAAGCGTATACAGTGCGCTGAGAGATTCTACTGTGAGTACCATCTCCCCCGCCCCTCTCCCACTCTCCCTGGACTGCGATGCAAACTCAGATTTCTGCCTCTTGCACAACCCTACTGGCTCACTATGCCAATCGACCAGCATGATGAACTGATAAGATGTCCCTGATGTCATGGGATCTTTCACCTTAGAGGGAAGATGGAATCTTTGGCTTAATATCTCACCTGGATATATGTTCTCAAACGGCACCGTGAGAGATCTTCTGGTTTAAATACAATACAAGGCCATTTGTGTGTGATTAGGTTTTTTTTTCTTTGGAGCTGTTACAAGATAAGGATTCAAATGTTTGAAGCCAAATCTGTTCCTAGGGATAACAAAGTGAATTTCTATTCTCCCCACACCTCCCTATAATACAATTTGCTCCATTTTTTCAACTCTCCCAAGGATTTCTCTCTCTCTCTCTCTCTCTCTTTTCAAAAATCAATCTCATTTTATGTTGAAAGAATACCGCAGTCTGAGTTTGGCCGGTTCTCGCAAGCCTCTGACAGGTTCAAATGCGGGGTTAGAAAATTGCATTGCTCTTCTGACACCAAATGTCATGGAAACTAGCTCAGGCTGCAGGTCAATGCAAGCGTGCAGCTGCCACACTCCCTTGTGCTGGCGCTTGTCCAGAATATGTCACGCCTCATGCCTCACTTTTGTTTAGTCTTCCAAAAGCCAGTTTTTTTGTACGGGTTATAAATGAAAAAGCTGTTTCTACTCCCACTTTTTTTCGTAACACGGGTTGATTACTTGCTAAATGTTTGTCACTGTTGCTACTTCACTGGGGCCATTGTTGCCTTTCTGTGCTGCTTATCTAGAGAAAACCAGCAGACTCTAATCTAGCCTGGCCTGTCCTATCTTACTGCACATCTCTCTGTTCAGTCTCTCTCTATTGCCCCCCTCCACTTTCTCAAATGCTCACTCTCTCCATATCAATCACATGTAGTTGATCTATCATTCAGTCTACTTCATAAATATTAACACTCCATCTCTGTCTCTCTCGTTTTCTTTTGTGTATCGCTTGGACGGTGAGGAATCGAGGACACCATCACAAGATTACAGATGCTGGCCGTACATATTTCTCCCTGTGTTAAAAGTGAAATAAGCGATCAAAGAAAAACAAACTTGCAACGTTAGTCTTGCTTTTGACGCTGCTGCCTCCAAAGAATCATAGAATCTGTACAGTGCAGAAGGAGACCACTTGGCCCATCGAGCCTGAACCAACAATAATCCCACCCAAGTCCCACTCCTGTAACCCCACTATTCGCCCCTCTCATCCCCCTGACACAAAGGGGAAATTAAGCATGGCTGACCCACCCCACCCTGCACATCTTTAGACTGTGGAAGGAAACCGGAGCACCTGGAGGAAACTCATGCAGGCACCAGGTAGAACGTGCAAACTCCACACATACAGCAACCTGAGGCTGGAATTGAACGCGGGTCTGGGTTTCATGAGGCAGCGATGCTAAACACTGTGCCACCAGTTTGTAGTAGGTCATGATGAGACACAGGCAGCTTTAAGACTGAAATTCTTATTAATGAACATTTGGTGGAGATGGTGGATTTTTACATAGGAATAATCTCCCTTACTCTGGACTCAATTTCTGAAACTGTAGGCAGTCAGTGTTCCATGATGATGCAGAATTCATTGTTAGGATTTACAACACTGCCAATCTTTTTTCTTCATTCGTGGGACATGGGTGTCACAGGCTGGCCAGCATTTATTGCCCATCTGTAGTTGCCCAAGGGCAGTTGAGTCAAACACTGCTGTGGCTCTGGAGTCACATGTAAGCCAGACCAGGTAAGGATAGCAGATTTCCTTCCTTAAAGGACATTAGTGAACCAGATGGGTTTTTCTGACAATCGGCAATGGTTTCACAGTCATCAGTGGATTCTTAATTCCAGATATATTTTGTGGAATTCAAATTCCACTATGCCGGGATTTGAACCCGGATTCCCAGAACATTAGCTGAGCTTCTGAATTAATAGTCTGGCAATAATACCACTAGGCCATTGCCTCCCCAAATCAGCTTCACTTGCCCACACTGGTTCAATGAGACATGGTAGCATGAATCATTGTCCACCTTCATCAGGCGAGTGATAATATTTAAGTCAATGTGGAGCTGACGATGTTTCTGACTGCCTCCTTTTTGCCAATTTGAACGATGCAAGTGAATTAACAGCCATCCTTGCTGCCTAACTTTGCATAATCTTTTTCTCTTTGCTCTTTCATGGTGTCTGGGCATTGCTGGTAAGGCCAGTATTAGTTGCATCCCTAATTGCCCTTGAACTGAGTGGCAGTTAAGCATCAATCACCTTCTCAGGAATAACAGTCCTGTAGACTGGACTTGGTAAGGACATTAGTGAACCAGATGGGAATCTGACGATGGGTACATTGTCAGCGTCAGACTCATGATTCCAGATTATTACTGAATTCAAATTTCACTGTCTGCTATGGTGGGATTTGAATCCGGTGCCCAGATCCCAGAGCAGCAACCTGGGTGTCAGGCTTACTAGTCCCGTGACAATACCACTACGCCACCATGCATGAATTGGAAACTGGTATTTGATATGCAATTGATCATTGCAAGATCTTTGGGCCAGGGACAAGTGCCCACTATATGTGGGGAAGGAAATGGCAGAAAAACCTGATCATGAGATCCAGAGGTCATAATCAAAGGAGTCCTGAGAGGGAGAGGACCCAGAGAGGTAGAGGGAACCCAGAGAAGGAACGCTCAGGGAGAGGAAACAAGGTAAGGTCCCAAAGAAGGAAAGAACAGAGAGGAACATCTGGGAGGAATCCCAAAGAGTGAGAGACGACCAGGGAAGGAGCCACTGGGCAGAGAATACAGGGAGGAAGAAATGGCAAAGGAGAGAAATCACAGCTGAGGAGGAGTAAAAGTAAAAAGCAGGAAAAGCGTGTGGTTAACAGGTTCCGAGGGCTTCTCTGCAGATGTGAGCCACGGGGTTAAAGTAATCCTATGGAACAGTGATACTCTGCCACGTGTGGCTGAAGAGATCAGGTAGTGCCATGAGATGGTGCTGGAGTGCAGACTTGGGAATCCAGGGGAATGTTGTCTTGGGAGATGAGTTTGTAACACTATTTTGTATCTGTTTTGATGATTAAGTTTTCCAGGGTATTGGAACCATTGGGTTACTTTAAAAGGAGCAATGTATTCTTAGCTAACACCTCCTTCAATCAGTGGGCTGAAAATAGGCTAATTGACCATCAGATATTGCAGGTGGAGAATGATTGCTGTGGCTGTGTGTGTAAAAATAGTCACTGCACACCAAAGGGCAATTCCATTTATGGTGACTTAATAAGGGATTATTAAAATCTGACACTCTTTTTTTGATTTTTGCTTTGTTTTTTGGTGTTAACTGGGAGATACTAATAGCAAAATAAAAATGATTAAATGTGTTTGTCACTGCTATTGGCATTAGCAAAGCAGTATAGAATCTTATTTTTTTGTTTTAAGTCTTGTTCCAGGAGTGAATATGGATCAATAACTCCTGAAACATTGTTCCTTACTGAGATCAAGGTATCTCTCTTGTCAATCCTAAGTTTCCTGCCCTTGGCAGCAATGGATCACGGTGATGATCCAAGTGTAGTTTCGTATCTCCCTCAGCCTTTTCCCTCCTCTCTCTGCTCAGCAAAAGAAGTTGTCAGTCATCCTGATCCATTGTACTGACCTTAATGGGGGAGTAGTGCGGTGGTGGAGTGTCAGTAAGTTCAGTTGGCTGGACCGCTGATTTGTGATACAGAGCGATGCCAACAGCAGAGGTTCAGTTCCCATACCATCGAGTTATTCATGAAGGCATTCTCAATCTTGCCCCTCACCTGTGGTATGGTGATCCTCAGGTTAAATCACCCTCTCCCCCTCAAGTTCATAAGACATAGATGCAGCATGAGGCCATTTGGTCCATCAAATCTGCTCCGCCATTCAATCATGGCTGAGATGCTCTTCATCCCCATTTTCCTGCCTTCTCCCCATAACCCTTCAACAACTATCAATTAAAAATTCTGTCTAATTCCTGAAATTTATTCACTGTCCCAGCATCTTTGGGGTAGCGAATTCCACAGATTCACAATTCTTTGGGAGAAGTAATTTCTCCTCAACCATTTTTTAAATTTGCCTAAGATTATGACCTTTCATACTAGAATGCCTCACAAAAGGAAGCATCTGTTCCACGTTTACTTTATCCTTATGTTTTATCATCTTGTATACCTCAATTTGATCTCCCCCTCATTCTTCTAAATTCCAGACAGTATAGGACTAACTGTTCAATTTCTCTTTCATACGACTAACCCCACATCTCCGGAATCAATCTAGTGAACCTCCTCAAAGGGTAAAGCAGCCTAGGATCACTAAAGACATTACCTTTTTATTGATGATAATTAGAAAGATTTGGTGCTTCTAGGATATTGGAATTCTTTTTTTTTTATCAAGCATTACCCATTTTGGCAAATATTAACCCTTTCAAATTTCCAGCTCTGAGTTGAGCCAAGCATTGATCTAGTTTTATCGTGGCTAAAAGTTCCTTTGTTCTTCAACGGATTTTCAAATTCATTCTCTGACTCTCTCTTTCTTCCCCTTGATCTCTCTTTCTTTGACATCTGAACATTCTATCACTGTTTTTCGTCTTGCTAGAGAGAGACTGAAGTAAATGGATTTGTGCACTGTGAAGAAGATCAATAAAGTTCTGTCACAGAGCTAACATGTTCCATCAATTAATACTCCTGTGATATTAATGCCCCCTTTACATATTTTTGTGATTAGGAAATGATGGCTTATTCCAAACTGGCAGGCTGTCATAATGTCATCTTTCTGTGTAAGAAATGAACAAATACAACCTGGGAGGGGTGGCCATGTTAGGTCTGCCCGCTGTCAGCTTTGGTGTCTGGCTGTGCATTCAGCTTACCCCCCAAACAATCCTGCCAAGGTCACTCCTCTTGAAAGTCCTAAGTGGGTCAGAGGAATTTCAGAGCGTTCATGTGTTAGATAATTCCTCGTCGGACTCAATGGGAGTTGCCATTGATTTCTGAGCTAAAACTAAGCAATAGTAGCCTTGGATTCTGCTGATGACTATTCTGAAAATGACAAAAAGAGTAACATTTCCATTCATTTTGCTGTTAGGTTTTTCTATGATGGTGTACGTGGTTCACTCAGAGAATGCTGTTTTAATGCAGAAAACCCCAGAATCAAAACATTGATCAGAATTCTCCAGCCGTTTGTGCAGGGGCTTTCCGGTCCCGCCAACAGAGCATCCTTGTCCGTGGGTTTCCCGTCGGTGTGGAGTGATGTCAACGGGAATTTAGCTGCAACATACAAGGTACCACCACCCCGCCCCGGGGCAGGGAGGCCGGAGAGTCTCGCCCATCATGTTCATATCAGCTATCACAACTTAATCAATTCAAATAAAAGCATTTGTAAATTTATGTGCTAAGTTTTTAAACTCTTTTTGAGTTTGAAACATGTTTAATTTGACTGAGAGCAAGGATATTTCTCAGCTTTGTCCAACAACTGAATCATCAACTTGAAGCTATTAGAGAAAAAATGATGGGCTAAAGATTCTCTGTGATGAACTTCAGTAACTATCCATCAGATAAAAATATTAATATATAGGGACCTGTACAAGTCAGTGTATGTTGCATTTTAATATAGCAGAATGATCACTATTCATTACGAGAATCATAGAATCCCTACAGTGCAGAAGGAGGCCATTTGGTCCATTGAGCCTGCACCAACAATAATCCCACCTACCCCATAACCCCAAGTATTTCCCCTGCTAGTCCCCCTGACCCTTAGGGGCAATTTAGCATGGCCAACTCACCTAACCCGTATATCTTTGGGCTGTGGGAGGAAACTGGAGCACCTAGAAGAAACTCATGCAGACATGGGGAGAATGTGCAAACTCTACATAGACAATCACTCAAGGTCGGGAATCAAACCCGGGTCACTGGCACTGTGAGGCAGCAGTGCTAACCACTGTGCCATCCAAAATTAATGTCAGGAGTGTGATTTTCCAAGAGGAAATAGTTAAGTCTTTAAATATTGAGAATCTACCCAAAGTTTATCGCCAAGACTATAACAGATAGTGCAGTATTTAATTATCAACTCCCAGTTGTAAAGGTGTATATGGATCATTAATAGTGAGAGTTGGTGTGGAGGTCAACTGAAGTGTTGAATTTGAAGACAAAGTAAAGCCAAAAAATTGCCTCCACAATTGAAGAGTCTTCTAATCTGCAAAACATCGACAATTGGGGGACACCAATTTAAAGCGAACGGCAAAAGAAGCATTCGAAGGGCCAAATGGCCTCCTTCTGCACTGTAGGATTTTGTGATTCTGTGATAGATGCTTAGAACCTGGAATGTGCCGCCTGAGAGGCTGGAAGAGGCAGACTCAATCATGGATTTGGGTAGATTGTTGGATAATCCTTTGAGGAGGAAACATTTGCGGGGCAAGAGGGACTAGCTGAGTGGTTGCTGTTACAGAAAGCCAGCATAGATATGACAGGCTGAATGGCCTTCTGTGCTGGAAGCGCTGTATGGTTTTATGATTTTATTAAATCTGTAACCCCAAACCCACTGATCAATGTTTCAAGCAATTGAGCAAGTTGAAGTATGTTTTGATATGGATGAAGTAGACATGGAATGGATGCTTCCTGTTGTGGGGCATCCTAGGATAAGGAGTAGCAGGGTTGAGGAGAAACTATTTCTCCCAGAATTTGTGGAATTCACTATCCAAAGTGTAGTGGATGTTGGGACAATGAGTAAATTTAAGGAGGAGTTAGACAGATTTCTAATTGGTTAAAAAGGTAGGAAAATGGGAATGAGGAGCATATCAGCCATGAACAAAAGGTGGAGCAGATTCAATGGGCTGAATGGCCTAATTCTGCTCCTCTATCTTCAAACTTATGATATAGTCTGCAAGATGTTATTCTCTTGATGATTGCACCGTTGTTCAATAGATGTCGACATAATGATTGTATTTTTGTAAAAGAAAAAGTCAATTAAAGTAAAAAGTAATTAATTGGGTGCAAATTGACGAAGGATATGCTAACATGTAAGAGATGCTATATCGGTGTAAGTCTTTTTCATTGTGTGTGAAAGAGAGAGAAGGGGTAATGTGAATGTGTATACATGTGTGGTGTAGGGAGGGGAGTGGACGGTAGGTGTTTTCTGTGTATGCCTTGTGTGTGCGTCTTTTGACAAGTTCTCACATAAGAGATTAGTGAGCAAAATTAAAGCTCATGGTATTGGGGATAATGTATTGATACAGATAAAGAACTAGTTGGCAGACAGGAAGCCAAGAGTGGGAATAAAAGGATCCTTTTCGGAGTGATAGGCAGTGACTAGTGGAGTACTGCAGAGTTCAGTGTTGGGAGATCAGCTATTCACAATATATAGTCTGTTATAATGTGATGGTTGGGGTCCGTAAAATGTTATTGCGAAGAAAGCAGGGTTGCGCTAAATCGGGATGCTAACCTGCACAGCTTTATTGCAACATTAATCTCACCATTTTTGCGGAACATTATAACATTATAATAGGAGGCAAAAAGTGCAACATGATCTGTTAAAAGGATTAAAGGGAACAAACTCAATCCATATTATGGAAATGTAAAGCCCCTCCTACATCTTATTCCAAAACAGTCACAGCTTCTGAATAAATACAGCACGAGTTCACGCTTCCGTGATGAGTCTCATTCACAGAGAATGGATACTGCATCAGTCATTTAGATAGACATTTAATTCAGGAAGGTAACTACAGATGAACAGAGATAGGGAAAGGTGGAAGCATTTAGGTCAGGGTCTTTCTGAGTTGCGGATCCAATGATTCATGACGTTATATCTGAATTCGTGCTAAATCGGGGCACGTAAAATTGGGGTTTTATTGTACATGAATTATTTGGATAAAGGGATTGAATGCAATATCTCCAAATTTGCAGATGACACTAAGCTGGGTGGTAGTGAGTGCGGTGAGGAGGATGCTAACAGGCTGCAGAGTGACTTGGACAGGCTGGTTGAGTGGACAAATGCAAGGCAGATGCAATGCAATATGGATGAATATAAGGTTATCCACTCTGGTGGCAGAAACAGGAAGGAAAATTTTATCTGAATGATGGCAGTTTGGGAAAGGGGAAGTGCAACGTGACCTGGGTGTCATGGTGGAACAGGTTGTTGGAGGTTGGCATGTGGATAAAGCAGGCGGTGAGGAAAGCTAACGGCATGCTGGTTTCACAGCAGGAGGATTTGAGTACAGAAGTAAGGATGTCTTGCTGCAGTTATACAGAGTGAGGCCACACTTTGAGTATTGTATGCAGTTTTGGTCTCCTAGTCTGAGGACAGACATTCTTGCTATTGAGGGAGTCCAGCTAAGGTTTGCCAGACTGATTCCTGGAATGGCAGGACTGACATATGAAGAGAGATTCACTGAGCTTGTACTCACTGGAAATTAAAAGAATGAGAGCTGATCTAATAGAAACATATAAAATCCTGGTGGAGCTGGATGCGGGAAGAATGTTCCCGATATTGGGGAAGTCCAGGACTATTCACAACTTAAAAATAAGGGGTGAGCCATTCAGGACTGAGATGAGGAAGAACTTACCCACTCAGAGAGTTGTGAACATATGAAATTCTCTATCACAAAAAGCTGTTAGGGCCAGTTTGTTAGGGATCAAAGGCTATGAAAAGAAAGTAGGAGTGGGATACTGAAAGTGCATGATCAGCCATGATCATATTGAATAGTAGTGCAGTCTCAAAAGACCAAATGGCCTGCAGTTGCACTTATTTTCTATGTTTCTATGTGTGTGATAGAACGGATAGTGTGTGTGTTTCTTGTGCCATGTGTATGTGTCTGTGAATATATGTGTGTGATAGAAGGGGTTGTGTGTATGTATGTCTACTTGTGTGCGTTTCTTGCACCGCATGTTTGTGTGTGTGAGAGGTGTGTGTGTGTGTAACTGCCATTATGATATATGAAGGGGAATAGGAGAGTGGAAATTATCTTTGAACAATTATTTTGTTAGTCACACTAGCTATATTTGGTAGGGTCCAGTTCTTTTGTTCTCAGCTGCTGTTTTAGAAAACTGTTTAAATTAAGGTGTCGAGAAAAAAATTGCCTTGGGAGGGGACCAGGTACAGCCACAACACACAGTACATTAGCTGCTAGATCTAATCAATAAAAAATGTCAAGCCTAAATGTTACACAAGGTCACAGTAAGCCTAAGTGAGGTATATGAAAGAATGAATTTGCCCTCTCTTCTGATCATTAGTTTAGCCACATGACAAGCATTCGAGGTCAGTGCAGTGCAAAACACAGTTATAATTTAGTGCATATGTCAATACATTTTGGACTTCTCCAACTTTCATTTCATTGGGATTTGAAACGGGGTTTGGACATTCATACCAATACCTCACAGCAAGTGCTGTTTTAGGGTAAATTGGAGCAGTCAGGCCAGCACAAACTATAATATCTTTACATTCCATATTTGATTTGACTTATTATTGCCACATGTATTAATATACAGTGAAAAATATTGTTTCTTGCACACTATACAGACAAAGCATACTGTACATAAGAAAGAAATGAGAGAGTGCAGAATGTAGTGTTACAGTCATAGCTAGGGTGTTGAGAAAGATCAATTTAATACGAGGTAGGTCCATTCAAAAGTCTGGTGGCAGCAGGGAAGAAGCTGTTCTTGAGTCAGTTGGTACATGACCTCAGACTTTTGTATCTTTTTCCTGACGGAGGAAGATGGAAGAGAGAATGTCCGGGTGTGTGGTTATGCTGGCTGTTTTCCCGAAGCAGCAGGAAGTGTAAACAGTGTCACAGCCCAGCCTCTGCATGGAAACAAAACAGCTCCAATGTAAATTAAAGTTTATTTATTAATCAAAAGTAAGGCTTACATTAACACTGCAATGAAGTTACTGTGAAATTCCCCTAGTCGCCACAGTCCGGCGCCTGTTCGGGTCAATACACCTAAACAGCATGCCTTTCAGAATGTGGGAGGAAACCGGAGCCCCTGGAGGAAAGCCACGCAGACACAGGGAAAATGTGCAAAGTCCACACAGACAGTGACCCAAGCCGGGAATATCGAACCCAAGTCCCTGGCGCTGTGAAGCAGCAGTGCTAACCACTGTGCTACTGTGCTGCCCCCAGCACTCCTGTTTAATAGGAATGAGACTTTGGGTTGACTGTGTATATTCTGGCTCTTTGAGGAACTGTACACACAGTTAAATAATTCTCTGTGGCAGATTTATGAAATCAAAATCTAAAATTTTTATATCTGGGCAAAAAGGATGAACAATAGCACAAATCTTAGCAAAATTTCAGAGCAGAGCCATGAGTTGATTTTTAGTGATCTTTTTTCCTGAATGTTTTGTTTTATTACTTGAACATGATCGCACACTTGCCGCTCTGTCAAAATCAGGGACCTAACCTGTTTAGGCAGTGATTCATCTGAGAACTCCAACTTATTTAGTTTACTCTTCCAAGCGTAAATCCATCACTAAATAAGTTGGAGTTTAGTGGCACAGTTGCCTCATAGTGCCAGGGACCCAGTTCAGTTCCAGACTTGGGTGACGATTTGTGTGGAATTTGCACATTTTCCCCTTGTCTGCACCTCTGGGTGCTTCGGTTTCCTCCTATAGTTCTAAGATGTGAGGGTTAGATAGATTAGTCAGGTTACGGGAATCAGGTGGAGGAGAGGACCTGGGTAAGTTACTCTGTCAGAGAATTGATGCAGAATCAGTGGGCCACATGGCTTTTCTGGTACTGTAGGGATTCTATGAAGATATTTTTTGTTTTTAAGTGATGGATACCTGTTTAATGAGGGCAAGAATCCACAAGCAGAATTCTCCATGTGTCCTGGGGTCGTGTTTTGTGGAGGTAGCCCACCATTGGCTCGCAGTCCACTGTTATGAATGGGTTTTCCTGTAGTTCATGCCCTCTGCCACCAGAGAACCTAAAATGCGGAGAGGATTGCCATTGAAGGTCTTGGTGATGTGAACAGCCAGAAAACTTTGGCCAATGGAGAGATTCTCTGCATTATTCCCCACACAGCTACATTCAATCTGTCTGCCCTATCACAAATGTTCCTCTGTGTTTTTTCCTACTGTTTTCCCCCTCCGCTCCTGAACTCATGGCTTCAAGCTTCCTCGTTTTTTTGAGCCTTGGGATCCCGTCAATACCCTGTGTAAACGGAGAGTGGCACGGGTGGTTAGCACTGCTGCCTCACAGCCCCAAGGACCTGGGTTTGATTCCCAGCTTGGGGGTTACAGTTTGTCTGGAGTTTGCATATCCTCCCCATGGGTTTCCTCCAGGTGCTCTGGTTTCCTCCCACAATCCAAAAGATATGCGGGTCAGATTGATTGGCAATGCGAAGTTGCCACTTTGTGTCAGAGGGGTCGGCAGGGTAAATACATGGGGCTATTGGGAGAGAGGCTGGATGGGATTGTGGTAGGTGCAAACTCAATGAGCCAAATGGCCTCCTTCTGCATTGTAGGGATTCTATGATGAGAATTTTTTTTTAATGAGCAAGTTGTTTTGATCTGGAATGCGTTGCCTGAAATGATGTTGAATGTAGATTTCAAAGTAATTTACATTATATTTGTATGAAGGGAACATCAGTAGAGTTACTAAGAAGGTGCAGGGAAGTAGGACTAATTCAGTAGCTCTTTCAGTAGATCTGTTAGGCCTAATACATTCCCCTATGTGATGTCTGATTCTATAATTTGAGTTGAGCCTCCTCCCCATCTTAGCAAGCGGATGTGTTAGAACTTTTAAATTAAGGAAGCGGATGTGTTAGAACTTTTAAATGCTATCAAGATAGACAAGTCTCCGGGACCAGATGGGATGTACCCCAGGTTATTGTGGGAGGTGAGGGATGTCATTGCAGAGCCCCTGGCGATGATCTTTGCATCGTCGATGGAGATGGGAGAGGTTCCGGAGGATTGGAGGATTGCGGATGTGGTCCCTATTTTCAAGAAAGGGAACAGGGATAGTCCTGAAAATTACCGACCGGTGAGTCTGACCTCAGTGGTTGGTAAGCTGATGGAGAGGCTTCTGAGGGACAAGATTTACGAGCATTTGGAGAAGTTTAGGTTGCTTAGAAATAGTCAGCATGTTTTTGTAAAAGGCAGGTCGTGCCTTACGAGCTTAATTGAGTTCTTCGAAAATGTGACTGAACACATTGACGAAGGAAGAGCAGTGGACGTGGTGTACATGGACTTCAGCAAGGCATTTGACAAGGTCCCACATGCAAGAATTCTTGAGAAGGTGAGAGGCCATGGGATCCAAGGGGTTTTGGCCTTGTGGATCCAGAACTGGCTTGCCTGCAGAAGGCAGAGGGTGGTTGTGGATTGCTCTTTTTCTGCATGGAGGTCGGTCACCAGTGGAGTGCCCCAGGGATCTGTTCTAGGACCCTTGCTGTTTGTCATTTTCAAAAATGACCTGGATGAGGAAGTGGAGGGATGGGTGAGTAAGTTCGCCGATGACACGAAGGTCGGTGGTGTTGTGGATGGTCTGGAGTGATGTCAGAAGTTGCAGCATGACATCGACAGGATGCAAGACTGGGCGGAGAAGTGGCAGATGGACTTCAACGTGGATAAATGTGTTGTGGTCCATTTTGGCAGATCCAACGGGATGAATGAGTACGCTATCAAAGGTAGGAGTCTTAGCTGTGTGAAAGAGCAGAGGGATCTTGGGGTCCGGGTCCATAAGACTCTCAAATCGGCCTCCCAGGTGGAGGATGTGGTTAAGAAAGCTTATGGTGTACTGGCCTTCATGCATCGAGGGATTGAGTTCAGGAGTCAGGAGGTAATGCTGCAGCTTTATAGGACCCTTGTCAGACCACACTTGGAGTACGGTGCGCAGTTCTGGTCGCCTCACTATAGGAAGGACGTGGAAGCTATTGAAAGGGTGCAGAGGAGATTTACAAGGATGTTGCCTGATTGGGAGGCATGCCTTATGAAGACAGGTTGAGGGAGCTGGGACTGTTCTCCCTGGAGAGACGAAGGTTGAGAGGCAACCTGATAGAGGTTTACAAGATGTTGAGAGGAATAGATAGGGTGGACTCTCAGAGACTATTTCCCAGGGCGGAAATGGTCGCAACGAGAGGGCACAGATTTAAGGTGCAGGGAAGCAAGTACAGAGGGGATGCTAGGGGAAAGTTTTTCACTCAGAGGGTGGTGAGTGAATGGAATCGGCTGCCGTCGATGGTGGTCGAGGCGAACTCGCTGGGGTCTTTTAAAAGACTTCTGGATGAGTATATGGGATCCAATGGGATTGGGGGTTATAGATAGGTCTATGGCTGGGTAGGTTTTTGATGTGTTCGGCACAACTTGTGGGCCGAAGGGCCTGTTTGTGCTGTAGTGTTCTATGTTCTATAATTTAAGCTTCTAATTTCATGCCTAATAGCCTCATAATTCCCCTTATTCCAAATAAACACTTCCCCAGCTTGTCTGATTCTATTTCTCTCCAATGCTACTGTAAAGGAGATCAGAGTTGTGATCACTATCCCCAAAATGCTCTCCCACTGAGAGACCTGACACCTGTCCAGGTTCATTTCCCAATACCAAATCAAGTACAGCCTCTCCTCTTATAGGCTTATCCACATACTGTGTCAGGAAACCCTCCTGAACATACCTAACAAACTCTTCCTCATTTAAACCCCTTCCCCTAGAGAGATTCCAATCAATATTTTTCTTTTCTCCATCCTAGCCTTTTTCCTAGGATGGAGAAAGCTAGCACGAGGGGACATAGTTTTAAATTAAGGGGTGGTAGTTATAGGACGGATGTCAGGGGTAGGTTCTTTACCCAGAGGGTGGTAAGGGTATGGAATGCCCTGCCTGCTGCAGTTGTAGATGCGCCAAGTTTGGTGGTGTTTAAGAGGTTAGTAGATAAGTTTAAGGATGAAAAGGGAATGGTTTAGGTTAGAGGGTCATTGCTTTTTCTTAATTGGTCAGCGCAACATCAAAGGCCGAAGGGCCTGTTCTGCGCTGTAATGTTCTAAGTTCTAAGTTAGCAATGAGTCATTTGGTTATTCAGTGATGCTAAATGCCACACCTGTCAATGCCGACATTCATTCTAGTGGCCCGGAATAAAAACCCTGGCTTGCGGGGATGGCAGGAGTGCTGAGGTCAGTGGACACCTTTTCAGCGCCATTCCCAGTGCCAGCGATTTTGGGGAGGTGAGTTCAGGGCCTGGAAAGACCACCCACCTCAACAAAGGATTACCTTGGGCAGGTAATTCACCAAGGTGAAAGCCTTGTTGAAGCTCAGGTTAAGGGGGCCAATTAGGATTTTCCAGTCAATCTCAGTTTCCTCATGTGATGGGAACAGATCAACTGCTGCGACTTAACAGCAGGTCAGAGTGAAGATCATGGGCATAGAGTTTGTAGCAGGCCAGTAGCCTTTCTTGGCTCCACTGGTTAGGGCTACAGCCAAAGGTTACCTTTTAGAGAGGCTTCCTCTTCAACCAATCCCCTCCACCCCACTTTGGTGGGAGCCTGGGTACTTTTTTTGAAATTAAAGTTGTTATTAAAAGCGGCTAGGGCACATACTTGTTGAGGCATCTTCCCAGGTACATGTCTGGGTGCCTCACTGAAGCTGGAAGGCTTCTGAAATGATCTTGGAGCCTACCCAGTGGTGGAAATCTCCACTTTTAAGACTACCCCAGAGGCAGGATTGTGGTCTCTTGGTGCCATAGTGAAAATTCAGCTTCTGATTTGTACATTCACTTGGTACAGGATGGTGCATGCATGTCCGTGTGCGTCCAGCAATGTATCAGGAACATCATTTCCACTGGTGTCCATCTTATAATTGGGTCTGTATTCCTTAGTCTTTCGCCTCCACCTCTCCCAGTCCCTCTGTTTGAAACTCCAAACATAGGTGTGAGGGCAGACAGGTGTGTATCACAAGTGGTCTCCCAGTGATTGCACTTGGGCAGACCTGCCAGAGGAGCTCACTCAAAGGATAATGGCTTGCCTTTGTATTACCTGGACAGTACAGTGGCACCATTTGGCTCTGGCCACTGGCACTGCCTGTAGATGGGATGGTGGGGGAGGTTTCCATTTACAACTTTGTGCACTGTGGCATCCTTTTAAGAGGGCATCCTAATCTTTTAAAAAGGTTAGGATGAGATATTCTTTCAGAGAGTTGGTGCAGACTCAATGGGCTGAATGAACGCTTTCTGCACTGTAGGGATTCTATAGTTAAAATGAGCTGGGTAGCAACTTCTGCCAAATTATCAATCTGGCCCTCAAGAAAACAGGCAATGTTGTCAAATGCCTGCATTATAATTAATTACTAGATTATTTAAACTAGATTTTTAAAAAATTATTGTTTTCCTCAATTTTGTGATATTCCAGCTTCTATCTTCATGCCATGTGAACGCATTATTTCATTCAGTCAAAATGGATATTGATTATTCGTACCTTGTGTTTCCTGGTTGGCTGTCAGTGAGAATCCTTTAACGTGACTGGCTGTTTGATGACATTGCTGCAGTGTCCTGCCGGGGATTCACCATTAAACAACGCTGTCACCAGCTACATGTCGAGAGCGGTAAAGATCTCACCAGAGTGAGCGCTCGATCTCTGAGTGCAGCTTTCTGTGAGGTCAGCAGCTATCAGCACCACTTCATCAATTATATATAAGATGGCAACCTGGCACAGTTGGGAGCGTTCTTGCCCGTGAATCAGGAGGTTGGCAGGTTGGAGTGTACTTTAGCCCTTGATCACATACGTTGATGTACTCTTAGTGATGCTGTGTTTCAAATGAAATGTTAATCTGTTAGACATTCCTCTGCTTGGATTGGTAGATGTTTGCAAACAGGTCAGGTATTCTGTTGGCCTTTCAACACCATCAGAAACAGATGAGTAGTGCATTCCTCTCATTGCTGTTGGCTGTCCATAAAATGGTGCTGTGTGCGCCAACAGAGCAACAGTGGCACTTTGTAGTAATTCATTGCATGTGAAGTGCTTTGATACACTTCTGATGACGCGATGAGACAATATAAAACTTAAGTTTATTTATTAGTGTCACATTCACACTGCAATCAAGTTACAGTGAAAATCCCGGAGCCACCACTCTCCAGTGCCTGTTTGGGTACACTGAGGGAGAATTTTGCATGGCCAATGCACTTAATCAGCACGTCTTTTTGACTGGGAGGAAATCAGAGAACCTGGTGCAGGAGAAAGTGCAGACTCCACACAGACAGACACTAAATGGCATGGTGGCACAGTGGTTGGCACAGCTGCCTCGTAGTGCTGGAGACCTGGGTTCGAATTCCAGCATGGGTCACTGTTTGTGTGGAGTTTGCACATCCTCTCCATGTCTGCGTGGGTTTCCTCTGGGTTTTCTTCCACGGCCCATGTGCTGGTTCAATGGATTGGACACGCTAAATTGCCACTAAGTGTCAGGGGGACTAGCCGGGGTAAATACGTGGAGCTATGGGGGCAGGGCCTGGATGGGATAGTTATCGGTGCAGACTCGATGGGCTGCATGGCCTCCTTCTGCACAGCAGGGATTCTGTGATTTAAACCAGGAGTCAAACCTGGGTTCCTGGTGCTGGGAGACAGCAGTGCTAACCACTATGCCATCATGCCACCCTAAGCTTCAAGCTTGTCTTTCAATGTTTTCTGATTTGTATGGACTACAGTATTGTAAAAATGCCTGTGGTGATGTTAATTTGAGCGCCATTGTAATCACATTTGTTTGCAAAAAGCATGGGATTGCTGCGCAGCTCAGGCCAATGCAGTGCAGCAAACAGCCAGTCTCTATTGCAGACATCATACACATCCTCAAAATGGATAACCATTCATCCCAAGGTCCTTAGTATGGAGAGATTTACATTTGCACCGTGTGTTTTCAATTCCTGTCCTGAAAGCATCTCCAAGTGTTTATCGAGATTGAGTACGGAAAGTCATGTGTGCAAATTCTGCTTGATGATCTTCTATCCTCATCCAATTAGGAAGTGTGACATCTTGTAATGTAACTAGTTACATTAGTCAATACTGGTGCTTGATTTATTAGCTACTCCCGTATGCACTGAGCTGCACAAACTACTTCCCGTGATTTTAACATAGACGTTATCTGTTGTGCATTTTATGTTCCTAAAACTGGTGCGCGTCATATTGGTTGCTTAACGTTTAATTACTTTTATACAGCGTTGTATTTTATGTGCCTTTCAAGAGATATTTTTTAATTAAAAATCTTAAGGATATGTCAGGGCCGGTCATAATACAAATGATAGATATTCCACAAGTAATGCCAACCCAGATAACTCATGAGTGACAGAGTCACCAGTGAGTAATGTCTTCTCGAGAGTGGAAACATTTATCAGATGTCACGGCAACTGTGGCATCTTGAGTTGAGAACATTCAGCTTTCGGGAGATGTGCATTTGCTTTATCTTCAGGAAAATTAGCCAAAAATAGCCTGGAGAATTTTCTTGTCCCAACTTTTTTCAATTGTTAGTGAAGTGCGATTGAGTTGAAAAGCAGGATTGCATTCACAGGGGATTCAGTGAATTACACGAAACAGAAAGGAATAAAAGGATATTTTGATGAGTGTGATAAAGTAAACAGTGTGTGGTCGGATCTCTTGAAAGTTTATTTATTGATCACAAGTAAGGCTTACATTAACACTGCAATGAAGTTACTGTGAAATTCCCGTAGTCACCACAGTTTGAGTCAATGCACCTAACCAGCACATCTTTCAGAATGTAGGAGAAAACCAGAGCACCCAGAGAAAACTCCCGCAGACATGGGGAGAACGTGCAAATTCCACATAGTGACCGAAGCTGGGAATCGAACCAACGTTCCTTGGGCTGTGAAGCAGCAGTGTTAACCACTGTGCTAACATGCCACCCAGGACCATAAACCCTGACATAGATTGCTTGGGTTGAATCCCTGTTTCTGCGCTGCAAATTCTATTTAATCTTTTGTGTTGATAAATATAGTGGGGCAAATTTTCCTGTTCCCATTCAAGGGAAATGTAGAGGGTGAGGGGCAGACCATGGAAAGGTCCATTGATCTCAGGTGGGATTTTCCAGTTTTGGGGCAAGCATGACTGGAAAATTGTGTCCAGTGAATATATTGTACATAAAGTTGACGTTACGTTAAAATAAAACCTTGAAATAACACTATGCAGTTTCAACAAGTAAAACTGAATCCTCAGGTTGCTCAGATTCAAAAGGGGAAATACAAAATGCAATAATGAAAAACAAAATACCACTGAAAAAGCATTGTCCCATAAAATTAAAGAGCGTATCTGACTAATTGTGCGCCATGTGTTGTGTGATAAATTCCATTTTGAATTGCTAAGCTTTGATTGTTTTCGGCATAAAGATCATTTGGACACAAACAGGATGAAGGATATAGGCCCAAAGATGTACAAACTGCATTTCTTTTACCCAATAACTGTGCTCTTCACACAAGTGTCCAAATGTTTGTCACATTTTTTTGAAATAAGAAGAATTGTTAAATCCACTAACATTAAAAAGAGTGTTTTAAAATAATTAAAACTTAAGCGTGATCTTACTGGCCCTTCACGCCACGCTCCCGCCGCAGAGAAATCGGAGAATCTTCATTCACTGCAGCAGAACGGGACAATCCCACCAGCATGAACAGTCAGAAAATCCTGATTCTCGTTCCACAGCAGCAGAGTAGCTAGTACTGCTGTCTCACTGTACTACGCACCCGGGTTCATTTCCTGGCTTGGGTCACTGTCTGTGCGAAGTCTGCATATTCTGTTACTTTAGAATAAGTAGACTTGACTTGGGTCCACTGGCTTGGATGACTATGTGGAGTTTGCACATTTTCCCCGTGTCTGTGTGGGTTTCCTCCGGGTGCTCTGGGTTCCTCCTGCTGCACAAAAGATGTGCTGGTTAGGTGCATATTGGCCGTGCTAAATTTTCCCTCAGTGTACCCAAACAGGCATTGGGAGTGTGGCGACTGTAAGCTGAATTTTGACCCTAATGAATAAACTTTACACTTTAATTGCTCCAGATTTCAATGAATCTGAGGTGGATGTACAGAAATGTGGGCCAGGATTCTACCATCCCACCCGCCAGTGGAATTCTAGCGAGCGGAGAGGGTGGAGGAATGGAAGTTGCAGCATTTTGTTTCAGTTCTTTAGCCATATTTAATCCTAAGAGCAGTCAGCTGAATAATTCAATAGATAAGGTATAACTGATAGTCAACTTCCCAAAATATTAATAGCTAATTATGTGATGCTTCAAGATAAGTGAATTTACACTTTTTCATGCCTTCTCATTTCCCATATCGTGATGCGTGGATATTGAAGTATAAGAAAGTTCTTTATTGAATCAGGTTCCATCTGAGACAAATTTGAATGTAATTTTTGAATCAATAAGCAGCACGGAGATCATCACCAAATTCATTTATTTTTCCTGATGTTGACTGAGGGATAAATCTCCAATAACACAGGAAGAATCCGTCCGTCCTTTGAATCATGCCATCGTGTTATCATAGCACCGCTATGCAGAAGAGGACATTCGGCCGATCAAATCCACATTGACTCTTTGACAGAGTAGCTTACTTAGATCCTTACTTCCACCCTATCTCCATAACTGCACACATCATGCCACATCATGGTTAAGCGCCTTCTGTTAATATTGACATTTTTCCGCTTGTAAGAGGAGAGCAATTGCAGCATAAGGTAGAAGTATCACAGAATCCCAACAGCACAGAAAAAGGCCATTCAGTTTGTCGAGTTGCACTGACTCTTAGCATTCCACCATGGCCCCCCCTCCCCTATCCTATCCCTGTAACCCTGCGCGTTTAATCTGTTAACCTACATAACCTACGTGTCTTTGGATACTAAGGGGCAATTTAGCACAGCCAATCTACCTAATCTGCATATCTTTGGATTGTGTGAGGAAAGTAGAGCACCCAGAGGAAAAACCATGCAGACACGGGGAGAATGTGCAAATTCCACATAGACAGTCACCCAAGGCTGGAATTGAACTCGGCACCCTGGCTCCACGAGGCAGCAATGCTAACCACTGAGTCACTGTGCCACCCCTAGGGGTGATCTGCATGGTGGAATGCAAGGTACTTCTTGTAAGAGTCCAAATTGAAATAAGTTTCAGCAATTCCAAGTGAGCATGTGACAAAACTCTCCTTAATTTGGCACGAATTAGCATTCTAGTACAACAGCCTTTCACAGCGTACTTTGAAGGATGATTGACGTGGGGACATGGGAAAAATAATGTCATGCTGCTAAGATGTGGCTATTTGTGGTCCATCGTTGGAGGGGCAAGGCAGAGAAAGTTTTATTTGAACCAAGCGGTGCTGAACCCAGTGCAGGAGTGCTAGATGCTGGCTGTGGCTCCCTGAAATACTCCATTACAGAATGCTAACGTGTGAAGTAAATTTTGAAGAAAGTATCCATCTGCGATTGTATGATTTAACAGATTCTCCAGTTTAGTTCATGGACTCTCAATCATGTTGCAAACCAGTTTAACTAGAATTAACAAAGATTGCAGTTGTAGGACAGCTCCAACATACGAACTGGTAGCTGTGGAATGCAACATACTGTTGGAGTTGTATCTGCCTATTGAAGATTGCATGGAGTTCTGTGCATAGGTATTTGCATGCATACATAATACTCAAAGTGATTGCTTTTAATGTTAGAGTGGTGTGTGCTTAAGTGTCTGCTAATGTCAAAAACATCAAATGATAAGGGCTAGAATTCTCTGACTTTGACTTTGGGGCGGGGGGGGGGCGGCGGACTCTGACTTAAGAAATATTCAGTCATAATCCTACAGATGGTAGCTTTGCATCGTCGGGTCTTCAACTGAACACATAAATACACCAAGGGTGAAAATTTATTGTCCTGCCCACTATGGGAATCATAGCAGGTGGGACACAGGGTAGGTAAAGATTCATTGACCTTGGGTAAGATTTTCTGGTGTTAGGGCAAGCGCAGTCAGAAAGTCTCGCCCCAAATGCCTGATTCTACAGTTCCTTTTGCACTGGGCAGAATTACTATTGCAATAACAGATATCATTAGTTGGGTAAAACTAACCACACGGCAAAAGGGATTCTCTGGCCCTCCTACGGTGAACGGAAATTAGATTGAGTGCCAAATTTGCAGTGGCGAGGTGAAGAAAATCGGAGAATTCTGGCCCAGGTGCCTAAAGAGCTACCTGATGACTTTTAAAATGCAAGATTGTAGAAGGGTTTGCGTTGTAGCACACACGGGACGGCGTGAAATGGTACCCTGGAAAGGGATATTAGGGGATTCCTCCCTCAGTATAAGATTTTAGTTAGAGAGGACAGATCAGAGTTATACTGTTCCATCTAAGTTGATGCGGTTGCAAAAACATTTTTCATCAACACTCACGTGATTCTATAACTATACCCTAACTTTGTGTTGGGGGATGATGAAAAGTAACAAATCCTGTTGCAGATAAAGCAAATTAAAATCTGAAAGCTTGCTGTCTTCAAAAGTGCTTATAAAGTTCAAATGCCGAATGTTTCAGAGTTCAAGCAAGCTCAGGGTGTAAAGATTTTCTTTTTTTAAAGCCAGTGTTGTCCATGACTTATTTGTTATACACTATCATAATTCCTTCATTCTGACCCTTTTGTCCTTGCAAATATTAGTGATTTACAGTTGCTATCATTGTCTCTCCCTCTATTTTTCTCCAGGTCATTGGTCAGAATTAGATTTGAGTGGGCAAATGTGGCCTGCTGATAAATCCTGCACTTGCCTTTCATGTGCTGGAGGCTATGGTGTAGCTCAGGTCAAGGTCGTAGTGGTCACTGATCTCTCTAAATGCATTCTCTGTAGCCTCGGGTTTCTCTGAATGTAAAGATTGGGCACATATTTAATAACTCACCTCCCGAAACTATATTTAATCCACTATTGGAGAGCTCGTAAGCCGAAATGCTAGGGGTCTTCTCAAAATTTTGAGACTCCAGCTGAAAGGCAATGTAATTGTAAAAGAAGAAGGAAAAAAATGTATAATTTTCTTGTAACGCTTCCTTTTGCTTTTATGAGCTTGATTGTTTCCATGTTTTTTGTTTAGAAGTCCGAGTTAACTAACTCTATTACCTTAGGGGCCCGGGTGGCCTGGTCAGATTTTCAGCCTTCCTATATATTTGCAGCGGTGAGGTGCAGTAACTGTGAAATGGTTTTGTTAGGAAGGGGCAGAATAGGTCGATGTGTGTTGAGTTTTTTTGCTGCCCAGACAATGAACTTCATCTGTAACAGATGATAAATGATATCTGTTCAATTGTACTGAGTGACCAGACACCATGATTGACTACTGGCTATTGCAAACTGCTGCCTTTTTCTTGCATTTTTTAATTTTTCTGAAAGATTCTTAGGCGATAGGATTGATTGCGAGACCTTGGATCATTTTGTATCTTATTGCCTTTGTTGAAAGCAGCACATGAAAAATTGTGTCCAGCATTCTAACTAAGTGCCAGCAACATACATTTCCTCTGAGAAGGTTTGATGATTATGATACAAGGGTGTGATGCTATTGACTTCAACAGAACAATGTGGATTTATCAGACTGAGCTAGGGCAAGTATTATTATATAAACTTTATTGTCATCACTTCTTGTTTTCTCTTATCATCCAACACACGTTTTCTAAGTTTTCACCAGGAGAACAAAATGCATGGGCAAATAAAACATGAGATGTGCATGATTTTGAATACTGTGTGAATCTGAGAAAGGAATTGTCAGAATTATTGCAGTGACTTGTGTATTCAGGATGAGGATAATATTACTTTTTAAAAATGGTTAACTGTGCCTGGATTCTTTGCCTTTGTGACTTATAGCATTTTCAAAATTGATGAGAAATCATTTTCCAAATATCTGAGAAAATGTGTACCACAAAGGTGCAAAACTGTGTGTAAAGGGAGAAAGGTATAGTAGCTATCATGATCATTTGTTTTGTTACATTTACACATAATTGGGAGCACGACACAATGGGTGGGATTTTTCCGGCCGCACTTTCCCCAAGACTGGAAAATCCTGCCCGAAGTCGACGGACCTTTGATCCCGTCCACCAATTACAATTCCTATGGCGGGCAGGTCAGGAAAATTCCACCTGATGAGACTAGATTTTCCTCTGGTCAATGAAGGGCTGGTTTTTTTTCTACACTTTCATGAAGTGTGAGTGTCATTCGCTGGGCCAGCACGTATAACCTTCCTGTAATTTCTCTGGAAAGGATAGTGAAGAGTTGCTGCCTGGAACCCTTGCAGCCCATATGGTATGGTTCACACACAATGCAGTTAGGGAAGGATTTCCAGGATTTTGACCAGTAACAATGAAGGAACATGGTTATATTTCCACGTTAGGATTGTGTGTGGCTTGAAGGGAAACCTGACAGGTGGTGATGTTCCCGTGTATCTGCTGGGATAGTAAATGTCACGGGATTTGGAAGGTGTTCCCAGAGGAGCTTTGGTGAGTTGCTGCATTGCATCTGGGGGGTTGTACCTACTGCTGCCACTATGTGTCGGTGGTGGAGAGATGGGTTGCCAATCAAGCTTTGTCCTGGATGGCATCGTCATGCATCAGTCGCTGAAAGTAAGTGCACAGGCAGTAAAGAAAGCAAGTAGCATTTTTGCCGCCTTAGCAAGAGGTTTTGAGTAAAGGAATAGGGCCGTTTTACTGCCATTGTATTGGGCATTAGTGAGGCCATGCCTAAAGTATTGGCCAAGATGCTTCCAAAAGTGCTGAATTGTCAAGAAAACTGTCTAGATCCTGACTGTTTTGTGAGTTCAACTTCTCACCTGAATCTCTGTGAACTGCAGAGCTCCTATTCATGAATCTCATTAAAAACCGAGGGAGTGGTGGGTGGGGAGGGGGGAGGTGTGGCTATTTGCGCTGGAGTCTGACAGTTCTGGAACTCTGTGCATACACAGTGGTCCTGATCTGCTGGCCAGCTCAATGGTTGGCTACCTCGGGACCTCAGCAGTGCTGCCCATCCAGCTGCCCCCTGCACCACATGGGCAAATTATAGCTCCCAGCCCTGGCTCCCTTCTCCCCGAAGTGCCCCAGTGTCCAGCATTCCCTCACTCTGGCTGACCCCCTCCCCCTCCGGAGAGAGAGTCCCCAAGAGGAAGGCACTCCACCCCCAGCAGACCACCACCTCCCCCAGCCCATCACAATTGCTGGCCTCCCTCCATCCCAGACTAATCCCAATGTAGACTGGAGTAAGACACCCCCACTGATTGCCCCTAAGCTAGTGCCAAGGTGCCCCTTGGAAGTGAACACTTTTCCCCTTGGGCAGTGCCAGGACATTGGGGCACTTCGGGCTGACATTGCCAGGATGCCCATGCCTAGGGGGCACCACTCCTCTACCACCTGATTCCCTGGGAAGTCTGTCCACCATCCAGAAGGCACACGTCAGGAGTGTGATGGAATGTTCTTCACTTGCCTGGATGAATGCAGCTTCAACAACACTCAAAAGGCCTGACACACAGAAACCAGGAGCAGGATCAAGGGATATGGGGTGAAAGGGGGACGTTGAATTTGATGATCACAGATATAGCAAGCATAAAGAAAGCAAATGGCACGTATGGTTTCCTAGCGAGAGGATTTGAGTGTAGGAATAGGGATGTTTTACTGCAGTTGCATAGGCATTGGTGAGGCCACACCTGAAACATTATGTGCAGTTTTGGTATCTGAAGAAGGACCTAAACTCCAGTGAGCACAATCCTAATCAATTTAGTCTCCCATCATATGACAGATATGCCATTCCAGGAATCAGCCTGGTAAATCGTCCCTCTGTAGCATGGGTCAGGAACACATGCACATATTCTAGTTGCAGGCCAGATCACGCTGGAAACCAACAGGAAGGCAGGTAAGTAATTTGAATTTGTTTTTAATATGTTTTAAATGTAGTTCGAATATAATAATCAGGAATTTTCCAATCCCGATTGAATCTCACACCCTGCCAGCAGTATTTCATTCTGGTGGGGTTCAGATTAGCTCCTCACATTTGAGGAACTAGCAGGAGACCCTGTCAGGATGGGTGGGGGAGGGGGAGGGGGGGGGGTGTCAGGACTGGGTGATTCAGATGCTTCAGGAGGGACAGGGTTGGGGGCAAAAGAGGAGGTGGTGTGGCACTGTTGATCAGGGACAGTGTCATGACTGTAGAGAAGGTGGAAGACAGGGAGGGAATGTCTACGGAGTCTGTGTGGGTGGAAGTTAGGAACAGCAAAGGGTCGATAACTTTGCTGGGTGTATTTTATAGGCCGCCCAATAGCGACAGGGAAGTTGAGGTGCAGATAGGGAAACAGATCCTAGACAGATGTAGAAATAACAGGGTTGTTGTGATGGGAGATTTCAATTTCCCAAACATAGACTGGAATATCCCAAGGGTAAGGGGTTTGGATGGTGTGGAGTTTGTTAGGTGTGTTCAGGAAGGTTTCCTAACACAGTACGTGGAAAAGCCTACGAGAGGAGAGGCTGTACTTGACCTGGTGCTTGCTAATGAGCCAGGGCAGGTGTCGGATCTCACGGTAGGTGAGCATCTTGGGAATGGAGATCATAATTCTATCTCTTTCACGATAGCGATGGAAAAAGATAGGATCAGGCAGGTTAGGAAGGTGTATGTCTGGAGTAAGGGGAAATATGAAAACATTAGGCAGGTAATTGGACGTATAAACTGGAAGGAGGTGTTCTTGGGGAAAAGTACAGAAAGAAAGTGGCGGATTTTCAAGGAATGTTTGTCTGGGGCACTGCAAGACAACGTTCCGAGGAGTCAAGAAGGTTCTGGTAGGACACGGGAACTGTGGTGCACGAAGGTAGTGGTGAACCTAGTTTGGAAGAAAAAAAAGGTATATAAAAGGTTCAGAGAGCTAGGGGATGTTAGGGATCCAGAGGAGTATAAGGTGTGTAGAAGGGAACTTAAAAAGGAAATTAGGAGAGCCAGAAGGGGTCATGAGAAGGCCTTGGCAGGTAAGATTAAGGAGAATCCCAAGGCCTTCTCCAAATATGTGAAAAGTAAAAGGATGAGAAGAGAAGGGATAGGACCTATAAAAGGTGAAGGGGGAAAAGTCTGTGTGAATCCGGAAGAAATGGCAGAGGTGCTTAACGAGTACTTTGCCTCGGTGTTCACGGTGGAAAGTGAACTGGGAGATTGCACTGCAGGTTTGAGGCATACGGAAAAGATTGAGTACGTGGATGTTAGGAAAGAGGATGTGTTAGACCTGGTAAATTCTATCAAGATAGACAAGTCACCGGGACCGGATGGGATGTACCCCAGGTTATTGTGGGAGGTGAGGGAAGTGGTTGCAGGGCCCCTGGCGATGATATTTGCGTCTTCCATGGAAACGGGAGAGGTTCCGGAGGATTGGAGGATTGCGGATGTGGTTCCTATCTTTAAGAAAGGAAACAGGGATAGTCCAGGAAATTACCGACCAGTGAGTTTGACTTCAGTGGTTGGTAAGCTGATGGAGAGGCTTCTGAGGGACAAGATATATGAACATTTGGAGAAGTTTGGACTGATTGGAAATAGTCAGCATGGTTTTGTCAAAGGCAGGTTATGCCTTACGAGCTTAATTGAGTTCTTTGAAAATGTGACTGAACACATTGATGAAGGAAGGGCGGTGGACGTAGTGTACATGGACTTTAGTAAGGCGTTTGATAAGGTCCCACATGCAAGGCTTCTGAAGAAGGTGAGAGGGCATGGGATCCAAGGGGCTTTGGCCTCGTGGATCCAGAACTGGCTTGCCGGCAGAAGGCAGAGAGTGGTTGTGGGTGGGTCTTGTTCTGCATGGAGGTCGGTAACCAGTGGAGTGCCCCAGGGATCTGTTCTGGGACCCCTGCTATTTGTCATTTTCATAAATGATCTGGATGAGGAGGTGGAGGGATAGGTTAGCAAGTTCGCCAACTATACAAAGATTGGTGGTGTTGTGGATGGTCTGGAGGGATGCCAAAAGTTGCAGCGGGACATAGACAGGATGCAAGACTGGGCGGAGAAGTGGCAGATGGACTTCAATGCAGATAAATGTGTAGTGGTCCATTTTGGCAGGAATAATGGGATGAAGAAGTACAATATAAGGGGTAGGAGCCTTCGCTGTGTTGTAGAGCAGAAGGATCTTGGGGTCCGGGTCCATAGGATTCTTAAATCGGCCTCGCAGGTGGAGGAAGTGGTCAAAAAGGCGTACGGTGTACTGGCCTTCGTTAATCGAGGAATAGAGTTTAGGAGTCAGGAGGTAATGATGCAGCTCTATAAGACTCTTGTCAGACCCCAGTTGGAGTATTGTGCGCAGTTCTGGTCGCCTCATTATAGGAAGGATGTAGAGGCTATTGAGAGGGTTCAGAGGAGATTTACAAGGATGCTGCCTGGAGTGGGAGGCAGGCCTTATGAAGATAGGTTGAGGGAGCTGGGACTCTTCTCACTGGAGAGACGTAGGTTGAGAGGCGACCTGATAGAGGTTTATAAAATGTTGAGAGGAATAGATAGGGTGGACTCTCAGAGACTATTTCCCCAAGCTGAAATGGTCACTACAAGAGGACACAGATTTAAGGTGCAGGGAAGCAAATACAAAGGAGGTGTAGGTTTTTCACTCAGAGGGTGATGAGTGAATGGAACCGACTGCCGTCGGAGGTTGTTGAGGCAAACTCACTGGGGTCTTTTAAGAGACTTCTGGATGAGTATATGGAAAAGAATAGGATAGGATAGGATTGGTCTGTGGATTGGTAGATGTGATTGGCACAACTCGTGGGTCGAAGGGCCTATTTGTGCTATATTGTTCTATGTTCTATATCCCAAAGATCTTTACAGCCAGTGAAGTACTTTTGAAGTGTCATTACTGTTGGAATGTCAGAAATGTAGCAGCCAATTTGCCCACAAACAGTAAAGGAGTAATTAACAGATCGTCTGTTCATCTAATGTTGATTGAGAGATAAACATCAAGTTAAAGCACTCCCATTCACTTTTCTTCGCAATAGTATTTTGATGTATGTAATATGTCTTTGGAGACAGAAGTCCCTTCACCAAAATCCTTTTATTTACAAACTCTAACAGAATGCTCACAGTCAGCAATCTACCTCTGGGGGTGTCAGAGGAAGTGACACACACAGTTAAGTACAAGGCAAAGACTACCTGATTGGCCCCTCAATTGGATCCTTAATCAAGGAGCTCATATTCCCAATAGGCCAACCTCAATGACCCAAGTAAAGTCATTACAGCGTATTTTATGTCTACCTTCGACAGCATCGGTTTACTTACGGTGGCATTTCTGACAATGCGCCACAGTACTGCACAGGTACACTCCCCCAGGTTTTAGTGGTTTTTAGATTAGATTGTGTCCCTGATTCACACATTTGGCATTCCTGAACCTCTATTTTCTTTAGCAAAGTTGTATACTTCAGAAAATGAGTATCTTGGTACATCTCTGGTTGCCACCAAATTAATACAGAGGCATACAGAAAAGATTGAGTATGTGGATGTTAGGAAAGAGGATGTGTTAGACCTGTTAAATTCTATCAAGATAGATAAGTCGCCGGGACTGGATGGGATGTACCCCAGGTTATTGTGGGAGGTGAGGGAAGTGGTTGCAGAGCCCTTGGTGATGATATTTGCGTCGTCCATGGAAACAGGAGAGGTTCCGGAGGATTGCGGATGTGGTTCCTATCTTTAAGAAAGGGAACAGGGATAGTCCAGGAAATTACCGACCGGTGAATTTGACTTCGGTGGTTGGTAAGCTGATAGAGAGGCTTCTGAGGGATAAGATATATGAACATTTGGAGAAGTTTGGACTGATTAGAAATAGTCAGTATGGTTTTGTCAAGGGCAAGTCATGCCTTATGAGCCTAGTTGAGTTCTTCGAAAATGTGACTGAACACATTGACGAAGGAAGGGCGGTGGACGTAGTGTACATGGACTTTAGCAAGGCGTTTGATAAGGTCCCCCATGCAAGGCTTCTGGAGAAGGTGAGAGGGCATGGGATCCAAGGGGGTTTGGCCTCGTGGATCCAGAACATAGACAGGATGCAAGACTGGGCAGAGAAGTGGCAGATGGACTTCAATGTGGATAAATGTGTAGTGGTCCATTTTGGCAGGAATAATGGGATGAAGGAGTACAATATAAGGGGTAGGAGTCTTAGCTGTGTTGTAGAACAGAAGGATCTTGGGGTCCGGGTCCATAGGACTCTTAAATCGGCCTCGCAGGTGGAGGAAGTGGTCAAGAATGCGTACGTTTTACTGGCCTTCATTAATCAAGGAATAGAGTTTAGGAGTCAGGAGGTAATGATGCAGCTCTATAAGACTCTTGTCAGACCCCACTTGGAGTATTGTGCGCAGTTCTGGTCGCCTCACTATAGGAAGGATGTAGAGGTTATTGAAAGAGTGCAGAGGAGATTTACAAGGTTGCTGCCTGGATTGGGAGGCAGGCCTTAGGTTGAGGGAGCTGGGACTGTTCTCACGGGAGAGACGTAGGTTGAGAGGCAACCTGATAGAGGTTTATAAAATGTTGAGAGGAATAGATAGGGTGGACTCTCAGACACTATTTCCCCAAGCTGAAATGGTCACTAATAGAGGACACAGATTTAAGGTGCAGGGAAGCAAATACAAAAGAGATGTCGGGTAAGTTTTTCACTCAGAGGGTGGTGAGTGAATGGAACCGACTGCCATCGGAGGTTGTTGAGGCAAACTCACTGGGGTCTTTTAAGAGACTTCTGGATGAGTATATGGAAAAGAATAGGATAGGGGGTTATAGATTGGTCTGTGGATTGGTAGATGTGATTGGTGCAACTCGTGGGCCGAAGGGCCTGTTTGTGCTGTATTGTTCTATGTAATGCCCATATCTCTTGAAGTAATTGGGCGGAACAGTAGTTAGCACTGCTGCTTCACAGCTCCAGCGGCCTGGATTTGATTCCTGGCTGGGTCCCTGTCTGTGTGGAGTTTGCACATTCTCCTTGTATTTGCGTGGCTTTCCTCCAGGTACTCCGGTTTCCTCCCACAATCCAAAGATGTACGGATTAGGTTGATTGGCCATGCTGAAAATTGCCCCTCAGTGTCCTGAGATGCGTAGGTCAAAGGGATTAGTGGATAAAATATGTGGAGGGATATCTGGGTAGGGCCTCGGTGGGATTGTGGTCGGTACAGACTCGATGGCCGAATGGCCTCTTTCTGTATTGTAGGTTTCTATGATTATTATATAAATTATGAAAGTATTGCATGCCACCAATCAGCCCAACAGTGAATGTTGCTTCCTGCATTTGGACACAGACTGCTTCAGTGTCTGATTGGTGCTGAACGTTATGCGGTCTTCGGAGAATGTTGCTATGCATGAGTTTGAATCCATTTAGAACAAAATTGAACTAACCAAACATAATGCGCATGTAATAGTGTTCCTTTTACACTTGTCCTTTCACACATTAGAAGTGAAAATGGCATGTAACTAGCTTTCAAAGCATTTTTTGTTTGAGTAGAAAACTGGGCCCAACCTAAAAACATGAATGAAACCCTTTCTTCAGTAATTGAGCACTCAGGTGCAAGCAAAGATCTGAGAAGTGTGAACATATAAATGCAAAAAATTTACAACTACCCAGTGTGACAGTGAGCCAACCCCAAAGTCAATCCCTGTTACGTTAGTGAAAGTACCACGTTGTTTTTGTTGATGCCAGGGTAGAAATGAACTGTTTGGATAAGGAAAGAATTAGCTCAGCTACGATGTAAAGATGTGCAAATCAGTCCACTCACTGCATCCTCAATGATGTGGCTACTGTAATGATCTCAACAAGGCCCATGAGGTTGGCCTCTTCAAGAATGAGCTCTGTGAATGAGGGAAAGATTGCCTGTCCAATCAGGGAGTCTCGCCTGTAAGTACTCTGAGGAGTGTCAGGCCTACAGACACTCTAGATTCTGACTTTGTACCTGAAGCACTCTTAGGGCTAGAAATAAGTTTGTAAATAAAGAAAATCTGGTGAAGGGACTCTGGCCTCTGTGGAGTTATTTCAGCTTCATTGTAGAGGTTGTCTTCAGGAGAATTATGGACATGTCTCTCCCAACACAGCACATGAATATATTAACATTAGTTATGGTAAGATTAATTATCGACAAAATGTTGCTGCTTTGTCATACGTTCTGTTTAAGGTTTGCCAACGTTGACTTGGCTGGGATTAATACTGAAAATATTGAACATCAGGAATCAAAAAGGGGAAGGTTAGAGAATATGTACATTTTAAAATTACATTAAGAAAAATAAACAATGTGAAGACTTCAAATTATGCAGCATTCCCTCAGGATGTGTCACAGAGCTTAAGAGCCAATTAACTACTGTTGAAGTGTTGTTAAGGCTGGAAATGTAGGAGGCAATTTTCTCACAGTAAGATCCCACAAATTGCATGAGATAATGAATGAACTATCTGTTTTCCCTGTATGAATCCCTTCAGTACAGAATGAAGCCATTTGGCCCATCAAGTCTATACCTATCACAATCCCATCCAAATCCTATTCTTGGAACTCCATGCACTTACCCTGCCAGTCCCCTGACACTAGGATCAATTTAGCATGGCCAATGCACCTACCTTTAGTGATGTTGATTGATATCCTCTAGGGCACCAGGGAGAATTTCCCTGTCCTTTATTGGGTTAACACAACGGAGATCCTTTCTGTCGATTAGGGAGAGCAGACGGAGCCTCGATTTAACATCTGATGCGCCACTCCCTGAGCACGCTAGTGTAGCCCATTGTTAAATGAGAACTGATTACATTAAACTGTCCTCGTGATATCATCCTGTTTGTTTCAATAGAAAATGTCAGCAATGAATACCTTTCAATGGGCCCTTTCAAGCAGTGACTTGTGAGCAGTAAATTCTTCAAAGGAGTCCAGTAGCTGCTTGCTGATTTGATGCCTAAGGCTGAATATGAACAGAAAACATCAAAACCAGCTTCCTCCACTTGAGCCAAAGCTTGCCAATTTGTACGGCTTTCTAAGGTGTATATTTTACACACAAAACTGAAGCTGGCTCAGTCCCTTGCTCACAGTGAATAATGTGTATGGTTTTCCGGCTGTGTAAATTTAATTCTGGCATTACTCAATAACTACTTAGTGTTGTCGGGTAATGAACTACTTTGGAACCTGTGCAAATTTCTGAATGGCAAAGAAGTCAATCCGGGCAGAAAACTTCAAAGCGTTAATTCTTGCAGAAAGTTTACTGTAATATTCCTCTCACACGCATGTATGAGTGCACTGTGTCACATACCCCATGGGTGGCACAGTGGTTAGCACTTTTGCCTCACAGTGCCAGGGACCCAGGTTCAGATCTGGCCCTGGGCGACTCTCTGTGTGGAGTCTGCATGTTCTCCTTGTGTTTGTGTTTCCTCTGGCTGCTCTGGTTCCCTCCTAGAGGCTGGTTAGGTGCATTGGCAGTGCTAAATTCTCACTCTGTGTACCTGCCATCTGGCAACTAGAGGATTTTCACAGTAATTCCATTGCAAAGTAAACCGACTTGTGATACTAATAAATAAACTGAGCTAAACCATGGGTGGCATAGTGGCACAATGGTTAGGAATGTTGCCTCAGTGCCAGGGACCCTAGTTCGATTCTGCCCTTGGGTGAGTTTGGAGTTTGTATGTTTTCCCTGTGTCTGCATGAGTTTCCTGTGGGTGCTCCAGTTTCCTCCCACAGTCACTTAATCGTCCCTTTCTTTCTATCTTTTTATTTCCCTATCCAGCTTGGCAGGTTAGGTTTCCCTCTGGAAACTCATATTTTAACTTGCATTTCTTGGTTTTGACTCTGAAGGTTATTTAATGCCAAAAACCAGTGGCTCCATGTCTGTTATGAGGTAAAAACCACAAGAAATCTCAAGCTCAAACTCAACTTGTCTTGAGCCCCTCAAGCCAAATTTAACTTTGTCCTGGACTATGGCAACTCCAGGTTAAAATTCAACAGGTTGACTTGGTAGCACGTGCTTTCGGAGTGCTGCTGTTTCATCAGGCAATGGTGAAGGACCAGCGTTCCGAAAGTTCATGCTACCAATAAATCTGTTGGACTTTAACCTGGTGTTGTGAAACTGCTTACTGTGCCCACCCCAGTCCAATGCCAGCATCTCCACATTATGGCAACTCCAGCAGCTAAAGCCAAGCATATGAGGTTAATTACTTTTCCAGCAATGCTTGTAGGCCAAGAAAAATATTTCTTTCCCTCTGCACCCCAGCAATCCCCCAAAACTAACCCCCCCCAACATGAACCACACCCCACCCCACCCATGATCACAATATTTAAGAAAACCCCAGAACCTCGTTTGGAAATCACACTCCAGAAAGGAACGGATTCTGTCTGGTCTGTAATGATTCTTCTACTAAATTGGTTAAAGAGAGGCAACATTATTTGCTGCCTTCACAAAATTATGGGATCCCTGTAGGTGCTGTACTGCTTTGACTGAGAACTACAAATCACAGTGACAAAGCCCACCAAGATTTCAGAAACCAGGTAACCTGTAATCGGAATAGCTAATCGCTGCTTATTCGCTGGCAGTCGTAAAATCCAAGCCATTATTTGTCAAATCCTGATCTTAGACCATTTGTAACTGAATCATTTTTCATCTTTGTGCTATAGACCCTCCTTAAGTCAACTTTGAACATGTTTTCTCACTCATCAACTCTCTGTTAAACAGCATTCACAACTTACGTGAATCTGCTGGGCGACTTGTTAGAAATTGGCAAAATTAAATTTCCATTTTAGAACAAGGAAACAATAAGGACTGTTTCTCGCTGTATGATTGTGAGAAATTGTTTTGTACATTTTTATTCATTGCTGGGATTAAAATGTACATTTGTAAGCTTAAACATTTTGAAAATTTATATTTTATAAAGCAAAAATACTGAATCATGACATTTGGAACCTTCAATTGTTAACACTTGCTCAGTTTTTTCGACCAATTCTTTTATCATCTGTGTGCCCAAACTATTTTTTATTTTGGCAATAGCATACAGTCATAGAGCAATTTAGCATGGAAACAGACCCTTCGGCCCAACTGGTCCATGCTGATCATGGTGCCCTTCTAATTGGTCCCAAAAGCCTACATTTGGTCCATATCCCTCTAACCCTTCCCATCCATGTACTTAACCAAATGCTTTTAAATGTTGCCATTGAACCTACCTTGGCCATTTTCTCTGGCAGCTCATTCCATATACACACCACCCTCTGCGTCAAGAAGTTGCCCCTCAGATTCCTTGCCCTCATCTTAACCCCTGCCATCTAATTTTCAACTCCCCTGGGGAAGAGATTCTGTGTGGCCGTTTTAACTATGTCCCTCATGATTTTATACATCTCAGTAAGGTTATTTCTCATTCTCCTATGTTTTAAGGAATGAAACCCTAGCCTGGCTAATCTCTCCCTATAACTCTGATAATGATTTGAAATATTTGCCAGAATTTGGTTTTCCTCATTGTTTTCACTGAGTAAATGTTTTAAGAAGTTGCTGAAAAAAAACTGAAATTCCATTGACTACATTTCAATCCTATTGTGTTGACGTCCTGACATCCTAACCCTGACTACCAATGGCAAAGAAAAGCTTGTTAATGGGTGTTGATTGGAATTCCAATTGTTTTATTGTGGTATGATAAATTTTATTTTTGCTGCCTGTTGCTTCAGACATGCATTGAAGTTATTTTATCTTAACTGAGGAATGTATGAAATAGGACATGTGTAGGCCATTAGCCTGTGTTCTATCATTTGATACAATCATGGCTGATCTCTTATCTGAACGCCACTCCCCTGCACTTTCCCATATCCTTTAGTCCGTTTCAGGTCCAAAAGTTTACCGATCTCTATCTTGAATATATCTGTTGATTATCCTCTAGACAATTCCAAAGGTCTATACGTTTTAAATGAAGAGATTGGTCCTCAATGCTCAATGTCTTACCTGAGTCTTTGAGCTCTTGTTCCAGATTCTGCAGTCAGGGTAAACATCTTCACAGCATCTACCCATGAAGAACTTTGACTAACGGTCAACCCAGACTCAAAATTGGCTCTATTCTCTCTCCACAAATGTTGTCAGACCTGCTGAGATTTTCCAGTGGTTTCTGTTTTTGTTTCAGAATCACAGATCTGCAGTATTTAGCTTTTATCTTTAAGAGCTGTGTATGTTTCATTGGGATCATCTCTCATCTTTGTAAATTTTGAGGAATATAGGCCAAATTTACTCCAGTGCTTTTCATAGGACAATCCTTTCATTCTAGAAATCAGTCCAGTGAACTTCATGATCGAGGCAATGATGGCTGTTGATGCTGCAATATTTGCTCAGAGCTCAGTCCTCTATGGATTCTTCTTTGTGCCACCATTTCAATCTCGAATGTTTCCCATGTGGATCAGTGACTGGAAGTGGTCACAGTGCTTGAGCTGTTGCCTGTCCAGAGCACTGTGCAGTACCAGCTGACATGCACTGTTTATAACCCATCTCTGGATGGCTCTTGTTCCATGTTTACGATCAGGTTAACTTTTACCATCGCCAAATGGTGTCAACATAAAGTGAGCTGCTTCTCGATTGTGATGAATGCAAAAGATAAAATTAGCCAATAAGAAGAATATATAAATTGCAAAGTGGAAGGAGCTGTTAAATTCATTGAGCACATAAATTATTAAACAATAATGTTATAATTTTATCTCTTGACGACTTTCACTGGAGATTGTGACAATGTGTGTGACATGATGGCCCAATTGTCTGAGCCTAGAGAGTGCACTATTTATGGGACCACTCAACTATAAATAACACAAGTTTTTTTTTCTTTCCGGTGGGGTGGCAGAAGAATATAACGCTGAAGTAGAGAATCACTATAAATTGGAGCATTAAAATTTTATGAGATTTAGGAGTGTGTCTTAGGAAATGTTTATTGAGCAATAACACTGCCAGCATTTTCTTTCCAATTCTACCTCTTGTGTAAGTTATCTCCTTAAATTCACCAATGATGCACAGCCAACAAAGATACACATTGCATCCAACAATGATGTCCACTATTGTCTAATGCATTTGACTCATTCCCATGGCTCCAATACAAGCATTCTTGAACTGACCATTATAAAATCTGTGATAACATCCATTTGGTGCACCAATAATTCCCATTTTATGCCTGTACTCATCGTGGTGAAGGATGTCGAGGTTGGGAAAGGGTGATGATATTTGCCAGGACACGTACAACATTGAAACTTGCAGAGGCAGAACTCCTTATACTTTACCCCAATAATGCACCCAAGGTTCCGGCTGTGATCAGCTTTTGTAAGAAAGCAGCGGTCCGATTATGTTTTTTTAGGTTTCTGCAAACTTTGTTAAAGAATTTAATGAGGAAATCACATACCATTGCAATCAAATGGATGCATGCTATTTTGCTCCAGGACAAATCAATGATTACTGAATGTAACAAAAGAGAAGATTATGGCCTGGATTTTTGCAGTGGTAATGACAGTGAAACTGTCTGCGTTCAGTGTCATTACTACTGTAGCTCTGGGAGCCCACACATGCATGGAATAACATGAAATCCATTAGCTGATGCTCAGAAGGTGCACCGTATCCTGAAGGATAAGGGCAACTTATAAATCTATTTTGTTAGTCAGGAATGGGACCTGTGGTCTATTCTGTTGCCAGATGAGAAAAGAAAAGGAATTTGCATTTTATTTAGTGAAAATATAATGTAACGACTATTAAACTCTAATTACAATCAGGTTTAGATTTAGTGTGAAATTTCCTAGTGCAGATCCTCACAAGTAGTGCACAGCCTAACAGAAGTAGATAGAGCTGTGACATTATAACCCAAGTTCCAGAACTGTACTGGCTGCACAGGAAATGGAGCCTTTCAAAATCCCCACTTAACATGCATCCATGACATAAGCTCCTGGCATGATATGAAAGACTTGTTAGCTCAACAGTGGCATTTCTTTAATACTATAGGCATTTTTATTATTGAGTATTAATAGCCTCTGGATCTAGTCAATCTGTGAGCCTAAAAAGATGTTCCGATAGAAATGTACCGAAGCAAGTAAGCAAGAGCTGTTGGTGTGAAAATGCCTCATTTTTCTATTTCCAATGTGCTTAATCCTGGTAGGTACTCTTGATCGACATGAGACTGGCGATGTAGCAAAGGCAATCATTAGTTCATGTGATGACGCATCATCCACATTCATGAATGTTATGGGTTCAGTGTCTCTGGGATTTAGACCTTTTGATCCGGTCAAGAAGAAGAACACTAGCTACAAACAATCTGGCTCTTTCAAATTCAGCACCTCTCCACCCAATTTCCAAACCACAGAAAACTTCAAGTCTTCGGAGAAGGTAACTGAATTCATTTAAATAGAGGTAACTCACTCTCCTTTGTTTCTATAATAAAGGTTTTCATTGAGTTTGCACAAGAATGCTAATGATGCACGGGGTGTATGTGGCACAGTGGTCAGCACAGCTGCTTTAAATGCCAGGTTCCCGGGTTCGATTCCCGGCTTGGGTCACTGTCTGTGTGGAGTTTGTATATTCTCCTTGTCTTTACTCCAGTTTCCTCCCATATTCTGAAAGATCTGCTGGTTAGGTTCATTGACCTGAACAGGTATCAGAGTGTGGCGAGAAGGGAAATTTCACAGTAACTTCATTGCAGCGTTAATGTAAGCCTTACTCGTAACTAATAAATAAATTTTACTTTACTTTTACTTGACATCAGGATGTTAGGATGTGCCTTTTCAGTATTAGGCTGAATGAATAGATTTAGTAAAAGTGGAAGAATGGGCCTAACACCCCTGCATCAGAATAAAAGAACACAGGTTATTTTAATGCTTTACTATCCCAGTGAATTTTACAACCCTCAAGGACCCAAGATTAGCAGACCTTGCCAACAAGACTGTCTACTTGTAAGAAGAACAAGTAGTCTCTATCAAAGAGGAGATAACAGTCCTGCTTTTGGGTGAAAGTTTAATAATACACCTGTGCAGACAAGATTGGAATTTTAAACAATGTTCTGTGTACTGACTAACTGCAAAAACAGTGTGTAACTGCAACTTATAGGAGAGAGGTGGATTAGAATGCTCGCCCCTGTGAGAATTGTATTAGAGGAAAGTGCTGCTTCAGAGATTTACCTGGGATAGTTCCCTTTAAGAAGTCTCACAACATCAGGTTAAAGTCCAACAGGTTTATTTGGTAATAAATGCCACTAGCTTTCAGGGTTTGCCCCTTCATCAGGTGAGTGGGAATTCTGATCACATATAAAGGTGCACACAGTTTACGGAACACTGATTAGAATGCAAGTCTTTACAGTTAATCAAGTCTTAAAGGTACAGACAATGTGAGTGGGGATAGCATTAATCATAGGTTAAAGAGATGTGTATTGTCTCCAGAGAGGACAGTAAGTGAAATGTTGCAAGCCCAGGCAAGTCATGGGGGTTACAGATAATTCAAAGAAGTCCCCCACAATACCAATATAGATTTAATGTCAGGTTTACATTACCTTAAATCAAAGCAAAATATTAATGTTTTACTTCCTACCTTCTCACCAACAATATGCGCTTTATTTGACTGGCTCATGTAATTCCTTTACATATTATCTATAGAGGTAAAGACTTGCTGTATTAATTGAATATAACAAGTCTATCTCTTCTATAGTTCCAAAAGATAGATTGGTTTTAGCAGTACAGAGTACTTCCTACTAAACTGGCATGTTCCTTCCTGCTACCATCTCCATTAGGTAGTTACAACTGCATACAAAGTGTGGAGATTGATCAGAGGTTGGTTGTAACTGCTTGGAAATGTCAGGCTGCATGCAATAACACAACTTCCTTTTTACAGATGTAAAACTATTAAAGATAAAGTACATCACTTGGTGTGTGATAGACATGCTTGGAATGTAGCATTATCAAGTTTACATGTCCCCAAGGCACCGCTCATATTGAATTAGAGAAGATGCTCATTTATACGAATGACCCCTTTTATGATTAGAAGGTGCAATGTGTCTGTTTTATTGAATTCCTGTGATTCCCATTGGTAGGTGCTCAGATCAATTAGAGTTCCTGCTTTGTTTTTGAGAGAGTAACAAGCTCAGTTTGAAACTACAGAAGTTCGGAATTCTGTTGCTGAGAATGTTTCACTGACCTGGATCTTGCAGTAAGAATGATGATGAGGCTAACAGCACTCGCTTGGTTACTGAGGGGTAAATCGTGCAGCAACTTCACGGCATCTGCATGTGTGCTGGTTAGCACAGAAAGTTGCTGTTTATGTTGCATTTTACCCCTATAACCTTCATTCTAACATATTTCTTCAGGAGACGCTACATTCAAATGCATGAAATTGTAGTGCTTATGCATTAGGAATCCACAGGACACCCTAAAGGCATTAAGGTTCTCCTATTCAAGTGTGAGTTAGATGTTTAACCTTGTGATCTGTCTTAATTATAGGCTCCAGCACTGAAGATTAACTTTTACAAGTGTGGATTCTCATTCCTTAAATATTGAGGGTGGCACAGTGGCTAGCACTGCTGCTTTGCAGCGCCATGAACCTGGATATGATTCCTGGCTTGGGTCAGTGTCTGTATGGAGTTTGCACATTCTCCCCGTGTCCATGTGGGTTTCCTCTGAGTGCTCAGGTTTCCTCCTACAGTCTGAAAGATGTGCTGGTTAGGTGCGTTCACCCAGATAGGTGCTGGAATGTGGGGAATAGGGGAATTTCACATAACTTTATTGCAGTGTTAGTGTAAGCCTTACTTGTCACTAATAAATAAACTTTACTTTTATTTTGGATATAGTTGGACAGTTTCAAAAATGAAATAAACAGAATAAGGCATTGTGGGTCAACCCATAGCATGTGGACTGCAATGTTTCAAGAAGTGGAGATGCCGGCGTTGGATTGGGGTAAACACAATAAGAAGTCGCACAACACCAGGTTAAAGTCCAACAGGTTTATTTGGTAGCAAAAGCCACTAGCTTTCAAGCCTCTGACCCTTCATCAGGTGAGTGGAGAGTTCTGTTTGTGACCAGAATGCCCCATTCCTGAAAGCTAGTAGCTTTTGCTACTAAATAACCTTGTTGGACTTTAGCCAGGTGTTGTGAGACTTCTTACCAGGTTTCAAGAAGGCAGCTCACCACAACCTTCTCGAGGGTAACTAAGGATGGGCAATAAATGCTGGCCAGTCAGCGGCACCCGTATCCCATGAATGAATAAAAAATGTATATTTTTAATTTTCTCTGTCTCTTTCATCCGTCTTTCTCTTCATCCTTTTTTTTACTCTTTATTTCTTTTTTCTGTACCTAACGACATTAAAACACATATTCCAACATTCACTTCCTGGTTTAGAATCTGCGCTTCTCGGTAAGGGTTTTTCAATCTGGTATTGGGCCGGTGGAGGGTGGATGAAACACTCTTGCTCATTTTTTCAGACTCCTGTTGCTTGTGAACCACTAGTTTCACACTCTAATAATCAGAATGGAAGAGCAGGGACAAATGTAAATGGAATGAATGCTAAACTCCATAGTTTGCCACTTACTGCAGAATCTGGACTGATTTCAAACACAATTGATTTCCTTTTTCTTTTTTAAATATTTTTAAATAAGTGTGATTCAAAACTCTTGGTAAAATGTGACTCATGGCAGTTTCATTTTTATATCTTAGACAAGCTTAAATTAAAGTTCAAAGTTTATTTATTAATGTCGCAAGTAGGCTTATATTAACAATGCAATGAAGTTACTGTGAAAATCTTCTCATCACCACACTCCAGCGCATGTTCGGCTTCACTGAGAGAGAATTTAGCATGGCCAATGCACCTACCAGCACATTTTTTGTGGGAGAAAACCAGAGCACCTCGAGGAAACCCATGCAGACACTGGGAGAATGTGCAGACTCCGTACAGACAATGACTCAAGCTGGGAATCGAACGCATGTCCCTGGCACAGTGAGGGAGCAGTGCTAACCACTCTGTCACTGCGCCACCCAATCTATGGCACTGCTCTTTGGAGATCAGTGGATACAGACAGGAGTATGATGCCATTACATAATGCAGAAATATAAATGTGTGGATTTTTGAGCTGAACAGTTGAATTGTAAAAGAATTGTAAAACAATTGTTAAAATACTGCTTGAGGTAGTTACAGTTTGAACAATATATTGTCCTTGAGCATAATTGTTGGGGTCAGAGTTGATTTTTCATGTAGTAAGGAAATTTTATAAATTGAGATTCTCAGTGATAGAGAGCATTTGTAGAACACAAATAGACCATTTGATCCAACAGTTCCATGCCTGTGTGAACATCCTACCACACTTAGGACTGGATTTTTTGTAGCCCTTCTAAGCCCATCATTAAGAAGACTCTCAACACCAGGTTAAAATCCAACAGGTTTATTTGCTCCCTCATCAAGTGAGTGGAAAGTTGGGTTCACAAACAGGGCATACATAGACACAGGCTCAATTGCAAGATAATGGTTGGAATGCGAGTCTTTACAGGTAATCAAGTCTTTACAGGTTCTGACAATGTGAGTGGAGAGAGAGTTAGAGGTGTGAACTGTCTCAAGCCAGGACAGTGAGTAAGGTTTTGCAAGCCCAGACCAAATGGTGGGGCTTACATGTAATGTATCATGAACCCAAGATCTTGGGTGAGGCCATCCTCGTGTGTGGAACTTGCTATCAGTTTTGGCAATTCTTCATTGTGTGTCTTCAAGGCTGCCTTGGAGAACGCTGATCCAAAGATCAGAGGCTGAATGTTATACAATGATGTGAACTGTGTTATAATAGACTAACACGTAGCACGCCTCGCCACTGTATCATCCTCCCCCCCCCTCCGCACATGCACACGCACACGCAGAGAGAATTCCCTTGGCATGTTGTACACCAGGATTTGTAAAACAGGCAACTGGCAAAACAGAACATGCCTGGGGGACGCACAGAAAAGTAGAGCTGTCAGGGGGAGAAAGTCAAGCCCAGGGAGCACCCTGGCTCTGCCTCCCCAGTTTGAAAATATGGTTGGAAAAGCCAGCTGTGCAGTTGGTGGGCTGCATCCCATATTTCCCACCTGAGTTCACAATAAGCAAAGAAAATGGTAAAATTGCACCCTCTAGAGGCTGGGATGAAAGGATGCTGAATGTGCCGCTTCTGTTGACTTGAATTTTGCGGTTATAAGGATGGCAAAATAGTCAATGTTCGCATAATTACAGCTGTGAAACCTTGTGGAAATGATAGCTCTCCCTTCACTTTCCTGTGAACTTTGTGAAATTGCTGTGTATGCCTGTTCATTGCCTATCAAACGTGCCACAGAAAGTTAGAACTGAGATCTAATAGGACAAGTAACTTATCAAAAGGGATATTTATGACCATGCAATGCCATTCAACGCATTTGGCCCACAAACAAAACAAAATGTGGTGTCTCATTCCTACGTGTTGTGAATTGTTACTAGAAATATTTAACACTTTTTTCCATCCTGTGCGTTTTTTTTCTTGCTACTAATCCAGTTTATTTTTTTGTTTCTCTTTATTTGTCTTTCTGTCCTAGTTTTTACTCTGATGGTTGGTAACTCCATTTCACTGATCCATCTGTTTTTCAATCCTAACCTTCATTCTGTGGAAGTGGACTCTTGGTTCCATTGTTGACTGATGTCTTAGCTGCCCTGTTTCCTCGCTACTGCGTATGTTCCAACAATGTTAAATAAAAAAAAATGCACACTTCACTCCACTATTTAGGAAAGGCGAGCGAGAGAAACTGGGGAATTTTGGACCAGTTAGCCTGACATTTGTTGTTGCGGAATTACTAGAATCCATCATTAAGGATGAGTGATGGCACACCTTGAAAATTTTCATCTAATCAGGGACATCAGCAAGGATTTGTAAAGGGTAAGTGGTGCCTGGTGAATTTGATTGACTTTTGTAACAGGCGATTGGAATAGTGGATAGGGGCTTATATTTTGAATGTTACTTACATGGAGGCATTCAATAAAGTTTCTTATAAAAGGCTAATGAGTAAATTTGAAGCTGATGAAATAAAAACATATTATCCTAGTTGAAATTGGCTGGGCAAAAGGAGGCAGCAGGTAGAGATAAGGGCATGTACTTGAATTGGCAAGATTGACTAGTGGCATCCCACAGAAATCTGTGGCTGCCAAATAACTGAGAGTGAAGAATGGAAAAGATCACTGGCCTCAGTCTTGGGTACGAAGATAGGGAGTGCCTCCTTCCTTCATAAGCAGATACCTCCAGACCCCTTTCCACCCTTGACCTATCCCCACGATGGCATAGTGGTTAGCAGTGTTGCCTCACGATACCGGGGGTCCGGGTTCTTTTCCCGGCTTGGATCATTGTCTGTGCAGAGTCTGTACATTCTCCCTGTGTCTGTATGGGTTTCATCTGGGTGCTCCAATTTCCTCCCACAGTCCAAAAGATATGCTGGTTAGGTGCATTGGCCATACTAAATTCTCCCTCAGTATACCTGAACATGTCCCGGAGTGTGGTGACTGGGGGATTTTTACAGTAACTTAGTTGCAGTATTAATTTAAGCCTACTTGTGACAATAAATAAATAAATGATTAAACATTTACCTTTCCTCCCTTCCCCTCCCCTCCCATGACCACAGCCATTTATCTCACACTGAGGCTCTGGCACAGGGCTGCAATGTCTCTTCTGGCCACACACTGCTATGCCTGGATGAATTGGAGAGCTGATGGTCAATCAAATTGGCTGACAAGTCTCCAACGTGGGACTTCCTTTCAAGTGCAGATGGTAGTTCTGCTGCTGCCCATTCACACCGACACTCTCAAACATGTGCGCACACATACTCTTGTCCCTTACGCACACACTCAAAGACATGTGCATTCTCAGACATTCTAACCTTTCTCTCAAGAACACACACACACACACACTTGTCTCTCACACACTCACCTTTCTCCTCGGCCTGAATCCCCCTCCTTCCTTTCCCAAGGCCCGAACACCACACGGAACTTAGTCAGGAATCCCTGTTGTGCAGTATTGGTCCCTTTATTTATTTAAAGAAAGATATCAATGTATTAGAAACAGTTGAAACAAGGTTTATTAGTTTCATACCAGGAATAGGAGGGTTGTCTGGTGAGGAAAGGTTGGAGAGGTTAGGTTTGCATCCATTAGAGTTTAGAAACGTAAAAGACAACTTGATCAAAATCTTTAATATCCTGAGGGGTTTTGACAGAATGGATGTGGAGACAATGTTTGAGAGTCTAGAACAAGGGGTGACTGTTTAAAAATAAGTGATTGCTTACTTAACAGAGATGAGGAATCTTTTCTTTGAGGGTTGTGAATCATTGGAATCCTCTTTGTGAAGAGGCAGTGGAAGCAGAGTCTTTGAATGTTTTTAAGGAAGAGATGGATTGATTAGTAAGTTTGCAGATGATGCAAAGGTTGGTGGATTTGCAGTTAGTGATGAGGACCATCAGAGGATGCAGCAGGATATAGATTAGTTGGAGACTTGGGTGGAGAGATGGCAGATGGAGCTTAATCTGGACAAATGTGAGGTAATGCATTTCGGAAGGTCTATTGCAGATAAGAAATATACAGTAAACGGCAGAACCCTTAAGAGTATTGATAGGCCAAGGGGTCTGGGTGTACAGGTACACAAGTCATTGAAATTAGCAATGCAGATGGAGAAGGTAGTTAAGAAGGCATACAGCATGCTTGCCTTCATCAGCTGGGATATTGAGTTTAAAAATTGGTAAGTCATGTTGCAGCTTTATAGAACCTTAGTTAGGCCACACTTGGAACATAGTGTTCAATTCTGGTCGCCACACTTTCAGAAGAGTGTGGCGGCTTTGGAGAGGGTGCAGAAAAGATTTACAAGGATGTTCCTGGTATGGAGGGCATCAGCTATGAGGAAAGGTTGGAAAACTTGGTTTTGTTCTCACTGGTTGAGGGGCAGCCTAAAAGAAATCTACGAGATTATGAGGGGCTTGGGCAGAATGGATAGTCAGAAGTTTTTTCCCAGGGTGGAAGAGTCAGTTTCTAGTGGGGCATAGATTTAAGGTGCGAGGAGGGGCAAGGTTTGAAGGAGATGCCGGAGGTAAATATTTTACACAGAAGGTGGAGAGGACCTGGAATTTGCTGCTGGAAGAGATAGTGACTTTTAAGGGGAGTTTAATAGGATAGGAATAGAGAGTTATGGTCCCCAAAAGGGTAGGGGGTTTTAATTCAGTTGGGCAGCATGATTGGTGCAGGTTCGGAGGGCAGAAGGGCCTGTTCCTGTGCTGTAATTTCCTTTATTCAGGAAGCTGAATGCAGAATGAATGGAATTTAGAAGAGAGAGAGGGGATCTCATAGAAACTTATAAAATTCTAACACAATTAGGGTAGATTCGGAAAAAACGTTCCCAATGGTGGAGGAGTCCTGAATTAGGGGTCATAGTTTGATGATGAGGGGTAATCTTTTAGGTCTGAGGTAAAGAGAAATTTCTTCGCTCAGAGAGTGGTAAATGTGTGGAATTCACTACCACAGGATGTAGTTGAGGCCAAAATGTTGTTTGATTTCAAGAAAAAATTAATTTAGCTCTCAGTCGAAAGGGATCAAAGGATGTGAGGGAAAGGGGAATTAGGATATTGCATTTGATGATCAGCTGATCAGAGTGAATGGTGGAGCAGGCTTGAAGGGCTGAATGACCTACTCCTGCTTCTAGTTTCTCTGTAAAGTGGAAGAGTAAAATAAAAGGGAAAAGTTATTCGATCCTCAAAAGACATTTTTGACCAATTAGAAGCCATTCCCAGGGTTGAAAAAGGAAGAGGCTGAGGAATAATGAGCAAAAGGATAATACATAAGTCTGCAAGCAGTTAATATAGTGCAACCCAGCACTTCAACCCCTGTTTAGAGACTGCTTTTAATGCAGATGATGATGCAGCATCCACAAAGGAGGATTCTATAGAGCACCTAGCCATGGTTCAGCGTTGCATCTCGCTTGGAAGGAGTTGCAAGTCACTGCTAGTCACTGTCAACACTGGATATTTTTCTGTTTGCTGTTGTTCTTCTTGTAACACAGCTCAAATTCTGTCCTGAGAATCTCTGCATCAGTTCCTTGAGGACATGGCAAGGTGTATGTGACAATTCCTGCAGATGTCATTGAGGGTCTCCTGGTGAGTATGGTCCATTGGTCCATTTGATTGCTGCTCACCCTGCCTCTGTCTTCCTCTGTGTCTGCTACGGAAACATTAACTGAATAATTCTGTGAAAAATGTAGCTATGCACATGGGAGTGCATATGAAGCACTGAACACTTCAGCGTGCTAAATTTCCTCATATTAGTGCAAAATTTCAAACACATAATTCCAAATGCAAACGTAAATTGGTTTTAACATCAAGAATATCTCCACAGCTGGCAGAAATCTCTTCACAATGTTTGAAACTAGTATTAAAACAAGTTCAAGAAACTTTATTATATTGTGTGTGCCATTAAACTCTGGATCACTGAGACCTCAGAATAGCTGTTATTGCTTAATATATCATTAACTTATTTATTAGGGATTGAGGAATTCTTGTTCCTTATTTAATTCTTTCCCTTTCATTCTATATTCAGCTTCCTGCAATTTTGCTACTACCTCCCAGCACAATTACAATTCTTCCTGCTCGTGCTCAACATCATGCTCCACTTTCCTCCCACAGCACGGTGGCACAACGGTTAGCACTGCTATCTCACAACATCAGGGACCCGGATTCAATTCAGGCCTTGGGTCACTGTCAGTGTGGAGTTTGCATATTCCCCCTGTGTCTGCATGGGATTTCCTCGGGTGCTCTGGTTTTCTCCCACATTCCAAAAATGTGTGGATTAGGTTGATTGGCCGTGTTAAGTTGACCCCAGCGTCAGGGGATTAGTAAGGGAAATACGTGAGGTTACGGGAATAGGGCTTGGGTGGGATTGTGGTCGGTGCAGACTGGATGGACCGAGTGGCTCCTCCTGTACTGCAGAGATTCTATGAGCAGGTTAAGTGGATTAGCTGTGCTAAATTGCCTCTGAGAGTCCCAAGATATATAGGTTAAGAGTGTTAGTGGGATAAATATGTGAGGTTACAGGATCGAGCCTGGATTAGGTGTTCTTCAAAGAACTGGTGCAGACTTGATGGGCTGAATGGCCTCCTCCTGCAGTGTATGATTCTACGATTCTATGATTCTGTGAAAAAAATTCTCTCTGCCCAAAGCTGCTTAGGCCACCTGAATGATACTTCAAATTGAACGTTATTCACACATTCACATTCTGGGCAGATTGCACCATTTCTTCATAACTTAGAACTGACTTCCAGCAGTACGAAATCTGTTATTGTGCCTTCAATTTTCTTTTGCCACACTGCTTTTTCAAAAATAATGGAAGGTATGTTTACTATTAGTGGGTTCAATGATTGAAAGAAACGAAAGGAAGATTCGGTACTAACTTCAGTCAAAGTTTGAGGCATTTAAGGTTCAAATTGCTGAGTTCTTGTGTGAAAGCTGAATTTCTGTGTCTTAATAAATATAAGACTTTTAGTTTTACAACTGAGACACCAACAATTAACCATAGTCATCTTTGCACAATCCATGTTGTGCTGTGGCTGTCATGCTAATCCGCATTCCAAAGGAATTTTTCCATTCAGCTTATTTTAATACCGCTGAATTTAAAAATGTCAATGAATTTTAAACATTGTGCTGGCCACGAATTGGGAGACACAATAAAATTGTTGCACAATGTGATAGTCAGTGAAAGGATTAACCTTGGAAGGAACAATGCTCTCGATATACCCTGAACGTCGCCAGTGACTAACAGACTGCCTGATTATTTATATGCACACCATAGTAACGGGGTATCAAAGGACTGCTTTCACCCAACAAAGGCTGGACAACCCGCACTAGAAACCCTCACTGAGAGCTTTGTCCCCGCCTATGTCTGCAACCGTTTTCCCCGACTGCAATCGGCTGGAAGTACAATGGGAGAAAACTTTGATTTCACGTTGCCTTGACTTTTTCAACCCTGCCTTTGTTTGGCACACGTGCCGCAGAGCTCTAGGAGGGGGAGGGAGTTTGTGCGACAGGGAGGGGGGTGTGGTGTGACGGGGGCTCTTTCTTTTAATGCAGTGTAACAAATTCAGTGAAATGAAGGCGTGCGGCACTTCTGTCGGACTTTTGTGACTTGGAGTTTGAATGATTTTTTTATTATTTGCCAGATGTAAGGTGTTGGGGGTGGGGGGGGGAGAGGAAGGGGGGTGTGTAAAAAAAAAAACCCCATTTTGGACAGTCATTCTGTCCGTGTGATGGTTTTACAGCTTTGGTGGGCAATGAGAGGTGTCTCACTTAGACTGTGCTTCAATTTAGGTGAAATCAGTGTTTCTTTTTGTGTGCGCGGTGAGGCACCATTTGAATAGCATGTTGAGAGAACACTTAAGGTCCACTTGACAGGAGCTCTTGTTGTAAATAGTGCAATTTGACTCCAGCTGTTAAACAGTGCCTTTGACAGCAACCAAATAGCAAGAAGATGCTTTACTGCACCACAAAAAAAAATCAATATTTGGTTCTTGTACTTGGCAACCTGCTTTTTTGTTGTGATGATTTATATAAGAAAATCTTTAGGTTTCCCACGGAATGAGCTGTAATTGTATGGTTTTGTACTCGTGCTCTAATTTTATCATCAAATTAAACTCCTTTGCTGGGCCCCTGCTCTCACAGATGTTCGGAGCCTGAGTGCGAGTAGAACATATGGTCTTTGCCTCAGCCTGGTTCCTCCTGTGGACCTGCAGACGATGCAGGGCTCTCTGCCACTGTGTTCAGGAGTAAAGTTTGCAGCACGTTGTGGAGATGAGGCTGAAGGGATATTTCTTGCTTCATCTGCAGCGTTCATTGTCCCAGACGGCCCATATACTTAACAGAAAGTAGACCTTGTGAAATATTGCATTGGTTTCAGTGGGGGACTACGCGCCGTCTCTACTTCATTCTCTCCAGAATGTCTTTGAAAAGAGAACACCCTGCAAATGGTCATCTCGTTGCACATCGATATGATTTTTATGACATTTTGATTTTAAATATTAAGTTATTGTGTCGTGATTTAATCACTTGTATCCTTTTCAGATAGATACATGCCAGAAAGTCAGTCAAAAGATGCTAGGGTAAATACATGGGGTTATGGGGATAGGGCCTGGGTGGGATTGTGGTTGGTGAAGACTCGATGGGCATAATGGCCTCCTTCTGCCCTGTAGGATTCTAGATTTCACGTTCAGTTGGTTAGAATAGATTTAAAAAGAGACAATTGAATCTGCTAAGTGGTCAACCTTCTTCGTTTTTTTTGGTAACCATAAACACAACATGCACATTTTACTTTGTTAAAAATACGTAGCATCATAGGATAGTTCATTGAATCATACAATCCCTATAGTGCAGAAGGAGGCCATTCGGCCCATCAAACATACCAACGACAATCCCTATCCCTGTAACTCTACCTATTTATCCTGCTCATCGCTCTGACACTAAGGGGCAATTTAGCATGGCCAATTCACCTTACCCGCGCATCTTTGGAGTGTGGGAGGAAACCGGAGCACTCAGAGGAAACCCATGCAGATGCAGAAAGGACATGCAAACCCTATACGATCACCCAAGGCCAGAATCGAACCTGGGTCCCTGGTACTGTGAGGCAGCAGCACTGACCATCGTGCCGGCTAATGTGGTTGCCTCTTAAATGTCCTCTGAAAAGGCCTCACAAGCCACTCAGATTATGCCCCCACTGCACTCTCAGTTAGTGTATTTCAGATCCTAACTGTTTTTTGTTTATTAGTGTCATAAATAGGCTTACATTAACACTGCAATGAAATTATTGTGCAAATCCTCTAATTGCCACGCTCTGGCACCTGTTTAGGTACACTGAAGAAAATTTAGCATGTCTTTCGGACTGTGGGAGAAAACCTGAGCACCGGGATGAAATACACTGTCTGCACAGACAGTGATCCAAGCCGGAATCGAACCTGAGTCCCTGGCACTGTGCCATCATGTAGTTACAGCACAGCAGTGGACCATTTGACTCATTGTCTCTCTTTTGGCTCTGTGCAAGTGTAAATCAGGAAGAGGTCTCGCAACACCAGCTTAAAGTCCAACAGGTTTATTTGTAGCAAACGCAACAAGCTTTTGGAACATGTCGTTCCTTCATCAGATGGGTGGGAATTCGCCAGAAAGTTCAAGCAAGTTCTGCAGAACTCCCATCCACCTAATGAAGAAACAGCGTGTTCCGAAAGCTTGTGGCACTTGCTATAAATAAACCTGTTGGACCTTAAACTGGTGGTGTGAGACTTTCTGTTTTTGCCCCAATCCAACGCTGGCACCTTCACATCAAGTGTAAATCAGCCAGTCCCACTCCCCTGTCTTTTCCCCACAGCCCTGCAAATACTGACTGTCCATGTAAGTATTCAATATCCGTCGGAAAGCCACAATTGGCCCTGCGTCCAGCACACACTCAGGGAGTGCACTCGTGATCCTATCCTAAGCTGCGTAAAAAAAAAAAAGGCTTTCTCTCCTGTCTCTTTTGGTTCTTTAGCCAATCACCTTGAATGAGTGTCTATCTCATTCTTGAGCCTTCTGCCAATACAGTTTCGCTTTATCTACTGTATCCAGATCCCTCTATCAAATCTCCTGTTAACCTTCTCTCTCAGAAGAGCAGCCTCAATTGTCCCATGTAATTGAAGTCCTCACCATCAAATCATAGTACCCTTACAGTTCAGAAGCAGGCCATTTGGCCCATTGACTTTGAATTGATTCTTATCCAATCTTACCCCCAAAACCCCATGTATTTATCCCACTAACCTATGTACCTTAGGACAATAAGGGACAATTTAGCATGGCCAATCTATCTAACCGACACATCTTTGAACTGTGGGAGGAAACCAGAGCACCTAGAGGAAACCCACAAAGAGAACGTGCAACCTCCACACAGTCACCTGAGGCCAGAATTGAATCAGAGTCCCTGTTGCTGTGAGGCAGTTCTGCTAACACTGTGCCACCATACAGCCCTTGAAACTATTACTGCAAATATTTTCTGCACCCTCTCTATTCCCTTAACGTCTCCCCAAAGTGTCAAGCCCAGAATTGAGCTCAGTTCTCTATATTGTACATAATTTAGTCAATTTGATGGTGGATAATAATACTTGCATTACTTCCACTTAGTGGTTGAATTCTGCCTGTCAGTCAGAGGGGAAGTGTTTGTGCTCCATTTCAGATAGGTGCATACCCAGTGGGGTAACTACTGAAAGTGGGTAGTAATTGTAGCTCATGCAGGAGTAGATAATGCTAAGAAGAAGACCATGAGAAAGGCAACGAAAAAGCAGCCCAGCCACTCTTCGCAAAGCAATGGCTCAACAATCCCAGTGCATGAGACTTGAAGTAGGTCTCGTTCCAGAAGAGAAGTCCAAAAAATGCAGGTTAAATTGTATTTACGTAGCGCCTTATCGGCCGGAAATCTCTGGCCATTCACGCAGCAGGATTCTATGGTCCTCTGCAATGGACCAAGTGTGGGTAAATGGCATTAGGTGGGAGCTCAGATGCCTGTATCAATGGGCTGAAGGACCGCTTTCTGCACTGTACGATTCTATGATTCCAATGAACACAGTTTGGGCTGAGTGCCAGATTCTCCATCCTTGCATACAACAGCAGGGCGTGAATGGCCAAAGAATTCCAACCATCATTTCCCAAAGAGCTCCAAAAGTTAATTATGTCTGTTATTCAGCAAGCGCATTTATATAAGAATGTAAAAGAATCAATGGGGACCAAACACATAAACTTAGCAGTCTGCAAACAGTGTTTGCCAATGTGTTATGAAGCACAGGATGTCTTCAATAAGCCAGTAGCATATAGTTAATTCATTATATAATTTAGCATCTTCTATGCATGAATTTGAAGTGCTTTGGCACTTGGTGAAGTTAATCTGCTTGTGCAGCGAAGTTAGAAGACGTGTAACAAATCCTCGGCTGTTTTAGTCAAAATCATCCAATGTGGACTATACTTTCATGAGATACGTCAGCATCACTTCAGTCAAAATCCTGGAGCTCCCTACCATAGAAAGCATCCTATTCAGATGTATCACAGCTTGGTATGGCTCCTGCTCTGACCAAAATAGCAGGAAATTACAAAAGGTCGTGAGTGTAGCCCAATCCATCATGCAAACCAGCTTCCCATCTCGCTACTCTTCCCACTGCCTCAGGAAGGCAGCCAGAAAATCAAGGACCCAACACACTTTCTTCCACCTTCTTCCATAGGGAAAAAGATATAAAAATCTGAGATCACACGCCAACCCTCAGACTTTTGAGTGGACCCATCACACATTAAGCTGATTTTTCTCTCCATTCTGGCTATGATGGTAGCACAATATTGTGCATCTTCTTTTCTTCTCCCCTATGTACTCTATGAGTGGTATGTTTTGTCTGTATAGCGTGCAAGGAACAAGGTTTTTCACGGAATCCAAATACATGTGACAATAATAAATCATATCGAATCAAAAAAGCCCTCTGCGTATATCCACATCACATAGTTACAGTGGTTCAGGAGGGCAGCTCAGCACTGACAGCGACAGAAATGCAGGTCCCCTTAAGAGTGAACCAGGACTTCACAGTGAGTTGTGAGTAGGTGATGCTCACTGAAGCTTGTAATTGACAACTGAGGTTTTCCCACACTGTGGGCTGGCTTCTAGACAGGGAAAGGATCCAGAAAGGATGTGTAGAAATTGGATTAGTATGAAACTATAATATAAAAAAAAGATTCTGAACCACTAGAAAGTCTCCTGCTGCCTAATTTAGTAAATGGATATCCACCATCACCCTAAAGACAATTAAAAAATAGCCAAAAAAAACTGGCGGTACTCAGATCCCAGGAACACATCTTCAAAAAAAAAGTGAGGATTCAGATGGAAATGATGGAGTCACAGGTAAGTTGCAAAAGAAGCAATGTAGACATAAGGAGACACATTTTCATACAATGTGTGGTTAAGTTCTGAAATGCACTGCCCGAAAGGAGACAGGTTCAATCGAGGCACTCGAGAAGGAATTGAACTATTATCTGAAAAGGAAGATTGTACGGGTTACAGGGAAAAGGGAGGAGAATGGCATGGGATAAAGTGCTCATTTGTAGAGCCAGTACAGATGCAATTGGCTGAATGGCTTCCTTCTGTGCTGTAACAATGTTGTGATCTCCAGAACAGCACCATGAACGACTCTCGAAGCAGTTCATTCCTGCTTCAGTTACAAACGCAGTATCCTTTCTGAATTGTTTCAGGAACATGGAATTACCCTTTCAAGTTGTGGACATCAGCAACACATTGTACGGCATTATCCCAGGCTGAATGTAATGAAAAACGCAAGATCTTATCGAAACAGAAACCATTGGTCAGTCCTTGCTAGCAATGAAATAAAATGATTTGTGGAGAATCACAAGTTGAAGGATATCAGTTCTGAAATTTGATTTTTCTTAGGTCCTTTATTAGGTTACCTGAGCTGAAATATAGAAACGTGTTTTAGCAGCAGCTATCAGGACGTGCTCTTGGCAGCAGTCTTTGTGTGCGGTAATTGGTGCTTGGCCTAAAAGGTCTTCTTTAGTTAAAGTCATCAAAAGTAAGATATAAGAATCATCATCACTCATCATTAAAATACAGTCTTTAATTTTACTCATTTGATATTCAGCACTTATTACATAATCTAGGTCCATTAATATCGTTTAATGGAAAATGTTTGGCAAACGACATCTTATTTTCTAAAAATGGTTAGAACGTAATATTAATGTCAAAAAGAGTGTCATATATCTGCCAAAAGGCTCTTTTAGTATCACACCCAGAAATTACTCAAAAACATTGGTTTCTGATATTCAATTCCTCCCTTCCCCCAACACACACACACACACAGACAGACACACACACACACACACACAGACACACAGTGTATATGGGCAGGATGGCCTCACAAAGTGGCCTTTGCCCACTGTGCCTTTGGAATCTGACAGTCCCACCAACACTTTTAAGGCAGCTGTCCCAGGCTTTAGTGCATCCTTCAGCAGGTAGTCCTGGACCTTGGAATGTGCCAGTCTGCAATGCTTGGTCACGGAAACCTTAGATATTCGGGATTGGCCTCTTATTATTGTCGTGGGCCAGATTTCTCTCCCTCTCCGTGGCATATATCACAGTGGCAGGAAGCAATACGTGCAGACTGGAGGTGGGATCTTATGGTCCCACCACTGTCAATGGGTTTTCCCATTGAATGCCCCCCCCGCCCCGACCACTGGAAAACCCATGGCAGAGGATGCATTGTTGGTGGGACTATAATATTCCACCGGTGTGAACGGGAAGAAGATTTTGTTGCGTGAATCTCAGTTGCTTTAAATAGCTGACAGTCTTCAACCTCTCTCCTGGGTACACACTACGTGTCTGGAAGATCCATCCTTCTTTCTTTCTCTCTCTCTCTCTCTCTCTCCCTTCGGGTAAGTATCTTTGGTGAAGCATGAATGATACCAGTCCTCAGGATGAGCAGTGGTTTTCCTGTTTGAAACTCTGAGTGCTGCAACTCTGAAAAGGAGGAGTAAGCAAATTGACGAAGTATTTAAATGACTCTTTCACTGTTCAAAATGTGCAGTTGGAACTCGGCAAGAAAGCAGACAAAAATTGACTATACTCTTGTTCATGCTAAAGAGTGCTTTGTTATCACTTTATTCTCATTCATAATCTACATTTAATTATCTGGAATTATGCTTTATGATAAATTAATTTTGACATTGGGGAAGGTAGATCACATTTAACAGGCCTGGAGTTTCTAGTCAGTATTTTATATAATCTTCATCGAACCATAGAATCTCTACAGTGCAGAAGAAGGCCATTCAGCCCATCAAGTCTGCAATGGTTCACTGACAGAACATCTTACTCTTGCCATCCCCATAACCCCATGTATTTACCTTGCTAACCCCCTTAACCTGCACATCTTGGGACACTGAGGGGCAATTCAGCACGGCCAATCTACCTAATTTTGTTTGCGTGTATCCTTTATAAGCCCCCTGTAGACTGGCTGTATAATGTAACTACTCATACCAATGCTCGAATCAGCTTGATGATCTACAGAAATTATAGAAGATCTCTTCTTGCTGTTGGTACTGAAATAGCAAACAGCAAACAAACCTCCCCTCTTACGGAAATAATTTAGGTTCAGCCGTGTGCCCTCTCATAAATACTGGAAGTCATATTAAATTGTGCTAAAACAAAATATGATTGTCCCAGTGCAAAGGTTAGTGCAGCAAAGTAGATGGATTTCTTTTGTGCTCGCGTGCCTCATATTTGAACTGCTTTCATGGGGCAACAGTCAGTTGGCTTCCACGTTGTACTTCACATCCCTGTGCTACATCTTCCTTTGCTCTTTGATTAAGCACAGATGGTTTTTCTTTAGCGAGGGCATCATGGTCAGCATGGGTTTGGAGGGCCGAAGGGCCTTTCCCTGTGCTGTATTTTTCTTTGTTCTGAACCTATTTGCAGCAATTAGACTTTCTGGCCTTAAAGGATTAAAATCAAGGTAATGAGGATACAAATATATCTGGCGGTATATCATCTAATATTCAAAACATTGTTGCCGTGAGCACTTCCCTCCTGTGTGTGTTAATAAGGCCAGAGTTTTGTCTGACCCGTGTGTGTTATGTGGCTGTGTTGCCACAAGATGGCATTTGGCATTACAGGAAAATGCAACCTTTACGTTAATGGTCGACTCTTGCTCAGAAACAAGGGATTGGATTGGCTAATTGTCATGTTCTAATTACTTGTTCACTAATGAGAAGCGTTTGCAGGTCTGTACAGCACAGGGCACGTTGCTTGCCACAGCTGATTGACGCCTCTTTATTGAACATGCGCTGGGCCCCGCTATATTAGTTGTGACCAGGTACGTGGTGTCATAATTAAAAGAGAGACCATTTAAACAGCTTCAAGAGGGGCACAGCACACAAAACTGCGGGGGCTGCTTTTAATTTCCCCAAATGTTCAATTAGCCGTCGGCTGAGTGAAGCTGCTAGCCAGCGCTCGCACCGTGAGCACTCTTCAGTTTTCCCATTCTAGATTCTGGTTTTGTGTGCAGCTCTGCTGTATTGATCTGCCCATGCAGATAGCCCACAGCCCTTTATAAGACAGTCATGTAATGTAAATGAAGATGGAGGATTGTGTTTTGGTTCCGAGCACCAGAGTGCTTTCATTTGTTGTGCTGGAAGTCTCCAGCGTGCTGGCCCGGCCTCCGCTCACAAAATGTCCAGGCCACAAATTAAAGATGAGAGACTCAGAATCAAACTTGTTGTGAAAGCGGCTGCAAGGCAGGTGGCGTTTCTTTCATGAATATCGCAGGTGCTGCTTCAACCGAGGATGCTCAGAGATTTGGACTGTTTTTCCTGCACACAGGGTAGGGGTGCAATTCCATTACACAAGGTTTGGACGTTTTCGGGGACTCGCTGTGTTTTGCTTGCACCACACGGATGTGAGAATTGGGCGGGATTTTTCATCCGCACTCGCCCCGAAACTGGAAAATCCCGCCTGACGTTTGCGGACCTTTGTATGCTCCACACAAACCGTCCCTCCCCCGCCAGCCCACTATCGTTCATATGGCAGGTGTGACGGGAGAATTCCCACTTTTGTTTAGAAGTAATTAATAAAATTTAAGAGAATAGAGAACGTAAGCACAGCGCCTTTTGTATTGTACAGGTCATTGTGTTGATTTTTATTTGTAAAAAATTTTACCATTGCACAGAGTGGACTGGACTCCATCTCCTTGCTTGAATCAATTGAATCCAATTCATGTTGCCGAAAGAGGGACGTACGTACAAACCTGGCAGGATGGAAACATGGTCACCTGGCATGGGTGTACTTCGTCTCGGCCTTTTGTCTAAGATTAAGCATCAGATCAAGCCCAGGATGAGGTGTAACGCCTTTCCTGGTCAGCTTGGATTTTTATTTTTTTATTTCATGACTCTGAAACAGTCTTAATTTTCTGGGAACCTTTACTGACGTGACAGTAGCCCTGTAACGTTAGGCTGACGATTGGCATTACTTTCAGCCTTGACCATCATCTTCGATGGCTCAAGCAGAGAGTTTAACTTGCATCCGCCTCAGTCCAAAGTAGATCCTGTTGCAATTATCATAAGCAGCTCTGTGGCTTGGCTGAAGAAGAGAATGCAAAATACTTCAAATTATAGCATATCAGATAGATGAAAAGCGTACAGTTACTGAAGCTGACTTCCAAATTTCAGAAATAGTTTACGTTGTATGAGAGTGACAGTCTGCTTTGTGATTATTTAAAGCTCTTCTGTGACCCACTGCTTCTTTCTGCTTGGAATAATTATGATAGAATCATAGAATCCTTACAGAAAGAGGCCATTTGCCTCATCTAGCCAACACCAACAACAATTGTACCCAGACCCTAAGATAGTAACCCCCCATAATTACACTGCTAATCTCCCTGACATTAAGGGGCAATTTATCATGTTCAAATAACCCCAAACTTTGGAGCATGGGAGGAATCCAGAGCATCCAGGAACGCAAACATGGGGAGAACGTGCAAGCTCCACACAAATGATCACCCAAGGCCAGAATTGAACCTTGGTCCTTGGTGTTGTGAGGCAGCAGCACTAATCACTGTGCTCCCGTGCCACTCCCTAAAATGAAGTGATACAATCAGAATAATTCTTGCACAAACAAGCATTTTCCTAGTATGGAAGGTGGGCATAGTTCACCTCACATCTTGAATGTTTATTGTAGGCTAATACTGCAGGTTAGCCCAGGGAGTGCTAGTTTATCAAAAGTGTTGTTTTCAATAAATATGTTACAAAAATGTTATAAATATGTTAATACAGTAAATCTGTCTACTCCAGTGCCTCAGCCAGTTGTTGAAGACCCCATATCACTACTTGGATAAGAGGAGGGAATCTTAGCCAGTAGTCCTCCTTTAATCAGTACCACTAAAACCAGGTTAACCCCAGCCTTTCTCGTGGGTTGTGTGTGATCTTACGTTGTCTAAGATAGCAGCTATGTTTGTCTACAGTGTCCAGGATGCTGAAGAAATTAATTTTATGTGAAGTGACATTTCAGAAACATGATAAAGTGCAGAATAAATCTATGTTTCGTTTCATAATTTGTGGTATAAACTTTGTAAGAATGGTTAATAAAGTATTAAGTGAAAGTTGAGTGCTTTATTGAAAAGCAGACATATTGTGGTGTTAGTAAGTGATAGATATAGTGTTTGGGAAATGGTTATGTGTTTGGGAATGATTTAAGTGATTATGTAAGTGATGTGCTGGAGCAAGTTAGTAGTTTGGAGAAAGCTGGTGGATGGAAATATTTGAGGATTAGAGCTGTGGCAGTAATTAACTCATTAACATCTTCATGTGAAAGAGTTATGAAAAATGGTAGATGGGAATATGGTTTATTGGTAAAGAATGCAATGGTCATTGTCTTGCTTGAATCCACATCCATTGCTTCCTTCATTCCCTCCTCTTCTGCACATGTCTCCTTCTTTACTCTCATCTTTTGCTTTTTTGTGGTTCTCAACAAGAGTGCCATGAAGACCCCCCAAGTGTGTCGCGATAAAGGATTCAAAATTCATGTAATTAAATCAAAACTAACCTTTGTCTTAAGCTCTGTGATCAGCATCTCCAAGACATGACGAAACCTGGACTTCCCGTCCCTGCGCTGACTGGGAAAAAGCAGCATGTGTGTGCTTTAGATTTTTAATGTTGGTTGGGCCCATGCGTGTGGACCAACGGGATTTGGAATTGAAGGCAAAGGTCCCATTACGCCCACACAAAAAGCAAAAACACATAAAGGGTGCGATAACCCTGGGAGAAGCAAGAGAGAAAGGGAGAGATTTAGAAAAAAAACAGGCAAGAGGACAGGGAGAAGTTAAAAATGAAGTTCCCAATAAAGGAAGACAACAGAGAAAATAGGAGATGTGCCTCAAAATGTCTTTACCATATAGATGCACTGTAACATCTTAAAGATTGGGGACCACTGCTCCACACCTCAGATCTATATTTAGGAAAGTCAGCTGGCAGCTGAAACAGCAGAAAAACACTGTAACATACTGGGGTTTGTTAGTGGTGGGGGGTGGGGGGAAGGTGGTGATGTTGGTGTGTAAGGATGGGGCTGACGTGGTGGCATTGGCTGGTGGTGGGGGGTGGAATACTAAACTAGCTGAGGGTTTCAGATTGGCCAGAAGCTCTCGCAGTCTCAGCAGTGCCAGAGCTGTATAGAGGCCTCTACATCATGACCCCAGGAAGGAACAGGGAGGGGAACGATGGCTGACACAGAATGATGTATCCTGGGTTTTTAGGGTGAGAAGGATTCATGGGGGCAGGCTTTGGAGGCAGGTGGTGAGGGAGGAAGAATGGGCACCCCTGATGTACACAGGGCACTCCCGGAATGAGTTGCTTCACTTCGTGCCTGCCATTTTTCACGGAGTTCACAAAAAGTGGTCTGTCCACATCCACTGTATTATGGCGTGGGCAGTATATTATCCAGTTCAGGAGACTTATGAACAAGGCCTAGTTGACCTTTAATTATTCATGTAGATATAGTGTGCGGGCTGCCGATTTCAGCACTCGCCCACCCAGCTTGTCAGCTTGGGGGTGGGCAAGAAAATGGTGGGCTGAGGCAGCCAACTTACTTCATGTGTTTTTCCTTGTTGAAAACATGGCTAGCAGGGTGCTTGGTCATTCCAGCCCTTGGTCACTCATTCATTCCCCCACTCTCTCTTCATATGACACTAACAACAGTGACACAATGTGTGTAGAAAAGTTTCACGCAGAAATCCTTAGAGAGATAAGACTTGCAGCAGCAAAATAGATGATCATTGTAAGCTGTATTATTAACTCAGTATAATGGAGTATCAAAACTGAAGCATGTAGATTTAAAATAAAGACATTGGGACTGAAGCTGGATTCACATCTCCCATCTTATCCTCTTTTTTGTCATTTGGAGAGTGTTCAGTCAAAATGCATTAAATATTTCCATTTAGTTAGTTACTCACTCCCACGTTACAATCTTGTGAATTATTGTCAAAGCATGGTGGCTCAGTGGTTAACACTGCTGCCTCACAGCACCAAGGGCCTGAGTTCGATTTCCAGCTTGGATCACAATCTGTATGGAGTCTGTACATTCTCCCCATGCCTGTATGGGTTTCCAAAGGTGTGCAAGTTAGGTGGATTAGCCCTACTAAGTTGCCCTTTAGTATCAGGGGGACGAGCTAGGATAATTCATGGTGTTATCAGGATAGGGCCTGAGTGGGATTGTAGTTGATGCAGACTCTATGGGCCGAATGGCCTTCTTCTGCACTGTAGTATTCTATGATTCTAAAGCGAGTCTGAGGTGTAAATCTCATTCATGAGAAAGAGCTGGATTTTAAGTTGAGGATAACTGATCATTTTCCAGATTTGGTACTACTTCAGCTTTTCATTTTGTTCGTGGTAAATGAGGCAATCTTTAATATCGTGGAAATGATGAAAGTGCCATCAAAATGTAAGTTTTTGCATTAGCGACACTGAAGTTTTTTTTTGCACTGGACATGTATTAAGCCAGGCTTCTGTTCAATTTACAGTGTAAATAGTTGTCACACTTGCTTAACATCATTGGTTGCAATGGGAATGATGCAACTGGTCCATTGAGACACAGAGCTAAAAGAATATAGGGCATAAACTCCAGATTGTCAGCTTTCAAATTATTCTTCCACAAAAGATTTAAATTCAGGGCATTGGCACAGAGAAAAACTATCAAAAGGGGATCATTTTTTTCTTCTGGTCATTAATGCTCCCAACATGTCAATGCTTTCCAATCAAGATGGCCTGAGTCGGTGACGCTCCATAATTAGACAATGAAAAGCTCAATTTATAGAATGTGAGGTTTCTACACGTCCCAGGGCAGCGTTTCCTGCTCCCCTCCCCCACCTTCCACCATTTTATCTCGTCCCGTTTGAATACTAAAACTCACATGGTGAAGATAGTTGACTTTAACAATCAGATTCACAGAACCCCTACAGTGCAAAAAGAGGCCATTCAGTCCATCGAGTTGCATTGACTCTCCAAAAGAGCATCCTATCCAGACCCTTGCTACTGCCCTAACCCCATCACCCCAAACATCCACCAAGCCAATCCACCTAATCTGCACACCTTTGCACTGTGGGAGGAAACCCATGCAGACTCAAGAAGAATGTACCAACTCCATACAGACAATTGCCTGAGGCTGGAATTTAACCCAGGTCCCTGGTGCTGTGAGACAGCAGGGCTAACCACTGCACCACTGTGCCTTTATTTTCATACAGACATCTTCAGATAAACTCGTCACCTCCCACTTGATACAGAATTTGCAATAACAGAGTATGAACACGTAATGAATGAAATTAATGCCCCCAATAAAATTATAAATAGGGCAATGTGTTTTGTAAATGTTGAATGTTTATATGTTAATATCATAGCTTTGATGTGAACAGGATTATATTGAGTAGTCCGTAATTTGATAGAACATACTTAGATGTGAATTCTTGCCATTAAGAATCTGTTTTTTTGAGGATAAGGATTCCACTTGCTTATTGAGGACACATTGGAAAATCATGCATTTATGACCTATCATTTTCATCTGTCTGCAGTGGGTAACAAGGATGAAAAATTTGAGGCTCAGCCAAACCTCTGTTCACCAGCAGTACCGGAGAATCCTGCTGGCATGAACGGTTGGAGATCCCCACCAAACATCTTTGATTCTTGCAATGATATTATAAACTCTCAATCAACCTATTGTTCGCAAACAGGAAATGCTGGAAAATCTCAGCAAGTCTGACAGCATCAGTGAAGAGAGTTAATATTCATATATGAATGATCCTTTAATATAGCTCTGACCAAACAATCATCCTGATTCGAAACACTGGCTCTACTCTTTCTCCACAGATGCTGTCAGACTTGCCAAGATTTTCCAGCATTTTCTGTCCTTATTTCAGATCCCAGCATCTGCAGTATTTTGTTTTTATATATACATAGTTGTGTTAAGACTTAGCGAAGTTAAAATAAGGATGTGAATTTTAAGTCCAAGATCCACTGACTCTTTAATAACAGATAGTTAAGATTGTTAATTTAGTGAGTGAATATTGCCAGAAGGAAATGTTAGACTTACACTTAAGCAAATTATTCTGAAATCAAATCTGTTCTTCCAAAAATATTTTTTGGAGTTGCATTTAAAGGAATTTTAGAATAGAATAGCATGGCAGAAAGATGCCATTCGACCCATCGAGCCTGCACCAACAATATTATTAAATGAGAAAGATTGCAGAAAAGATTTAAAGGATGCTACTTGATGGTTTGAGTTATTAGGAGAGGCTGGATAGACTGAGACCTTTTTCCCTGGATCGTAAGAGGCTTACTGATGATCGTATATCGGTCTATAAAATAATGAGGGGCATAGATAAAGTAGGTAGTCAACATCTTTTTGCAAAACTAGGATAGTCTAAAACTAGAGGGCATAGGTTTAATGTGAGAGGGGAGAGATACAAAAGGGACCAGAGGGGCAATTTCTTTCATTCAAAGGGTGGTGAGTGTCTGGAACGGTACAGTTTTGTCTTTTAAAAAGCATTTAGACAATTGTATAGGTAAGATGAGTACAGAGGGATATAGGCCAAAAGCAGGCAATTGGGATCAGCTTTGTGGTAAAACCCGGGCAGCACAGATAAGTTGGGCCAAAGAGCCTGTTTCCATGCTTGTAGACCTCTGTGACTCTATTAGGGGCAACACAGTGGCACATCAGTTAACTCATAGCGCCAGGGGTCTGAGTTAATTCCCAACTTGGGTCACAGTCTGTGTGGAGCTTGTATCTTCTCCCTGTGTTTGTGTGGGCTTCCCCCTGATGCTCTGGTTTCCTCCCACATTCTGAAAGATGTGCTGGTTAGGTGCATTGACCGAGAACAGACGCCGGACTATGGCGAGTAAGGGAATTTCACAGTAACTTCATTGCAGTGTTAGTGGAAGCCTTAGCTGTGACTAATAAATAAATGAAACTTTACAACAATCCCACCCAGACCCTCTCTCTGTAATCCAATGTATTCACTCTGCTAACCTCCCTGAGACTAAGGGACAATTTATCATGGCCAATTAACCTCACCTGCACATCTTTGGACTGTAGTCGGAAACCAGAGCACCCGGAGGAAACCCACGGAGATGCAGAAAGAATGTGCAAACTCCACACAGACTGTCACCCAAGGCTGGAATTGAAGCTTGGTCCCTAATGCTGTGAGGCAGTAATGTTAAATGTGGTACTGGTGCTAATTGGGAACAAATGTGCTATCTCAAATTGTTGTTTTTCGTTCGTAGTAGTAGACTGGATGGATATAAAACCGTACCTAAAATGTGAAAAGCTGCTGGAGTGTGGAAAGAAATGTTGCCTGCAGGCACTGCCACTGCTGTGTTCTGTTGACTCAATTTAGTTCAGTTTTTCTTGTATCTGAGAAGATCCTGAAGTTGCAAGTGTGTTCCCTGTGGGCATCATCCCACACATACATGAGCAGTTGGGTTGGAATGTGTTGCAAGATTGAAACAATTGAGAGGCTACACCAGCTCCATAAACCAGGGGAATGAAGATGAGACAGTTTTTGTAATCTGTGGAACTCTCGGCTTATATTGCAGTCCATGACACTCAGCTGTTTATGTGTCATTTAATGTAATATGGAGTGGGCATGGTGGTACAGTGGATATCACAGTGCCAGGGACACAGATTCGATTCCTGGCTTGGGTGACTAGTTGTGTGGAGTTTGCACGTTCTCCCTGTATCTGCGTGGGTTTCCTTCAGGTACTTCGGTTTCCTCCCACAGTCCAAAGACGTACGGGTTAGGTGGATTGACTAAGCTAAATTACCCCTTAGTGTCCAAAGATGTGTAGATCAGGATGATTGGTGGGGTAAATAGACGGGGTTACTGGGATAGGGCTCAGATAAGAAGCTCTGTCGGAGGGTCCCTGCAGGTTCGATGGGCCGAACAATGTCCTCCTGCAATGTAAGTATTCTATAATTCTAAGTTTTTTTTTTACGATGAGTCTGTGATGAAGTCCCTATGAATCAGCCATTGATTACAGAAGGAAACAGTTAAAGAGAATATTTTATAACATTTAAAATTTAAAAAATTATTTACTATTTGACCTCAATGTAATTTTCACCTCCAACTGCATCTGTTTTTATCTGGTCTGTTTCTTGGTTTAAATGTCCACCAGGTTCTTTTGACAGCCAAGAAAGTAGACAAGTGCTGGGTTCCCTGCTCTGTGTTCCCTCTGATTCCCCAAAGTATTTGAAGTTCTCAAAATTGTTCACGTGGTGGGTGGGACTTGTTCTCAGACTAAACACTCCAGGATACACTTGAGTGCATTGTCGCACCAATACTCTGAATCCAATTTCTGTCTTTAACAATAAAGCTCATTCTTATAGTGATGTAGGTGAAAACCTGTTACAGCAGATTTTACATCAAACTTAAGGCTTATCATGCAATATGGCTGGCCAGCATTTATTACCCATCCCTAATTGTCCTTGGAGGACAGTTGAGGGTCAGCCATGTTGCTCTAGCTCTGGAGTCACATGTAGGCCAGACCAGGTAAAGAAGGCAGATTTTCTTTCCTAAAGGACATGAGTGAATCAGATGGGTTTTTCCAATGGCTTCATGGTCATCAGTAGATTCTTAATCCCAGATATTTTTTATTAAATTCAAATTCCACAATCTGGCAGGATTTGAATCCCAGTCCCCAGAACATTAGGATAACAATATAAGATTTGGTTTTCTAATGATCAGTGTCATGATCCTTGATACTCCCCTGCACAAATTTTCGTTAAGATCTGGTAGGGAACAATAATGTTTTAGAATCATAGAATCTCTACAGTGCAGAAAGGGTCATTTAATCAGTCAAGTCTGCACCAACTCTCTGATATAGTATCTTACCCAGGCCCTCTCCCCTGCTGTTACCCTGTAACCCTACACATTTACCACAGTTAATCCACCTAACGCACACATCTTGGGACAATGAGGGGCAATTTAGCAATCCACCTCACCTGCAAATCTTCAGACTATGGGAGGAAACCAGAGCACCGGGAGGAGCCCCACACTGATATAGCATTCTGTTTTGTTTAAAGTAGACAAAGTTTAATTCAAGACACTTGTTCAATCAATAAAGCCACAAGATTCCACAGATTTTGAACAAACAAAAATAAATATTACTACACTAAGTTAGAAAGACATAACAGTTTACAATATTTAGTTCATAGAACCCATTCAAAAAACATTCAAAATTACTGGCATTTTTAAGATAAACTGCCTTTTATGCTGGCTTGCTGAGAAAGTTGAAATGGAGTACACATTTCAAAACCCATCCTGGTTCACTAATATGCTTTAGGGAAGGAAATCTGCCTGGTCTGGCCCTCATGTGACTCCAGATCCACAGCAATGTGATCAACTCTTAATTGCCCTCCAAGAATAACTAGGGATGGGCAAAAAATATTGGCCAGCCAATGATGATCTTGGATGGGATTTTCCAGTTTTGGGGCGAATGCAGCTGGAAAATCCTGCCTAGGATCTTTCAGCACTTTTGTTCTAGAATTATTCAATTTGCTTGTCTAATCCTGGAAACATAAACTTGAAGGAAATATTCAAGAGCCTGTGCCACATTGAATAACTTGCAGAAAAAAATGAGCCCAATTTTAACTCTATATAGAGTTAAGCATGAGTTTTGAGTGGGATAACATGCTATCCAATCAATTCTTGTCATTCTTTCATCCAATGACAAATTCCTACAATGCAGAAGGAGGCCATTTGGCCTATCGAGTCTTGACTGACCCTCCTACCCAGACCGACCTCTTGCTCTATCCCCATAACCCCATATATTTACCCCGTATATCTTGGGACACTAAGGCGCAATTTAGCATAATCAATGCACCTAACCTGCACATCTTTGGATTGTGGGAGGAAACCAGAGCACCCAGAAGAAACACGCACAGACACTGGGAAAATGTGCAAACTCCGCACAGACTGGGGGCCGGAATTGAACCCTGGTCCCTGGCGCTATGAGACAGCAATGCTAACCACTGTGCCTCCTTGTAAGCTTGTTTATCACTTTTTTAGTGTTCTTTTAGTTCAAGGCAGCTCCCCCCCACCAATCTCTAACTCCCAATCAACAACCTTCCAAAACCAGTCTCTCATCCCCCTTCCATGTTTCAAACAGACCTGTGAATAACTCTGCCTATCTCTTTACCCCAATCACACCCATTGCTGAATAGGTGAAGCTCATCCTGAGTTAGTTTCACCTTCCACAAGTTTTCTTGACTGGCAGTCAATTTGTCCACTTGGATCAGCTGGATCCAAAGGAAAAAGAGATAATGAGATGCTGCTGTTCAGTTTGACAGGAGCTGGGTCCCCGTGACCCCCAACTTGGTCTTGCCAGGGGATTTGACCATTCCTAGCCTCTCTACACCTTTACTTGTTGTCTATAAATACCACCTAAATGCTCATACTCTCCCCCTTCTGAAATACTTCTCAAAGATTCAAGGGAGAGTGATGCCCTTGAGGCAGTCATAGAATCGCAATTGGAAAGCAAAGCAATTCAAAGCAGTATTTTTTATTTCCCAGCCTCTACTGTTTGTATGTGTTCTGGGATGTCAGAGAAGGAATCTTTTTAAACTGCAGAAACTTGCTCAAATGAGCCATAGAAGATGATGAGACAATCCATCCAGAGAAGACAATGAGTGGCACAGTGGTTTGCACTGCTACTTCACAGCTCCAGAGACCTGGGTTCAATTCCTGGCTTGGGTCACTGTCTGTGTGGAGTTTGCACATTCTCCCTATGTCTGCATGGGTTTCCTCAAGGTGCACTGGTTTCCTCCCACAGGATGTGCAGGTTAGATGCAATGGCCATGCTACATTACCCCTTTGTGTCCTGGGATGCATAGGTTAGAGGGATTCGCAGGATATGTGGGGTTATGGGATAGGACCTAGGTAGGATTGCTGTTGGTGCAGACTCGATGGGCTAAGTGACCTTTTGCACTGTAGGGATTCTTGATTCATATACATTTTTTAAAAAATCAGATTCTGGTTAAGCAAAAGTACCAGTGGATTTCAGCTGATTGGGACTGTGAGTGATTTTACTCTGAACTAAAAGTTTCAGGGAGAGTTGAGACACTAACTAGTAGCAGTCAAATTGTGAGGTTTTATGTACCTCTCCATTTGAATCAAGAAAGATATGAGAAAATATTTTAAGTTTTATGTTCACTAAATGCACAAATTGCTGTTGTTTCACTCGATGTCAGCTCCCAAGCTCTTTGCAATGTGGCCATCAGCCTGAGCAGCTGCTCTGAAGCAGCAAGACTACATTTAGGTCTGTATCTGGGTCACCCGCTGGTTTGTACTGCTGCAGAAGTAAGTGAAGTTTGTTATCAGAAAAGAAGAATGTAAACAGCAAAGAAAATAGAGCCAGGAACCCATTTCTGACTGGGAGATTATCTCTTGTTGAGCAATTAGGGTGGGAGATTACCTGCATCTGTTAGGCAAGTGGCAAGAATCAATTATTTTTTGTGTTGCTGTCTCCATTGGCCTGTGATGGCCCTTTGCACCCCTTGTGGGGGATATTTCTGAACCCTTTTCCCAATACCTTTCTATAACATGGATCATGTCAAATATTTCAATGGAAAATTATAGACACTTCTGTGACCTTTAAAGGAGGATCTTGTTCACTGCCTGTTGTCACCTATTGAGATGCTGAAAGAGAGCATTAAACCCCTCAGGACTTCATTAAGGTTGTGGCCGATCTTCTACATCACTTACATCCACTTTCCCATAAACCTTCTTTGGCCCATCTAGCCTACACCAATCCTACCCTGGCCATATCCCCATAACCCCACGTAATTGTCCTGCTTATCTCCTGGCACTATATATTTATCCCTAAGCTACACATCCTGGGACAATAAAGGGCAATTTAGCATAACCAATCAACTTAACCTGCACGTCTTTGGACTGTGGGAGGAAATCAGAGCATCCGGAGGAAACCCACGCAGACCTGAGGAGAACGTGCAAAGTCCACACACACAGTCACTCAAAGCTGGAATTGAACCTGTGTTTCTGGCATTGTGAGGCAGCAGTGCTAAACACTGTGCCAAATCCAGTGATCTCTTAGTATCCGAAATTTGTTGCTGTCACTGTAAATATACTCAATGATGTAGCATCAACGACCTTTTATGGCAGGGAATTCCAAAGATTCACAGCTCTCTGAGTGCATGAATCTCTCTTCATCTCAACCCTAAGTAGCTGACTCCTCATGAGACTTTAACCCATAGTTTCAGATTCCCTAAGCAGGGAAAAACAGCCACCTAGTATCTCTCCTGTCAAGCCCACTAAGAATTTTATTCCTTCAATGAGATTACCTCTTATTCTTCCAAACTCCAGAGAATAAAGGCTCATGCTGCTCAGTCTTTGTTCAGAGGTCAGCTGTCTCATCCCTGGAATCAATCTAGTGAACGTCTGTTGCATCCGCTCTAAAGGAAGTATATCCCTTCCTTAGGTAAGGAAACCAACATTACGAGAGATGATTTGGAATGGTCACAACAAGTGCAATGCTCTCTCACCACTTTCAGTCAGAGGCTGTCAAAGGAATGAGTGTTTTTAAAACAGTGAGTTATGTCAACAGAGCTAATTTGTGAGAGAGCTTTGTGCTTGAGGCTTTACAATACTTATCAAATGCTGTCAGATCAGCGATCTCTCTGAGCTGATTTCCAATTCTATGTTGCTGTTATTGCAATTTGTTTCTTCATGCACTCCTACAGGATGTCTTCCTCCACATTCTTCAGGACTCTAGTTCCATTCACAAAACTCTGTGCTCTACTAGCATGGGCCTTGCCTGCCGCAATTCCGTCAAACAAAATAAGTCAGGATCTTCTACTCTGACTGCTGCTGAGCTTGGAGATGGAGAGGGCATTTACTTCAACCAGATGGGCAGGGTGGGATGGCACGACGGCACAGTGGTCAGCATTGCTGTCTCACAGCGCAAGGGACCCAGGTTCAATTCTGGCTTTGGGTCACTGTCTGTGAGGATTTTGCACGTTCTCCCCATGTCTGTGTGGGTTTCCTCCAGGTTCTCAGATTTTCTCCCACAGTCCAAGGATGTGTGCAGGTCAGGTTGATTAGCCATGTTCAATTGACCCAAATGTCAGAGGATTAGCAGGATAAGTATGTTGGGTTGTGGTAATATGGTCTGGGGTGGAATTGTGGTTTGTGCAGACTTGATGGACCAAATGGCCTCCTCCTGCAGTGTAGGGATTCTATGATGGTAGTATACCTGCCACCTTTCTGCCTCCAGAGAATTGAATTTTGCGCAGGAAAGCCCATGGTGACCTTCCCATTTCATCACCAATTGAGGCGCTTAAGTGACCTCATCTTGCCGCCACTGGTATTAACACTCCTCCCACCCCCACCCCCACCCCTACTTCCCCCATCATTTATCGTAATGACTTCAAAGGGGTTATTGAGGTTGGCCTCCTGGGATATGAACTCGCCGATTGAGTTCACTATTGCCTACCCAATCAGGGAATCTTTTCTGTATATATAAAACTGGGAGTCTCAGATCTCCTGGCACTCTGGCTGCTGACACAGAACCTGTAACACTTTGTAAACTACAATAGAGCTTGTAAATAAAAGGGAATTTGGTGAAGGGTCACTGGCCTTTGCTGTCTTATTGTGGCCTGGGTCATTTTGCGTTCCACAAATCAAGTAGGTGTTTTTCCTGCAGCAGCCACAGCCTTCCTAGTGGTGCTGCTGAGCGCAAGAATTGCTGGCTTTGGATTGGCAGCCAGCTCTTACCAGGGGGAATTTCTGCCCCCTCCTCCCTACCTTGTGTTAACAAAGGACAAAAAACAAAACAGCACGGGAAACAGGCCCTTCGGCCCAATGAGCCTGCGCCGCCACCTCAGTGTTCCCACTTCTACCCGTGATCCCTGTCTATGTTTATAGGTCTATGCACTAAAACCAAATTTGAGACAATTTAGGGAGAATTTGTTCTGCCAATCAGCCGAAGAGCACATCTTTGGGATGTGGGAGGAAACCGGAGCACCTGGAGAAAACCCACGCAAGCACAGGGAGAATGTGCAAACTCCCACAGACACAGGCCCAAGTCCATGTATCTGCACAGCCCAGTGATAGTCACTGAGCTGTCATGTTGTCCATCAAATGGTCCAGGTCAAGTGTACACTAACGACGTGAAGCACTAGGATACTCTCAAAATCCAAGAGCAGCCCTCTCACGACCCATCGTGTGTATGCCCCTTGTTAGACAACAAGGTGGACCAAAGTACCTGTAGGATAAAAACAAATACATCAATATCATGGACAATTCACACACTTCCCAGGGAACTCCCAAGGCTCATGATTCCTATTTTAAATCAGTTTTCTATACCCCTCCATTCCCATTCTGTTCATGTGCCCATCTAAGTATCTCTTAAATAACTCCAGAGTGCCTGCCTCCACCACTTTACTTGGCAGCGTGTTCCATATCCCCACCGCCCTCTGTGTGAAAATAACTCTCTCTAGCATCCAAATTATACCTTGCTCCCCTCACCCTAAGCCTGTGACCCCTCGTGCTATTTGAGTTCATCCTAGGAAAAAGCTTAACCCTGTTTACTCTATCTATAATCTTGTACACCTCTATTAGATCTCCTCTAAGCCTATGTCTTTCTAAGGAAAACAGTCCCAATTTGCCTAACCTCTCCTCGTAACTCAGACCTTCCATGCCAGGCAGCATCCTGGTAAACCTCCTCTGCACTCTCTGTAGTGTCCACGTCCTTCCGGTAGTAAGGTGACCAGAACTGGACGCAGTATTCCAAATGAGGTCTAACCAATGTTTTATACAACTGTAACATTAAAGGTTGGCTTTTGTACTCTATACCCCTTCCTATACCGTTCTCCAATCCAGGGGGAGGCCTTGCCATTGCCAGATTAGTGTGTGGTTTAGCCAGCTTTTCTGAAAAAAGGTAGCACAGGTCTTTTATTAGCAAGTGTGACCACTGACCCCTCAACAAAACACCATCCATGAAGGCATTACAGGACAGAAAGGAAGTTTTTTTTTATGTTATTGAATTTGTGCTGGATTTGGCTGAAAATTGGGGACAGTAGCCATCATTTGCCGATACTCAACCACACTTTAGTGGGCACTCGAGCCAACGCTTCGAGTCTGGATGACCCTTCAGTCAAAGGGTCATCCAGATTTGAAATGTTGGCTCTATTCTGTCTCCACAGATGCTGTCAGACCTGCTGAGGTTTTCCAGCATTTTCCATTTTTGTTTCAGATTCCAGCATCTACAGTATTTTGCCTTTATTGTAGGGTACTGTAGGTGGGGAAAATCTTTGGAAAATATGTCCTTATAATTGCTGTACTGGTGAAAAGCACAACAGCTGCAGTTGCAGTGTAAACACGCACTTAGATCATTTACTGTAGATATGTTGCTCTTTTTGTAGGGCCGAAGGGCCTGTTTCCTGTGCTGTATTGAATGAAGTCACCTCCACTTAGGCAAAACGCTCTGGACCTGTACCTTGGGCTGGATCTTGTGTCTGGGGTCAAGAACCAGCAAGTGGATTGTCAATGAGAGTTTTTGGCTCCAAGCTGTTTTAATTGCCAGAGGGCACACTTGATATCCGATTAAAGTCAGTGAGTTGGATTCTGAGGCTGAAGGCCCAGTAGAAGGCTCATGCGCAGCCCCATTGCCTAAGATGGGAGCTGTTGGCGTATGAAGAGGAGCGGGAGAGTGAGAGGGTACCTTCTTCTTGAGGCACCTGCTGTACGCTTGTTAAAAAAAATAGAAAATACTCACAAATGGTGGGATGTCCTCATTGAAGCGAATTCCATCATGAGGAATTCATGTGGCCACAGCTTTGAACATCACAGTACAGAGACTTTGAGGGGCAGGGTGGATTTACAAAGCTCATTGGATTGCTGACACCTTCCCTCCTCCAATGTGCTGCTGGGAAGCTGCCTGCTTGGACTGACTGTATTTCAGACACTGCAGTTTTTTTTAGTTTTATTTATTAGTCACAAGTAGATTTACAACAACACTGCAATGAAGTTGCTGTGAAAATCCCCTCTAGTTGCCACACTGTTTGGGTACAGTGAGGGAGAATTTAGATTGGCCAGTGCACCTAACCAACACGTCTTTTGGACTGTAGGAGGGAACTGGAGGAAACCCATGCAGACAGGGGGAGAACATGCACTCTCTGCACTTTCAGTGACCCACGTCGGCACATGAATCTGGATCTCTGATGCTGTGACACAGCAGTGCTAACCACTGTCTCACTGTGGCACCGTACCTCCCGTGCAGGTTGCCTGCCTACTGACTGGAAAATGGAAATGGAGCTTTGTTCAAAAGAATAAGAGAGAGACCACAAATTGTTTGGATCAGCAATGCTCTCTGAGATGTTGCTGGAAGGAGATTCAGTCGTAAGTTTCAGAAAGGAATGAGATAGTTACGTAAAGAGGAAAATATTACAGGATTATTGGGAGATGGTGGCATATGATAATGTCACTGGACTAGTAATCCAGAGGCCCAGGTTAATGATCTGGGACTAGGGTGCAAATCCCACCAGCTGCTGCCGTTTTAACTTCAATTAATATAATCTGGAATTGAAAGCTAGTCTCACTAATGATGGCAATGGAGCTATTATCCATTGTTGTAAAAACCTGTCTGGTTCACACGATTAACACTGCTGCCTCACAGCTCCAGGAACCTGGGTTCGATTCTCAGTTTGGGTCATTGTCTGTGTGGAGTTTGCACATTTTCCCCATGTCTGCGTGGGTTTCTTCTGGCTGCTCTGGTTTCCTCCCACAGTCCAAAGATGTGCGGGCTTGGTTGATTGGCCATTCTAAAATTGCCCCTTAGTGTCCTGGGACATGTCGGTTAGAGGGATTAGTGGGGTAAATATGTGGGGTTATGGGGATAGGGCCTGGGGTGAGATTGTTGTAGGTGCAGACTTGATGGGCCGAATGGCCTCCTCCTGCACTGTAGGATTTCTATGTTTCTTTAGGCAACAAAATTTGTCATCCTTACCTGGCTTGGCCTACATATGGCTCCAGACTCTCAACAATGTGGTTGACTCTTAGCAACTGCTCTGAACTGACCCTAGCAATCCACTGCCTGGGCAATTAGTGATGGACAACAAATACTGGCCTTGCCAACAATGTCCACATCTCATAAAAGAAGGAAAAAAAGCTCTCTCACAGAGTTGACACTGACGCAATGCACTGAATGTCCTTCCCCTGTGATTCTGTATCTGTTTATTAGTACAGTAACCATGGCGGGTATTTTCTGCTTCTGTTTTCAGCAGACTGGAATAGCAATGGGGACGGAGGGAGAATTGAGAGGCAGTCCCAAAATGGGATGCCTCCCCCGCCTTTTCACGGACACAGGATGATGCCTGTGCTGGTGGAGGCTTCCATTCAGAGTGAGGGTGAGGGTTGTTTGGCAAGAAGGTCCTGTGGGGTGGGGAGTGCACTGTGGGTGTTTTTATTTTCATAACTTGGGTCGCATCTTTCAAAAGCCTGAGTTGCTGACGGGGGAGAGAGGGTGGGGTGTTGTTCAACCCTTCCCCTTTCTTCTCAAATCACTTCTCAGCCTTTTCGCTAAGATCAAGCATAGGATCAAGCCTAAGATGGGGTCTAATGTCCTATCTTGTCAGCTTGGCTCTTGTTTGTCTCTTTTATGTGGACCATGAATTGGATTCCATTGGATTTTGAATTTGATTTTTGGAGAAAGAAAGGAATGGATATGGGTCTGCCGGGTTCAGTATGAGCATTGGCTTTCTAACTTTAAGGATGGAATAAAAACATTTTTCGAAAAAGCACAGCAGGAAAATCAGCAAGGCGGCTGATGGACTTTCCTCTGCTTTTTGCGCCCAAGACAATGCTTTGAAAAAAAATTGGAAAAATTCCACCCTATGTCTGTGGTAAGCAATCTGACACTATCTCATCTGTCCCATCTTTTACAGATGATTTCTATCCAATTGAGTTTTATCCCTGTCGTTCTGCACTGATCTGTTCCCTCCACCACTGTTTTAGCCACCTTTTCCCAGCAATAATAATTCTTAAAGACGGATGGTGGAATCAACAGAAAATGCTGGAAAATCTCAGCAGGTCTTACGACATCAATAATTCTTACTTATTTCTGCTTTTAATAAATACTTTGGGATGGTTGCCCTGATGAAAGTGCTATAGAAATATAAATTATTGCTTTTGCTCAGCTAGGATTGAATGTAGGATTACCTAATATTTTTTGCTCTCAGATTTTTCCTCTGTGCTTTTAGGCAAAGCGTTAAAAATGGCTTAGTGCTCGTGCACCTGACAGAGGAATGTCAGATCGATATTTTAACTATTCATACTGTGCCATCCCATGTTACCATTTCAATGTTCTACCTACACAGGTTCCTCAATGATTTCATTCAGAACACTTTGGCCAGAATTTTCTGGCTGCTCATGCCAGTGGGATTTTCCAGTCCTGCTCCAGTGAACAGAGATTTGGCTGAGTGCTGAATTCTCCATTCTTGCTGGCGGCAGAGTGTGTGATACTGGAGAATTCTGCCCTTGTTGTGTTTGTCTCCGCCCTCCCCAAAAGACTTTGAATATTGTTTTTTCAGCTGCCAGTCAATATATTGTGGCCAGAATTCTCCAGGTCTCTTATGGATGGGCTGGGAGGCAAGAAGACTGGCAAACTGACCTGGGACTGGGGGGGGGGGGGAAACAAGGTTATCCTGCTGCCATGCCCATCTTGCCAACTGCAGGAAAACTAAGGGGTCAGACACCTACTGGAAGGCCAATGTTCCTGATGGTGGCAGAGACAAGTTTGAGGTTAATGGGTAAACCTTTAAGGACTGAGGGGAGGAGAAATTTCTTCACCGGAGAGAGGTGAATCTGTGGAATTCCCTACTGTAGAAAGTAATTGAGGCTGAAACATTGTGTGGTTTCAAAAAAAAAATTAGATATAGCTCTTGGGGGTAGAGGGATATGGGATGGAAGGTGGGATCATGGTATTGATTTTGATGATCAGCTATTGTCACAATGAATGGCAGAGCAGGCTCGAAGGACACTAGCATTCATGTCGAGAGGGCTAGAATATAAGAGCAGGATGTACTTCTGAGACTGTATAAGGCTCTGGTAGAGCCCATTTGGAATGTTGTGAGCAGTTTTGAACCCCATATCTAAGGAAGGATATACTGGCCTTGGAAAGGATCCAGAGGAGGTTCACAAGAATGACCGTGGAATGAAGAGCTTGTCGTATGGGCAACAATTGAGGACTCTGGGTCTGCACTCATTGGAGTTTAGAAGGACTGGGCGGGGGGATCTAATTGAAACATACAGGATACTGCGAAGCCTAAATAGAGTGGACATGTAGAGGATATTTCCACTAGTAGGAAAAACTAGAACTGGAAGGCACAATCTCAGGTTAAAGGAGTGATTCTTTAAAACAGAGGTGAAGAGGAACTTCTTCAGCCAAAGAGTGGTGAATGTGTAGAACTCTTTACTGCAGAAGGCTGTGGAGGCCGGGTCATAAAGTGTCTTTAAGACAAAGATAGATAGGTTCTTGATTAATAAGGTTTTGGAGAAAAAGCAGGAGAGAATAAGGAAGAGAAAATATCAGCCTTGATTGAATGGCAGAGCAGACTCGATGAGCCGAGCGGCTTAATTCTACTCCTGTGTTTTCTATGATTATGAATTATCTAGGCAGCAAATTAAAGGCCATTTCCCATCTCTATGGACAGTTTTCCCATGTCAGGAGGGCTCACTATCACGAAGGGAGACTGCCAGGTGAAAACTAGCAGCATTCTAACAGTTCTTTGGGTGGCGGGTGAGGTTCTCTTTGGACAATTCACGGCCCACACAGGAATCCTCTTGCATCAATAGCACTGCAGGTGCTTAGTAAGGCCCCCTTGGCTGCCCAGCATCTCCTGTGTCCCCGACATCATTTACCTGTTTTTAAGGACCACCATCCAAGCAGTGCCTTTCCCCAGGTACTGCAACCTCAGCAATGACCACCACTGGTGGCGACGCTGTTGAGTTACCAGCCCTCGGGGACAGGATACCATCCTTAAGTGGATAGTGGTCCCCACAGTGGCTTCTTAACCGGGCAAAACATAGACCCAAACCAATTCAGAACTGAAAAATGCCTAACCAGCTCATTCATGCATCCATTCCTCTGTTATTCGCAGTAAACCCTGCATGCGTTTTCAAAATATAAACTCATGCCTTCTATCCTGAGAGAGTGTTTCTGGCTGAAATATTGTAATGCAGCCTACATTTCAACTATTACTGTTGCCTTCTGCCTGGGCCTGTTGGCATCTGAGTAAAATAAAAAGCACTGTTGAGACTGATAAAACCAGTCCTCTGTGCCATTGAGTTTATTTTCCTGTGAGCTGCTTTCCATTATGTAAACTCTGTATTAACACAAACAACCTGTTTCGCTTTCAGTACGTAAATGAACAATTGGGTCTGTCCTCAGAGAGACCAAAGTCTTACGCTACAAAGAATACTTAACTTTTCATTTATTTTCTGCAAATGGGTGGAGATGGTCAAATTAACTCGTTGATGTCGTTAGAGGCAATTCTTTTCCAATGCTTGACGGAAAAGAACAGCCTTGGTGCCTGAGTGCTCTGGAAGCTGAATTGAAATTTAATTTTGCTGGGTGAATTATGCTTACAGCTCTCTCTCTTTCTTTCTATCTCTTTCTATCTCCTGTAGCAATATAAAATGATACAGATTTAGCTGAGTGGGCTGCATGATGAAGCAAGTGCCAGATGTGAACAGTGCTGTTGACAGTGTTTAGATTTGTACAGTACCTCAGCTAAAACTACTTTATTCTGTTATGAAAATACCGAATGGACGTTTATTCATCGAATGGATAAAAGAAATACATAATATTAAAATCTTTCAGCACCCTGAGAGCATTGTTACAAGTTGGACCAGTCACACTTTTTGAGGGGAAATGGGATTTGAGGTGAAATGGGATTTTATTAAAATCTCCCACCCAATTTTTACCCTTATAAACCAGTTTGAAACCCAAGTGCAAAATCATTTATCTTTATTTTCTGCGTTTTATGCTAGCTGGCAGTGAGGTGTCCATCTGTTCATTTGAGATTGCACTAAATAGCAAGTGGTCAATGGATATTAACTGACAGGGGTCAAAAGGGCCTCTTGACCCTTTGGGTCCTATTGAAGCAGTTGGAACATGAAGGCGTGATCTACAGCAGGATAAAAATTGCCAAAGCTGACACGGCTTTAATTAGCAACGATAGCAGGAATAAGAAGCGAAATCATTGGTGAGAGACAACAAAGGTATCGAATATAGTAATTTATTACCAGTCAGTGGATTTTTGCGCAATAGGTTGTTTACCCCTGCCGTGGTCAAAGAAAGCAAAAAGGCACTCTAATACTTAACTGGAAATGGAAGCCCTGCTGCTATCAGAGGCGCTTGGTGCTCAGATGATTGCCTGTGCCATTAGCTTGGTAATGTTTTCTCTATTGTAAACTCAACTCCCCATGTTCTTCCAGTGCATCCGCTGCAAATTGAGGGCTTTTCTGTTCTATTTGTGCTGTCAATCATTGAGCTGCTGTCCACCGGGTGGATTGGATTCTGACTGCCAAAACATTCTCAGCGCTGCCCACGCCTGGGAAGAAAGGAGATAAGCCAGTGTTTGTGTTCTTGCTGCTGCACTTGTCATTAAAGAGGAGGTTCTTTTTTTCTCTCTCCCTTGTTACTACAGTAAAGGACGGAGCCTTTGTAACCCAAGTTCGCATTTAATTTACGGGAGAGCTTACAAATGGAGTAGTGAATCTGTCTGTGGTGCTTGTGAGCAGCAAAGGGAAGGGTCTCCAGGCATTTTTCCTGGCGCAGAGCTTTTCAATTTCCCTTACCCTTGCAGCTGCTTTCACCTTGAAGAATGTGCCTACCAGTTTAGGGTCGGGAGATGGCACTGACCAGGCTGGGGTCAAACAGACTGTCACACAAACAGAATTTAATTAATTGAAAAAAAGATAATTGTATAAGATGGAAAGATTCAAAATCACTGAGATAATAAATAAATGGCAAAAACCAACTGGTATTTCATTGCAACTGGAAGTTGCAAACTTTGCTTGGTTATGTTTGAGGAAAAAAGGTTAGTTTTAGCCATTTAAAGGATGACGCCATTGAAATCTACTGACAAATGTCACTGACAGGATAATATAAACTCTGTCCAGTTTTTTTTAAACAAAGTGCATTTAATGCAGACTTGAATTATTCTGAATTTGCCACTTTATAAACACATGAGGTTACAAACTGACTGACTGCATCAGCTTCAGGGCTGTGAGTCATTCTGCAAAAGTCTTCAGCAATATAAATTTCTGCAAAATACAGGCAAAGCATCTAATTGACTAAAGTTTTCAGCAGAAAAGATGCAGCCTGACAAGCAAGCTGAAATGTGATATTATAGGGAGTGCAATAATGTAGAGCTTGATCTGCTGGGATTTGTGCATAATGCACTTGCTTTTCTGAACTTTTGCATATTATTGTTTCTTAGTGAGTTTGACAAAGGACTCTCAACCTCTACGATAAGAGTTTTTTTTTCTGCATCCATATTTTAGTTTCTTTATACTGGCAGCCTGAGGCACAGAGTCACCAGAAAACCATCTGCCAAGAAAGGAGTAGAAGGACAGGCCAAGCATGACATCTGGCAGTGCTGGACTCCAGATCCCCTTGAGCTCAATAGAGGTCCATCCTTATGTATTGATTAAACCAATACTTTGGGTGTCCATATGGCTTGGGGAACAAAAACCCGAGGGAAGATTGCCCTTTCCTGAGATAGAGGGTGACCTCGCTTTAATGCCTGCATTCTTGTTGTGGACATCAAGGGGGGAAGGGGAGAGGGGACAGGAGGGGTTGGCGGGGAGGTGGGTGGGGGCAAAAAGCCAGGTTGTAAGGAATCTAGTCATTTGCCCGGCTCATAGCACCTACCCTCTAAAACTTTTAAGATTTGACAACCCATCTGAGAGTTGACAGTTAAATATCAACCCCACCTCTGCTTGAACATTTATCAGTTGTTAGAACATAATTGATTACAACACTTACGGAGAGAGAGAGAGGAAGCTTCAGGTGGAAAAACATGCCAGTGGAGGCAATTTATCATTAACAAATAAAACTGCATAAACTACAGACAATTTGTATGCAAATCAAAGTACATATCAAATGCAACTTAATAAATTTGCCTTTTACTAATTCGCACTGTTTTTAATAAAAAGTTAAAGACATTTGCTAATAACAGGCTGGTTCCCTGTTCTATGTGACATCAATTGAGCAGCTTCTTGTGTACAGGAGCAGAATGCCATTTGGACATTTGCACTGTTTATCTAGAACGTGCAATTAATTCATTGCCGCTATCTATCTATAATACCAGACAGGCGAACACCGGCTCCCCCATCACCATCACAGCTTGGACTCTTACAAAATCTTGGTTACTTTTCTAAGATGTATACTTGCAACTTAAATACTTAACACAGTGTGCATTCACTGAGACAAACAGATGATAAGTACAATGCCAGCAGTGAATAAATTAGCCTGGTTTTATTTGAGAATCACTAATCTGTAGCAGAAGCTCCTGTAATGATTTATCCTCTGAATTGCCTGTTGCAACATGTTCAGAATTGAGTGATTGGTGCAATTGTTGGTGATGTTTAGCACCATACTTAATCTTTGGAATTTTTAGAGTGCAACAGCTTACTCAATCTGCATGTCCATTCGAACCGTTCATGTGGCAGCTCAGCAAAGTCTGCTGGGCCAGGTATATGATTCATATTCTGTCTCTTTACAGGTCACAGGTCTGGGTGTCATGTTGAAAGTGACATCCTGCAAAGTAACTCCGCAGATGTCTTTTGTGTTTGCATGGATAAGTAACTGCAACTTCAATGGGGAAGAAAGTGGGACTCTGATTACTGCAGAAGAATCAATTGTTTTTAAAAGAGTTTCTGATATCTCTGAGCCCCAAATCCAAAGTTATTCTCATTGATTTGTTTTGAGTATTGCACGACGCTGGCAGAAATACACACATTACATTTCATACCAATTGTATATTTAGGGTTAAAATAACCCATTTATCAAATAATTTAATGCTTTGAGAAGCATAATAGCCTTTTTACAATAGCATTGCATTGACTGGGTAGTTTTTAAGGCTGTACTGCATTACTATAAGTGAGAAGGGGTGCAGAATGTAAAGTATATCTCACCAGAGCCTTGTTACATTGCCTGGCTTAGAAACAGGCTCTGCTGTGGAGGAGAGAGCTCTCTGCTTCTGGCTAGTAAATTATAAATCTGAGAGTGCAGTCAAGAATGTCCATAATCTTAAATCATTAAAAACGGCTTTGCAGTCAGTTTATTAAGTGCCTAGAATGTCCAACTAATCACCCTGAGCAGTTTTTATATTTGGCTTAAAACCAGACTCTAGTTTTATTCTATACTCTATTGCATCTCAAGTAATGTTGAGACCCAAGAGTGATATTGTCTGACATTTTTGTATTGGCCTGCTTTTTATCAATCCAAATGTGGCTGATGACTGGATACCAAGTAGATGGGTCAGAAAACACACTCCTTAACACTCCAATGTGTATTAGTTTATTTTTACCCATATTAAAATCACTCAGTAAAATTATGTGGAGCTTAACAAATATCACTCATCTCTGTGTGTACAGAAATGTTGCTTCATTACTGTGAAAATGCTCTTCCCTGTTTTACTCTAATGTGGTAATAAACCAAGTAGCCTTTTCTCTTTATTATCACCCAGGGCTTTATGTTGCCAAGCTAAGCCAACTGGTTAAATTGCCGTTAGCTCCCCCCACCTCCTCATCTGGTCATCGCAAGTTCCACAAGTGAAGCTGGTGGAGTTATCTCCTCTCTGCCAAGTTTGTACGGTCTCCCCATCGGTTTCCTCCCACAGTCCAAAGATGTGCGGGTTAGATGGATTGGCCATGCTAAATTACCCATTAGTATCAGGGAGATTAGAAAGGTAAATACGTGGTTTTACAGGATTAGACCTGGCTAGAATTGCTGTCAGTGCATGCTTGATGGGAAGAATGGCTCTATTCTGCATTGTGGGGATTCTATTCAACCTCTTCAGCTATGTTCTTTTTCCCCAAGGATATTCCCTTTTCCATTCCAAATGCATTTAAACTGTGAGCAATAAGGAGCTAATCAAACAGGGTTTCTTGAGCAAAGGAAAGACAAATTTATTAATCCGTAAACTTGATAAAAACATGACATGAAGCATCACAACACATACACACAATCATGCACAGACATATACATATGCACATAGACACATTTGTCTTTGAGGTGGCAATAGGTTTTAAAGACTGCAGCTGATTGTGCTTAGCTGGTTTGTAGGGTCCGTTTGGATGAGGAAGATATTGCAATTATTATGAGGCCTCAATTCACTGGTACATTTCCAACGGAGTTGGTTTCTGGATCTGGATGACACACATTTCCAGAAGATAGAGAGGATAAGTGAGCAGCCCTCAGCCTGTCTTCTCCGCTGAAAATTTTCTTGACATCACTTGTTTCACATGCAATTTCTTTCAAGTGAGTGGGCAACCTTGCCTTTAAATACTTCACCCATTGTCTATTTTTTCCAGAAGATTTCTCTGTATCAGTGGTAGCCATTGTTTCCATATTCATACTTTACATTTTTAATGTCTCTTCTATAGAAAGCTATGAGTTCTGATGAGTGTCTGGATTATAGGAAATGTTTCTTCACATTCCCCTCCGAAGGTGATTTATTTGCTTTTCACCTTCATTTTAGAGTATGGCTTTACATTTTTAAACAATTTGGATAAAGAAAAGTACGGCACAAGAGCAGGCCCTTGAGCCCTTCAAGCCTATGCCCTAACTAAACAAAAGAAAAAAAACCATGTGCCCTTACTCGGTCTGTATTTTTATTTCCTCCCTATGTATTTAAGAGGTGGTTGGATATAGCACTTGGGGCGAATGGGATCAAAGGTTAAGGGGTGAAAGTAGGGATTAGGCTATTGAGTTGGATGATCAGCCATGATCATACTGAATGGTGGAACCAGGCTCGAAGGAGCAGGAGGAGGCCATTTGGCCCTATCTTCTATGTATTCATGTACCCATCCAGCTGCCTCTTAAATATTGCTAATGTGCCTGCTTCCACCACCTCCTCTGGCAACATGTTCCAGGCATCCACCACTCTCTGTGTGAACAAGTTCCCCCTGCACATCTCCCTTAAACATTTCCCCTCTCACCTCTGTCTCAGCTCAGAATGCAAAATTTTCAGTCAGTTGAAAGTTTAGAAAAAATGAAGAGCATGGCCTCATGACAAACTTTATAAATGCCACTTAAATACTTAAGTGAATTCTGTCTCTTGGATAGCACTAATCTTTTAACTGAATTATCTCCTCAAAGAGCTCCAGATCTGTGAAAGATAAACAACTGCTGTGTTCTTCAAATAAATGTTGAAGTGATTAAGCCTCTGTGCGGTACTGGTATTAAAGTAACTGGTCTTTTTTTTTGTTCCTTATCCTTCAGACCTGAAGCATAATTCTGCATTTGCAGAGCTCCTTTAATATTAATCAAATCCTTTTCCATTTATTTGCATGAGAAGCTGAGTAATAGATCATCTCAAACATAATTCCTGATGTTTCATAAAATGGTATAAAACATTTGAAATTTTATTTCTCCACCGTATCTTTATTTGATTTCAAAATTGTTACAGGTGAACAAGGGCATTCGGCCTATCTTACTTTATCCATCGAGAAGAAGTCTACAGTTTCACGACCACTACGACCAGGAGGGAGATTTTTGCTTCCCTACCCAGGAGTTCATTCCACATATTGATCATTGTTCGTATGAAGAACCTTCTGACATTGGTGCAGTGATTGTCTTTGGGCGGTTTGGAGCTGTGTCCTTGTCCTTCCAACATGGTTCAGTTCATGATGCTCTGAAGCTACTTTTCCTAGGCCATTGGTTGGAGTGGGGTGCGGGGAGAGGGAGAGTTTCTGCCTTCGTTTTCAGTGGGTAGGGATGGCAGCAGGGGCAGAGAATTGAAGGGAGTTCTAAAATGGCTTTTGCACTGGCAGGATTTCCCTGTCTGAGTATCCTCACCAGTGGCAAAACAGGGTTTCTGCGTCCACCAGTGATGAAATGGGGTTTCTGTCCCCACCAGGTAATGGAGTTCCCGATCACATCAAGCAATGATGAAAACCCTATTCAGATTCATTTACATGTAATTATTGGGTCTCCCCGCTGAAAAACCTCCCTCATGAGAAAGTGATTTCTTGAAAGTTATGCCACCAGAGTTCCTGACAGGTTTTAACAAATGAAGAACTGATGAATAGTTTCCCACTGGGGTGGGGCACAGGTAAATAGTGCCTTCAGATTGGAGAGGGGTCAAGTCTAGGGATACTGCTGAGGGTGTGAGGTTCCATTGGAAATGTTCAGGGTTTCCCAGGAGAAGGGGATCTTCCATATCCATGGAAGGGTGGGTCCCATATCTTGGATGGTGCAGGGAGGAGATCCTGTGTCCATGGAGTGGAATTCTTTTCTTCTCAGATCAGAAATGGGCACTGCTTGTGCCCCCTGCTCCCACCGCATGACAGCATGGGATCCATTGGACAAAGTTTCTCCACAGTTTCTGTCAAGCTTTCTGATTCTAGAAACGGGTCTTGTCGTTCGTCTCGAAAACCATCCTCTGCTTGAAATCTCCCTTGTGTCTCATGGACCAGTTTGTTTAAGTTTATTTATTAGTGTCACAAGTAGGCTGACATTAACAGTGCAATGAAGTTACTGTGAAAATCCCCTGGTCAGCACGCTCCAGCGCCTGTTCTGGTACACTGAGGGAGAATTTAGCATGGCCAATGTACCTAATTAACACATCCTTCAGACTGTGGGAAGAAATTAGAGCATGTGGAGGAAACCCAAGCAGACGTGAGGAGAATGTGCAGACTCCACACAGGCAGGAACTGAATTGGGGTTCATGTCGCTGAGGCAGCAGTCTAACCACTGTGCTACCAAGCTTCAAGCTACTGAATTAATTTGTTTCATTAACTGGAAATAGCAGGAATCCTGCATTCCCTGCAATGTCCCATTCAGTACTTTAAGGATGCTGACTTAAGTCTTAGCAATTGCAATTTGCGTCCTACATTTCAGAGAGCGTTACATCCACTTGCGGAGGGTATGAAGAACCCATTTTAAATGAAATTGACCCAATCATGCAGAATTTTGTCAAATGTCTTTTTTTGGAAAACATCTTTGGACATATATATTACATACATTTATACTGCTTTTCACTGTTACCCCCTTAAACCTGAGCAAAATGTTTCTGATACAGTCAGGATTCCATTCTGCTCCCAGCAAATTGTGGGTGGGTTGAAGTTCCAAGTGTCTTGCCTTGATGAAGTGGGTGAAGAATGGATTCAGGATTGGTATTCTTAAGTAGACTTCTTTTGGACTTGGGGTGGATGGGTGCTATGAATAAACACATTACATCAGTAACCCTCCAGTTCATATTGGCAAGTACTGTATCAACCAGAAAGATGAACTTGCATTTCATGCGACACGGTGGGGCACTGTGGTTAGTACTGCTGCCTCACAGTGCCAGGATTCCAGGTTTGATTCCTGGCTTGGGTCACCGTCTGTGTGAAGTTTACACATCACCCCGTACCTACATGGGTTTCCTCTGAGTGCTTCTGTTTCCTACCACATTCCAAAAGACGTGCTAGTTAGATGCATTGACTCGAACAGGTGCCGGAGTGTGGCGAGTAGCGGAATTTCACAGTAACTTCATTGCAGTGTTACTGTAAGCCTTCCTTGTGACTAATAAATAAACTTTACTTTTACTTTACATCTATATAGAGCCTTTCATTACCATCAGCCCTCCCAAAGTGATATAGAACTTTTGAACTGTAGTCACTAATGAGACTAATGAAACGGTGTCCAATTTTTACACTGCAAGTTCCAACACACAGCTTTGTCATAATGATTGGGTAACCTGTCTCTGTAATGTTGACTCGGGAACAAATGCTGGTTATCACACTATGTTTAACTCACTTGCTCATCTTTGAAATAATATCTTTTTTTTAATGTCCGTGTCTCAGTTTAAAATCTCATTCAGAAGATGACATGTCAGACAAAGCAACATTCCTTTTAGTACTGCTCTGGCATTTAAGCCTTGACTTTTATGCTCAAGATGATAGGACAGGCGGAGAGCAGTTAATAAAGCGTATAATGTTCTGGACTTTATTGATAGCAGCAGAGAGTACAAGAGCAAAAAGGTTATATTTAACTTATCCAAGACACTCAGTAGACTTCAGCTGGAATATCATGTACAGTAGTGGGTGCTGCAGTATGGACACATTGGAGAGATTGTTGAAGAGGCTTACAAGAATGGTTCCAGGGATGAGAACTTTCCGTTATAGCATTGACGTTAGCCGGGAGTCTTTGCAATCTGTCGTTACTGATATCAGCTGCACATTTGTTCCTTGGTGACAGAAAAATGGAGCATGTTGGGCATTATATGCAATGACTCTAACATCTGGAATAAAAGCAAGGGCAGGGAAGTATGATGGCATCAGCAGTGGGTTCGTTGTGCCCAGCTACCTGGGATTGAATCATCAGTAGTGCCTTGGCACTGTAACTCGGTTACAGCATATACGATGTAGCCTTTTTATATTGGTGCATTCTGATCCACAAATGGAGATATCGGCAGTGTTATTCACTGCCCACAGAGGTATTAGGAAGGGAAGTGCTTTATTCAGGAGAGCCAATGTTTCCACTGCTTTATCAACTGACCAAAGTGAATGTGTGTATGAACAATATATTTACATTTCATTGCTGCTTTGCATAGATGCATTGGATGATTGTAGCCATGTAGTATTCATACTTCTGTTCATAATGATGAGTCCTCCCTGAATAGCAAGGGATTCTATACTCAGCCTTTGCTAGTAACATCTATTCAATAGTAATAGACTGAGATGGAGCACAGATCAAATAATGTCCATTGCAACTAGCAGGAATATTATTGAGCATGCTACTGGCATCTTGAAGCTTGAATAGATTGGAGGCACCTTGCACTACACATCCACTGCTCCCAAGATTCTCATTATTGTGGCTGCATCTTCTGTAGAGTTACCATACAATGGGGGTCTAAGAGTTGACTAGGGGGAATGAAAGGACAGAATCAAGGCCAGAAGGGGATGCTGAAATTGACAATATAAAGCTTCACTTCAGCCTTGAATACTATTATAGCAGATTCTCAAGTGAGATAGATTTCACTAGGCACTCGAGCTGTCCCCATCTTTTTGCACCCTGCACCACCCATTCATCAATAACATGTTTCTCTATCACTCTCAATGCCCATTTATCCTCTCCAAAATGGACAAATCTAGTGTACACAGTTTAAATTGATTTAAATATTAATAATGCTGCTGTCTTAGAAAGACACGGTGATTAGCACTGCTGCCTCACAGCATCAGGGACCCAGGTTTGATTCCCAGCTTGGGTCACTGTCTATGCAGACTTCCCCACATGTCTGCATGTGTTTCCTCCGGGTGCTCCAGTTTCCTCCCACAGTCCAGACATGCTTGTTAGGTGCATTGGTCATGCTAAATTCTCCTTCAGTGTACTCAAACAAGATGCTGGAGTGTGGTGACTAGAGGATTTTCACAGTAACTTCATTGCAGTGTTAATGTAAGCCTACTTGTATCACTATTAAATAAACTTTATGGTGTTTTGGTTTCTGGATAACTTCAGTGCAAAATATCTAATGTGGCACTCCAGCTTTTTCCACTGAAAGCTCAGGAAACTTCAATCATTGGACAAATGAAGTGAAATATTTTAATCTTCCTTACATGTAGCACAAGTGAACTGTATATTGCTGTCATTGGTGTAATACAATATAAATTGTAATATGTAGGCTCATAGCCCACATCTTCATTGGGTGATGGTGGCATAGTGGTCATGTCACTCGGCTAGTAATTCAGAGGCCTAGTACTGGGGGACATGGGTTCGCACCATGGCAACCGGATGGAATCTGAATTCAAATAATAATCCAGAATCAGTAGTCTCAGTAATGGCCGCCCATGAAACTATTGTAAAATCTTATCCATTAATACCCTTCAGAGAGAGAGAGATCTGCGATTCTTACCTGTTCTCCAGAATATGTCTCCAGAACCCACAGAAATGTGGTCGATCCTTAAGTGTCCTCTGAATAGATGTGGCAAGCTACTCACTTCAAGGGTAAATAATGCCCAAGTCCTGTGAAAGAATAAATAACATAGATAAAAAGAAGTTGCTTAAATCAATAATCTGATATATTTTTACATTACTTACCTTTGTGATGACGGACTAAGCATTTAAGTGGATGTGAAGAGAAAAACAGTTCAGCTAACGAGATGCATGCTGCATTAGTGGGCAGCAGTGATGTAATGGTATTGTCACTGGACGAGTAATCCAGAGACCCAGAGAGGTAATGCTCTGAGGAACCAGATTCGAACCCCACCGTAGCAGATGGTGAAATTTGATTTGAAGAATCTGAAATTAAAAAGTCTAATGATGACCATGAAACTATTGATGATTGTAACCAACTGACTCTCAAAGGGTGCTTGGCGATGTTTTCAATAAATGCTGGCCTAGCCACTCATACCCAAATCCCACAAAAGAATAAAACAAATGGGTAATTTAACTCTTTCCATCGAACACACTTCACATTCATCTCAGGAAACTGTGGAACTCAGGTAAAGGAGAAATGTGGTTTCGTTCTTTTCTGTCCAACTGTGAGCAACATAAACCATTTTGGGACAGAGAGGAAATCTGAAGATATTACAATCCTTTCAACACCAAGAATGAACAAGTGACTGGTATTTAGACTCTGGATGTCTCTTTAAAATTATATTGAGTGTCTAAGCCTATGAGCAAGAGATTCCACCGTTACACACAACATTTCTTTCTACTTCTGAGGAGGGAAAAAAACAATTACAAATTTTCCTACCATTTTGATTTGTCTTATCTTCCTAGCTTGGAAATATTGGAGAGGGGAGAGTGAAGTGGCAGCTTCCAGCAGCTCCTTAACAGTTATCACCAATATCATTCCACATTGATGCATGTATACATCAGTTGGTGCTCTACCGATTCCTTACCCTTTCCCTTCTTCTCTCACCCCTGCCCCTGCACTCTTATATGGAAAATTTTGTGACTTCTATGCCAGTGTTTGCTGGTTGTAATCTGACAGACTCCATCCAGATGAGGTGAACAACTTTGAGTGACAAATAGCCTTGGGGTTTGACCTCATGACCTTTAAATTGGAAATTGAGCAGATGAACCATCAGAGGTCAATACATTTTTTTTTACCCCTGGCTTGTATATTAATAGCCTCCCCTCAAATATTCTTCTGACTATTTCAAAAGTCGAGCATGTCTTTTCGGCATTCTGTTGTGCTTTACAAAGGGCTAAAATGCCTTTTTTTTTGATTAACGAAAAAGCAGTGCTCTGTTTTCAACGGACTTGATTGCTGCGTCAGTGAATGATACAATCTGATCTTGAAAGAAACACAAATTAAAATCTGTTTTAATTATTGACCAGTTGAGCAACAAGATTTGTTGCGAAATGTTTTGAAGAATGACGTTAAAATGAAAATTTCAGTAATTGACGGCACTGAGCTTTAAGAATTTGACATTCTGCCAAAGGCAAGTCATGGGCATCAATATTTAGCTGTGATAATGAACTGCCAAACTGCATAATCAAGGTAAACTTTTCTTTCTAACGAGCACGGTGTGATCTAAACTGCAAAATGTTTATGCAGTTGTTATGTACACCCTGTTGACTTGGCCTTTCCAACAAGTTTTTGCCGGCCACTAGTCCACGAGCAACTTTGTTGGCCAAAATAAAGCAGTGCTTAATTATAATCTGAGCTCAGTTTAAAGGCTTTTACAAGCGATGGCTCACACGAGCTCAGCAGAGCAGGAAGCTGCTGGCTATTGTCTGAGCATCGCTACAGGGAAGGTGAGCGCATATGTTGAAAAGCTGATGCGGAGCTTACAGCCAGAAAGCATCTGTGCTGATTGTTAGCTTCCAGCGTGTGATCACAATGAGGATAAGCCTGGCTGAAGAAGTTCAAACCAATTTATGAAAAATAATTAGAACTCGTCTTAAAGTGCAAATGACTTGGGCATTAAAAACACTCAAGTATTAATGTGTTTATATGACATTCCTATGTCTGCTGCATTAACTTAAGCGTCACCCCATTATCTTAACCAGTTACACTTCAGTTGAAATAACAAACAGATAATAGCTGATGAACGTGCTAAGTGTTCCTTTATAATGTTTGGCTAATAGTCCTTTCCACCTGTCTTCCTTTACGGGCTTTTCTCTCTTCCCTTATTTTTGTGCTTTCTTTCCAATGTCCTGACTTCTTGTCCCGGCACAATTCTGCATGATATCTCGCCCAAGTGGCTGTTATTAACCCTTGACATTGAGTGTTTGCATATCACCCCACTGTGAGGAATATCAGCTTAAACTCATCTTGTCCTCATGCCACATTCACAAGTGTTCATTTGAAACAGTGATGGATCAGTAGCGATTGGGAACAGGAACACTGGCTGATTATTAAATATTTTTCAATCCTCGCTAATGCAAATCTGTGGCTGAAATTAGTTAATTCCATGAAGATCATAAAACGGTTCTATCAAGGGGCAGGGAGGGAGGCACTTCATTTGTTTTCAATTTTTTTCACAAATCATTAAGATAACTCTGCATGCTTTGTAACCACATGTTATACCATTGTTTTTCTCCATCTTTTTTCTATTTATGCCTTAGTATTTACTTGTAAACATTTTGGTGGGGTGGCACAGTGGTTAGCACTGCTGCCTCACACCGCCAAGGACCCATGTTCGATTCCTGGCTTGGGTCATCATCTATGCAGAGTCTGCATGTTCTCCCCATGTCTGCATGTGTTTCCTCTGAGTTTCCTTCCACAATGACATGTTGGTTAGGTGTATTGGCTATGTTAAATTCTCCCTCAGTGTACCCGAACAGTCACTGAAGTGTGGCAACTAGGGAATTTTCACAGTAACTTCATTGCAGTAAGTAAGGAAATGTACTTATTAGCCACAAGTAGGCTTACATTGACACTGCAATGAAGTTATTGTGAAAAATCCCCTAATCCCACTCTGATGCCTGTTCGGGTACACTGAGGGAGAATTTAGCATGGACAATGCACTTATGTCATTTGGACTGTGGGAGGAAACCGGAGCATCTGGAAGAAACTCAGGCATACAAGGGAAGAATGTCCATACAGAGAGTAACCTGAGGCCGGGAATCGAACCTAGGTCCCTGGCGCTGTGAGACAGCAATGCTAACCACTGTGCCACCTTGCCATTCTGCAGCATTAACGTAAGGCTACTTGTGACACAAGTAAATAAAATTTTAAAAAATCAATAGTCATCACTTTTTGCTTTTAAATTGCAGTCTGCATTTCCAGAAGTGACCTTGCAGCCATTCACTGTGCTGCCTGTGAAAACAAAATGGAGCGATGGTACAATCCACATTTTACTGTTCGACATCAGCGCCATTTGTGATCAGCTCCTCTCGTATCAAGAGAAAGAGCCCAAATCACAGAATGTTGTCCAAAGTCATGAGACATTGAAGAGACTGACCAATACTGAGGGGAAGAAACCACCAATGTCCTTAAAAAGAAACAAGACAACAGCATCCCCGTGTCAGGCAAATGGCTCGGTAAAAGATTTAGTCCGTGAACATTTGTTTTACAGTGAGACTAACACAAGTGGACTTGCGAGGGAAGGTGCAGGAATTAGCAAACAAAAAACTAAACCCAAGGGTGCTAAGCGGGTTGCAACATCAGCAGCGAAGAAAATGGATGTTAATATGGCCAGAGACACAGCAAAGTTGCTAATTTCCTGCCTCTTTCCCTGGGGTGTGGATAGAGATCTGGATGAACTCTGCATGAAGCATCTGGGCATGTTTGAGCCTCGCTGTCCAGTATCCTTTGGCCTTTTGTCACAGGATGATTACTTGTCCCTCCTTTTGCCGGGATGGTACCAAGTCAATCGGGAGATGACAAAGGACTGTGTATTCTGCAGCAAGATTTCGAATAAAGTTGTGGAACTTGCAAAGCAAGTCTCAAATGTTACCCAAGCTTACCCTGTCTCTCTGGAGGAGGCCCTGAACGATGAAGCAGATGGACACTTTCAGGCAGAAATGACATCCTATTTGCTATCTGTCATCTTGTTAGTCAACATACAGATGAGAGTGCCTTTTCTGTCCAAAGGAAATGAAACACATTATACAATGAGGTAAGAACAATAGAGTTAACTACTCTATTACAACAGAAATGTGATTAAGTCTTTGCCTTGACTTTAGTAACGCATTTTTGGTGTGGAATATTTACTGTAAACCTGCTAATAGAAGAGACCTTGGTTAGAAAATATTTCAAATTCATTTGGAATTTGGATAATGATCAAATTATGGATGTCAAAAGTGCCTTAATTAATGGAGATTCCCCTAGAAGATATCTTTCCCAGTGAATAGAATGTGCTGAGTGTTAATAAGTTTCTTTTCTACTTCCTTAACTATGAAACCATAGTTTCAATAAATGTTATTTTATATTCAATTCTTGTGTCTTTAAGGTTAGTCTGCAGTTTCTTATTAGGAAAATTACTGAAAGTCTTCCTGATATTCAAAAAGATCAGAGAGCCTCCATCCAACCTCTTAGATCTTTAGAATTTTTCTTTCAAATGTTCATAATACATAAATAGAATTTCTGACATTGGGTTGCATGACTTAATGTATGAAATCTTAATGAATGTAACAGTCATTGATAACAGCATGGTTAAAATTGGAATGTTCTTATGGGCTCATTAAAATTGAAACTGCTTTGAAAACGCAGCTGGCTTTCCTCAAATATAGGTCGCAAAATTCCCATCCCACCTTCTGCAGGCAAAACAGAAAATTCGGTGGCCCATTTAAAGGTTCATTGAGTTTGGACGAAACTTTCTACTTTTGGGATGTGCTCGACTTGAAAATCCTGCCCATAATTTTATAAGTACTTTATAATTACCATAAAAGGTTCCCATATCCTGCATTTTCAGCAGTGACCAAAGAGGTGGATGGGGGTAAGGCGGTTGATGTAGTATATATGGACTTTAGTAAGGCGTTTGATAAGGTGGCCCATGGAAGACTTCTACAGAAAATGCAGATGTGTGGAATAGAGGGTGATTTAGCTAATTGGATTAGGAATTGGCTGGCAGATAGAAGACAGAGGGTGGTGGTTGATGGGAGATATTCATCGTGGAGTTCGGTGACGAGTGGTGTGCCTCAGAGGTCTGTTTTGGGGCCCCTGCTGTTTGTAATTTTTATAAATGATCTGGATGAGGGTATTGAGGGATGGATCAGTAAATTTGCAGATGATACTAAAGTTGGTGGTGTGGTAGATAGTGAAGAGGGGTGTTTTAGTTTACAGAGTGACTTGGACAAGTTGCAGAGCTGGGCCGAGAGGTGGCAAATGGAGTTTAATGTGGAAAAGTGTGAGGTAATGCACTTTGGCAGGAACAATAAATGTGTAGAGTATAGGGCTAATGGTAGGGCTCTTAATAGTGTTGAGGAACAGAAGGATCTTGGTGTATGTGTCAATAGATCCCTGAAAGTAGGCAGTCAAGTGGATAAAGTTGTTAAGAAGGCATATGGAGTCTTAGCTTTTATTGGTAGGGGGATTGAATTTAGGAGCCGCAGCATCATGTTGCAACTGTACAAAACTCTAGTGCGGCCGCACTTGGAGTATTGTGTGCAGTTCTGGTCCCCACATTATAAGAAAGATGTGGAGGCATTGGAGAGGGTACAGAGGAGGTTTACCAGGATGTTGCCTGGTATGGAGGGCAGGTCCTATGAAGAGAGGTTGAAGGATTTGAGGTTGTTTTCGTTAGAAAGGAGGCGGCTAAGAGGGGATCTTATTGAAGCATATAAGATGATTAGAGGTTTAGATAGGGTGGACAGTGATAGCCTTTTTCCTAGGATGGAGAAAGCTAGCACGAGGGGACACAGCTTTAAATTAAGGGGTATGAGTTATAGGACGGATATCAGAGGTAGGTTCTTTACTCAAAGAGTGATTAGGGAGTGGAATGCCCTGCCTGCAGCTGTTGTAGATGCGCCAAGTTTGGTGGCGTTTAAGAGGTTAATTGATAAGTATATGGAAGAGAAGGGAATGGTTTAGTTTGGAGGGGCATTGCTTTTTATTTTGGTCGGCACAACATCGAAGGCCGAAGGGCCTGTTCTGTGCTGTAATGTTCTATGTTCTATGTTCTATGAGCCACACTAAATGGGAGAATAGATTCATGACGGTGCAAACCAGTGTTACTGCCCTAACTCACTCGTACACTTACTTCAAGTGTATGTGCTCAATGGGGGAGGGTCATGGGATTGTGGAACAAAGTCTTCAGATTGAGCTTTGTAGGGTTCAGAGGACCCCGCTTAAGTCCTGAGATGATAATGGCTGGAAATTGTTGTTGTGTGTGTCCATATTTTCCTAGCCCACCACAAAGGTGATTTTGGGGAATCAAGAACAAGTGTAATCTTAAGGTGAAGGGGCAGGGTGTCAAAGCATATTAATGTATGATGTCTGTGTTGCCATTATAAAATAAATGAAGGATAAGAATTGCCCATGTTAATGTATCATGCTGCAATGAAGCACCTTTGTGGAAATGTGTGGTAGGTTTATTTAGCTTCCAGAATAATGATTAGGATTGAAGTTTATGTTGACAAAGTACATGCAGAGACAAGCTACTTCTAATATTTTATTTGGATATCAATTCTGTAGCAAGATCGACCTAATGGCTCAGATCAACTTTCACCTGTCAGGCATTTGGTGTCACAAACAATCCTTTGTTTCCTGTTCTAACTGTCGTGGTTGACACCATACTGCACACACTGCTGGTCTGGATGTTAACACTGCTGCCTCAGAGGACAGGGTTCAATTCTGGCCCCGTGGAATGGGGTTTGCACCTTCTCCCCGTATCTGCGTGGGCTTCACCTGGGTGCACCGGTTTCCTCCCACAGCCCCTAGTGTCAGGGGAACTAACTGTAAATGTGTGGGATTATGGGGATAGGATCTGGCTGAGATTGTTGTTGGTACAGGTTTGATCGGCCAAATGGCCTCTTTCTACACTATAGGGATTTTATGATCTCATCTCTGCACAATGAAGGAGTGCATATCATTTAAAGAGTTTATCAATGTGACATTAAGGTTAAATACACAGCATTGTTTTATCAGATACAATGTAGCTTATTAATTCGATAGCAACAGCTAAGGGAGTTAATTCCTTGTTTAGCAATCTGCCGATGGGTTTTCTTCCAAATCATGCAAAGTATCTGCAGTGAGCAGGGGACAATATTTGAAAGAGCTGGTGGCCCAAATACACCATCCATTTAGATTTTATTCATGATAAGTAAAAAAGAATAATTTATTTTCTTAAATGCCCATCTCTAATTGTGCTTGAACTGAGTGGCTTGCTAAGCCATTTCAGAGGGCAGTTAAGACCCATCACTGTGGGTCTGGGTGACAGATTTCCTTCACTAAAGCACGTTAGTGAACCAGATGGATTTTTACAACAATCAATGGTAGTTTCATGGTCAACATTACTGAGATTAGCATTTTTAATATTCGGAATTTATTATTTGAATTTGAACTCCACCAGCTGCCGTGATGGGATTTGAACTCTTGTTCCCAGAACATTAGCCTAGATTATTGGGCCAGTGACATTGCCACTTTGCCACCTATAACTCCCTTTAAAATTGCAAAATCCTGAAAAGTAGCTATTAGAAAAAAGTTTATCATCAAGATCGTAAATTGGCTGTCTAACAGTAAATAAGAATCTTGCTGATGGTATAATTTGCCTTTTGTTTTGACAGTTACTGATGTATATCATGATAATATTACACTTCAAAAGATAGATATGTAGTAAGTTAATTGGGGAAGGTAGCAATACACTTACAGTACAATAGGAAGTAACTGGGTGATTTCGGAACGTACTGTAGGTGGGGAGTGCCATTCACTGATTCCTTAGAAAAAGAACAGTAAGCACAGGAACAGGCCCTTCGGCCCACCAAGCCTGCACTGACACATGATGCCTTTCTAAACTAAAGACCTTTTGTCTTTATGGTAAATATCCTTTGACTTAAATATTTGAGTCAAGTTCCTATCTGTTTCTGGTGGGGATACTAGCTGGACATTCGGAAGTACATACCTTGGTTTATGCAATCAACATCCTATGCTTTATCTGTGCTTTCAATTGATGTTTGCCTTGTGTGAAGCATTTAACATCTATGGTCTGGATTTTCAAGTGCTTGATGCCCCCACCTCCACCCCCACATTCCTCATCCACCCTGCGTGTAATCCATCTCCGCTGACCCCAACAGGCAAGCTTTCATTTCATGTTCAACAGAGTGTTGATTGGCAGTAGGTGGGACTCCCATCCTTTCTCGGAATGGGCACAACCAGAAATTTCCACCTTTAGTCTTTTTTAAAAGGGTTTCCATTCTCTATACTTCCAAATTCCTTTCTTTTGGAATTCTCCCCAGATGATGCTTTCATTCGGATGCCTTCATGCTCCAGGGTTTCAGTCTTTTTCTTCTGATGTTCTTCACATGTGGATCTCCATGTACACTTTTGCTTCGTCTCTTACATATGCTGTCAGATACTTGGCACAATGCTACTGCTCTAAAAACCTGTGGTAAGGAGTCACCAACCTTCTTCTGCCTCCTTGGATCTTCTTGCTTCTCTCAAGCTCACTTTGGAACAAGTCTACTACCTTTGGGCTGTCTCTCTCATCCAGAAACTTTTCCTCTGCTGCTTTGAACTTCATTGAACAGGATTCCTGTGAAATCATAGAAACCCTACAGTGTAGAAGGAGGCAATTCAGCCCATTGAGTCTGCACCGACAACAATCCCACCAAAGTTTTATCCCCGTAACTCACTTATTTACCCTGCTATTCCTTCTAATCTAATTTCTGGGATACTAAAGGACAGTTTAGCATAGCCAATTAACCTAACCTGCACATCTTTGGAGTGTGCGGGGTTGGGGAGGGAGGTCTTTCGGGTATCTTTGGAGTGTGGGAGGAAACCAGAGTACCTGAAAGAAAGCCACACTGACCCAAGAAGAACTGAGCGGGGAATTGAACTCAGGTCCTTGAAGCTGAGAGGCAGCAGTATTAACCACTGTATCACCTGTGCTTGTCCCTTAACATGACTGTCTTCCTTTTTGGCCCTTTCTCTGGGTTTGGATCCTATTTCTATGTTATAGGATTGCTCCTTGTCCCTCTACTGTTTCCTGTTCCTTTGGACACTTTGTCCAGAACAGTGCTCAGCTCTCAGGCCACCTGACCTTCACACTGTTTCACTTTTGTTCTTTTTATTTCTCTCTGCGGGGCTGATCATCAAATTCAATATCCTGATCCACTCCTCCTTCCCCCCATATCTTTTGATCGCTTTAGCCCCAAGTGCTGCACCTACTTTTTTCTTGGATTCACACAATGCTTTGGCCTCAACCACTTTCTGTGGGAGTGAATTCCACAGATTCACCATCCTCTGGGAGAAGAGATTTCTCCTCACCTCAATTCCAAGAATAAGAGATCAGTATGGGAATAGTTTACAGGGCAGCTAAGAGTAGTCACATGGTAGGATAGAGTACACAGGAAGAGATAAATGAGGTGTATAAGAAAGGTACTATAGTAATCTACATATAGATTGGGTAAATCAGATTGGCAAGATAGCCTAGAACATAAGTTCATGGAGTCTATTTGGGGCAATTTCTTAGAGCAATATGTCCTAGAGCCAACCTGGGAGCAGACTACTCTAGATTTGGTAATAAGCAAGGAGATAGGATTAATCAATAACCTCATAGTACAGGAGCTTCTAGGCACCAGTGATCATAACATGATAGAATTTCATATTCAGTTAAAGGGGGAGAAATATGGCTGTAAGATAGATGTTTTTAAACCTGAACAAAATAGTGTTGAGCCCTCTGATGGTAATGATGGCTTTTCCTGCCATGTTTTGCAACGCTTAGTGACAGTCATCTTCCTGCAAGAGTTCCACACCATGGTGCTGGTTGGGTGGCCTGTGATTCACTCACCCCACAATCACCTCAGCATCCTCAGGCCACCACATTTAAAGGCCACCCCAGCACACACCAGCCTCATTTCAAGATCGCTGTGAAATGATGACTGCCAAGAAATCTGCCCTCGACCCCCTCCCCGGTTTTTGAACACCTCCCTGGAGAGACTGCCCGAGGCCTGATATGCTATGCTATATCTGCAGGAAGATAACCAGCAGTAACGTGACAAGCCCGGCTTGGGTGGTCAGCGCTAATGCCCTGCAGAAGAGGACGGACATCCAGTGCAGGAAGAGGATGAATAATCCCTTCCGTTCTGTTTCGTGTTCCAGCATCTGCAGTATTTTATCTTAAACCTAGTGGACTCAGTTTAAAGATGAGACTCCTCTCCTTTAAGATGGAGATGAGGAGAATTATTTTTAGAGGGACATTAATTGGTGGCATTCTGTTCCCCACAGCACCGTGGGGGCTGTTTCACTGAATTTATTATTCAAGATTGAGTTAGACAGATTTTCAATAGGCAAAGGGGCCTAGGGTTGTGGAGGGGATCCGGCAAACTGGGGGGTTTGAAATCACAACTAGATCTGCCATGATCTCATTGAATGGTGAAGCAGGTTTGAAGGGTTGAATGGCCAATTCCTGCTCCTTGGTCTTATGTTCCTAAATGTACAACAAACCATTAGCATTCCTCCAAAGTGATTATTGAAGTAAAATTGCGCTGTGGTTTAACATGTTTAGAGAACATTTCTTTGCCTTTATTTGAAAAAAATGGGAGGCGATGGCCTAGTGGTATTATCGCTATACTATTAATCTAGAAACTCAGCTAATGTTCTGGGGACCTGGGTTCAAACCTTGCCATGGCAAGTAATGGAAATTAAATAAAAGATCTCTGGAATTAAGAATCTACCACTGACCATGAAAAGATTGCCAATTGTCAGAAAAAAATCTGGTTTATTAATGTCCTTTAAGGAAGGAAATCTGCCATCTTTACCTGGTCTGGCTTACTTGTAACTCCAGAGTCACGGCAATATGGTTGACTCTCAACTGCCCTCTAAACAAGGGCGACCAGGGATGAGCAATAAATGCTGGCCCAGCCAGGATCAACCATATCCTATGGATGAATAATAAAAAAAATTGAATAGAAGAGAGTTCACTGCTTTGCAGTAAGGATATGTAGTAACCTTCTGTTAAATCAATCCATAAATTCAATTGTAAAAATCTCTTTGAGTTTGTTTTGCTGCTTTGATTTTGGGCTTGGTTTTATGCAACCTTGCATTTGATGAGTTTGGTATTTGGGATGGGAGAGGATGCTGCTATTTTATGCTCATAATGTATTAGAAGTCTTTATTTGAGATGGTACACATTACCGGTCATCTGCTGTCCACACTTGCCCTCATACTTTTGGTGAAATATATTTCTGCGCATTACATTCACATGCTGACCACATAACTATCTATGCTGTAATGCTCAGAATTCAAAATTACTTCATCAAGTTTATGTACTAATGTAACAAATCCCACGGAGAGCAATCTTTACATACAGTCATCATTTATTAATTATTTTTCATCAGCATACTCTTCCAGGTGACTTACATGCAGTGATGACACTACATATGTAACAGATTTCATTTACGATCCTGAAAATGCCCCACTCCATTGCTTCCAGATCTTTCTGCAGTTTGTTTACTTTCCTCTGAGTCCACACCCAGGTTTAATCAATCAAACACAGTGAGCACTAATAGTAAATGGACACATATAATCAAATTCAGAACAATTGAGCACCTCCTCTTGTCTCCAAATGTGATGACTCTTTCCCAAGTTCCCAGTCATAGGATCTAATTCATCATACAATCCTTACAGTGTGAGAGGTCAATAAGCCCTTCAAGCTTGCACCAATAATTTCATCCAAACCCTATCCCCATAACCCCACATATTTCCCTCACTAATCCACTGACATTAAGGGGGCTGTTTAGCATGGCCAGTCAACCAAACCTGCACTTCTTTGGATTGTGGGAAGAAACTGCACACGAGGGAAATGTGCAAACTCCACACAGCCAGTCACCTGAGGTGGGAATTGAACCCAGGTCCCAGGCACAGTGAGGTACATGTCTTTGTGCTGCCCATTCATGGCCATTTGTTATCAGGGATCAAGTCACAGAGGTGGGGATCACAGCCGGTACCAATCTTATATGATGTCCACGTGTGGGAATTTCAACCAGAGTCAGTGGATAATGATTTGGAGAGAGAACCTGGACTGACTTGAATCTCCTTAAGTTGGTCTGCTGAAGCTAACACTGGCTTCCCGACTGCAGCCTCCTGTTTGGGAACAGCTAGTTCAACCCGCTCATAGATTTAATCACGTAATTGGTTAATCTGGAAGCAGAAGTGTGATTTCAAGGCTCAGTATTTATACTGCTTTGTAAACTGGTGCATGCTACAGATGTGGGTTACCCTCAAATTAGGCAAAGCAGTAACTTCTGCATAAAATCAGATCCCAGGACAGTAAATAATCACCTTTATCCAAATCATGGCAGTAAATCTATATGTGCAACTGCAAGCCAGAAGCTTTTAAGAATGACCAATAATTTAATAAATACTTCTAACTTTGAGGTAAATGGTTTCCTTTCTGACAAAATTACCTTAAATCGCAATATTACAGAGGAATTTCATATTTAGTTGAAAGCTGCTTTTGAAAGGGCTGAAGCTAAACTAACAAACCAAGCTGCTGTCTTATTGAAGGCTACTTAAGAATTCTGCAGTGTTTACTATCTGATGGACTCAAAGCTCGAAGGCTGTGTTGGATAATCTGAAAGTAAACAGTACCTCTGTATTTGATCGCAATGTGTAAAGCTGCTGGTGGGGCAAATCGATCTTTGAGTGGCATTGAAAAATTCTTGTCGGCAAATATTCCATTAAACAGCACCAGTTCCTGTGTTGCTATTCCTTTGCTTACCATTCTTGTATCTGGCATCTGAAACTGCAAGGGATCTCCATGGTTATTGGAAATATCCATTTTATTCATTGGCTAGGTTTCTTTTTCTAAAAAATTAACTGTTCACACAAGATATTATTTCTTCAATTCTGGAAGTTCAAGATTTAAGCCATTCACATCAAAAATAAAAATCGTTCTGCACGGATGGAGTAAATGTGCCAAACTTCTTAGAGAAATGAACTATGTTTTGTCCCTGCCCTGATGATGAATCTCCGATAGTTGTGTTGCCACTTTGTTTAATTGCAAATAAATACAATTAGTGAGGGAAGGTGATGGCTTAATGGTATTATTACTAAACTATTAATCGAGAAACTCAGCTGGGGACCTGGGTTTGAAATCTGCCACGGTAGATGGTGCAATTTGAATTCAATTAAATATATCTGGAATTAAGAATTTACTGATGACTATGAAACCATTATTGAAAAAACCTATCTGGTTTATTAATTTCCTTTAGGGAAGGGAATCTGCTATCATTACCTGATCTGGCCTACTTGTGACTCCAGAGTCACAGCAATGTGGTTGACGCTCAACTGTCCTCAGGCAAACAGAGATGGACAATAAATGCTGGACAGTCAGTGAAGTCCAACTCCATGAATGAATTTAAAAAAAAATTAGTTGTATTTATTCCAATAACAAGCTAAAATTCTGGAAATGGATATCAGGGCATTCATTTTAATTTTTTTTAGATCTGGGCCTTTATCAAAACTCATTCATCATGCTCAAGTCATTTTACTGCATAGCATTTGTTGAGTTTCAAAAATATCTAAGTGCATGAAGTTAGTAGTTGACGAATATTGTATTTGTGCATTCTAACGTAGCTACTCCGATCTATAGTAGGTCTGAAGCTGCAAGGTCATTTTGTTTTTTATATATTTGATTGATTTGAGACTTATTAATGATCTAACATTAAATAATGATGCCAAGATGAGTACATTCATTGCAATGTGATCATAAATTCCTTTATAATACATTAATTGATTCACCAGGCATACTGCACGGAAGGGAGTTGCCATCTAAATTTGCCACTGTTGAAAACAGCTTCACGTTCAGCAGTAAAACATTGGGCTTACAAAAGTCCCATTTTGTTGCCTACTTAAATTGACCATTCTACACAAGTTGCCCAATTAATCCATCCATTTAGCTGATTGTCTGATTGCAGCAATGATCCATTGATTACTCATTCTAAGGTGTTCCCACTCTCAAGTTTATTGAGAAGTGCTTTAAAAACTGATACCGTAATCTGTGCCATTGCAAACTTAATGTGCAGCACAGTCAAATATCTCCCTTTGCTTTGTAATGCGTGCTCCCGTTGGCAGCAGTGAGCACGTGAGCAGCAATTCAGAATGATTGTGCAGAGCTGTTGAAGTTAGATGTAGCCCTGCACACTGCCATTTTGTGTTGGGGGAGGGGAGTTCTATTTAAGGGCAAGGGTTTCAACTGTAACCTGACATATTTTAGAAAATAGACTGTGCTGCCTTCTAATACCAATACATTTCCAGAGCCACATTCCCCCGCCCACTCCTAGGCTGGTGGGCCTTTGAATAAAGTAGCCATATAATCTCCACATTTCCTCAGGTCAGACCCTGACACTTGCGTCAAAGATAAAACTACTTGTTCAATTTCACGGCAAAATGTGGAATACATATCATTTTTATTTAGAATCGGGGGAGACCTTGGAATGTAAAACACTTGTGAAAGACTGAAAATATTCTATTCATCCAGTACAATCATCGAATTTCTGTTTGAATGAGCTGAGATCTGGTTGTTTTGAAACGTGAACTCTGCAATTTTCAGTTAAACGTTCACAGTTGTGGACACATTGCAATCCTCGAGTGCTGAATTCTTTACGGTTGTGCTTGTGGATAGAACGTTTGTAACACGCAAACGTGAAAGTGAAGCTATCTTTTTGATGTTAAGGTGAAATGGTTTAAGTAGATCTCAGCCTTTTCCTTCGGTAACTAGCGTTTTGTTACTGTTTCCCAGACAGCAGAAAGTGGATTGCCAGCGAGGGAAGGGTGATGCGTCGCAGCCAACGATCCCTGCATTCTCTGGAGAAATGATGCCAAGTAAGTGTTGATTGACAGAAAAGAAATAGGAACGAACTTTCCAGGAGAACAATTCTGAAACTGATGCTTGGAGAATAAAAGGATGTCTTTGTTTCACTCTTCCCAGAGGTGTTAATTGCTGACTGGTAGAGGCGGCTCCACAAGGAATGGGTAACCTCGGGTACTTTAGCCAAATAGTGGGAGAAACATAAGGGGGGATTTACTGACCTCGCCACATCTGATGTAAATGGCACCAATCCCAGAAACTAGTGTGTGTACTTAAAAATTGGTTCCAAATCTGGCGCAAAACAGTTTACAATTGTCTCATTGTAATGGCGGACACCAGATCCTGTCCAAAAATGAATGCGAGGCTGATAAGCCATATTTAAAGCAGTGTTTAAATATGCACAGCCCACTCGACACCAGATTCTCCCAGCTCCCTGGACCTTTCAACCTTCAGGCAATCAAGACAAGATAGACAATAATCACAAATGGTCTCCACTAGCGAAGATCAGGCACGATAACTACAACAGCGGGCTCTGAGGCCATTGAAGCCCCTGGATGGTTAGAGATATGGTTAAGCAGTGCCCACCTGGCAATGTCCACAAACAGCAATGCCAATTAGATACTTCCATGTGGCAAGGTAGTGCCAAGGGACTGAGGCCTGAGTGGAGGCTATGGCAGGGGAGCCTGAGTGGGGCCATTTAAGGGGAAGGCAATGCGGATAGGACAAGGTTGTGTGGTCTATGCAGGCAGGTTCATGCAAGGGGAGTTGTGCAGGGGTGAAGCATAATGAGGGTACAATGAGGGGCATGTCGGGGTTCATGATGGGGCAGGCATGTCAAGGGTCAGGCTAGGACATCTATCGGGAGGACCCCAATGCTGGTGACCCGTGCCAGGGAGGGGGTGGGGAACATGCCGCTATGATGCGGGGAAGGAAGGGGTCTCCCATTGCACTGTGAGATTGAGCGTTCATGTGAAATGGCACCCTAGCGCTATGCAGCTGGGCTCACGGTGCGTTTAAACTTTTAAAGTTTAAAGTTTATTATTAGTCACAAGTAAGGCTGACATTAACACTGGACAAAGTTACTGTGGAATTTTCCTAGTTGCCACAGTCCAATGCCTGTTTGGGTCAATGCACTTTCAGACTGTGGGAGAAACCCACGCAGACATGGAGAGAACGTGCAGACTCTGCACAGGCAGTGACCTAAATTGGGAATCGAACCCGGGTCCTTGGCACTGTGAAGAAGCAATGCTAACCACTGTACTTTTACCTTGCATTTAGGCACTACAAGTGTGCCAGTACCGCGCAATGGGAATAGGGCATACAATGAAGTTATTGTGAAAATCCCCTAGTCACCATACTCTGGCACCTTTTCGGGTACACTGAGGGAGAATTTAACATGGTCAATGCACCTAACCGACATATCTTTTGGTCTCTGAGAGGAAACCGGAGTTTGCAGAGGAAACCCACGCAGACATGGAGAGATTGTGCACACTGTGCATAGACATCGACCCAAGCTGGGAGTCGATCCCAGATCCCTGGCACTGTGAGGCAGCAGTGCTGGCCATTGTGCCACGGCCATATATATAATTTCTTTATTATAATTCAAATGACTTCCAAACATTGAAACTTAATTTTCTTCCATTATAGACCGAAACTTCTATCAATCCTCGAGCTTCAGCAAAGAGAAGAACTTAGATATCCTTTCAAACTTGCTCACAAGTTGGCAAGTCCAATCAGTGGAGGTAAGCTACTGAAATCCACTAGCTGATGGATGTAAATTTGCTGATCATTTTTAAATTCGTATTAATCCATATTTCTGGTCAAACGTTCTTGACAGCTATTGGAAGCAATGCAGGCCATGTTACTATCAGAAGTCCAGAGGATTTTCAGAGCTTTGAGAAAGAAGCCAATCAGTCGCCAACCGGTGATCAAAGTGCAGAATGGCAACAGCGAGTCCCAGACAGTTCTGCAGACTGAACAAATGGAGTTACAAGAGACGCAACGAAATACAAGCACAAGCATGACCAGTAAGTGGAAACCCTGTAAGGTTTGAACTTCCTCGGTAATATTTGTAACTCTGCACTGTAAGTCCAATATTTTCACATTTTAAGGTAATATTTATGGGTGTCTTTATTTCAACATTTATATATTCACTCCAACTAACATGATACTTGCACCATTTTTTTCCTTTTATTTGGTGGTTTTCTATCAAGAGGGGATTGGAGTGATTTTTTTTCACAGATGGTTCATAGTTCATCTATTTTAGATAGATGGTTCATCTATTTTAAATATGCCTTGCCATGATTACCATAGCCCATGAAGGGGAAAAATTTGGAATGATCAAAATCTAATCTGTATATATCAGAGCAAGGCTGGGTGATTGTAACGGTTTCAACAACTTTTAGTTCTAATTTCAAGACTTACATGAATGTACAACACTGAACAAAAAAAGGAGGAAAATAATTTATTTAGCACCCAACTACACTCTCAAAACATATCCAAGCTCAAACTTGAACTCAGCAGTGTGCCTCCATACTGCTTTCAGAAGTTGAGACTTTCCAATTTATTCATAGATATCATCAGTTAGTAAAACTGCTGGATTGTACAAACTAAGTAAAATCATAGAAACCTACAGGGCAGAAGGAAGCCATTCAGCCCATCGAGTCTGCACCAACCACAATCCCACCCAGTCCCTAGCCTGTAAACCCATGCATTTACACTAGCTAATTCCCCTGACACTAAGGAGCAATTTAGCATGGCTAATCCACCCAACCTGTACACCTCTGGACTGTGGGAGAAAACCAGAGCACCCGGAGGAAACTCACGCAGACACAGGGAGAATGTGCAAACTTCTCATAGGCAGTGACCCAAGCCGGGAATTGAACTTGGGTCCCTGGTGCTGTGAAGCTAACCACTATTGCAGTGCAACAGACTGAAAAGTTTAAAGCAACAGAGAGAATCCCGAAGTCAAGTTGCGTTTTCTGCTCAGTCTATAGATGAAATCTTCTGATATTTAAGTGCTGGCTCTGGTGAGAGAGTAGATGTGCATTTCCCTGACTGCACAATGGGCTTTACTCCCCAGATAATGCAGCACTTAAAATATAAAATACTGGCAGGGAGTTTGACGCTGTGTTGCTGGTGGGGAGGAATCTGATAGAATTGGTAAACGCCAGGTGCACGGAGATTGGGGCATCCTTTAAAAAAAAGCTAAAAATAATACTCCTCCTACCAAGGATATGGGGAACTAACCCCCATTACCCATCTCCCAAACCCCCCCCACCCCACTCCACACACAAACCATAGAAGCACCGGAGCAAACACGCACCTCCCCCCCCTCCACACACACACAGAACCTCCCAAGAAGAGTCTCCTTGGTGTTGGCCCCAGCACAACTGTTTGGCATGGCCCTGCCAGGAACAGTGCTGGTTTAATGTCAGGGGCTGTGCAAGGATGACACCAGCCAGTCAAAGGGCACTGCCTGGGTATGTCTTTCTCCCCCGGGGAGGGGCGGCGGTATACTTGTGCATTACACTGAAGTTTCCCTTTGACGGCTCCATGTTTTGAAATATTTGTTGTAAACCTCGTTGGGAATTCCAGATGCGGGAGGGGGGAACATATAAAATCCATTGAATCCCCACAGTGCAGAACGAGGCTATTCGGGCCATCAATTCTGTATTGATTCTCCCAAAGAGCATCTTACCCACACCCACCCCATCCTCCCACCTCCAACTGCCCTATCCCCAGCACCCACCATGGTCAATCCACCTGACCTACATGTATTTGGACTATGGGAGGAAACCAGAGTATCCAGAGGAAAGCCACGCAGACACGGGAAAGCCCGCTAATATATAAAAATTGATTAAATTGTATTGAAGTAGGAGGGTGGGAATCTTATTATGTCACTGATGATGGCGGGGAAAATCAGAGATGACATTGGCGAGAATCTCATTTTCTGATTCTCTTGAGATTTTGTGCCCACATCGCCGTTTGTGGGTGTTAAATTGCCCCCTGTAACTTTGCATATTCTAAGGTTAAGGATTTGCAAAATGTTAGACAATGTTTAAAAAATTAAAATGAAGAAACTCATTGAAATTTTTCTCACAATTTGGAGGAGCTAATGTTGTTGATGCTGATCATTATTGTTCCTCATTCATGGAATGTGGACATTGCTATCGTGGCCGACATTTATTGCCCATCCCTAACTACTCTTGATGAGTGCTTTGCTAAGCTACTTCAGAGGACTTTTAAGAGTCAGCCATATTGGGGCAGCACAATGGCACCGTGGTTAACACTGCTACTTCACCACACCAGGGACCTGGGTTCAATTCCGGCCTTGGGTGGCTCTCTGTATGGAGTTTGTACGTTCTCCCTATGTCTGCGTGGGTTTCCTCTGGGTGCTCTGGTTTCCTCGCACAGTCCAAAAGATGTGTAAATTAGGCCGATTAACCATGGTGAAACCACATGGCTGTGGCTCATGTAGGCCAGACCTGGTAAGGACGGCACATTTCCTTTCCTAAAAGACATTAGTGAATGAGATGGGTTTTTCCAACAGTCAGCAGTGGTTTCATGGTCATCAGTAGATTTTTAATTCTGGATTTTTTTATTGAATTCAAATTCCACCATCTGCCTAGTGGGATTCGAACTCACATCCCCAGAACATTAACTGAGTTTCCACATTAATAGTCTAGCAGTAATACCACTAAGCCATCATCTTCCCAAATATGAGGATAAGGTGGGGAGAAGGCCAAGAGAAGATACGCTTGTCAGAGAGTCAGTGCAGACTTGATGGACCTCCTTCTGCACTATATATTCCTTCAGAAGGAAGTCTTCAAAATGCAGCTGATGAAAATACAACAAAACTTACTCTAACTTATAAATCAAAGAAAGTGTTTAATAAAGAAACATCATTACTCTAAACTTGAGGCCTTGCTCTGGGCCACTCCAAGCTCTTCCCAATTCTATATACTTCCTTATTTATAGTGAATCAGTTAGTCAGCTGACTATTACATCAATCTGTAATCGGTTCATGTTTTACTGGGTCAGCTGATGCTTACATCTTGTTTCCATTGGTCACATTACATTCAATCAAAGTTGCCACCAGTTACATTCTAACACTGTAGGGATTCTATGATGATTTAAGATGCTGTGGATCTGGAGTGCCAGACCAGGTAAAGATGGCAGATTTCCTTCTCTAAAAGACATTAGCCAACCACTAATGGGGATTTTAAAGATAAATGATTTCATGGTCATCATTAGATTTTTTAATTCCAGATTTTATTGGGTTTAAATTTCACTACTTGCCTTGGTGGGATTCGAACCTAAGTCTACATGCAGATCATTACCCTTTGTGTCTCTGGTCTAGTAACAATACCACGACACCACCTCTTTTGATAATCTGAATCTTCCACAGATAAATGTAAAAGGTGCCTTTTCCCAGATCAGTTCAGTTGCTCACTGGTTCGTGTTATCTCACTGACTGCAATTAGAGTTCTGCACCATAAAGATATCACCTTAAAATGAATACAATGATTTATGGCTTGTGTGGATTGGAGTTCTAGGTTCGATTAAGCTTTTACTGTATTAGGATATTAAAGAAACTCAATTGGATAAGCAGTTTGAACAAGTTCCGTTGACAATGAATATAAATGTTTTACATTCTGGAATGAGGGCATTTATATTGCGAAGCTTAGAAGAGAAGCCATAGTTGTAGCTAATAAATGTAGTAATTGAGTTAACAAAATGCACGCAGAAAGAGCCTGTAATTACACAGTGTTATATGTGAATCAATAGCATCGATATCAAAAGAATAGCAATGGGAGTAATTTGAACTCTTTGTTCATAATCCGTCGCGTGTCTGAGAATCCAAAGATTAATCCTGCTAAAAGAAATAAAATATTTAGAGGCTTCTATTTCAGGTTCATAACACAACACAGATTGGGTGTTTGGGGATTGCCTTAATGCTGCTGTATCCCCCTCCAAACAGACCTGCTCATCAAATCCACAACATTTAAAATCAACCAAGCAAGGTATTTTCTGATGGACCTGTTAAAAAAGATCAGTCTAAGAACGGAGTTCTCTGGTCGGCTGAGTTTGAATGTGTGAAAGCTGACGAGGGTGACAGTTTCAGCTGGGATGATGCAGCATTCATTTTCAGCCATCAGATTCATTTTGCCGCAAAGCAACACAAGTTTTTCTCCCCCCCTGCCCTTTGCCAATTAGCAAAATGGACAGCCAAAGAATGTACATGCCCTGTCTTTCATCAGTATATCTCTCATCATCATATCTCTCATCATTATATCACTCATTATATCCCTCATCAATGCATTTCTCGTCAATGCATTTCTCGTCAATGCATTTCTCGTCAATGCATCCCTCGTCAATGCATCCCTCGTCAATGCATCCCTCGTCAATGCATCCCTCGTCAATGCATCCCTCGTCAATGCATCCCTCATCATCATAAATCTCATCATTATATTGCCCATCAATATATCTCTCATCATTATATCTCTCATTATCTCTCATCAATACATCCCTCATCGTTACATCTCTCGTCGTTACATCTCTCGTCAATACACCTCTGTGCAGACAGGTTTATTTACATTTGCGTGTGTATAAAAATGATCAAAACATATGATCAACTCAAACTTTTATCAGCAACATTTAGCTTTGGTACAGCACCAACTGCAAAAGCATTTGGTTAGTTTGACTGGACTGGGCTGACCAGTTTTAACCATGCTTCTGATTCCTTGTAAAATGACAAATAGATTTATCCTACTACACCTGAAGTGGGAGCAATGACAAAGCCAAGCATGTTTTCCTTTTCTTTCATTTAGATTAAAATCAGTGATTTTTCTTTATGCTTCAAAGTGAAGGCTGTCAGTTCTGGGGAATGGAATACTTTACTTCTTTTGGCATCTAATGTCAGCGTTTGGCAGTCACAGATCAGGTGCAACAGAACCAGCTGCAGTGTAGAGATCCCTCTGCTCTGCCCCAACAATATATCTTAACCTCAACCTCATTAAAACACCCCCTACTGCACTACTTGTGACATTTTCACTTCATACACCAGCCATCCTTCCGACCTTTCTGAGTGAGATTGCCAATTAGAGATGGATTATGGGCAGTTTTGTGCTGTGGGCTTACATCTGCGAGCAACTGAGCTGAAAGTGTCCAAACTCCCTTCTCTTGAGACCCCTACAGACTGCAGAGAAATGAGACTTTCATCTCCATTAGTCTGAGTTGGACTTGAGCCCAGTTCCCAGAGGAAAAGCAACAGTGTGCTAAACCACTGTGCCAACTAATCCTCCCCCCACAACCCCCCTTTTTTGTTCCATTGACTGGCACAGTAAATTCAGGCCTGGCTTTGAATCGAGTGACATAAGTGGACCGGATTACAAAGTCTAATTGCATAAGTTTGTTGGCTCCTAGTAGCCATCCCTCTGACCATGACAGTTGCCTGGTCAAAATTCCTACAGCAAATAAAAGTTTGGTTTTATTTAACTTGGTTCAGAAATTGAACTAAATGGCATGTAAGATCAAATTTGATATACCTAGGAAAGAGTGATGTGCTAAGTTAAGTGAAACACTACGCGCGGAATTTTCCAGTTCTGCCCGGAATCATAACGGGCAGGATAGGACCATGCAGAGGTCCGTTTACCTCGGGATGAAGTTTCCAATCTTGGGGAGATCAGGGCTAGAAAACCCCGTCCTACGACTCTCCATGACTCTGTTTAATTTTCCAGAATGGAACTAAGCCTTCCAGAGCAATGGGTGAGTTCACTGGGCTTATCAGTGTCGTTTAAGATAGTTGGAAATGAAAATCTGTTAGGTTCTATAGCAAGCGATCCACGCTAGAGGTCAGCACAGTGCACAGTGGTCACTGTCTGTGTGGAGTTTGTACGTTCTCCCAATGTCTGCGTGGGTTTCCTCTGGGTGCTTCAGTTTCCTCCCACACTCCAAAGATGTGCTGATTATATGGACTGACCATGTTAAATGCCCCCTTGGTATCCTGGGATGCGTAGGTTAGTGGGGTTACGGGATGGGCAGGCCTGGGTGGGATGCTCCATGGTAGTTGGTGCAGAGTCGATTGGTCAAGCTGCGGTTGCAATTTTACCAAATTTTTCAATTCAAGGGGCATCAGGTGATGTATAGTGATAATTATATTCTATTACAGCAAGTGTTAGAAATTGTCTGCATTTCTTCAGGTTCTGCTGAACTTCATAGGTCAGTGGGCCACTTTGTGCTTGCTGTGCCTCCATTCTGCTGTTTCATATAGTTTCATGTGTTACTTGAAGAAGGGGAATAAGAAGGAAAGGTAATGATGCTAAGGAGGCAGAACCATAATGCCGTAGGACAACTCTCTCTGACTGCCATCTCGATCAGTTACATGGGACCAAATTCTCCTAGAATGCCATCTCTGGTGGGAAAAGTGGTGAGAATTCTACAGCATGGGTCAACACAATTCAGATCACAACTCACCCATACTTAGTATTTTTGGAGCTTGGGGAGATTGCCACCAGCAAAGACACTGGAATGAAGGGCTTCTCAGAGATTGGGCTGCCATTTTCAAGTTGGTACTGCCAGGGTGAAGTACCAGGTCACAGCCCAGCCATGTCACTGACCATCCAGGGGCTTCAATGTGTTCTTAATGCCTGATCTCCATTGGTGGAGATCAGTAATGATTGCTGCCAGGTTCCCATTGTGCCAGAGGGTCGGTGAATCCTAAGATCCAGGTAAATTTGGCTTTAAGCCAAGCCTACATAGGATGTCAGTATGCTAATCTGTACCAAAACTATGATGCCTCCCCCATCCTTCTTCAAACCTGTTCTGGTCTGCCTTTCTTCTGTGCTGTCATCTCCTACAAGAGCACAGGCATGAATTGAATAGTTGAACTGGTGAAATTCAGCTATCAGAATTTTGGCCATTGATATTGAGAAAATAGTAGCATACAATATAGGGGCTGATATTTTACCAGTCAAGTTGCTAATGAAGAAGGTTTTGCCAGAAAGTGTCCAGCCTAATGAATAGCTATAAGAATTAGACAAATAATGTAAATCCTGTCAATTTTTTTGTGTGGCATTGCACATTATGATGGGCTGAATGGTCTCTTCTGCACTCTAGGGCTTCAGTAATTCTATTGGTGCAAACTTAGTGGGCCAAATGGTGTCTTCTGCACTGCAGAGATTCTGTGATACATAATATCATAAGAAATATGAGCAGGAGTAAGCCATTTGGCCCCTCAAGCTTGCCCCATTGTTCAGTAAGATCATGGCTTAACTCCACCTTATTGCCTGCCCCATTACATTTTTTCTGAAAAAGAGACATATGAAGCTGAATTTTCCCATCTTACAAACCATGCGAGTCAAAACAGGCGGGACACTGACCATACAAAGATTGACTTCTGGAGGAATTTTCCAGCACTGGTGTGAGTGTGACCAGAAAATCCTGCCCCTGGACTCCAAATGTTAATTTTGTTCCTGTCTCCACAGATGCTTTCAGACCAGCATTTTCATAACCCTTGACTCTCTTGCAAATCAAAAATCTGTCTAACTCAACCTTGAACAACATTTTCATTGGCTCAGCCTCCATTCATCTCAGGCATAGTGAATTCCAAGATTGATGGCCTTCTGAGAGAAGTAATTCCTTCACATCTCAGTCTTAAATGAGAGACCTCTTACTTGAAAATTGTGACCCCTAGTTCTAGGTTTTCTCACAAGGGAAAACATCCTCTCAACCCCCTCAGGACCTTTCATGTTTCGATAAGATCACTTCTCATCCGTCTAAACTCCAATGGGTATAGGCCCAACCTGCTCAACATTTCCTCATAAAACAACCCTTTCATCCCACGGGCCAGCCTAGTGAACCTTTTTTGAACTAACTCCAAGACTATGTAAATATATCACTCTTTAAATAAGGGCAGCACAGTGGTTAGCACAGCTCCCGGGACCTGGGTTGGATCCCCAGCTTGGGTCACTCTCTATGTGGATTTTGCACATTCTTCCCGTGCCTGTGTGGATTTCCTCCAGGTGCCCTAGTTTCCTCCCACAGTAAGAAGTCTAACAACACCGGTTTAAAGTCCAACCAGTTTATTTGATAGTAAACTCACAAGCTTTTGCAAACGCTGTTCCTTCGTTAGGTGTGTAGAAAGTTCTGATCAGAGAAGAGCATGTAAAGGCACGCACAGTTTAGTATGGATGAGTTTACTATCAAATAAACCTGTTGGACTTTAACCTGGTGCTATGAGACTTCTTACTGTGTTTACCCCAGTCCAACACCGGCATCTCCACATCATTCCTCCCAGAGTCCAAAGATGTACAGGTTAGGTTGATTGGCCTTGGTAAATTGCTCCTTAGTATCCCAGGATGCATAGGTTAGAAGGATTAGTAGGGCAAATATGTGGGGTTGCGGGCACAGAGTTTGGACGGGATTTTTGTTGGTGCAAACTCGATGAGCTGAATGGCCGCCTTCTGCACTGTAGGGTATAATTCTATGAAAAACAGTACACAGTACACTAGCTGTGGTATCACCAATGCCCTGTAAAGTTGCAACAAGACTTCCCTACATTTATACTCTGATTCCTGCTATAAACATTTCATTTGCCTTCTTAATTACTTGCTGTACCTGCAGGCTAACTTTATTGATTGTATGAGGAGAGATGGCCAGTGCATTGTGCACTCTACTGCCCTTCAAATAGAGTTATGAGATCGTCAACATCTATCTGAACAGTGTGCAAGGTCTAGCTTTCATGCCTCAAAGTACAGCACCCCCAGCAATGCAATGTTCTGTCAGTACAGCACTGCAACGTCAGTCTAGATTATGAGTTCAAGCTCTTGCACACACCTGGTCCTGCCAACTGAACAAGTCTAATATATTAGATATATTATATAAGTCTAATATATTTAGTGGGCAGGTTTAATGATTTTTTACACTGAATTGTTTTCACCTTGTAATCTCTCCTCTATAGCATTGTCAAGCTGCAGAGTTTTGAATTTATTGTATATTTTGGTCACTGTAGAGTCTTCTCCCAGGATGATGGCTCATGAAGGAATATTTCTTTCCAAATCCCACAGGGTCTTTGTTTCCCTTCTGACCGTAATATTTTCTCACCACCAGGTAAACCTAAGTTTAAAAATCAATTTGCTTGTTGCTGTTGTTGCAAACTGTGCGGTTAATGAAGTAAGTATTTGATGGCCGAATCTCCCAATTGTGTAGCTATGCTTGGGAAGTGGGCAAAGTTTTTGTTCCATGATCAGTAAGAGCAGTACAAGTCCTGAATCCAGTTACACACCTGAGTTTTGGTTACTTTTAAGAGTGCTGCACCAAATGGCTCTCAGATTTACAGAAGAGAAGTTACATAATTTAATTGTATCACAGCTGTCAGTTTTGTCAGGAATTGCAGAAAGAGGCTTTACTTCACTGACTTTGTTAGAATAATTGCACTCTGAGACGACAATGCTATTTAATTCATCAGAGTGATATATTAGCTGTTATTGTGGGGAGGTAGCTAGTTCTAAGGACTCATTCTAATTTTGCTAGGAACATAGGAACAAAGGAAGGCTATTCAGCCCATTGAGCCTGTTCTGCTATTTAATATGATCATGGCTGACAGGAGTTGGGACGTCTTGTTAAAGTTATACAAGATATTGGTAAGGCCACACTTGGAATATTGTGTGCAATTCTGGTCACCCTATTGTAGAAAGGATATTGTTAAAAGAGTGCAGAAAAGATTTACTAGGACGCTACCGGGACTTGATGAATTGAGTCATAAGGAGAAGCTGAATAGACTGGGACTTCTTTCTCTGGTGCGGTAGGAGGCTGAGGGGTGATCTTATCGAGGTCTGTAAAATAATGAGGGCATAGACAAGATAGATATTCAATATCTTTTCCCAAAGATAGGGAGTCTAAAACTAGAAGGCATAGGTTTAAGATGAGAGGGGAGAAATACAAAAGTGTCCAGAGGGGCATTTTTTTCAGTGGGTGGTGAGTGTCTGGAACAAACTGCCAGAGGTAGTAGTAGAGGCAGGGACAATTTTGTCTTTTAGAAGCATTTAAATAGTTACTTGAGTATGATATTATAGAGGGAGATGGGCCAAATGCAGGCAATTGGGATTAGCAAGTTGGGCGGCATAGACAAGTTGGACTGAACGGCCTGTTTCCATGCTCTAAACTCTATGACTCTAAGTGGCAACTCTCTTATTTTGAAATTGTGCCCCTTGATTCTAGACTCTGCTACTAAGGCCAACATTTTATCTGCATCTACCCTTTCTTTCCCTTGACGTATTTTGTAGGTTTCAGTGAGAAATATCATTCTTTGAAACTCTGCAGAATACAGACCCAGTTTACTCAAACTCTCTACATGTTGCAGTCCTGCCATTGAGTTGAGTTTGCTACGTTTGAAACTAAAGGAATAGTGACTGTTCCTAAGAGGTGACACTCACAGGATTTTTTATTAATTTAAATGGGTGGTGTGGTGGTACAGTGGTTAACACTACTGCCTCACAGCGCCAGGGACCTGGGCTCGATTCCCAGCTTGGGGAGTCACTGTGGAGTTTGCATGTTCTCCTTGTATCTGCTTGGGTTTCCTCCCGCAGTCCAAAGATGTATGGGTTCGGTGCATTGGCCATGTTGAATTGTCCCGGCATACGTAGGTTAGTGGGATTAGCAGGGTAAATACGTAGAGTCATGGGGATAGAGCCTGGGTGGGATCATTGTTGGTGTAGACTCAATGGGCTGAATGGACTTCTTCTGCACTGTAGGGATTTTGTATCTAACTTTTGTATTTTCTATAAGAGCATTTGTGTTTCATAAAATATGAAAGATATGAGGAGATGTGAAAAGGAACTGTTTTATGCAGTGATTTACAATGATTTGGAACTAGTTGTTGATGAGATTGGTGAAAGTAGGGAATCAGGATTTCAAAAAGAAATTTGATGGGCACTCAAGGGAATTTACTTACTGAGCCACACTATGGTGATAGAGCAGGGGAATGAAACTGCTTAATTGCTTGACAGAGAGCTGGCATCGACTTCCTGGCTGAATGGCCTCCTCCTGCTTCAATGACTATATGTTTGCCTTGTATCTGTACTGTTGACTTCTCAACCTGCAGCACTTGAACCAAAAATTGGTGATTGCAACAAGCATACTTGTTCAATTAACTTAAAATTGTTCCTGAAGTAGTGAAATCAAGCTTTCTTTAAAAATTTGTTCACTGTTATCAATGCAGAGATAGTAGTGTGCATGGTATACAAGATGCACTGCAGCAACTCACCAAACCTCCTTCAACAGCACCTTGCCAGCATGAGATCTTAAGTGCTTAGAAAAATAAGGGCAGCGCAAGAGAGCCCATCCCAACCAAGTTCCCTTCCAAGTCACACACTATCCTGACTTGGAACTGTATCACCGTTCCTTCGTGTTACAGGATCAAAATCCTGGAACTCCCTTCACAGCCGTGCTAGGGATGTACCTACACCAGATGGACTACAGCGGTTCAAGAGGTGTTTTACCACAAGCTAGCCAAAGGCAATTAGGGATGAGCTACAAATGCTGGCCTAGCCAGCAATGCAAACACCTCATGAAATAAAGAATGCTGTTCAATACTGTGTGTGGAGTCAGTTCTTTCATTTAACGTTTATTTTTAAACAATTATTGTAATATCACGAGGTGATTCAATGTGGCAAATAACAAACTAAAGGATTTATTGATCAGAAAAAGTCTATACAACAACGGATATAACAACAAGACTAATACAGGTCAATTCCTAACAACACCCTGACTCTAACTGCAGCGCTCCAACCCCAGGAATACTCGACCCCGTTCCTGATTGGTCCAAGTTCGCACCCTCATGCTCCGTTGGCTCTATCCCAGTCACATGATCCACAAAAGAGCACCTCTTAAAGGGACCATGCTAGTGCACTCATTTTGTGACAGGCAGAAGCTGCATGTATATATTTGACATAGAGAAAGTGAAAGGGTACAAAGATGCATATAGCCCTTAGATTTAATATTTCAATTAAAGATGTTCTTCACAGTCAAGTGCTTTAATAACAACTCTTCTGAAGCAAGGAAAGAACATTTCTAATGCACTTTTCAAAAGTCTTTGTTATTTCAAGCCTTTGGTGTACATGTTTGGTAGCAAAACCCTAATGCAACAGAAATCAGATTTTGTCTGTATTTTTAAAACAAAATCAAATTTTCCCGGCGCCACTTCAGCCTTCTTCATTGCTTTTCAAAGGATAAAATTCCAATAGGCTGCACCCAAGCAAATATCAGAGAGTGCAGAAAGGCTCTTCAATATTAAATCCAGGCAGCCTGTGAATTCATTTATGTTTCTTCTCAAAATTTACATCATATTTACATCATAATTGCTGGGCAATCACCATCTCCAACAAAAGAGGATCTAACTATCACCTCTTGGCATTCAAAGATATTACCGTCGCTGAGTCCCCCATTATCAATAGCCTGGGGGTTACCATCAACCAAAACCAGTCACATAAGTACTGTGGCTCTAAGAGCAGATCAGAGATTAGGAATGCTGTGGTGAATAACTCACCTCCTGACTCCCCACAGTCTGACCATTCTGTACAAGGCATAAGTAATGCGTGTGATGGAATACTGCCCACTTGCCTGGATGGATGAGGCTGCAACAACACTCAAGAAACTTGACATCATCCATGGCAAGGCAGCCTGCTTGATTGCTTTCCCTTTATGAACATCCAGTCCCTCCACCACTGCTGAACAGTGGCAGCAGTGTGTACCATTTACAAGATGCACTGCGTGAACTCATTAAGGTCCCTTAGTCAGCAACAAACTCATGACCACTACCAACTAAAAGGATGAGGACAGCAGATACCTGCGAACCACCACATGGAGATTTCCCTCGAAGCCACTCACCATCCTGACTTGGAAATATATTGTTGGGCCTTCACTTTTACTAGGTCAAAACCCTGGAATTCCCTCCCTTAGAGGTGCATGTACCTACACCTCAGGGACTGTAGTGATTCAGGAAGGCAGCTTACCACCACTTTCTCAAGGACAACTAGGGATGGGCAGCATGGTGGCAGAGTGGTTAGCACTGTGGCTCACAGTGCCAGGGACTTGGGTTCAATTCTGGCCTTGGGTGACTGTGTGGCATTTGCACATTCTCCAGGTGTCTGCTTGGGTTTCCTCCAGGTACACTGGTTTCGTCCCGTACTCCAAAGATGATTAGGTTAGGTGGATTGGCTATGCTAAAATTGTCCTTTAGTGTCCAAAGGTGTTCAAGTGGATTAGCCATGGTAAATACACAGGCTTACAGGAATAGGGCAGAGGGTATGCCTTGGATAGAGTGCTCTTTCAGAGAGTCAGTACAGGCTCGATGGGCTGGATGGCCTCTTTCTGCACTATAGGATTCTATGATTGATTCTACAACAATAAATACTGGCCTAGCTAGTGATGCCTACATATATATATAGATAATAATTTTGAGTTTTCAACCTACCATTGGTACTTAAACCAACCCTTAAGCTGCATGTGTAAAACCGGAATCGGATAGGTTCGAACTAGGATTACACGGCAGTTAACGACAGACTTGAATTATACTGCTATTGCATCAGACTGAACACAGAGACAACAAAAGCACTATGCACATTTGTTGATAGGTATCCACAAAGCTCCACACTTCCAGGAAGTTATTTATCATGTTGGTAATGATGGAAGTATATATATTAGAAAAGCCTTAAGGAGGGCATTAACCCCTCCGGTTGTTTTAATTGATGTAGAAATCTGCTCATTTAGCATTGTAAAGTTTTGTTTTATGTTTAGTTATATGATTTTATATTATTTATCAACCCTGATAATCAGATCCTTAAGCCTCAATTAGAACAGCCTTTAACATCTAAACTGAAGAGCGTACATGCAATATGCAAGGACCATTCTCTCCAGGACACCCTGCTCCACTCTTCCATCACATCCAACACCTCGTCCCAGTCCACGGCACCTTCCCATGCAATCGTAGAAGGTGCAACATCTGCCCTTTACCTCCTCCATGCTAACTGTCTTAGGTTCTGAATACCCTTTTGCTTCACCTGCATTTCCTTCAATCTGGTCTATTGCATCAGGGAAACCAAATGCAGACTGAGTGATTGCTATGCTGAACATCTTTGATCCACTTGCAAGGAGGACCTGGACCTTCCTGTCGCTTGTCACTTCAACACACCACCCTGTTCTCCTGCCTATGTACCCATCCTTGGCCTTTTGCAATGTTCTAGCAAAACCCAATGTAAACTGGAGAAACAGCACTCGATCTTCCAATTAAGCACTTTATAGCATTCCGGACTGAACATTGAGTCTAACCGCTTCAGAGCATGAACTCTCCCTTCAACTTATTTCCATTTATTTTACGCTGTCCTTCTTTCTATACTCCTCCCCACTGCACTCCCTCCCGCCACTTTTAGGCCAACTGCCACGTTCCTCAGGCAGTCCTTTACCAAGCTATGCCCTTGTTTTGCTATTCATGCATACTGGTCACAAAATGGACACTTTCAACACCTTCTCAGCCTTCTGTATGCTCATTTACATTCCCTTTGTCCAATTCCACCACCCCTCCCTACCCTCATGGTATACATCTCTGCTGACTCTCTTTTCTCTCAGCTTTGACAAAGGGTCACCTGGACTTGAAACTTTGGCTCTACTCTCTCTCCACAGATGCTGGCACACTTGTTGAGGGTACTAGCTATGTTAGTGCAACCTATACCATAATATAACTGTTTAAACCCTCCCATTATGATGGTGACAGAGTGTTGTACCACTTACAAGGTGAGATGAGGTGGTCAAAGTTGAATTGTGTTCTATATTGGGGTCTGACTAATGCCCTGTATAAATGAACTTTCTCTGCTTTGTATTGCAATTGCTTTGAGATACAAGCCAAACATGCTATGAATTTTCTTGTTTTGTGTGTCAGCTTTTTGTGATTTGTGTACATGGCCAACTGTATCACTTTGCTGCTCCACAGTTCTTTGTCTCTTTCTATTAATGAAATATTTGATTGGCCATTTGAGGCAGTGACCGATTTGACATTGCCTGGGCAGCAAGTTGCAACCTTCTACTGAGGTTGCTCATTGAAACGGTGTCAACTGAAGTATGTAAGAATTGGAATACCTTTAGAACTTAAAACAAATATGTGTGGGCATCACTGGCCAGGCCAGCATTTATTGCCCAACCCTAATTGCCCTTGAGAAGGTAGTGGTGAACCGCTGCAATCCATGTGCGTAGGAGCACGCACAGTGCTATCAGGGAGGGAGTTTCAGGATTTTGACCCAGTGACGGTGAGGGAATGGCTGATACATTCCCAAGTCAGGATAGTGTGTGACTTGGATGGAACTCGCAGATGGTGGTGTGCTCAAGTACTTGCTGTCTTGGATCTCTAGATGGTAGAGGTAAAGGTTTTGGAAAGTGCTGTTAAAAGTCTTGATGAGCTGCTGTGGTGCATCTTGTAGATGGCACACACTGCTGCCATTGTAAATTGGTTTTGCGGATGTTGAATTTGGGATTCTGTGATGGTGATGTCATTAGGTGTAAAGGTTAGATTTTCTCTTGTTGGCGATGATCATTGCACGGCACGATATATGTCAAAATTAAATATGGCAGTGCTGGCATTGGACTGGAGTAGACACAGTCAGTAGTCTCACAACACCAGGTTTATAGTCCAACAGGTTTATTTGGTAGCATGAGCTTTCAGAGCACATGGAAGCACAGTGGTTAGCACTGCTGCCTCACAGCTCCAGGGTCCTGGGTTTGATTCCCGTTTAGGTCACTGTCTGTGTGGAGTTTGCACATTCTCTTCGAGTTTGCTTGGTTTCTTCTGGGTACTCTGGTTTCCTCCCACAGTTCAAAGATGTGCGGGTTAAGTTGATTGGCCATGCTAAGAAATTGCCCCTTAGTATCCAGGGATGCATAGGTTAGAGGGATTAGTGGGTATAATATTTAGGGATATGAAGGTAGGGCCTGGGTGGGATTGTACTCGGTGCAGACTTGATGGGCCAAAGGTCCTCTTTCTGCACTGTAGGATTCTATGATTCTATGAAAAGTAATGTCCCTAGGCTGTAAAGACTTCAGTGAGGTCCATAATGTGGAACTTTTAGAATACAGACTCCCAGGCAGAAATATCTTGTCCGATCAGGGAGCTCTGCATGTGTAGTGTGATGTAGAATGATAGGGTTACTGGCATTCTGGGTTTTGTACAGGGAATTATCAGGATGTTGCTTACTATGTAAATTTGATGAAGGGACACCAGCCTCAGAGAAGTTATTTTATAGGCAATCATACAAACAATCACCACATATCAGAAATAAGGGGAGTTAGAGTCCAATTTAAAATAGATAACAGTGTATACGGTTAATTGCCCTTGTGACATAGATTTTAAAACTCTACTGCTGATTTAGGTGGGCTGGTTTCTAAGATGTGCTCAGTTGCAGAAGATGTTACGCTTATTAGGAGATCTCATTTTGCTGCTGGGAATTGGCCTCTCAAATAAGCAACATTCTTATTACAAAAGAGAAAGAGAGAGAGAGAGAGCGAGAGCAGCTCTCAGCCTTTTTCATCTGTTGAAGACTTTCATGGCATTCCCTATGTCATTCACAATCTCTCACTAGTGGCCAGCGGACTTGCTTTGAACGACTTTACTCATTTTATATTTCCAAGAGGTTTTGGATGTGTCCATGGATGTCATTGGTTCAATATCACAGTTGGGATTCTCCCAAAAAAATTCTAAGTGTCAAATTCGCGTAAAAACTGGAGTAAAACATCATTGATTTTTTTCCAGTGGAATTTTCAAAATGAATCTCTCACACCCTGTGCACTGTAGCATGCCCTAGATAAATCATGCAAAAAAATCAGTGAGCAAGGCCTATTCCAGCTCAAGAAGCCGACAGTGTAGTGCTGAGTGTGCAACTGCGCATGTGCTGATCTGTCAGAGCCAGCATTAATGTATGTGCAGTAGCCCCTCAGTGCCAGCTTCACAATCGCTGGCCAGCCTCACTACACTCACATCACTGCCCCTCCAAATCTGCCATGGCCCGATCGCAGGCGCCACCCCCAGATGTGACTGGGCCAGCCTCAATCTCTCCCTACCTCCTTTATGGCAGCCCCAATTTTGACTCCCCTATCTCCCCCTACTGGCGGTCCCAATTCCCCCACATCGATGGCCCCCTGGGCATCATACTTTGCCACTGGGTAGTGCCAGGGAACCAGGCTGACACTGCCAAGCTAGCAATGACCAGTGAGCAACCCCCTTCACTCCCAATCTCATGGGGAGCCTCGATGGTGTCAGTCTGCCAGTGGGAAGCTAGTGTTAAACCCTGCTGGAATAAAACACTCCAGATGGGGGCAAAAAGGCAAGCGGGCCCGAGACTTCAGTCCCAGGCCCACTAATTCAATGTGAATCATATTATAATGAGCATCTCCATAAGTTAGACAGCTCTGTGCTGATTTCTGGCACAGAGCAGACATGCTGAAAATCCAGCACCCAAAGACTTGCGTAAACCATGGTGTCCAATGACAAGCCTGCGAAACAGCCTCTGCTTGAATCTCCTGGTCTGCTGTGTTGTTAAAGCAATGCTGCAGCAGGCTGGGAACATCACCCTGCTCCTTCCCAGTACTTTGTGCATGTGCAATATCTGGATTGTAGGAAAGTCTCTCTCTTCACACTGCTCTGAGGATGATTTGTTGGTATCTTGGTATATGGCCTTGCATTTCTGAGTTACTTGCTCTGTCTCAGTTCAAATTGCAAAATTTCCAGTCAGTTGAAAGTTGGAAAATCATATTTTGAACAATAAAGGGGCCTGACACCATAACAGATTAAATGAGGAGCCCACTCTTTGATAAATGGAGCTTACGCTGGGATTCTGTGGCTTCCCCGGGGTTTTCTACACAAGGGAGGCGGTACGCCATAGGCTGGCAGTGAAATCTTTTGGTTCCACCGTGGTCAATGGCATTTTCCTTTGATTCCCACCCCACACCACTCGGACACACAGCAGGGCCGCACCACACAGACGGGACCAGCAGATCCCAGTGATCTGAAAAACCAGAAGATCTTAATGTGGACCAGTGCAAGCACACCTATTTTGGACCCAAGAAAAATAAATTTGAGTACTTATGAAATACTGAGAAACCAGGAAGTAGTTTCTACATTTGAAAAACCAGGCAGTCTGCAGGGAAAAGCTTGTAAATGAGAACAATCAGATAGTTTAATGAACGGTTGACATTTCTCCGAAGGGATCAGGGAAGATGTTATGCTACAGTTGTATCAGAGCATTAATTAGGCCCTATCAGCATAATTATGTTGCTCCAGGATGATACTGGGACTTGTAGGATAAAATTCTGAGTACAGATTAGATAAACTTGTCATGAATATCCCAGAGTTTAGAAGTTTGAGGGCTGATTTGATTGAAACGTTTAATATGTTAACACAATTTGACAGGGTGGTTATAGGGAAATATGTATTTACACCAGTGGGGGCAATGAAAACATAGGAATAATTCATGAGAAATTTGAGCCTCATTCATGAAATTAGGAGGCACTTGTTTCCCCTCTCAAAGGGTGAGAGGAATTTTGATTTCTGTCCCCGAAAGGCTGTGGGTTTTAGGACAATTGGTGCTTTCAGGATAGATTTTTGTTAGGCAAAGGTATCAAGGGATTAGGAAAGGTGTTCCGTTGCAGAGGGGCCATGATCTAACCAAATTGCAAAGCCAACCCTAAGGGGTTGAATGGTCATTGCTGCTTGCAGTATGTAGAGGGGTGCTGAGGTCATCAGTGTTACTAAATGACACTGACAGTATCTGGGCTGCACTTCACTTTTGTTATGGCTGATTTTGATAATCTGTGTTACAAAGGAATAGGAATTGGACCTGATCAAAAATTCACTGAGATCTTAGCTGATCTAACAACCTACCTCTATATATCCACCTTTATCCCATCCCTAAGTATCTTTGATTAACAAAATATTTAACAATCTCAGATTTGAAATTAACTATTGGTCGATCATGAGTTGCCAAATGCACCATTAGTGCTTTAATTTTGCTTTGCGCAGTATACCTTTTTTCTCTATAATTACGCAGGCATTTAATGTGCAATTTCTGAAACCATAGAATTGATAAGCAGAATAGCATATGGTACAAATGTTGTTGGAAGTGGTTTATTGTATTCATAATAGACATGGCAACATTCCAGTAGCATTATTAAGTTGCTTTCAATTGATTTCAAACCCCATGCTTATTAACTATTTGATTAAAAAGCATTTAGTTTTTAGCACCCATTAGATTGGAGTGGCAACAGACAAATGTTAGGATGTTTTAAGTGAACCCTTTTGAACAGTGCTCATTGAGATCTGACATATTTGTTGTGGCTTCGATTTTGCTTGCCCCAGTGGGCAGATCCAGCTGAAGCTTGTTCACCTTGACATGTAGCTGTTGCATATTGAAAAAAATCTACCTTTATTAATTATAGATATCAGTCAAAATGTGGTGAAGTGAGCAAGTCTCTTTGATCATCAGCATCTCAAAAGCTCATGTTCAAACAGTATGGTGTGAACAAAGAACTTGCTGCAGCACACACATCTGGGCTTTTCAGATTTCTTGTGCCTCGGCACATCGAGTTAGAAAATTTACTATTTTATAAAGACAGGACAATTAGATAATATCCAATGTTTGAATTTGCTGCAAAGGTCTCTGTCCCTTCAAGTCAATACGGTATAATTGTTTGTAATTCAAAAACAGATGTTTCTGTTGATTAAACAGACTGCTTTTTACACTTGCACCGAAGTCCTAACTGTAATTAAACGAATGCAAACTACAATGATCACTTTGAGATAAATTATTTAATCCAGGAGCTGCCGAATTAGGAATCTATTTGCCATTTTTAGGTTGTAGCTGAGAAGCCTTTGGTTTTTAAAATTCTTTTTGGGGGGATTAGGTGACATGGGCAAGGTTGGCATTTTAACAAAGGTTGGTACTCCCAGAACACACACATATTTTGAACACAGTAAAATATAATATTCATCACATGGCTTTACTGATAGTGACCAGAATTTTCTGGCTGTTCACACCAGCAGGATCTTCTGGTCCTGCCGATGGCACAGCCCTGCCATGGGGTTTTCTGGTGGCGTGGGGTACGGTTGATGGGAAATCCCGTTGATAGTGTGCGCAAACGTGCACTGACTCCTACCACGAGAAACACATGCCACGGGTGGCCAGAACATCCCCTCCAATAAATCAGTTGATACTATATTTATTTTTAATTTGTGATGAGAAGATGTTGGACTGGGGTGGGCACTGTAAGAAGTCCAACAGGTATATTTGGAATCACGAGCTTTCAGAGCGCTGCTCCTTCATCAGGTGAGTTTTTTAATATGGGCACAGACATGCTGTATCATATAATTCAGCATGTACTATTCAGCCTGTAAGCTAACTCTGTGCCCAGTTAAGAACACAAAACATAAATGTTGCTCAGAAAATACCGCATGACTTTGTATAGAAGTTGCAGATGTGGTTAAATGTCACACCTGATCTTAACTCTGTGCAAATGGGTAGGTTTTGAATGAGTGAAAATTCCACCCTCATATGCCCTGCTGCATTTTGATCAGTGCTCGTGGAGTTGTTGATTCTGCCTTCTTGACAGTGGAACATTTAAGGACCTTACAATGGCTAATTAATGGAGTACTATCCTCTCCTCCCTGGGTAATTCCCCCCCTCACCCTGATGATTTCAGTCTCCTGCACCCCTCGATGGAGTCTTGGCCCCGATGAGAAGACAAAAATCATTGGTAAAATACGTAATGTACACAAAGTGGGCATGAAAATATTTTTTTGGCTCTGAAACACGTCAATGTAGAAAACATGGCCATGACCCCATTGTTTAAATATCACAAGACTGGCAGCTATGTGACTTCAGGCAACGGTCAGCAATGCAATGTGTTACCATCTGATCTATTTATTTAAAGTAGACAAAGTTTCAAATCCCAGTTACTGATTAGGATCATAGAATCTCTACAGTGCAGGAGGAGTCCATTCAGCCCATGGCACCTACACGAACTGCAATCCCACCCAAGCCCTATTCCCATAACCCCATATATTTACCTTGCTAATACCCCGACACTAGGACCAACTTAGCATGGCCAATCAACCTAGTCCGCACAGCTTTCGGCTAGCAGAATAAAACCAAAATATTCCACAGTTGCAGATAAACGATATAAATATTACTATACAAAATTATAAAAGGAAAACAATTTTCAGTGTATATCTTATACTCTAGCTTTCAGAATTAACATGAGATAAATATGAATTAATGGGCAAACTATGGTTGAGCACAGGTTAAGTGGCAAATGCAACCAAGACAGATCCCACGGACTTCTGAGCAACCTATTCAGACATTAGTAATCACTCTGAGCCACACAATCTTGTTAAAACTTTGCCTCCCTCACAGCTTTTCATTTTGAAGATTGAGCTGCTGATTTCCCTCAAAAACTGGTTTGAGTTGGTCAATGACTGCTTACCTCCTGGTGGTTCATTCTCTTCTAGGACTACAAAGCTGCACCCCTGACTCTAATTGCCAGCGTGTTTCCAACTCTTTTGCAGATTGCGAATTTCGTTAAGCAGGCACTGCACCCAGATTTCTCCAGGCTCCAGGCCTCAGTATACATTGAGCTAAAGATGGCTCCCAGGACTTCTCTAAGGCCTAATTGCCTACAGCCTGCTAACAGTTCCCACATCTTTTTGTTTTATGAGCTGTAAACCACACAAGATCCAAACTGCAACCAATACCCCCTCTCCCCCACAAAACACACAGATAAATTAAAACCAGAGAATCTTCTCAAGCTCTACCATCTCCGTGACAACATATCTTTGAAGGATTCACTGAATGCTTTAAGCTAATTAGCTCTAACTTCCAAACTAAAATAATTATCTGGATTGCAGATCTTTGTGAGCAGCGTAGATATCATGGGCAGGATTTTACGGCCTTGCTCAGACTAGATCATAAAATCTCACCCGAGGCTGATGGAAATTTCCACTCTGGGAAGTTCCAAAGTGGGTGAGGTGATTGGGTTTTGGCCCACATTTTCCAGATCTCAAAGCCTAGCTACTGTTTTATGCCTCCATATCTTTTATTCTGACTCTATTGAACAAATGTGGGTAACCTTCTGAACTGCCCTTTACTTTTTAGGTACTTTGGCAATCTCTAATGTCTAGTATTTAGTTGCTTTACTGTTACAGCAGCAGAGGAATCCTTATCAGAGGAATCTTTCACTGTATTTTCAATGTTGAGTGAATCTCCATTATGTGGCCAACTCCTCTCACGGAACATTCATCAGGCCCACAACTTGCCAATGTTTCAGCCTAATCAATTGATATGGTTATGATTAAATTTGCACCCCCGACTACAAATGGAGTTGACCATTGCTTGTACATGACCAACACTGGGATAAGAGTTTAAATTCAATGTAGCTGCTCAAAACAAAATTGATATGCTTGCTGTCTGAGTGAGTTCTGGATCCTGTGTAATGGATGCATAAAATCTATGGCAGGTCTTTGGTGATGAATTTCACTTTAAGTCTGGATGGTTAATAGTTTGACAAGGGGAAAAGAAACTCAACTGAAGTGTACCATGCTGAAGGTATTGTTGAATTTTACAACTTGCTCAGTTGCATGAAGTATTTTGACCAAAATTGTAAGTTTAAACGGCCAGGCTTTGTTTGGAGCTTGGCTACTTGAGCACTCTGGGATGTTTAAATGCAACACGTGTTTGGGAAAAACACCTTTATCCATAGAATTAAGACAAGTAAGAGGCTGTGAGCTGCAGCACAGATTATCTGTTCATTATGGCGAGTTAAACTAAATAGTATTGTTTAGCAAATGGGGTTACCAACCACAAAGCACTGCACTCAGTAAAGATGCTTATCTGCTGCATACTGAGTTAACACTGCTTTCTGCATCAGCCTTCGCCACATTAGGTGTTGATTAGGTAAATTCCTCAGTGAAGAAATTAAATCCTAATGTGGGGCTGGTTTTCGAGGAATTATTTTCTAATTTTGGCATCATTACTCGACGCAACATGGTTCACAGGATTAGTTGAAAATTCCTGCTTCAGCAAATGCAAAAACAACAAAGCATTCTGGATTCGGTGGCCTGAGGGCTTAGTCTGCCTAATCATTTGCTCCAGGCGCTCAGGCAACCAGATGCTACTGGGATATACCTGGACCCCTGATCTGAAGAAGTCATCCAGAGATTGTGCTGTCTGGTATCTCCCTTGCTGTTATCTCTTTATAGATGCTTTTATCTTTAATCCGAGTCTTGAGAGAGCAACATGAAAATCAACCTCCGAGCACTTCTCTTCCATGTTTCATATTGTCCTTTGCCTCTCTCTGTCTCTCTCTCTCTCTTTCTTTGTCTCCCTCTTTCTCTCTGCCTCTCCGTCTTGAGGCTAAATTCAACAGCTCCTGAAAGCGGGCACAGGGATTAACCCAGGCCTGTTTCTTCCGATGCAGACAACATGCAAACTTTGTATTGCCTACTAATTAACATGCTTGCAGCACGCAGCTAACACCAAACATGTTATTGATAGGCAGCACATCCCTGCGGGGCACCCAAATACTGAGAGGGTAGCAGCACTTAAAGTCAGCCTGCACTGCTTCAAGTCAGCTTATACTGCTTAAAAGCTACTGGGCTGCATGTGGCACTGTGGTTAGCACTGCTGCTTCACAGCTGCAAGGACCTGAGTTCGATTCCCTGCTTGGGTCACTGTCAGTGTGGAGTTTGCACATTCTCCTTGTGTCTATGTGGGTTTCCTCCGGATGCTCCGGTTTCCTCCTACAGTCCAAAGATGTGCGGGTTAGGTTGATTGGCCATGCTAAAAATTGTCCCTTAGTATCCTGAGATGCGCAGGCTAGAGGGATTAGTGGGTAAACATGTAGAGATATGGGGGTAGGGCCTGAGTGGGATTGTGGTTGGTGCAGACTCGATGGGCCAAATGGCCTCTTTCTGTACAGTGGGGTTTCTATGATTCTGAAAGGGCACAGGTGATAGAATTCATCATTCTGACATGGAAAAAAGGTCTAATAATGGCAAAACATGGGAGAGAGGCATCTCTGATGGTTTTTGACTTTGCACTTAATTGTGGAGGTGAGGAGGAGGTGAGATTTACACTTTCCACATAGATTTCAGAGAACCTTTAAGTTTCAGAGGCAGTGGAGGTCAGTAGTAGGAATCAGTCCCCCAGTATCTAGATGCTGTGCCACAAAATGTTCAATGATCTCATATGAGTGATCAAGATCAGTGCAGGAATCTTCAACCTTCTTATCCAACTGCAGGATCAGCATCAGAAACTGCCCAATGCATCATACCCTCATCACTCACCTCTTTATCAGTCAGACCCTATGCCTAATATTTGTAACTTCACCTTCACATGCTAAGCATCCCACACCCTCATTGCAAATGCTGCCAGTTGGTTAATTGTGACAGTCACGCCACCAAAATGGCACTGACTGACACACTTTCCACTCTCTGGCTGGGTGGCACACACCTCATCACAACAGGTACTAACCAGCGTGACATCAGCACAGCAACACGTCCTTACTCCCACGGAGGAGAACGAACATGGCTGAGGCCATGGACAGCAGTGATGATAAAACTATAGTAAATGGCTGTGGCGCCATATTTAACCCTCCTTCCCATAATCCCTCACTCCTTTATCGCATAATCTCTTCTAATTTACAAATGAGTGGAATCTTACCAAAAAAAAAGCAAGATGTCAGGATCTGACTGAAAACCAGTGTGTTTCAGAAATAGGTGGGTTTTCTCCCCAGATCTTCAAGCACTTTATTAATAAAAATAGGGGGAGGCATGTTTCATACGTCATCTTGATGAATGAAAATCAGATTCTTGTCTACTTGGCCGTATTGCTGGTGAGACATGGGGAAAATCTGAAATCGCAATCTTGCTGGTCGATGAGCCCTCACTAGCGGGTGAGGGAGTGTGGGCTCCAGATCCCACCCACAGTTTTCCCAACAATATCATTGTTCAGTCCCATTCTTGGAGCCACCGACTCAGATGCTGACACTGTGTATTTTTGAAAGTGTAGCGTAGAGATAGAACAAGTGTGAGTTGAGGCATTGAGCGTCAGTGGCCTACATCCAGCACACGGGACAAATGCAGCTCAGGTTTCAGCACCTCGTTGTAGGCCATATATGAGCTTTGCTGCAGAGGAAATCATACATTATTTTAAAGATGTGCATACAATCTCCTTTCGATCTTTTTCCAGCAAAAAATAAGATCAATCTTTCGTCATAGATTTAAGCCCTTTAGGCCAGTAATAAATCTGGTCACTTTTAACTAATTCCCCACAGAGAGAGAGAGAGAGACAGAGACAGAGAGAAGAAGAAAGAGAATAGGAGAGAGAGGTAGATGGCACAACATTTGGATGTATAGTACCTTTTTTTGGCTTTATAAGTGGCCTTAGGGGTCCAAAATGTCACCCCAACTTCAAAACTTGCATGAGCTGTTTTGTCTTGGACGGTGATGAGCTGTTTAAGTGTTGATAGAGCTACACACATCCACATAATTGGTGACTATTACCCCCCACACTCCTCCCTTCCTCACTTGTGCCTTGTGGATAGGTTTTGGCAAGTCAGAAAGTGAGTTACTGACTTGTTTAAGTTTATTTAGTGGTGATACAAGTAACCTTACATTAACATTGCAATTAAGTTATAGTGAAAATCCCCAAGTCACTACACTCTGGCGCCTGTTCAGATACATTGATGGAGAATTTAGCATGGCCAGTGCACCTAACCAGCATGTCTTTTGGGCTGTGGGAGGAAACTGGAGCACCTGGAGGAAACCCATGCAGACATGAGGAAAATGTGCAAACAGTGACCCAATTGAAGCTGGGTCCCTGGTGTTGTGACGCAGCAGTGCTAACCACTCTGCCATTGTGTCACCCACCCACTGTGCCACCATGCTGCCTTCCCCCCCCTCCCCCCCCCCCCCCATAGCCTCAATATTTATATGGCTGGTGCAGGTCAGTTTGTGGTTGCTTGTAGCCCCCAGGATGTCTGTGGTGGGGGATTCACTGATGGTAATGCCATTGAACAGCAAGGGCAAATGGTTAGATTCTGTTTTGTTGGAGAGAGTCATTGTCTGGCACTTGGGTGGTGTGAATGTTACTTGCCACTTATCAGTCTGTTCCTCTCTACTCTTTCATCCTTATATAACTTGAAGAACCTCTGTCTAATCATCACATAATCTTTTGTGTTCAAACAAAAACTGCCAGAAAGTACATTAAAAGTAGCAACCGTGAACTGCTACATTCAAAAGCTCACCACATTTCATCATGTCCCTAACAAAAGTTTCATCCATTTCCTCTGTATGCCATATATCAAAGGCTTCACTCTGAATGCTGTTTTGATGTATGCTTCTGATGGGTGAATACAATTTCATGGTGGTAAAGCTTCCACTTAGCTCCAACTCACAGAATTCAATTGATAAGGTTTTACATGGACTGTTACGTTGAGATGTCATGTAGCTGGAAATATCAGAGGACACAATAAATCACCATGGAGCAGAACATAAATGTTGTTTAAGCTTTGTGTAAGGGTCTCAGTAGCTAAAGTAAAAAGTACACTCACTTTATTCAGTCCACGGAACTGATTTAATGGCTTGTTGGTTGGCATATCATGAGCACTTTTTTTTATTAGTAATGGATAATGTTCTGTTTAAAATGTATCTGTGGTATGCTGCCAGATTTTTTTCAGTGTGCAGTCTCTATAAATGTTGGTTTTGCCTGGCTTTTATCACATTGTCTTCCAGGTGAATGTGGGCTGCTGGAAGAAGGATGTTATTAAATTGGAAAGTGTGCAAAAGAAGATTTAGAAGGATGTTACTGGGATTGGAAGGTTTGAATTATAAGGATAGGTTGGGACTTTTCCCCTGAAGTGTAAGAGGATGAGGGCTGACCTTATAGAGGTTTATAAAATCATGAGGGGCATTGACACGTGTAGATAGGTTTCTGATAGGCAAGAGAATTAAGAGTTATGGGGAGGAAGCGGGGAGGTGGAAATGATCCACTTCAGATCAGTCATATCTTATTGAATGGCAGGGCAGGCTCAAGGACCTAGATGGCCTATTCCTGTTCCTATTTCTTATGTTCTTATGACAAGCTGAATAGCCAAGATCTTTTTCCTCGGATAGAGGGTCCAAAACTAGAGGACTAGGTTTAAGATGAGAGGGGAGAGATTTAAAAGGGACTTGAGAGGCAACTTTTTCACACACAGGGTGGTGCATATATGGGATGAATTGCCAGAGGTGGTGGTAAAAGTATGTACATTGACAATACTTAAAAGACATTTGCACAGCTATGTGGATGGGAAAGGTTTAGAAGGTCATGGGCCAAACACAGACAAGTGAGGCTAGTTCAGTTTAGGAAACCAGGTCGGTATGGGAGAGTTGGGCCGAAGGATCTGCTTCTGTGCTGTACATCTCTATGGCTCCACAATATGTAGACCTGAGCTAAAATTCATAGGCTACCTTTTAATGATTGTTATGCTACAGTAAGGGATAGAGAGCTAACTGAACTGGCACTGCAATTGCTGAGTGTCTGTGATTCAGCTTGAAAAGAAAAGCCAAGCTATTCAATTATAGATTGTAGATACATTTTATATCCAATCATAAATAGATTGCTATACAGACGATTGAAAAGTTTCTCACGTTTGGTCTAAAATTCCAGAATTTGAACAGCCAATCAAATTGATTCTTTCTGGCTGGTCTGTCTGATGGGTAATGCATTTTCGAATCTTTTAAAGGATGCTTTGATGTATCCTATCTAATCCCATCTATGTTTTAATTCACCATGCTCTCTGTCCAACAATAAATCTGTATTTCAACATATGTATTTCTTGCAGCACACAGTGTAGCAGCTTTTAGTACCATTTAGTGCCAGCATAAGATTGCTGATGCATCATTTGTTTGAGGAACGTGGGATGATTGATGACATCCACTGATACCCAGTCCTAAGTGATCGAAAAAATGGAAAGGACGCAATTCACTTAAGGTAGCTTACTATTTCATCAAGCAATCAGTACGATGGGCCAACCCATGAGCTGGCTGTCACACCACCTGATGTGGGCATAAAGTAAAACAAGTAACTATGCCGCGGTTCCTTGCAGGCCAGTGACAAGGTTGTGCTATACAGAGGCAACTATCCTTTTTCACCTTTTGTTTCCCTATATCTATCAATTATGTATTCTCTTTTGGAATGAAAACAACTGCATCAGTTAAAGACATAATGGCACAAAATTTTGTTTCATATATTTAGCCTGCTTATTTTTTCCCTCTTAATCTATACTCTAGGAGCTGTCTTGCTGGAGTTTGCTTCTATAGGTTCTGGTAGTCTTCTCATTCCATGGCCGTTCTTAACGTGTGAGCTGGAGAGATAACGTTGTACAATAATTTGATTATTAGCCTAAGCTCACTACTCTCTCCATTAAGGTCCATATTCACCAACATAACAAGTGACACTTGTGCACTACCTCTTTCTAGCTCAGTTGGACTGTCATTATTTTTTTTCTCTCTCTCTCTTTATCTCAGATATACTCTGCACAGACCAAGGGTCAAATTTGCAAACTTTCTGATTTGCCTGCACCACATCAAACAGAGAATTTATCTGCTGAATCACTCACAAACATCTCTTTAGTGGATTGATTCTCAGTCATAGAATCATAGGATCTCGACAGTGCAGGAGGAACCCACGTGGCCTATCAAGAGTGCACCGGCTCTCTGACAGAAATCTTACCCAAGCTCTCACCCCACCCTATCCCCATAACCTTTTGCATTTACTATGGCAAAAACTGCACATCTTTGGAGTGTGGGATGAAACCAGACAATCTAGAGGAAACCCATGCAGATATCGGGAGAATGTGCAAACTCCACACAGACAGTCACCCGAGGCTGGAATTAAACCCAGGTCTCTGACTCTGTGAGGCAGCAGTGTTAACCACTGCGTCACTCATTTGATAGTGAACTGAATATATTTTTGGATAACCTTTAATTCATCTTGAAATCATCAGTCAAAATTTGTATGTGTGTTACGTCTAAGTTTACTTACTTGTGTCACAACTAGGCTTACATTAATACTGGAGTGAAGTTACTGGAGTGAAAATCCCCTGGTCACCACACTTCAGCGCCTATTCAGGTACACTGTGGGAGAATTTAGCATGGCCATCCACCTAACTAGCGTGTGTTTTGGATTGTGGAAGGAAACCAGAGCACCCAGAGGAAACCCATGTAGACATGGGGAGAATGTGCAGACTTCAGATAGACAGTGATCCAAGCTGGGAATTCAATGTGTGGCCCTTTGCCCACCCCACAATCTCGGGCAGAGTGGCAACAGACCCACCATCCCCCTCCCCACCCCACCCATCTCAAGCAGAGAGCCATCAGACGCTCGCTGCCTACCTCGGCACTTACTGGAGTGCCCGAATTGAACTTCTTTGGAGCATGTCTGTTTTGCACTGATTCTGGATGGGCATATATGGTGGTAAAGGGGGGGATTGCTGGTAAAGTTGGGCGTACAGCCCATTAAGTCAACTTAAATGCATGCAAATGCATTTAACACTCCGCACAGACAGTGACCCATGTGCAGAATCGAACCCGGCTCCCTGACGCTGTGAAGCAGCAGGGCTAACCACTGTGCCATCATGTCGTCCTAGTGGTTAAGTGGGCCAGTCAAGTGGGCTGCTTTGCCCTTGACGGTAAAGAGCTTCTCAAGTGTTGTTGGAGCTGCACATCCAGAGAAGTCCATCACACCCCTGACGTGTGCCTTGTCAGTGATGTTACCTCCATAACATCATCCAACTTTGCCTCTGCTCATCTGCTGCTGAAATATTTATGCACAGCTTTGTCACCTCTAGATTTGCCTATGCTAATGCTCTCTTTGTTGGTGGTCCACCTGACATAAACTGGAGTTCGTCCAAAGTTTTGCTGCCTTTATCCATCACATCAAGTCTTGTTATTCCTAAGCTTGAGGTCTTCATTTGGTATTCCAATCTGACAACAGCTCACTAAAAAATTCTCATTCTTTTTTTCAAACCTTTTCATGCCATTTCCTCTTCCTATTTTGATAATCTCCTCCAGCCCTACAACCTCCACATGCTGCTTGGATTCTGACATCTACATATCTTCACCTGAATGGTGCTGGGGCAAGTGTTTTGGTGAGTTATACAACGAGAGGGCCTCAAACTAAATGGTGGGGGGAAGGGGATAAAGATGGGTCAAATTTGATAAATTAAATAGAGAAGACACAGCAAGGGAACAAAATAAGAGTAGGGGAAATGATGATCAGAGCGTGACAGCAAGGCGTAGAGTGTGCCTGCAAATAAAGCTGGAGATTACAAAAGTAATAAAAAGGCAGAACTAAAGTTATGTGTCTGAATGTAATGTGCGTAACAAAATAGGTGAATTGTTAACACAAATAAAATAACGATGTATGATCTAATAGCCATTACAGAGATATGGCTGCAGGATGGCAATGACTTGGATCTGAATATTCAAGGGCACATGACATTTAGGGAAGGACAGGAAGCTCGGAAATGGTGGAAGGTAGCTCTGTTAAAGATGACATTGGTACAACAGAGTTAGTTCTGGAGATCAAGAGGTAGGATTTGTTTGAGTAAAGGTGAGAAATAATAAAGGTGAAATGTCACTAGTGGGAGTAGTTTAGGCCTCCAAGCAATAACCACAATGGAAGATGGGGTATACAGAAAGAGAAAAATAGGAAACCAAATGAGAAAATGCTGGAAAATCTCAGCAGGTCTGGCAGCATCTATAAGGAGAGAAAAGAGCTGAGAAATCAGCTACCCTTCACCAAAATAGCAAAAAAATGGAGCTTGTGGGAAAGGTACAGCAATAATCATGAGTGATCTTAATCTACATTTTGACTGGATCAATTAAATTGAAAAAGGTGATCTCAGTGATGAGTTTGTAGATTATTTTTGAGAAAATTTTCTTAGAGCAGCACATTTTATAATCAACAAAATAGCAAGATGTACAGGATTTGGCATTGTGCAATGAGACAGGATTAATTAATAACTTCATAGTGAAGGTGCCACTTGGTATCATTGATCCTAATGTGATTGAATTTCACCTTCAGTTTAAGGGAAAGAGGTGTGGCTCTAAGACTAAGGTTTTGGGCTTAAATACAAGCAATTATGAGGGCATGAAGGCAGAGCTGGTTAGAGTGATCTGAGAAATTAGGTTAAGGGATAGTTCGTTAGAGATGCAGTGGCAGAAATTTAAGAATTATTTCATAATACTCAGAAAAGATACATTCCAATGAGAAAGAAATACTCTTAAGGGAAGGAAACACCATCTATATGTAACTAATGAACTTGAAGATGGTAGGCATAGAACGTGGAATATAGAACATAGAACAGTACAGCATAGTACAGGCTCTTTAGCCCTCGACAATGTGCCGAGCTTTTTCCAGAGCCAACGTCAAGTATTCCATTCCCTATCATTTTGGTGTGCTCCATGTGCCTATCCAATAACCGCTTGAAAGTTTCTAAAGTGTCCGACTCCACTATCACAGCAGGCAGTCTATTCCACATCCCAACCACCCTAAAGAACCTACTTCAGACATCCCTCCTATATCTCCCAACATGAACCTTATAGTTATGCCCCCTAGTAACAGCTCTTTCCACCTGAGGAAATAGTCTCTGAATGTCACTCTATCTATCATCCTCATCATTTTATAAACCTCTATTAAGTCACTTTTCATCCTTGGCTGCTGTAAAGAGAAAAGCCCTGGTTCCCTCAACTTTTCCTCATAAGACCTACTCTGCAAACCAGGCAGCATCTTGGTAAATTTCCTCTGCACACTCACCAATGCTCCCTCATCCTTCTTTTAGTGAGGTGATCAGAACTGCACACAATATTCCAAATGTGGTCTCAGCAAGATCCTGGACAGTTGCAGCATAACCCCACGGCTCTTAAGCGATAACCCTCGTTAATGAACACTAACATACTATAGGCCTCCTTCATGACATTATCCACTTGAATGGCAATCTTTAGAGATCTGTGGATAGACAACTAGAGGCCAGTTGTCATAAGGAAGTTGCTTAACACCTGTCATAAGGAAATTGCTAGAATCTATTATTAAGGAGTTGATAGCAGGTACTTGGAAAATTTCAGTGCAATCAAGCAGCACCAACATGGTTTGTGAAAGGGAAATCATGGTTGACTATTAGAGTTTTTTAAGGAAGTAAGAAACAATGCAGATAAAGAAGATTTGCTACTTAGATTTCCAGAAGGCATTTGACAAGGTTTGAAATCAAACGTTACTGCTCAGAAAAAGCTCATAATGGAGGGAGTATGATATGAGCAAAGATAGGGGATTGGTTAGCTAACAGGAAATAGAGCAGGCATAAATTGGTCATTTTCATGTTGGCAGGCTGTGGCAAACAGAATGCCACAGCGCTCAGTCTTGGGGTCTCAACTACTTACAATTTATATCAACAATTTGGATGAAGGGACCAAATGTATGGTTGTTAATTGTGCTGATGACACAAAGATAGGTAGGAAGTTGTAGTCTGCAAAAGACGTAGATAGATTAAGTGAGTGGGCACAATTTTGGCAGATAGAATATAATGTGGGACAATGTAAGGTTGTCCACTTTGGCAGGATGAATAGAAATGATGTAAAGATGCCGGAGTTGGATTGGGGTGGTAAGAACTCAGTAAGAATTTAGCAACACCAATTTTTAATCCAACCGATTTATTTGATAGTAAAATTACGAGCTTTCAACACTCTGTGTCTTCCTCAGGCAAATGCAATGTTCTGGTCTGCAATAGCACACATCAGCTCAGACAGTCAGAGATTGCTGATTAGAATGCGAATCCTTACATCTAACCTGCTATTCAAGTGTTAAAGTGGCTAACAATGTGTGTGAAGGGAATCCTAAGCATTGGTTAGAGAATTGTGTATTTTCTCCAGACAGCACAGTAAGTGAGGTTTTTTGCTAACCCAGGCAAGTTACGGGGGTTACAGATAGTGTGTCATGAAGCCAAGATCCCTGTTAAGACCGTCCTCATGTGTGCGGAGCTTGGCTATCAGTCTCTGCTGAAGACTGCTGAAGTCATTTCGGCAGTCATGGGCATTCGGCCTCCGACCTGCGGGTAAATGTTCTTCAAGGGGGCTTTCATGATACACGACAGCGCAGAATCACTGAGCAGAGACTGATAGCCAAGCTCCGCACACATGAGGACGGTCTTAACAGGGATCTTGGCTTCATGACACACTATCTGTAACCCCCGTAACTTGCCTGGGTTAGCAAAAAACCTCACTTACTGTGCTGTCTGGAGAAAATACACAATTCTCTAACCAATGCTTAGGATTCCCTTCACACACATTGTTAGCCACTTTAACACTTGAATAGCAGGTTAGATGTAAGGATTCGCATTCTAATCAGCAATCTCTGACTGTCTGAGCTGATGTGTGCTATTGCAGACCAGAACATTGCATTTGCCTGAGGAAGACACAGAGTGTTGAAAGCTCGTAATTTTACTATCAAATAAATCGGTTGGATTAAAAATTGGTGTTGCTAAATTCTTACTGAGGATGAATAGAAAAGCAGTATTCAATTTAAATTGAGAGAGTGTAGAATCCCTGCGGTACGGAGGGACCTGGGTATCCTGGTACTTTTAATCAGGAAAAGTTAATATACCAGTATTACAAGACAAATGGAATATGGTTTATTGGAAGAGAAATGGAATATAAAAGCAGGGAATGATTTTGCTACAGTTATAAAGGGCATTGGTGAGACAACATCTGGAGTACTTTTTGCAGTTTTGGTCTCCTTATTTAAGAAATGATCTATAGGCAATAAAAACAGTTTACAGAATGTTCACTTGACTGATACCTGGGTTAGGAGGGTTACTTTATGAGGATGGATAGAAAGTCCTATATCAATTGGAGTTTAAACGATTGATGAGTGATCTTATAGAAATGTTGAGGGTGGATGTTGAAAGAGTGTTTCCCCTTGTGGGAGACTTTGGGATGAAAACACAGTTTAAAAATAAGAAGTCTCCCACTTAAGAAGGAAATAAGAAGAGGGTCCTCAAGCTTTGCAACTTCCTTCCCCAATGCATGATGGGGGCAGAATCAATTAATATGTGTAAGGCAGAGGTAGGTAGATTTTTAATAAACAAGGGAGTCAAAGGTCATTGAGGATAGATAGAATATGGAGTTGAAGCATCAATCAGATATTGCCGTGGTCTTATTAGAAGATGAAGCAAGCCCTATTCCTGCTCCTAACTTGCATAGTTATGACTTTAATTGTTCAACTGTTGGCAAATGCCTTCATTTGAATAGGCCCTAATCTATGGAATTCTCCCCAGAGCCATTCTATCTTTCTACCTCTCTCTCTCTTCTTTAAGATGCTGTTTAAACATGTATCTTTAACCATGCTTTGATCATCTGTCCTGAGATTTCCTTATGTACCTCAGTTCAAATTGTTTGATAATGCTACTTTAAGACATTTTAAGATGTTAAAGATGCCATACAAATGCAAGTTATTGTTGTTATTCATGGTGTCAATCTATCCATATGAAGGGCATAAAGATTATTTACTTTTTTTTTGCTTGTTCTTGAAAATCATTTTGTCCAGTGACATTTTGTTGAGTTGCCATATTTCAGATGTTCGTAAAATAACCTTGAGATGTTGAAGATGTCAGTAGATCGTAACATTCCCTGACTGGAAAAAAACTGGTAGGCTGCATCTAAGAAAATAGGATATAGACTTGGCACAACCTCCATTTATACTGTAATAAAATAGCTGTTCATCCGTCGTCAGAGATTATCATGAAAGACCTTGAGTTCCTTCAGTATATTCTGTAGAAGGCTATCAGACAGTTTTGCATCATCTAATCCCATCAATCAAAACCTTCATCCACCGTTCTACTGCTGAAATCTATGTTTGGTTGTTTTTTTTTCTTTTTTTTTGGACAGCTCAATAACTTGTCTGCAGAAGCGCGATGCAGCCACATTACTGAACTGCCCATTTTACCTTTGAACAGAGCTCAAATTGCCCACTGCAGAACAGACTGCTCACAAGAGCATAAGAATGCTGTTGGCATTCCTCTGCTAATTCTAAGCACTTTCAAAGCTGATGTTACAATACTTAAAAATCACTTTTATCCTCCAGAAAAGTGAAGGATAGTACAGCAGCCCATCATTGTTCATTTTTACATTTATTCACAATATAGATCTCTTCACCCAACAATCACAGTTTCAGACTGAGGGTGTGATCTTACCGACTGTTCACGCCGCACTCCCGCTGCAGCAAAGTGGGAAAATTTGACGCCCAGCCAAATTTCCGTTCACAGCAGCGGGATGGGAAAATCCTGCTGGTGTGAATGGCAGTAATATTCCAGTCACAGTCTATTATATCAGAATTCAAGTGAATCACCAGATAATGCCCATCACCTGCCTACAGCTAAATACAATTAGTTTACACTTCCAATGAAACAGCGTCTGGACAGAGGATTGTTGTACAAGGACATTGTTGCCCTCAAACTCAGGTCAACTAATCCCATGGACAAAGACACTAAAACTCTTAAATTATTGTACAACAAATCTACTTTATTGTACCGTACCAAATTACCACAAAATTACACCATGCATCAAACTTCATCATACACAAAATATTTAACCTCTAACTAACTTCATTGCACACAACCTAACTAACCTTTGACCTGCTCCGTCCTTCACTCAAGTATTCAAAAAGTATCAAAACTTCATAAAATATCCAAACTCACGATTTAAGCTTAATGATGCTACCCATGACAAAGCAAACTGGTCAGATTCCCTGCGGATGAATTTTGTTTCAGTGTCACAGAATTCCAGACTCAGGATCTTGTTTATAAGTAATCCTGGGTTGCTGCTGCCAATTTCTCTTTGTCTCTCCTTCTTAAAGAGATCCTGCTGGTACTGCTTTATGCTTCCAACCACACACTCCAAGGACAGTAATCAATCACTGTTTTTTGGGTCATGGATACTGGGAGTCGTGCCTCAGTCAGAGGGTTATAATTCATCTCAGGAACATGATACACAGGGATCTGTGTTCTATCACTATTGTTCAAGGCATCTTGAACAATTCCTTATTTGTTCCATAGCTGCACACCCAGTTCTTTGCTGCTTCCATTGTCCTTCGCCTGATGTAGTCCTTTTAACCATTAGGCTTTGCTGGTGACTTTATGAATACCCATAGGGCAATACATAATTTTATATAAAAGATTCTTGACTTTTTTTATTAAAGGGATTTTTTTCCAAATAGAAACACAATGAAATCTTTTAAATAATAAAACAAAATTGATAGACTAGATGAAGAGAAACCAAAGAGGGGAAGCACATTACCAGGTGGTATAATCTTAAAAATTAGAGGCTGTCTGTTCAGCAGTGAAACTGGGACACATCTCTTCATAAGACATCTATTGGAAATCTAAAAATCTCCTCCCCAAACATCTTGCAGTTGCTGACTCAGTTGAACTTTCCAAGACAGATTTTTCTTGGAGAAGTAACAAGAAATATGAAGTGAAGGTGATCTCCTTACTTGTGAAAGGATATACTAGCACAGGATGGGGCAGCACGATGATGCAGTGGTTAGCATTGCTGCCTCACAGTGCCAGGGACCTAGGTTTGATTCCTGGCTTGGGTCGCTGGCTGCGCAGAGATTGCATGTTCTCCCCACATCAGCATGGGTTTCCTCTGGATGCTCTGGTTTCCTCTCAGTCTGAAAGACATATTGGTTAGGTGCTAAAATTCACCCTCAGTGTACTCGAACAGGAGCAGGAATATAGCAACTAGGAAATTTTCACAGTTACTTCACTGCAGCCTACTTGTGACACGAATAAATAAACTTTAAATTTAAAAGAAGAGGAGATTCACTAGATTGAGTCTGGAGTTGAGAGGGTTGGCTTCATCCAGTGAAGCAGTTGAGGCTACGTCATTGAATGTTTTTAAGGAAAAGATAGATACATTTTTGAATGGTAAAGGAATTAAGGGTTATGGTGAGCGAGCGGATAAGTGGAGCTGAATGCACAAAAAGATCAGCCATGATCTTATTGAACGGGGGAGCAGGCTTGAGTGGTCAAATGGCCTACTCCTGCTCCTAGTTCTTATGTTCTTTTAAATAGGTTTGAGATACCATTCAGTCATGATCTAAATGTATCGTGGAACAGGCTCAATGGGCTTTTCCTGGTCCTAAGACCAGCATCTTGAAATTGCCAGTTTGAAATACTTGTTGCTCACCGCCAGTTTGAAATTAATCTGTCCACATTTATTGTGGAGATTATTTTAAAATGAAAGAAATAAAGAGAGGAACTTAAGTTAACAGAGCTCAGAGAAGGTTTACTAGGGTGATTTCAGGTTTGGAAGGACTGCCATTTGAGGAAAGATTAAAAAGATTGGATCTGTACTCATAGAAACTATAGTGCAGAAGGAGGCCATTTGGCCCATCGAGCCTGCACTGACACTTTCCCACCTATCCCCATAATACCATATATTTATCGTCCTAATCTCCCTGACACTAAGAGACAATTTAGCGTGGCAAATCAACCTAACTGCATATCTTTGGGCTGTGGGAGGAAACCAGAGCACCCAAAGGAAACCCACGTAGACACAGGAGAATGTGCAAACTCCATACAGATAGTGATCCAAGGCCAGAATTGAACCCTCTTTGGAATTCAGAAGAATGAGAGGTGATGCAATTGAAACAAAGAAATTCTTAGGGTGATGGACAGGATACAAATTGGGAGATGTTTCCATTCATGGGAAAGTGTATGACTAGAGGGTATAGTCACAGAAAAAGGGAGCACTCATTTAAGGCGAATTTGAGGAAGAATTTATTTACTCAAAAAAATTGTGAATCTTTGGAATTCTTTACCCCATGAAGCTGTGGAGGCCGAGACCTTGAACATTTACAAAGCTGAGATCGATAGGCTTTTAATCAGATAAGAAATTATGGATTACAGAGATAAGGCAGAAAAGTGAATGTTAGATCAAACATAATGTTATTAAATGGAGGAACAGACTCGAAGGGCTGAATGGCCTACTCCTGCTCCTATTTCTTATGACTGTAAGGTTGTACTTCTGCCAACTCTTTGAAATGTCTATAAACTTTGAATAAACACAGTGCCGACATAGGTACTCAGCATTAGGAGAAATAATTGAAAGTGTAATTGGAGATAAGTTTTGTTAAAGTAGGAAAAGGAATAGGAAGCCAAGAGGACTTAGAGATAAAGCTTTTGTGATTCTTCATAAAATGTGTATGCAAACACATTTGTTAATTTATTAGTGAATTATGTAGAGATAAATTTCTCTAAAATATGAGCTTTCATTCTGGTATTCAAAATACACAGTACTCCAACAGTGGGCAGAGTTTGGCAAATCTCTGGCAAATACCCAGGAAGGTAGCTAGAAGGCTCAGTGATTGGGAGCTTAATCTGTATCCTGGGTGTGGTTCAAATAGAAGAGCTCAGAAGGTGAACGCAAATATGTCCACAAATTATTGCCACTATAATAAAGCAGCCACTTTTATCCAAGATAGTATTCTTTCGTAGTCAGTGTGCAAGTTGGCACTGCCATTGCTGTCTGCTTTTCAAATTCTAATGAGAGGTGTGAGTGGAAGGGAGAGGAGAAGGTGAGGGCCAAGGTGGGGAAGGGTTGATGAGTGTGGGGGCTGGCGGTGAGGTGGGAGGGGGGAACGCGACAGTGGTTAGGCTGGGGTTGTGTGGAGATAGTGTTGAGTTGTATTGAATCAGATTCTCATTAAATCCTTGCCCTTCTATTGGACATTGACTGTGCTCCGTGGACTATCTGTCAGTGATTGAGGCAGTCAGTGGCTGATGCCGTGGACCTGATTTTAACCCATTCAGCCCCCCACCCCTTTACAGAATTAAAATCAGGCTTTTTCTTACAGAACTGATTCACAGCTTTCATTTACGGGAGTAATTATTCCTATCATTTAAAAATATTTAAATGTTTTGAAGCATTTTGAATTATTTTCGTACACTTTTTGAACAGTGATGTGCATTCTGATCCATTGAGAAGCTTTCAATTCCCGTATTACCCTTAAATAGCTAAAATGTAGACAGCAACGTGGTAAAATATGAATTGTTACGGAGGGAATACTGATCTTCGGTATTCTTTAAAAAGTATGCTTCTAATGGATTTTTAAGTATATAAAACCAGCTTTGAAAGGCCATTAGGGGCTATGGAGCTGAGTGACTAAGAGGTAATGGGAGAAGGGGTGCTAAGTGTATTAGCGCGAATGCTGAGATATTAGTCATCAGCCAGCAGTCCCCGCCCCAATCCTGGAAACACTGTGAGAATAATGCTGGTGATCACTGCACAGGGGGTATTAAGGCCGTACTTTCCTCTTGCACTCTTACAAAAAGGGTTGTATGGCATTTTTGTCATTGATCCTAATGACCTCCAACAAACCTCTTAACAGGTATAAATATTTAATAATTCATTCATCCTGCTTTGAGCCGTGCAAAATGGTGAAAAGAATAGAACCAAAGCCTGGCTTGTTGACTGAGACGCAGAGATCTTGTTAGGCTGCACTGTACAAAATGCTCGTGAGTCTTTGGGAGCAAAGGAGAGAGAGAATACACAAGCCTGCCACACTGTATATATTACACATTTGGAGCAGAATTTGATATTCCTCCACTGGCCCCCACACCCAGAGTAGGGAGTGGTGGAGAGGGGGAACAGAGCTGTGTATAACGCCACATTGCTGTTTGTAATGCTCCTGCTCTCAGTGCACTACAAGTTTTACACTTGGGGAAGAGGCATTGTGCGTCCCCCCCACCCTGCTGCCAATTGAAACCCATAAATGGCCAATTAATCAAGACTTAACGACCCCTTGCGACCCCTGCTGCAAGTTTTTCCCACGACAACTCAAAGTTGGCGCTAGGTTTGAAGCTTGCCAGGCCTCAGTCCTCAAGTTATTAGTTAGAAATGGGCAGGTGCCCTCTATCTGTTCCCTGGAATGAGAGCTTGTCGTATGAGGAACGAGAACTCTGGGTCTGTACTTGTTGGAGTTTAGAAGGATGAGGAGGGATCTTATTGAAACTTACAAGATATTGCAAGCCCTGGATAGAGTAAACATGGAGAGAATGTTTCCAATTAGCAGGGAAAGCTAGAACCAGAAGGCACAACCTCAGGCTAAAGGGATGATCATTTAAAACAAAGATGAGGAGAAATTTCTTCCTCACAGGTGAATCTGTAGGACTCTTTGCCACAGAAGGCTATGGAGGCCATGTCATTGAGCCTCTTTAAAACAGAGGTAACTAGGTTCTTGATTAATAAGGGGATCAGGGGCTATGGAGAAAAGGCAGAAAATGGGAATGAGAAAAATATCAGCCATAATTGAATGGCGGAATAGTCTAGATGGGCTGAGCAGCCTCATTCTGCTCCTATGTCTTATGGTCTTATATGGCTGCTTGGCCTTATTAGACGTTCCCTATATGATACCCCCCACCCTATCAGGACCAGCCTGGTTCCTCAATTTATCTCCCCATCCGATGATACTCCAGCAAAGGTCACTATTGGGGATTGATTGCAGTTCCAGCAGTGGCCACCGCACTTGATGGCGTCACTGGGACCAGAGATTTGCTGACCATTTCACAGGTCGAATGGGGAGGTGTGGGGAGGACATTTTCCCAAGAAATCTTTTCCCAAGAAATCTTCCCCCAAGATGGGGCAGAAATATTGCCTGAGGCAGATAACTCCCATCTGGGGCATGGGGTAACCTACCAGAGTTCGCCAATGCCGTTCTCACCAGGAACCCTGATGTAATGTGAAATCCTGCCCCAACTCACTTTGAGCTTAAGCACAAAGAATACCTGGGGGAGGAGATTTGGAAAAGAAATTCAATCTTTAAAAAGGACACCTTAGTAAGGGACTGGTTTCATCCTGTCTCAAAGAATTGGTAAAGTTATTGTAGTCCCAGATGACCAGAGGCTGTTTCCCACTTTGAGGGGTGAAACAGGAAAGTGATTTAACCCAAGGGTCACCACAGCTCATGCAAGGGCCAAGTTGAGAAGGCAGAGCCTTTATGAATAACTTCAGCTGCTACCTCAATTACAGTTCCTGTACTATTGGCATTGCTCTACATCATAAAGCAGCCATCCAGCCAACTGAGCCAAACTGAATCCCCAAAGACTGCTATATGTAGTTGACACAGTTACGTTTCAATTGTTAAAGATGTAGCAATCAGGTAGAGAATGAATCCATTTCTATACAACATCAACTAGTAATAATCGGGCTGAAGATAATGAAGGGCAGGCTTAATCATAGAAACCCTACAGTGTAGAAAGAGGCCATTCAACCCATTGAGCCTGCACCAACAATTCCACCCAGGCCCTATCCCATTAATCCCATGTACTTACTCTGTTAATCCCCCCTAAGTTGTAAAGCTGCAACTTACATTGGCCAGTCCACCTCACCCGCATATCTTTGGACTGTGGGAGAAAACTCAGAGAAAACCCACGCAGACCTGGAGAGAACATGCAAACCCCACTGACAGTGACCTAAGGATGAATTGAACCCAAGCCCCTGGCACAAGAGGCAGCAGAGCTAACCGCTATGTCGCTACGCTGCTTGTAACGTTAAGTTAAATGTGGGGGGAAATGTATGTAAGGAGCATTGCAATTCCACAGAGACATGAGAATGACATGCCAAGAAAGGTTAAACAAGTTATGGCAGCATTCTACAGTAAATAACATTTGTTTTATATATTACCTATCAGCATCCTAACAAAAAAATTAAACAAATATGTAAGAATTCTATTATTGGCCCTCCCCTGCAATTTTTAGTTGTGTTACTGAATGCACCAAAGCAGTGAATACATGCTGCAGTAAATAGATATTTTATCGACTAGAGACAGTCTGTCAACTAAAGGGTTATTCAGTGAGGTTGCCCTAAAGCAGACTCTTAGAACTCCTTGTCATCCCTTGTCAGGACACAGATGTGTTCTGCCATGATGCATATTCTTTCATGATATCCAGAAGGACAGTTTTCCCATTTTCCTGTGTGTAAGTAGAGTTGGTACAGATCAGCCAGAATCTAATTGAATGCTGGAGTGGGCTTGAGGGGTTGAATGACCTACTCCTGTCTCTGTCTTTGTTGGCTCTGCAGTGCAGCATGCAGCTCACCATGATAAATGTGAGCCCCTTTCTGTGCCGTTGATAGACATCTGCATGTTATGTCTTCCTGAAATTGAGGATTGGGATCGTTGTATTATCAGCCAAAGTTTTGAGGGATAATTTAGTCTTTAGTAAGCATGGTCTTGCAGTGGATCACTTGTGCTGTGACTGGTTTAGAATGAATGGATTTATTGGGTTGGCTCAAAGAGCTTGCAACCTTGATTTGCTCAGCATTGCAAACTCTCTGAACATTGAGGGAATGGAACCCCTTATCCCTGATGTATGTCATTGGAATAACAGTTCACATTCGCTAAAGTAGGCACCATTCATGGGAAAGTTGTCACTGGATAATTAAAACTATTCCTGTCAGAACAGGTATCTTCTAAGAATCCTGGAAAAATGGATTAACTTGACAACCTTTTGGAAAATAAACTCACTTTCTGAATGCAGGGAGATGTGTTAAATACAGTGACTCACCTGATGAAGGAGCAGTGCTCCAAAAGCCAGTGCCTTTTGCTACCACGTAAACCTGTTGGACTTTAACCTGGTGTTGTGAGACTTCTTGTTGTGTTTACCCCAGTCCAACGCTGACATCTCCACATCATGGCTACGATCTGTTAAATGCCAGCAAAATCACATATTTGTGGCTGGAATGGGGCACGGTGGCGCGGTGGTTATTACTGCTGCCTCACAGCATCAGGGACCAGATTTGATTTCTGATTTGAGTCACTATCTGTGTTGAGTTCACACATTCTCCCCGTATCTGCATGGGTTTCCTCCGGGTTCTCCAGTTTCCTCCCACACTCCAAAGATGTGCGGTTTAGGTGAATTGGCCATGCAAAATTTCCCCTTAGTACCAGGGGCATGAGCAAGGGTAAATGCATGGGATTATGGGGATGGGTGAATTGTAGTCGGTTCAGACTCAATGGGCCGAATGGCGTTCTTCTGCACTGTAGAATTATATTGCATGGATTATATACAGGAATGACCCCAGCATTCCAGAACTTGTGACTATAATCAATTGAGAGGCCACAGACTGAGCAAATAATGTTGCTAAACATCCTTCCAACTCATGCGCAATAGAGCTACAGGATATTGTCATGGCCCTTGCAGAGCTCTAGTCTCCCGGGTCACCGCTCTGACACGTCCAGTTCATTTATTTGGATGTGTTATCACTTTTCAGAGGCTGAGGCAAGAGTGTCATCAATCTCCTTCTCTCTTGGCGCTTCACCCTTGCTTCTTCCATGACCAAGTCTGATTGCAATACAACCCTGTCATTTAAATTGACCCTGTTTCAAGGCACACATAATCCTTGTATTAAACCATGCTGCAAATATTGGCATCTTCCACAGGGGTGGATTTCCTTCCATAGCACATTGAAATTAGCTGCTATTTCAAATAATCAGAATTTACTTCATTATAATCGCTTCAGATGATGACTTTTGTTCAACCAGCTGATTGAAAAATGATGGGCTGAATTTTCCCCAAAATGTTGTTGTACCAATGAGGAAACTTTCTGGTGTGCTCAAGATCACAATTTTTTGACACTGTTATTTTTCTGGACAGCTGGGGAGCTTGGCACTGCTACAGGGGTTGCGGAGCCGAATGCACTGGTGGATTTGGCTTCAGAGCACTCACAGGCCATTTCACTAGGGCGCCCCGATCTGCTGGTGTATTGGGGTCCTCCACCAGCTGTCCCCATGGAGATGTAACACATTCCCCCCTTCAATGGCTGCATTTTTCTCCCCCCACACTGACACAGGCACTGCCAATGTGCCTGGTGGGCACTGCCTGTCCATGTCCCTGACCACCTGGGGTCTTCACTGGTTTTCAATCCTCCCAGCATGGCCATGGTGCATGGTTTTTGCTCGTGGAGATCAGCAGTGATTTGTACCAGATGGCGGTAAGATTGCATCCATATACAAATGAGTAAAAGTGTTTTAGGATGAGCAACTCTGCTATTCATCACAGGTCCTGTCGTGGTATGTTTCGAAAACTCCCCAGCTGTTTAGTAATGCAGGATAAAGTCAATAAGAGTTTGATTGCAATCTGGAACACATTTTTGATTTTAGGTGTCAACCTTTCATTTGGTTCTAATTGCTTTGCATTTGTAATCAGATGCATAGAATCATAGAAGAATCTCTATAGTGCAGGGACAGGCCATTCAGCCCATTGAGTCTGCACCGACCACAATCCCACCCAGGCCGTATCCCCATGTCCCCACATATTTTATCTGCTAATCCTTCTAATCTACTCATCCCAGGACACTAAGGGGCAATTTTAGAATGGCCAATCAACCTAACTCACACATTTTTGGTCTGCATCTGATGTGTGGTCATTGTGCACAAGACCCAAGCCTTTTGAACACTGGGAAGACAGATGGAGAGAAAGAGATTGCAGACTCAACTAGATGTGATTAAGACAATAACTTTTCATAGAGTCCTCACAGTGCAGAAAGAGGCTGCACTGACAACAATCCCATCCTGTAACGCTGCATATTTACCATGCTAAATTAGTGTCAGGGAGATTAGCAGGGTTCAAACCTCTCTGCAGGGCTCATTGGCAATGAAAGAGCCGCTGGTGCAGACATGTGTGTTGGTGCCAGTCCTCAGCCTGGGTAAATGAGGAGATTGATGGCAGAAAGGAGGCATCCGGCTGTGAAAAAGACGCTCACTAAATTCAAAATAATAAAAAGGACTGATATGAAGGTGATCAACCAGTATTTCACCACCTGCCCCTCTGCCTTCCACCAATGTAATCCAACAATTTCAATTCTGTTTTAGCAAACTATATTTTCAAGCATAGCTTTAGATATTAATATGTTGTTTTAGCTAATGTTGTGCTTCCTTGAAAATATATCTAGCATTGCACCCATTTGTTGTTGGATGTCTGACTTGAAGTAAACATTTGTTTTTCATAGAATCATACAGTGCAGATGAGGCCCTTCGGCCCATTAAATCATAACTCTTATTTAAAGCCATCTTTTCAAAGTTTTTCATTCCATTTCTGTAAGTTTTTCATTCTCCTAAAACCACTAAGTAATTATAAGCAACTAGGTGTTCTACCTAAAGATAAAATACTGCGAGGGCTGGAATCTGAAACAAAAATAGAAAAAGCTGGAAAATCTCATCAGGTCCGATGTCCGGCCTGTAGTGGCTGCGTTCATCCTTACACTCGGCCCAAGGAATAAAAAGGATGCCAGCAGCACGAAGAAGAAGTTGGCAAACAGAGAGGAGTGCTGAGGGTTGTTTATCAGATTGGAGGAATGTGTGCATTGGGGCTGTAACATTGATTCCATGCAAAGTTTCTAGTTGTAAATTTTGATACTCTTTGAATTATGAAATATGCTAATGTTATCCAGTTAGATTAGCAGGGTTCAAACCTCTCTGCAGGGCTCATTGGCAATGAAAGAGCCGCTGGTGCAGACATGTGTGTTGGTGCCAGTCCTCAGCCTGGGTAAATGAGGAGATTGATGGCAGAAAGGAGGCATCCGGCTGTGAAAAAGACGCTCACTAAATTCAAAATAATAAAAAGGACTGATATGAAGGTGATCAACCAGTATTTCACCACCTGCCCCTCTGCCTTCCACCAATGTAATCCAACAATTTCAATTCTGTTTTAGCAAACTATATTTTCAAGCATAGCTTTAGATATTAATATGTTGAGATATTAACATATCGGTGAGAGAGAATAGATCAATGTTTCGAGGCAGGTTGACCCTTTGTCAGGGCTCTGATGAAGGTTCATCCAGACTTGAAATATTGGCTCTGTTCTCTCCGCAGATGTAGTCAGACCTGCTGAGATTTTCCAGCATTTTCTGTTTTTGTTGATGATGGTCTAACTGGATAACATTAGCATATTTCATAATTCAAAGAGTATCAAAATTTACAACTAGAAACTTTGCATGGAATCAATGTTAGAGCCCCAATGCACACATTCCTCCAATCTGATAAACAATCCTCAGCACTCCTCTCTGTTTGCCAACTTCTTCTTCGTGCTGCTGGCATCCTTTTTATTCCTTGGGCCGAGTGTAAGGATGAATGCAGCCACTACAGGCCGGACAGCCTAAGCTTGAGGAGTGGGAAAACTTTCAGACGTGATAATCTGGGGCAAATTTAAACAGTCACATGGCCAATCCTGGATTAATTGAGGAAAGCCAGCACAATTTGTTACAGGCAAGTTATGTTTCATGAACTTGATCGAGTTTTTTGAGGAGTGAAAGGAGAGAGTTATGAAGGTAATGTAATTGATGTATTGTCCATGGACATCCAAAAGGGATTTGATAAAATACCATATTATAAACTTGCCAACAGAATTGATGCCTGTGGTATTTCCACAACAGTAATTATTTAAAGACATGTAAGAGAAATGATTTGGTATCCCTTTACTCAAAATTTCCTTTTGAATATCCTTGCAGCCCCTCCCCCCAAAACAACCAACGCGCACCCATCCCCGCATCTTTGTAATCATCTCTTACCCCACAGCTTTCTGAGATACTTGTGTTCCTCTAATTCTGGCCTTTCGTACAGTTATAATTGCTCTACGACTGGTGGCCAACCCCTCAGTTGCCTAAGCCACAGTTTCTGGAAATTCCTGACCCACACCTTTTTGCCTTTCTACCTTATTTTCCTCCTTTAAGTCACTGCGCAAAACCTACTTCTTCAATCAAGCTTTCAGTCATCTGACCTAAAACCTCGTTATGTGGCTCGGTTTCACACTTTGTTTTATTGTGCTCCTGTGAACTCCCTGGGATATTTCATTACATTAAAGATGCCATGTAAATGTAAGTTGTTGGGCAATGGGTCAGTCCTACTCATAATCACTGTTGTCAAGTTCCTGCAACAAGCAAGATAACTACTGCAACCCTTTAGAATATATTGCATGATACGTTGATTATGTTTAGATATTTAACATTGCTTAACACAGGAACACAAGAAATAGAAGCAGGAGTCGGCCACCAGGCCCTTCAAGCCTGCCCCATCATTCAATATGACCATGGCTGATTTATGCTGGCCTCAGCTTCTTTTCTGTGCCGTTTCCCCATTGCACTCTATTCTTCGATCTATCAAATATTTCTCCATCTTTGCTTTGAATACTTAATGATCCAGCCTCCACCACTCTTGGGGGCAGCAAATTCCAGAGATTCACCACCCTCTGTGAGAAGAAATTTCCATGCACCTCAATTTTAAATGACCAGCCCTTTGTCTCGTGGCTATGTCCTCTTGTTCTAGCCTCTCCCACTATTGAAAACACCTCATCATCTATCCTGTCAAGGCCTCCCATGATCTGAAATATTTGAATAAAGTCACTCCTCACACTTCTAAACTCCAAGGAGTACAGGCCCACACTATTTAGTCTCTCTTGCTAGAACAAACCTCTCATCCCAGGAATTAGCATGGTTTAAGGTATCACCTAAGCTCTGGTTTGCAACTACTTGGAGTGAGTAGCCTATTTTTTTTTCAGAAATATTCCCTCATAATTTTTGGTCTTAGTTTCACTGTCTTGAAAATGATTTCCCTGACGTTGTGCACTTTTGGCAATTTTCCATTAATGTGATTGGACAAACATGAAGCGTAAAGCACAGTAGTCAAAATATATGCCAAGCATATAGATTTTATGTATTTCATATCGATAATGACTTGTACAGAGAGTTATTGTAACCAGCCTTCAAAAACAGAGCATATTTTCAAAATAATTAAATCAGCTGGCAGTGGAGATTTATTTTTTGTTCATACATGTCAGAAAGCAATTTAACTTTGATCATCAAAAGAGCATGATCTAGAAGTCTGAATTATGCCACAGAAACCATTCTTTAATTGGGATCTGTAATGCTACCTGCTGTTAATAAATACTTACTGTCAAATTGCTATGTTTATCTCAAAGTTGTCAGTAATAGGTTTACTAATGTATGCTATTAGCTTTTAACACTAGTTGTGTATTCATAAATTCTTAAAACTTTTATGCAATACTGGTTATGAACCTCCTTACGCCTCCTTCTGTAAGAGTTTTACTGCCATTTATATTCTCTAATGATAAACTGAAGCGTTTCTGGAGTGTATTGCCTGATGTACTTGCGGAAGCAGATTCAGTAATAACTTTCAAAAGGGAATTGGTTGAATACTTGAGGAAGATTTTGAAAGGCTGTAGGGAAATGGCAGAGGAGTGGAACTAACAGGTATCACTTTCAATGAACCAGTACAGGCAAGATGGGCCAAATGGTCACCTCCTATGTTGTAACATTTCATGATTCTGCAAACTGCTGTATTATACTCTTGATCCCAATACAGTGAACTGGGAACAAATGCTCTAATTGTAATAAAAGTCAAAAGTTCGGTGCTTATTGTCTTCCAGTGCAATATAGAACCAATTTCTGGTTGTCTTTGGGCAACACGTTTGAATTTAGATGAACTTAAAGACAATGTTGAGAAAGCTCTTCCTGTCCCACCTGCCGCAGAAATTATAACAGGTGGACTGTGGGGGGCAAAAGACCTGTTGACCCCCGTGGGGTTTTCTGGTTTTGGGGCGAGCATGGCCAGAAAATCTTGCCCTCTTGTGTTGAGTGTTCACAAATACACTGAATACATACAGTTCTCCTGAAGAACATATAAATAGACAAATTTGGAGCAGATGTAGGCCACTCAACGCCTCGAGCCTCCATTACCTTTCAAGAAGATCATGGCTTATCTGATTGTGATTTCTCCTCCACTTTCTTTCCTACCCCATCTCCCTTTAAACTCACTTGTCAAATCAAGAATCTATTCAATTCAGCCTTAAAAATAGTTGGTCAGTCTGACTCCACCACTCTGTGGGGAAGCGTTCCACAAATTCATGAGTCTCTGGAAAAAAAAAGCTCCTCATCTCTGGAAAACCCTTTATTTTTGACTAAAGGCATCCACCTTGTCAATCCTCCCAGAATTCAATAAGAAAACCTCTCATTCTTCTAAACTCCAAAAGGTAAAGGCCCAGCTTGTTCAACCTTTCTTAAAAATATAACATCTCCACACTGACTTTCAGTTGAGTGAACCCTCTCTGAATTGCTTCTAACACATTTACATCCTTTCTTAAATAAGAAGACCAAAACTTTACACGTTTCCTTATCACCATACAATCAGAGCGATGTGAAGCTTTAGAAAAAGCACAAAGAAGGTTCACCAGGATGTTGCCTGGTCTTGAGGGTGTTGACTATGAGGACAGGTTGAATAAATTAGGATTGTTTTCACTGGAAAGCCAGAGGCTGAAGGCAAACCTGATAGAGAAGCAGAGGTAGGGTGGATAATCAGAGACTCTTTCCAAGGGTGGAAGTGTCAATTACAAGGGGGCACAGGTTCAAGGTGAGAAGGGGAAAGCTTAAGGGCGATGTGCTGGGGAAGTTTTTCATGCAGAAAGTGGTGGGTGCCTGGAACCTGCTGCCAGAGGACATGATGGAAACAGGCACATTTGCAACATTTAAGGGGCATCCAGATAGGTACATTAATAGGGAAGGAATAGAGAGATTAAGAGCAGAAAGTTTCTTTTATTTAGGGCATCATGAGTGGCATAGATTTGGAGGGTGGAAGGGGGCTGTTCCTGTGCTATTCTTATCTTTGTTCGTTTTTCTTTGTATTTTGTATGTGGTGTCACCATACTCTTTACAACTGTAGCAAAACATCACTATTTTTATATTCCATTTTCTTGCAATAAACAACATTCCATTTGCCTTCCTAATCACTTGCTATGCCTGCCTTTTTGATTTATGTACCAGGACACGCAGATCCCTCTGCATCTCAGAGTTTTGCAAACTCTCTCCCATTTGCTGTTTTTCTACTCTTTCTGCTGAAATAGACAAGTTCACATTTCCCCACATTAAAACCATCTGTCATTTCTTTGTCCACTAACTTAACCTATTAATATTGCTTTGCAGATTCTCTATGCCTTCCTCACAATTTTATTTCTAACCTAGCTTTGTGCCCTCAGCAAATGTAGCAATTAGACATTTGAACCATTCAACCCAGTCATTAACATAGCCCCAGCATTGATCCTTGTGGCAGTCTACCAGGTATAGCTTACCAAAAAGATTTATCCCTAATTGCTTTGGTTAGCTAACCAAACCCACTGATCTACCAATTTTCTGTAATAACCTTTGATGTGGCACTTGTCATATGTCTTCTGGAAATCTATGTATTCCACATCCACAAGTTCCTCTTTATCCACATTGCTTATTACTTCCTCAAAGAATGGCAATCAATTCGTCAACAGAAACATGCCGATTCTGCCTGATTGCGTTGAGATTTTTGAAGTGCCTCTATAATCTATCGTGAACCAAGCTGATGTTGCCTGCAAGAGTACCCCAACCTAAAACTCTGGCTCTTGTTGGTGTATAGTTTTCTTTTGGAATATTGTGAGGAGTCGTGTAAAACCTCAGTGAGGAACCAGTCCTAATGTTGTATAAACAATTATTAGAGAATATTTATTAACTTAAAATCAAAATTCACAACAACAAAGATTAAAATACTCTAAGATACTTAAGTAAATTAATAACTAAAAACACATGCACAGTATGTAGATATTACCCCTTGTTTCAAAATATATCTATGATCCCTGACCCCATTAGCTCTTCCTTTTTCCAAACAACATCCAAATTAAATAACTATAAGTCAATTCCAACTTATGGATACCACACAATAAGTGCTGATGATCAAGTCTAGGAGATGTCCTTTCCTGGTCCAGCAAATATATTTAAAGCTCCTCTAAGAAAGTTTCTTGCAATGCCTTGACTCATAGCTTAGATGCAACACTATAGCACCTCTGAAAAGTAGAAGATATTATATGACCCCTTGGCTGTGAAATGAGTCCTCGCCTCATGGCTGTTGAGTTGTGAACTAGCCTCTGCTTCTGAGAGGGTAATGAATTACACTGTTTCCTCTTTTGTCATTTCAAGCTCAAGAGTCAGCTGTCGACATATCTCAAATCCTTTCTTTTTGTGGAGCTTAACATTTCTTTAGCTCTGAATTTCCCTAGTCACTTAACATAGAACATAGGACAATACAGCACAAACAGGCCCTTCGGCCCATGAGTTGCGCTGATCACATCTACCAATCCACAGACCTATCTATAACCCCCTATCCTATTCTTTTCCATATACTCATCCAGAAGTCTCTTAAAAGACCCCAGTGAGTTTGCCTCAACAACCTCCGACGGCAGTCGGTTCCATTCACTCACCACCCTCTGAGTGAAAAACCTACCCCTGACATCTCCTTTGTATTTGTTTCCCTGCACCTTAAATCTGTGTCCTCTCGTAGTGACCATTTCAGCTCGGGGAAATAGTCTCTGAGAGTCCACCCTATCTATTCCTCTCAACATTTTATAAACCTCTATCAGGTCGCCTCTCAACCTACGTCTCTCCAGTGAGAAGAGTCCCAGCTCCCTCAACCTATCTTCATAAGGCCTGCCTCCCAATCCATGCAGCATCCTTGTAAATCTCCTCTGAACTCTCTCAAAAGCCTCTACATCCTTCTTATAATGAGGCAACCAGAACTGCGCACAATACTCCAACTGGGGTAAACAGTTTCTGCTTGTGGGACTTAACATTTCTACAGCTGTCATCTAAGTAACCTGTTTCCACTACTGGAAAAAAATCGTATTTGATCATTTTTAGAAATTTTGAAATACCATGATCACTTTTAGAGGCTTGCCTGGCCTACGAAATGCTGGTCGTTACTGTTTCTAGGTAGATTTCTATCTTTCAGACCTTTCTAAAATTCTTGTTACTGTTGCCAGGTAGATTTCTACTTTTATGCATTTTTAATTTCTTGTTACTGTTGCTGCTTGGCAACTCCCTTACAAACCTCTTTTATAATAGATTACAGCAATTTGCCTATGGCAGATGCTAAGTTAACTAGGTTGTAGTTTCTTGCTTTCTGTCCTGCTCCTATTTTGAATAGAGGAGTTCATTCAGTATTTTTCAATCTGACGGGACCTTTCCAGATCTACGTAATTTTGGAAAAATTAAAACCAATGCATCTGGTTTCTCAATAACCACTTCTTTCAGGGCCCTAGCATGAAGTTCACCAGGACCTGGGGGTTTGTCAGTTTTTAATTCTAAAGGTTTTCTCAGTATTTTCTCCCCAGTGATTGGATTGTTTGAAGTTCCTCCCACCTACGAACCTATTGATGCACACTCATTTCTGGGATATTGTTTGCATCATCCACAGTGATGTTCACTTTACTTACTATTTTTCTTTTTCAGTACTTACAGAAACTCTTACTATCTGTTTTTATACTCCTAGCTAATTTTCTCTCGTACACTAATTTCTCCTTTCTTATTTTCTTTTTAGCCAGTTTTTGCTATCTTTTATGTTCTAACCAACCACAAGCCTTGGAAAATATTTACATTTTTGCTTTCAATTTTATACCAATTTGCTAGTTCACTTTAACCAGTCTGTATATCATACCCTCATAATTGCCCATCCATAATGTAGCCCAGTCCATCATGTAAACCATCCATTGTGTCTGTCTACACACATCGCACTGTCTTGGAAAAGCAGCCAGCATAATTAAGGACCCCATGCCCTCCAGACATTCTCTCTTCCACTTTCTTCCGTCGGAAAAAAGATACAAAGGTCAGAGATCACGTACCAATCAATTCAAGAATAAGTTCTTCCCTGCTGCCATCAGACTTTTCAATGGACCTACCATATATTAAACTGATCTTTTTCTACGCCTTAGCTATGACTGTAACACTACATAGTGCACTCTCTCCTTTCTTTCTCTATGAACGGTATGCTTTGTCTGTATAGCATGCAAGAAACAATACTTTGCAATCTGCACATCTAATACATGTGACACTTATAAATCAAAATCAAAACACGAGTCCCACCATTCTCTCCCTCAAACTGAATGCAAAATTCAATTATGTTATGATCACTGTTACTTAGGGTGCATGTAGTATGAGTTTATTAATTAATCCAGCCTCATTGTGCATTACCAGATCTAGAATATTGCTCTCTCTGTTGGCTCCAGTGTGTGCTGCTAGAAGAAATTGTTCCAAAAACAATTAACTCATCTTTAGCAAACTGATTCTCCCAATCTATTTATTAGTATCCCAAGTAGGCTTACATTAACATTGCAGTGAAGTTATTGTGAAAGTCCTCTGGTTGCCTCACTCTAGTGTCTGTTTGGGTCCATTGAGGGAGAATTTAGCATGACCAGTCCACCCAACCAGCACGTCTTTCGGACTGTGGAAGGAAACCAGAGCATCTGGAGGAAACCCACACAGACATGGGGAGAATATGCAGACTGCACACAGACAGTGACCCAAGCCAGGAATCGAACCCAGGTCCCTGGCGTTGAGAGGCAGCAGGGCTAACCAACTGTCTTATCGATCATATCCATACATGAACCATATTGACCTGTGGATCTTTCCAATATTAGATCAAATGTAATGAAATTGTTCTGAAATGCTAATTAAACTCCTTGGCTGAAAAATTTCTAATGCACCTAAAAGAATTGAGCTTTTGACAGAGTTAACACATTGTGAAGAATTTCATTTTATCCAAATTGATAATTGTTCACAGAGTGTATGCAGCCACAGTTTTATTTTTAAGTTTGTTGTTGCGCCTATTAATGTTTGGCTTAATGATTGTGCAGTGACGGGATATGGACACATTTTAGATCAGAGACTACAGAGGAGTAGCTCCATGCAGCATTAACTTTGCAAAGAGTCTGTGGCTTCTAATTGTGGTATGCAGACATGACGAGAGTATTTATTAAAAGAGGTTCCTGACAACAGGAGATGCATTTGATCAAATGCAATTATACATAATAGATAATAATTTTGCGGATGGGAAATGTAGCCTGCTAACCCAGGACATGTATAACAATATGACTGAATCTTCCAAGCATTTCAATTCCAAACTCATTTGCTGTCTTGTACTGTTCCCATTAGAAAGTTGCCATTCAATTTAATTTCTTCTGCAATTACTTTCTTTTTCCATTTTAATTTTTACTTCCTTTTTTCCATCAGTTTCCTTCCTGCCTATCTGCCTCTTCCTGAAGTCACTGCATAGCGTTTTCAATGTCAACAAGGGCGTAAACCATCTGGGTGGCACAGGTGCACATGTTATGGAGGTAACATCACCCACAAGGCACATGTCAGAGGTGTGATGGACCTACCTGGATGTGTAGCTCCAACTACACTCGAAGCTCTATACCATGCAGCCCACTTGACTGGCCCACAAAAACCACTAGGATGGCATGGTGGCACAGTGGTTAGCGTTGCTACCTCACAGCGCAGGGACCCCGGGTTCAACTCCCAGCTTGGGAATCACTATCTATGCAGAATCTGCATGTTTTCCCTGTGTCCGTTTGGGTTTCCTCCAGGTGCTTCGGTTTCTTCCCACAGTCCAAAAGACGTACTGGTTAGATGCATTGACCATGCTAAAACTCTCCCTCAGTTTACCTGAACAGGTGCCGGAGCGTGGCGACTGGATTTTCACAGTAAATTCATTGCAGTGTTAATGTAAGCCTACTCGTATCAATAATAAATAAACCTGTATTCCTTCGGGAAGTCTTTTGGCGCAGTCGGTAGCACCCCTACAGCTGATCCAGGAGCTCCATATTCGAGTCCCACCCCAGGATCCTATGGCCAAAATGTGTATGACCAAAAGCCAACAGGTTGAATATCAACCTGCAAAATACTTCTAACAGGAAAATGATAAGCAGCAAGAGGGGGAGAGACTAGTCAGCAATGCTTGGGATGCAGTGGCACACTCAAGCTATAAGCCATTGTAGACAGGCAGATAAAAACTAGCGATGAAATTAGATGAAAGTCTGCATTGTCCATCACTAGTTGCAGGAAGAGAAACAACAATAAATATATTTCTTCAATTGACCTTATTATCCATTTATTATCTGTGAGTGTGGACAGTAAGGGACAAAGTAAAATAATGGCAAGCCTTCCCCAGGAAAATAGGACCAAGGCGTACAGCCCTCCAACCTGCCCAAGGTGCTCTTCAAGCCTCAGTGTAGACACTGATCACAGAGGAGTGATTGGGACACTGTGCACAAACCTTTACTATTTCATTAGGCCTCCAATGTCAGTGTAAAAGGGGCAGTTATCACATGAAGACTGGAAAGACAAAGGGTGAGGGGCAACCTGATAGATGTCTACAAAATCATGAGAGGCATAGATAGGGTGAATAGTCAGAGATTTTTTGCCAAGATGGAAGTGTCGACTATAAGAGGGCACAGATTTAAGGTAAGGAGTGGTAAGTTTAAGGGAGATGTGCAAGGAACGTTACTCATACAGAGGGTGGAAGGTATCAGGAATGCACTGCCAGTGGAGATGATGACGTTGGTAAGTTAGCAATGTTCAAGTTGTATCTTGATAGATACACGAATGGGAGGCAAACAGAGGATAGAAAGTGCGTTTTGGCACTGGCTTTGTGGGTCAAAGGGCCTGTTCCTGAGTTGTATTGTTCTTTGTTTTTACAGTGTGACACATACATGTGGGCAGCTCACCTTCTGCATTGAGCCCACTACAAACAAGCACTAAAGAGCAGCTTTCTTTCAAGTTATGAAATAAATCAGTGCCCCTGTCCTTCACCTCTGTCAGCCTGACACTGCATCCCCTGCTGGATGGCGCCTAACCGTTTACCCAAGGCTTTCTCACTGGCAAAGTGAGTTAAATTCTTTGCCAGTGTCTGTAATGTATGTGCAGCACTGGTGGCAAGGCTCTCTGACCACACTCTTGGCCTCTGAATGTTGAAAGGTCTATCCTTCATGGACAGCATTACAGCTGAGTCCATTCTTCTGGTGAAGTAAAATCCATTTCCGTAGACTCCCAGAAGATTTTGCTGGTTAGAGATTAGAAATGGACTGCTTCATTAAAAATTAAAAAAACGGCATCACCAACTATTCCAAGACACAGGATTCCTAACATCCACCTGTACTGAGATAAATGTGTTCATCACTACAGCTTCAGCTTGGGGACTACTTGCTATGTTAACTGGCTGAACCATCATGGGAACCAGTTTTGTTCGTCTTTCTCTTCCAATTTTCCTCCACACCAACTAGCATCCATAGGTGCCAACGATCTTGCAGTATCTTAAACAAATGGCCAATTTTCATGTGTCTTCATACTATTAGGGCGGCACAGTGATTAGCACTGCTACTTCACGGCTCCAGGGACCTGGGTTCAATTCCCGGCTTGGGTCACTGTCTGTGTGGAGTTTGCACATTCTCCCAATGTCTGCGTGGATTTTCTCTGAGTGCCCTCGTTTCCTCCCACAGTCCAAAGATGTGCGCGTTAGGTTAATTGGCCATGTTAAAATTGCCCTTTAGTGTTCTGAGATGTGTAGGGATATGGGGGTAGGGCCTGGGTGGGATTGTGGTCGGTGCAGACTTGATGGGCCAGATGGCCACTTTCTGCACTGTAGGATTTCTATAATTCTATGATTGTATAATCATGGGTGTGCAGTTAAGGTGTTTCTGGGCTCTTATAATGTACATATTTTCAAGCAGGAATGATTCAATAGCCCTCAGTACCAGGGTACCATGGCCTCCTCTGTCTTTTTTCAGGATGATAATAGGGACCTGGGACAACTCTGACCTGGGACAGTTAACTCATTATAGGGCAGCGATGCTGAGTCTAACATTTTGCCACTGGTATCCATACAAGGCACATTATGCCAACAGAATGGGGACTGAATCTCACCTCTCTGTTTTAAAAAAACAGAAATAAGAAGCAAAGTTCTCCCAAGCCCCCACCAGTTGGTTTGATGACGGGTGTGGCGGAGAATATGACGTAAGTTTCATGGCATGGATTTACAGTGGTATCTTCTGCAAACATCCACCATGGTGTATTGAGAAATCTGTAGAGGCTGATCTCATTTGCACCCAGTTCAGGATGCAGGTAACCTGCATTCCTGGAGCCCGGAACAACACAGTAGTGGATTGGGGCTGCATCTCTGCACTTGGGCCTGCCAGATCATAGAATCATAGAATCCCTACAGTGCAGAAGGAGACCATTTGGCCCATCGAGCCTGCACTGACAACAATCCCATCCAGGCCCTATTCTTGTAAACCCATGTATATTACCTGTTATGCCCCTGACGCTAAGGGGCAATTTGGCATGGCCAACCCTGCACACCTTTGGACGGTGGGAAGAAGCCAGAGCACCCAGAGGAAACCCACGCAGACACAGGGAGAATGTGTAAACTCCGCATAGAGAGTGCCAGAATTGAATCGGGGTTTCTGGTGCTGTGAGGCAGCAACGCTAACCACTGTGCCACCCTGATCTGTGTCATGGAGGGGGTTTATCTTCTGGCCTCAGAATATTCTTAGAGATTCATCGTCGTTCTCAGAAGCTCCACCTTCTTTCTACAATAGTGGTTCACTGATGTTGGGTACCTTTTCAAAAGACACCCAGATGTGCCATCCAGGTCTGTTCCACTTCCTAATATTCGGGTGTATAATTAAGGAGGCCTGAGCCAGAAGGTTTTCCCATCCACTCAGCCGCATTGGGAAACACTCCACAATCCCTCCCCACCTCACAACTTAATCTCAAAATGGAAGAATTCCACACAATGTAATTAATTAGAGTCCACTGAGCCTTCATTGTAGAAAATTGGTGTAGAGACCCCATGTCCACATGGGTTTCCTCCAGATGCTCCCATTTCTTTCCACAATTCAATGATCTGCAGGTTAGGCGGATTGGCCACGCTGAATTGACCCACTGTATCAAGGGGATTAGTAGGGTAAACAGATGGGGTTATGAGGATAGGATTGTGTTGATGCAGACTCGATGGACTGAATGGTCTCCTTGTGCACTCCAAGTATTCTATGCAATGATTCGCACAGACAGTCATCTAAGGCAGGAATCGAACCCGGGTCTCTGGCACTGTGAGGCAGCAGTGCTAACCATTGTACCACCATACTATTCCAACTATCCTGCCTACTATGGCCCATCACAAAGGATACAGAGAGAAATCACTTAGACAGAATGAGAAAGCTTCAACATAATAGGTATAAATGTTCTTCTGTGTTGAAATGTCTATGATTCTATCTGCCAGCTAAGTGTGTTGCTGTTATAATGATTACATATCTTTATGGCAGTGACTTTAAAATGCAGTATTTAACTGCCAAATTTAATTTCTGTCTTTGCTTTGTTTACTCCTGTAATGGTTCTGCTATTGTTCTGTAAGGTTTGTTGCCATTACAAAGGAGGTTTAACATCTTCTGTGGGCATTACAAAGTCTTACCTATTGTTAGATTAGGGTACAGGATGCTTAACCTTGCATTAATCAGAGTTCTAATTGCTATGGGACTGCATGACTGCTATCAAAAATGAAATTATCTCTGGTACCAACATCTCACATCTTGATGCCAAAACACTCTAATAAGTCAAACAAGGAGGAAATGTTTTATTTTAGGTAGATGCACAATGCTGAATGCACAGATAAAATACAATTAATAACATAATAAGTATTCGCAACTCAGAAAGTATTAAATGGGAATGGTAACTACATAGCCTCTATTTAAATGCCCACAAAAAAAAACAAGCCTTGAATGTTTTCTGTTGTATGTAAGATACATTTCTGGAAACACCACAGAATTATCACTGTAACTGTAAGTTATTGGGAAACTCATTAGCTTGGATGTTATTGCCTCAATATCTGCCTTCAGCATCTGGTGAAAGGACGGCTCCTGACCCTGCCAGATTCAAGGTGCAAGGTCAGGAGTTCTCATTTATTATTCAAAATTGCTCCCTGACCTTTCTCCAGCTGGGTCAGAAGATTCAGCATTCTTGTTGGTTGAATTTTTGAACTGACTCCAATAGGCTTTGTCTCTTATTGCCCTTCACTGCAAATGTTTGTTATGTGAGATAGGTCAATCTATTTTGACATTCGCTCTTTTAAGGAATGGTGGCAAACGAGGCTCTTCGATAACATTTACACGTTTTCATAGCTGGGGTGTGTTTCACTTTAATGTTGGGCTTATAAAAACTCCCCATTGATAAAATGAAAAAAAAACAGATTCTCTGGTGATATTGTTAAGAAGTAGCAGACTCTGGCTAAAAGTAATATTTTGTTTCAATTCTTATCGGCACGTTGCATCACTCTTCCAGCAATGGCTAGTTCAATAGTATTCCCTATGGATCGGATTAATGGAGCAACTGGGAAAAAATGGACATAGCTAGTCCATTTTTCTCCAAACATGATGGAGAGCTGTCCAATAGAGATTACTTATCAGCTGGGGACAGAGAGCTTGATTTAAAGTTGAAGGCAATGTTTGGCCGTAGATACATAATTGTCAAAGGCGCATTCTCTTTTCTATAACATGGTGAAATAAAAGAATTGGGTTTACAGTTCTGATTTGCAGAGTTGCAGGGTGATTTAACATGAACATGTTCCACTTTTACAATTAAGTGAATTTTTAGCTCTTTTCTCTGCTTTATGTCATGAATATGTTCAAAATTTAATTATTGATGAATTATATATGATTAATTTAATATGAAACTTCATTTTATTGGACAAACTTAAATTATATTAACATTACTCTGGTTGCAGTTGCATTTATTTTATTATTCAGCTACTTTAAATTGCTGAAATTGTTAGTAAAGCAAGTTAAATATATTTTTTATAAAACCTGTTTCCCTTGATAACAAATATCGTCAAACTAACACAGCCAAAATGAAGCAGAAATCATCCTTAGCTGTGATGCTTCAAACATCTGATTCTTTTGCGACTATGGCCGTTATAACTGATAATGGGATTGAGCTAGATTTTGAATGTTGCAGATTTTTAGCAGTCTGTAAATAGAATTTGGAGGGGATCGCAGAGTCATAGATAATGATCAGAAGATTCTGAATGACTTTGATTATCCTCGCAGTTGGTTAGTATTGATGCACTGAGTCAAGCTTCGAGAAGAAACAAAAAGCCAAAGGTCAGTCTAGGTCTCAACCTTCAAGCAATCTGTAAGAGATGTGACCATGTGTTTCATGACACTCCGGATGATGAATAGGTAAGGCATTATAATTTAATAAAGGTCCTTTAATAATGCTTCGGATAGGATGGTGATGGAAACCAAGCACAGGGACATTTGCTTGACATTTTTAAGAAATCATTACTTTTGGAATATCACCAAATACAACGTTAATTACAGTGAATTTATTAACAATATCTGTATTAACAAAAAAGAATATTTTTTAACTTGTCACAGGAACAGAAAATAAATGAAAAAGCACTACCTCCAGTTTTATATTTTAAAGTGATGTGAGCACTGTGGTCAAAATGTTCTTCTTCACACAGAGAGTATTTAGTAGTTGGGATAGGTTTCCTGGTGTGCTTTAGAGGTAAAATCTCCACCATCGTTGAAGAAATAATTAGTTGCTGTAATATGGGAGGTGGAGTGGAGGGAACTGTATATTCTTTAAGGAGGAATGAGCCAAAACATCTGATCTGATTTGTGACACTCCCATGGGAGTGTGCTGGAATCCTAGTTATCTCTGCTAGTCTCTAACCCAAAATTTGCATTTGCTGAGCTCAGTTGGAATATCTCCAAGAAGGAAGAATGATATTGACCTGGAGCATTTGTTTAGTTTTTGGCTAAGTGGCCTGAGCAACTATATTGATTGACAGGATCCTTGGATGTGTCAGAGGTATGGAAATTGCAGTGTCAGTATACTCGATGGGCCAAATTGCCTCTTTCTGCACCATTGGGATTCTACGATGATTGTATGATCCTGACTTCAAAGGACAGCAAGGACATAAGAGCATGGGAGACAGAAAGAAGAGGAATATCTCTTTAACACTCTGTACCATTTGGTGGTGTGAAAGTTCTCGAGTGTTCTGAGCTCACAGTGGCACAGTGGATTGCACTGCTGCCTCACTGTAAAAGGGATCTGAGTTTAATTCCAGTCTCGGGTGACTGTTCATGTAGAGTTTACACATTCTCCCTGTGTCTGCGTGGGTTTCCTCGGGTGCTCCGGTTTCCTCTTACAGTGCAACGACTTGCAGGTTATGTGGATTGGCCTTAATAAATTGGTCCTTAATGCCCCAAGTTGTGTAGGTTAGAGGGGTTAGTGGGGTAAATACATGGGGTATGGGGATAGGACCTGGGTGGGATTCTGTTTCGGAGAGTCGGTGTACGCTTGATAAGTCGAATGGCCTCCTTCCATGACATAGAGATTCTATGAATTTCTTCTGTTTCATCATTGAACAGACAGAATGTTCTGACCCTAAAAGTGCCTCAGCTGTGACATGCCTTCCCCTCCTCACGTTATTATTTTAATTTATTTTATGTCTTTCATGTAAATGATCTCCTCATGTGTTCTCCTCCATTGACAGATACTTCAAAATTCTTAAAAGCATGCTATCTTTCTCCTTGTAAGTCCCATATTCTCCTAATCAGATAAAGATTGATGAAACCCCCTGAGGAAATCCCTGTGGTATTGGTGCCCTGGCCCCCAACATACAGCCAACTTTGCACTTGTTTTGAACTTTAATGTATATCTTTTGGTCAGTCCTCGCTGAGACCAACACCCTAATGGTACTGTTTATATGATCTTGAGTTGCACACAAAATGGATGAAGTGCTTGTCTAGGTACCAATCATCACTCCACTTGAATTGTATGTGAAACATTATACAATGTTCCTGAGTCTTTCAACATATTTTTCATCTGGTTTATGACATTGCCAAGTCTGGAGGGTTTTAGGTGTGCGGAGGGGTTGGATAAATTTGCATTGTTTTCACTGGAAAGGCAAAGGCTGAGGGGCAATCTGATTGAAGTCGACAAAATTATGACAGACTTGGATAGGGTAAATAGTCAGAGGTTTTATCCCAGGCTGGAAGGGTCAACTATAAGAGGGCATACGTTTAAGGTAAGAGGTGGTAAGTTTAGGGGAGACAAGCGGGAAAAGTTTTTCACACAGAGGATGATGGGTGCTTGGAACACACTGCCATAGAGGTGGCAACGTGGAGGTGGAGGGAGGAACATTCAACATGTAACTTGGTAGACACAAGAGGCGAACAGAGGCCAACAGGCGAACACATATCAGCATAGGCTTGGTGGCCTGATGAGCCTGTTCCTGTGTAACTGGCTTAACCTTTCCTCAGGTTGTTAATATGTCTTCTTATTGCAATGGAGTTGCTTTGCTCTATGTGATGTGCAGTTGGACTCTTTCATTTTCCTTTCTCACGGAATGTTTTTCTGTTTTGTCTTACTGTCATGATTGCTACTTTTAATATTTAAATCCAAATTACGATATTAAGATTTTTTAAAACAACGAGCTTCATTTCTTTATACAGCAAACAATCATAAACTAATATTTCAATACTAGCATTTAATGAAGAAATTAAAATATTTTTATTTGTTCATAATCTGCATCACTGGCAAGACACACATTTGTTGTCTATTTCTAATTCCTCCTAAGAAAGTGGTAAGCCTCTTTCTTGAACCACTATGACACAGTGGTTCACACTGCTGCCTCATAGCACCAGGAACCCAGGTTCAGTTCCAGCTGTGTGGAGTTTGCACTTCTTCCCAGTATCTGCATGGGTTTCCTCCAGGTGTTCCGATTTCTTCCCACAGGCCAAAGGTATGCAAGTTAGGTTGACTGGCCATGCTAAATTGACCCTAGAGTCAAAGGATTAGCAAGGTGAATGTATGGGGTTCCGACAATAGGGCCTGGGTAGATTGTAGTCGGTACAGATTTGATGGACCAAATGGTCTCCTTCTGTACTGTAGGGATTCTATGATTTTAGCCACTGCAGTCCATGTAAATCATTGGGAAAAGAGTTCCAGGATTTTGACCCAATGACTGTGAATGAATGACGATTATGCTTTTAAGTCAGGATAGTGCAAGACTTGGAGAGGAACTTATGGGTGGTGCTGTGTTCTCTGGGTCTGCTGCCTTTATCCTTCTATGTGGTAGAGGTCATAGATTTGGAAGGTGGTATCTGAGGATGCTTGGCAAATCTCTACAATGCATCTTGTAGATAGTATGCACTGCTACCATTCTGTGCCTGTGTTGGAGGGTGTGAAAGTTTAAGGGCTGCACTCATCCTCACAAGTGAAGAACATTTCATCACACTCCTGACTTGTACCTTGGTCATCCATGATTGAACATGGGATATTTCTGAAGTCAATTCCCCCAGCGGACGTGTTTTGAGGTGTAAATTGATGAGTTGCTTGCCACAGAATTCCTAGCCTCGGACATGCTTTTATTGCTGCAATATTTATTGCTACAGTTTACTTGCTGATCAACAATAATCCCTAGGATGTTGGTTATGTGGGATTCAGCAATGGCAAAACCATGGAATAGAAAGAGGTGATGGCTGTGTTCTCTCTTTTTGGAGATGGTCACTGTATGGCATTTTTTTTCTTGGAGGACTGTTACTTGCCAGTTTTTAGCCCAAGCTTGAAGTTTATCCAGGTGATGTTGCATGTAGTCACAGACTGCTTCTGTATATTTGAGGAAATGAGAACACTGTGTAATCATCAATGAACATCCCCAGTTCTGATCTTAGATTAGGTGGAGGGTCATTGATGAAACAGCTGAAGATGCTTTGGTCTAGAACACTGCTCTGAGGAAATCTTGCAGCAATGTCCCGGGACTGAGATGATTGACCTTGAAAAGCCACAACCATTTTCCTTTGTGTTAGCTATAACTCCATCCAGTGGTGAGTTTTTCCCTTGATTCTCATTAGCTTTGGTTTTGCTGGGGCTCCTTGATGCCACACTGAATCAAATACTGCCTTGATATCAAAGAAAAGCACTCACACATTTCCTCTTCAACTTATCTTATTTGTCCATGCTTAGACCAAGGTTGCAATAAAGGTCTTAAGCTGAGTGGCTCTGGTGGAACCAAAACTGGGCATTGGTGAACAGATTATAGCTGGGAAAGTGTCACTTGACTGCACTGTTAAAGACATTTTTTATAACATTGATGTTTAAGAGTAAGTTATGGGGAAATGATTGGCCAGGTTGCTTGTTTTTGCGGATTGCGCAATTGTTTTTTGCGGATAGGACATACCTGGCTAATTTTTCACATTGCTACACTGGAACAGTTTGGGAAGATCTGGATTACAAGTCTTTACAACTATTGCAAGAATGTTGTCAAGGCTTAGAGCCTCCACAGTATCCAGTATCTGAAGCGAATCAAATTGGCTGAAGATTGGCATCTGTGATGCTGAAAAGCTCAGGAGGAGACCGAGATGGATCATTCCACTCGGCACTTCTGACTGAAAATGTTATCAAATGCTTTGACCTTGCCTTTTGCGCTGATGTTTTGGACACCTGTGATTGCACAAGGGGATATTGATGGAATCATTTCTACTGGTTAATTATTTAATTGCCCACCAAGGCACAGTGATTAGCACAATGGTGGCACAGTGGTTAGCACAGCCGCCTCACAGTGCCAGGGACTTGGGTTCAATTCTGGCCTCAGGTGACTGTCAGTGTGGAGTTTGAACATTCTCCCCATGTCTGCGTGGGTTTCCTCTCAGTTTCCGGTTTCCTCCCACAGTCCAAAGATGTGCAGGTTAGGTTGGTTGGCCATGCTGAGTTGGTGTCAGGGGCATAAGTAGGGTAAATATGAGGGATTACCAGAATGGGGTCTAGATGGGATTGTATTTGGTGCAGACTCAATGGGCCAAATGACTTTCTTCTGTACTGTAGGGATTCTATGATAATTATGGAACCATTTCTACTGGTTAGTTATTTAATTCTCCACCACCATTCACAACGCCATGTGGCAGTTTTGCAGCGCTTGAGTCTAACCCATTGATTGTGGAATTATGTTGCTGCCTATTACATGCTTCCAGTGTTTGGCATGCAGGCAATAATCATGTAGTTCTGAGTTGTAGCTTCACCAGATTGGCGGCTCATTTTTTGGAATACCTGGCTCTGCTCCTGTCATGCTGTCCTGTACTCCTCATTGAACCAGGATTCATTCCCTGGCTTGATGGCAATGATAAAGTGAGGATGTGCTCAGGCAAAAGGTTTTAGATTGTAGTTTAATGCAATTCTGCTGCTGATGGTGATCTATAACAACAGTGGTTGTACCTACTGCATAGCATGATGGAAGGTATCCTCAGTGTGAAGGCAGGACTTCACAAGGTATGTTCAGTAGCCATTCCATCCAATAATGTCACGGACAGAAGCATCTGTGACTGTTAGGTTGGTAATGACAATGGTTGGTCAAGGTCAAATGTGTTATTCCTCTTGTTGGTTCTCTCACTGCCTGTTAAGACCTAGTCTAGTGGGTGTGTGCTCAGGACCCAGTGGGCTCAGTCTGTAATGGTCCTACGAGCCACTCTTGTTGATCAACATTGAAGTCCCTTATCCAGAGTTCATAGTCCAGCCTTCCGTCCTTCTTCCAAGGAATGTTCAATTGATTCATCGGCAGAGGAAAGATGGTAGTAGTAATCAGCTTTCCTTGTCCAAGTTTGAGCTGATGCCATGAGATTTCATGGGATCCTGAGTCAATGTTGAGAACTTCTAGGGTAACTCTCCAAACTATATACTGCTGCTGCTATCTCTGCTGGGTCCATCCTGTTGGGACAGGACATACTCAGAGATGGTGATGGAAGAGTCTGAAGCATTAGAATGTAGGGTATGATTCAGTGAGTATATTGAGTCCTTTGCTTGTCTGTTTTGCCACAAGATTCCAAGTGTTAGTGAAGGTCTGGTTAAATAAACAAGTGTTTTGTAGTTTCTGCTACTGGGCCATTGGGGGTGGTCCATCTGGCATTATTCTTATTTGTCTTTTCTGTTGCACTCCAAAAATGTGCAGGTTAGGTATTGGCCATGCTAGATTGCCCCCTAGTATCCCAAGTTATGTAGGTTAGGGGGATGGCGAGTTAAATACATGAGGACCATTTCCGAGAGCAGTTAAGAGTCAATTGCATTGAAGAAGAGTCATATTTGACCGAAATATTAACTTTGTTCCTCTCTGCACTGATATTGTCAAACCTGCTGAATATTTTCCAATACTTCCTGTTTTTATTCAAGATTCAAAGATATTGCAGTGAGTCATAGTTTCAGGTAAGCTAGCCTGGATAAGGACAGCAGATCTCCACCCTTGAAAGTCATCAGTGAACAAACTATTCATTTATAAAGGTCAACCCAGTGGTTTCACCATTAGTGAGTCTAGGGGTGAGATTTTTCTGGAAATTGGCAAGAGCTAATGCAGGCAGGAAAGTGTAGTACACCATGAAGGTATATTTTCATATTTGCACCAAAAATATTCACTTGCTGTTTGCCCATTTAGCACACAAATAATTCCATTTCTTACTAAAAGTCTAAACTCTTGATAAACACGAAACAACTTGAAAAATTTTGGCTGTCTGTTTACTTTTTGCCTCTGTGTTCAATCTGGATTCTTAAATGTCTACATTGGGGTGAATTTCCCCCTTCCACTTGTTGTGGGATTCATTGAGGGCAAGGGCGTAGGGACTGTGAGAAGGTTTGTTGACCTCGGATGGGATTTTCTGATTTCGGGGCGAGCGTGGCTGGAAAGTCCCACCTACGGTTTGTGCCAATGTTTCAATTTAATCACAGAATTACAGGAATCGGGTTGTGTAATCCAGGGAAGTATGAAAATAGGCTGATGTGGAAGACGGGTCCATCTCAACACAATTGAAGGGCAACATCTTGTTCAATTTAAAGATACAAGATTAAGAGATTACACAACCAGCAGTTATGCAGTTTTGTGTTCATTAAGAATGACATGATGAGGATCCGAGCAGCCATTGCTACATTGTCAAGGCGTTTACCTGTTTAATTGGATTCAGAGCCTCTGGTTAGAGCTCAGAAGCAGATAATTCTCTGCTGTTTCAAAGCTTTAAATGACAGACAGGCAAAATGATCATGTTGGGTTTAATCTCACATTTAATCAAGCAGCAACAGATTTTAAAATGTTTACGGACTGCATGCTGTTCTGGGTTCGGACATGTGTTTTCTTAACAGTTGTTAACTAACATGGAGAGACCACTGAATATTCTCATGAATATGTTGGAGATAAATTAAAAAAGCGGATGAAAATATGACAAGAAATTTAAATTGGATGCATAGAAATAATGAATTATTGACAATATTTATATTAGAACTGCATACATGCATTTACTAAAACCTACATGATTAATAATGTAATATATATGATAGCAATTTAAAATATTGTACTCAGTGTAATGGATACTAAGAATGTTCTGATATTAGAAAGAAAGGATATTTTGCCAACATCTTTAAAGCAGCCTTGGGGACACCTTTGCTATAAACCTCCATCCTCGCTCACAGCTCAGATTCTCCAGTGCCGCTGAAAGGGAGCGGGGTTTTGGCTGGATTGCCAAGCTCTCCGTTCTCAGTTCCGTGGGGGGAGAGCACAGACGTGATCGGAGAATCCTGCCTCACCATGTAGCAGTAAATAATCCCAACATATTATCTAGGTTAAAGTTTATGTCACAAGTAGGCTTACATTAACACTGCAATGAAGTTACTGTGAAAATTGCCTAGCCGCCATTCTCCGCACCCCCCCACCTGTTCGGGTACACTAAGTGAGAATTCAGCATGGCCAATGCACCCTAACCAGCACCTGGAGGAAACCCACGAAGACATGGGTAGAAGGTACAGACTCCGCATCTGTAGCACTGTAGACAGTGACCCAAGCCGGGAATCAAATCTGGGTCCTTGGCGCTGTGAGATAGTGTGCTAACCACTGTGCCACTACGCTGCCTGAAAATTACAAGCTGATCGAATTTTTTATTGTGGACTATAGATCTTATCATACCTTTTCATGCGTGTACAAGTATCTCGTTTGTGAAGAGGGTGTGCATTTATTCGATTGTTGACTGCCTGCACTGCAGTAAAATGTGAGGGATGCAATATGGAGAACCAATGGAAGTCCAGTCTAACAATCAGTCAACAATATTTACAATGAGGATAGTGTTTGGACAGTGTACTTAAATTATTCGCAATAGCAAACACTGGGATATGTATTGAAATGGTCTGTCATTTGTTCGATGAACAGTGTTGTTTTGGTCCAAGGCTGAACAAATTCTGAAGGTTTGGGTATGTTGTGTTTCTTCTGCACCGGGGGCCTCAGTTTATCCCAGTGACAAGGGGCTGCCGGCAAGACAGCCGGCACAGTTAATGCTCAGCTGGCTCAGCCAGTCAAGCAAGTCCCAGCTGTGCTGCCTGATGTTTTCTGATTGCACCAGCGTTCAATCTGTGAACTGTTTTCTGGACTTGGATTCATCAAGCCCTGCCGCTTTTTTTAAAAAAACCCTCGTACAGGCAGGCAACCTAGGAGACACCATTATAAGCTGCTGCCAGGGGACCTTCCAGGAGATAAATGGAATCTGTGTGAAGTAAATTAGTGTGAACCAGTCAATCTGTATGTCAGGGTTGAACCATATCTTTACGTAACTAGCTTCTTGGCTGATAAGTCCACTGACTTCTGACAGTCGACCGCAACAGACTTTTGCCTGTGTTAGCTTTTTTGCAACAAAGCAGCATTAACCAATAACTGTGACTCTTTGATAAACCAACCACCATGCTTTTACTTTTGCCTTTGTGTTTTTGGGTGCATTTGTACTGCGGCGGTTGGAGCTGTTATTCAGATAACAGACACTGCAGACCCTTGTGAAAATTGTTAGGTCTGACTCAAATTTCCAGTGTCCTGTTTAAGAGAGAGCCTGTATACTGGCAAACTATATCCCAAAGATTAGAAAATTAAGTGTTTTATGTGGGGGAACTAAAGATGCTTTGTTCTCTAAATGTTTGAATTAGATCAGGTACGTTTTATTGATTGCGATTTTCTGTCCCCCCCCCCCCCCCCCCCATACCTTGTGATATGTTTTACAAGAGTGGAAGCAGCCTGCTATTGGCCAGAAGCAGATCTTCCAGTACCATCAATAAGGTTTCCCATTGTTCACACCCTCTGCCGTGGTGTAACTATGGTTGTAGCCATCATCAGGACGGGTAGATTTCACTGGCAGGAATGGGTGGGAAATCCTACCCTTTATGTTCATCGTAGAAATCTTACAGTACAGAAGGAAGCCATTTGATCCTGCACTGACCACAATCCTACCCCAGGCCCTATCCCCACAACCCCACACATTTACCCCCCTCTCCAATCCCTCGAACCTACACATCCTTGGATGCTAAGGGTCAATTTAGCATGGCCAATCAACCTAACCTGCACATCTTTGGAGTATGGGAGGAAACTGGAGCCACCGGAGAAAACCCATGCATACTCAGAGAGAACGTGCAAACTCCAGTCAGACAGTAACCCGAGCCAGGAATCAAACCCACGTCCCTGGAGCAGTAGAGACAGTAGTGTTAACCACTGCGCAATTCAAATGTTTGCAAAACTAGATTTTGCACCACACTCTTTATTGAACCAGAATCAGTGCAGACTCATTCCGCCAAGGTGTTAGGCTAAGTCTGGTTTTCTAACCAAGCTTTGAGTGCAATAATCGAGGATAACACTCCAATGCGTACTGAGGGAGCCCTGCACTGTCACAGGTGCCATTCTTCATATGAAATGATAAAGCGAAGCCCAGTCTGTCCTTTCAGGTCACATGAAAGACCCCATGCTATATATTTCAAAGAAGAGTGGGAGAATTAGTCCCAGTGTCTTAGCCAATATATATTACGCTCTCAACATTACGGAAATAGATTGTTTCGTTAACATGTTAAGGTCCTGGACCTGAACCCTAATGAATCAAGACTAAATCTTAACAGTGTTTTCTATTTTAGCATAAATGTGAGTAATCCCACACTCAAATTAGGGATCTTTTATCAAAATAAGATTTATCCTTAACACAGTTTCAATATAGTTCAAACAAAGGAAACAGCTTAACCATTAACGGTTGAACAATATTTAAAAAAATGAAAGGAAACAACTTCAATTGCTATCTTATCACAGTTTCAGTTCCAAATAAGCAACCTTCTCTCACAGACTTAAAATTCCACTAAACATAGTCTCAAAGTTTTCAGAGAGATTTTGATTTTCAAAGTTGCTTGTAAACCTGTCTTTAAACAAACTCCAGCCAAAACTGAAAGCTGTTTTTCTCTGCTACAGATGTAGCTCCTCCCATTGACCACATTATCGCATGACAAGATCAGTCAACCTAATCAATAACCCCAGGTTAACCCAAGATTATACATCTCCATGTATAAACAAAAATTCCTTAGCTCGCTCCAAAGTAAACACTACGTGGTTAAAATGAGTAATTATCCTGCTCTCCCAATAACTGAGCTATATTCCTCCCAGACTTGCCATCTACCTGCAAAAAAACATTGAACTTTAAAACATTTCCTTTAGAAATAAAGGCCAGAATTTTCCAGCTATTCACGCCCCACACCGTTGCAAGCAAATGATGGAACCTTTGGCGTTTAGCCAAATCATCATTCATTGCAGCAGGACGAGAGAATCTCGCTGGTGTGAATGGCCGGAAAATTCCAGCACACTATTACCATGATCATCAGTTTGTGAAAGTTTGCTGCACACAAATTGGCTGTCAGGGCGTCGTATTTCCTACATTGCAACAGTGACTGTAATTCAAAAGTATCTCATTGTCTGCAAAACACTTTGGGATGTACTGTCATTGCAAAAGACAAATCTTTGATGAATGCAAATCTTTTTTATTATATCAGATTAAATTTTATGTGGCCATTCAGACCATTGAGTCTGCACCGACTCTATGAAGAGCATCTTTTCCAGGCCCTGCATATTTATCACAGCCAATCCAGCTGACCTGCCCATCTTTGGAGTATAGGAGAAAAGCGGAACTCCCAGAGGAAACCTGCACAGATATATGGCGACTCCACACAGACAGTCACCCGAGGCTAGAATTGAGCATGGGTCCCAGGAGCTGTGAGGCAGCAATGCTAACCACTGTGAGGCAGCCAATAACAGTGCTAACCAGTGTTCCCTTAGAATACAACCAGCCCTTTTGACAGAAGAGAAATATGTGGGTGTCTAGAAGTTAAGTCCACCTTTAGATTGTTTAGATACTATTGTTTAGTAGTCATTTTCAATATTACGAAAGTACAAGTTCAATTTTTAACATATAAGTTATCTGGCTTCTTGAATTAGTTTTATTTCAAAATATTTCATTATACCACTCACATTCTCCCTACTTAATTTTATCCGACTGATATTGTGATCCCTCAAAACATTATTTTCCATATAGTTGGTCTTTCTGTTTTTGACACCACATCATTTGTGATGCCAAGAATGGTAAAGATTTTTGTGCTAAACGCATGCATGGCATCATTTCAATAATGAAGCTTAGTCACAGGGAAGCAAGATTTGCAGAAAGCCCTTTAAACCTGGTGGAACATTGGTGTGATCAAAATTCAGCCTCAGCCAATTAAATGATTACGTCTGGTCAGCAGGTGTCCTCAGCTCTTTGTTCATTATATTCCATATAACCACGGGCAAGAGTTTGGAAAAACTGAGGGGCTTGTCTGGACAGACTGCTTCTCTTGTTTTAATTCAAAAGGAGTGTTGCTCTAACCTGGTTAAGAATATATTTTCAGTGTTAGCTGCTTTGTGTGAAAGGGTGCTACACAAAAATACTATCGTGTGCGTGTAATGGCTTCAATCAGGTCATTAAAGTTGGCCTATTGGAATATGAGCTCCCAAATTAAGGAATCAATTGATGGGCCAACAAGGGAATCTCTCCCTTGTCCTCTGTGTCCTCTGGCACTCTCAAAGGTAGACTGCTGACTGATAGCACTCTTGTGCATTGCTGTTGGAATTGTGAATAAAGGGATTGTGGTGAAGGGACATCTGACTCCAAAAGCTTAATACAGTGTGCAGTATCACCATCCAGTCTTCTACATTTTGACAGGTGTGGCATAGTGGCATAATGATTAACACTACTGCCTCACAGCGTCAAGGAACCAGGTTCAATTCTGACCTCAGGTGACTGTCTGTGTGGAATTTGCACATTCTCCCTATGTGTCCGTGGGTGCTCCAGTTTCCTCCCATAGTCCCAAGATGTTGGGTTATGTGGATTGGCCATGCTAAATTGCCCTTTAGTGTCAGTGGGTTTAACAAAGGTAAACGCTTGGTATTGTGGGGATAGAGCCTGGATGGAATTGTAGTCAGACCGAATTGATGGACCGAATGGCCTCCTCCTGCACAGTAGGGATTCTATTCTATGATTTTTTTTGGAAACTATTTTATAATTAATGAAAGCAGCTAAAAAGTGTGCATCAATTGCAATAATATTTCCCTGCTACTTGTTAATGCATTTCTTGATAAGTGATGAGAGCAATGATGGGCAGCCAGGGCTAGTGAATGGGCCACCTGAATGGCCCTCAAGATTGAAGTCGGGCCTGTTCACTAACTATGACCCAATGAATAAGATTTAATGCATTGAATACATGCCAAATATTTGATGAGTTATAGAATGTGCCTAATCATTTATATATGAATAGAACTGTCAGCAATTTCAAATCATAAGAACAAAAAAGATATTTACACCGAGGGAGCGCAAGGCTCTCGTGGTCAACATTGTGAGCAATCAGCCTGCACCTCACTTTACTTACCTTTGCGTTTCGCTTCAGTCCTAACAATAGAGAAAAGCTACGCAGATAAAAATCAATGTGATGTGGCAACCCTGTACTTGGACAGTGGTCAACAGGATGTCCCGTGGGCCACACTCAGAATCCAGATGGGCTGCTGGCTGCCTATCACTGGATTAGCCGACATAGGAGTTCAGTCGGTTTGTTTGCAAAAGTTAAAGAAGCAAATATGCTTCAGATGCAGCATTTATACAACACAATTAGTACAACCTCATAGAGTCTTAGAGCGTAGAAGGAACCAATTGATGAATTGGTTCATCAATTCTGCATTGACAACAATCCCACACTAGCGCTACCCTCATAACCCATGTATTTACCCTGCTAATTCCCCTGACACTATGGGGCAATGTAGCACATCTCTGGACAGTTGGAGGAAACCCACACAGACGCAAAGGGAATATGCAAATTCCACACACAAACTAATTTTCCAGTAGATAAGCCATCATTTTCCTTCAGCCAATGACCAATAATCATAAATATAAGTTAGTCACAAATAAATCCAATAGGGAATTTGTGAGAACCCTCTTTACTCCAAGAGGAACTAGATTGTGAAACTTACTAGAAAAATAAGTAACTGTGGCAAATAGCACAGATGCATATGAGGGCCAGCTAGGTAAACACGCGAGGGAGAAAGAATAAAAGTTAACACTGACAGGGTGAGGTGATATAGGGCTGGAGGAGGTTCATGTGGACCATGAACTGGTTGAGCCCAATGGCTGTGCATTCTGCGAAACAAAGCGATATTTTATTTCCTATGAATTTTTTGCTACTCAGGATGATGGACGTTACGGCAAAGAGAGTGGAATATTCTCCATTTCAAATATATGAGCCGGAATGTTACCATTGTCCACGCTAGCAGGATTTTCCCATCCTGCTGCAATGAACGGCAATTTGACTGAGCGCCAAATTCTCCAACCACACTGCAGCAGGAATGTGGCATGAACAACCAATAAGATCACACCCTCTGCCTCTCCAAAGGGCTAAACTGTTTTAAACTAGCGACACTTCACTTGCTGTGAGCTGCATATTTATCAAAGAACTATGGAGGGTTGCGGGGGATGCTCTGGCATCCTCGCTGTGTGTTTCCCATGGCAGAAGGTGGCACACCGTTAGCCAGCAGCGGGATCTTCTGTCAGTGGGATTTCTCAATGACTTTACCCCATGTCACTGAGAAACCTAAGTTGGGGTTGCACCGTCAGTAGGACCAGAAAATCCCGTTGGCGTGAACAGCCATAAACTCATGCCCAGTGTTTACGCTGAACTTCCAATATGCAGGTTTGCAGATGTCTGACCTAACTGAAAGGCAGAATAGCCTTGAGGGGTAGAATTGCCCTTTCCTGTTCTTATGTTCCATATTCTCACCTTCAGTTCTCAAGCAGATAAATTCTTTTTCACTCGCTTTCCTCTTTAGAAATTCTAAATGACAATTTACAAAATTGTACGGAGCTTTTATAATTAGGTAGTTAATTCAACTTTTTGGTTCAACAGTCAATGTTCCTAATCCCAATTTCCTCAGGTTCTGCTCCTGTAAACTAATTGTCATTGGAATTAGAGATGGCTAATGTGACGTGGCTTGAAACTTTTCGGGACATTCAAGCAGAGAATTGGGTTAAAAGGGATTATACAGGATAGATCCAGATGCCTATCTGTGTGGGGTTTGCACATTTCCCCTGTGTCTGGGTGGGTTTTCTCCAGGTGCTCCAGTTTCCTCCCATAATCCAAAGATGTGTGGTTTCGGTAGATTGGCCATGTCCCTAAATGTCAGAGGGATTAGCAGGATAAATATGTGGGATTATGGGAATAGGGCCTGTGTGGGATTGTGGCCAGTACAGACTCGATGGGCCAAATGGCCTCCTTCTACACTGTAAGGATTCTATGAAGTTGTTTTCACAGCTATAATAGCAATCTTGGTAAAGGACATTTTCCATTTATTCTTTCCTATATTGGCCTGAGGAGCTCCTGCCTCTGACAGGTAAGCCCATCAATTACATATTAATTTGAAGCCCTAGACATCCTGCATGTCATTTCCTCACAAGTTTGCAGGACACCCATTCCTAACCGGTTCATTGCTGCCCTATTGCAGTCGTGTTGTAGAATGGCAGAAAGGAAAATGATTTCATGCATCAGCATTTCAGCAATCATCAAATAGACTTCTCGGCCTTTTGGCCATGATCAAGCATCAGACAAAATCCAAGACGGGGCGCAATGCTTTATCATGTTAGTTTGGATCTTGTTTTCCTTTTGTGGGAAGCAGGAATTTGTTTCAGTTGGATTTTGGGTTGGGTTTTTGAAGCAAGCAAGAAATGGATTGGTGTTTGCCTGTTCCACTCTGAGCATTGTCTTTATAACTTTAAGGATGGAGTTTAAAAAAATCAAACAGGTGTTTGGAAGATGAGTTACTTTATCATTGGCAGGCAAACTGTTGTGCACTTTAGGTTGCAAATCCCTTCCACTTCTCCATCCCCTCCCATTTCATGTTGTCAATAGGTTTTTGAAGTACACTTTTCACTAGAATGTCTGTCCTCCTGTGGTCCTTCTCTTGTTTCTAACCTTTTAAAGTTCAAAGAATATTGAAATAAGATAAAGTTGCCATTGTTCCAGATGACCATAAGCTATTCTCCTTTTTGAGTATCATCACACCTCAGGCGAGGGGAGAGGGTGAGAAGGCGGGGGCCGTCATGACTAACCTCAGCTGATATGTGAATTGAACCCGCGCTGTTGGCATCGGTCCAGCCAAATGGTACTTTGCCACTATTACCACCAATGTTTTCCACATGTTCAATTTGGTAACTGATGCTCTGCATGTTTATGATAATGAACTGGCCTCAAAGTTAGAAACAGTTTATTCATTAGTGTCACAAGTAGGTTTGCATTAACACTGCAATGAAGTCACAGTGGAAATCCCCTAGTCCCACACTCTAGCGTCCGTTCGGGTACATTGAGGGAAAATATAGCAAGGCCAATGCACCTAACCAGTAGGTTTTTCAGACCGTGGGAGGAACCCACACCTGGAGGAAATCCAAGCTGACACGAGCAGACTCTGCACAGACAGTGATCCAGGTCTCTGGTGCTATAAGGTAGCAATGCTTACCACTGTGCTTCCGTGCCACCCTTTGTGCCACTGTCCTGCCCATTGTGCCTTGGTGCAAGAAGTAGTGGACCTGAATGAACCTTCTTCATGGAAAAAAATTTCCTTTGACCCTTTTTTGAGCACTTTCCAGCAGCCTGTTTTAAGGACTGATGATGATAGGCTGCCTGTGTGGAGCCTTGTACAGTGTTGAGTTTGGTCATTTATGTCAAAGGAAGTCAATTTCTTTCCTTTGCTGCCATCAGAAGCCTGTGGTCACAGTAGTAGTAGTAGGAGGTGGTGTTTGTGGGTTAAGGGACCATCTAAAGGCCGATCAGGGAGAAGCATGTGAACCAACAACTATCAAGTATTAGGGTGTGGGTCCTGGCAGGAAGGAGCCTCTAGTGTGAGCCTGGGAGTCAGTGGAACTGGAATTGCATTGAGATTGTTTATATATAGTTTAATATTCCTTTTACTAAATCACCAGTATGATTGAAGGCTTCCTTGTTGTGATACCTCACATCACCGACTTGCATATCGAGCAGCCCTGTTTCTGGCAGTCGGGCTGCTTGCCCATTTACAGACCTCACCAATTATAGCACATCAGTCAAGCCCTCAGACCTCGAAGAAGCTTGATTCTTGAAAGAAAGACAAAGTTGGAGAATGTTTTCAATGCAAAACATTTGTTGTTATGATAGTGCAATCTCCCTCGTAGATAACTCTCGAATTCCTTTAACAGATGTGCTGTCCCATGAGGAATTGTGATTTCAGCTCATCTGCTTTAGTAGGGGTTGGACTTTTTGAAAATTCGCTGTGTTGGACTCACAAATTAACCTGATTCTGAATGGGAGGTGACCTACTTAGTGGAATCTATGTCAGGAATTGTGCGTACTGTGTGCTCAAGCAAGATTTCTCAACCTGGCAGCTTCTAGCCAGTGTCCAGAGATAACCACACCCCTCCCCCACTCCCAGAAGCCTCTAGCCAATCTCCAGAGATGCCCTCCCACCCCCGCTGCAAACCCCCCACCACCAACATGTCGAACCTAACACCAACAGAGCAAGCTCACAGTGAAGGCATATAGTAGATATCCACAGGTTGAAAATTGATTAAGAATCGCCCCAATTTTTTTTATCCTCTGACTTATTGTTGCTTTATTTTGAAACGACTTCTTTAAATAGCCGGAACGATTCAATTAGTTGTTTATCTGCATTTTAATACACTCGAGTGGTAGATCCCATTTAAAATTGACTCTGAAGAGATCGAGTACATTGTTTTCCTCGTGCAGATTCATTTTAATTCACTGTGGTGTCGTTTGTCACCATTAATGTCAGGCCGGTGAAGCAAACTCTGTTTCTGCGTCAGTGTAATGGTAACTAATCATTTAAAAGTGAAGTTATAAGTTTTTAGTTGCAAATCTATGTCTGTCCACATGATAGAATAGAGAGAGGCTATGTGAACCATTTGAGAGAGGTAAAATGATATTATAAAATACTCATCAAATTACCGCAGTAGCTGAAAATGACAACCCAGAAATAGAATATTACATAACTGTCTTTTTTTTGATCTGCCAAATGGAAATTCAGATTCTGTTTTGTGGATTTTCCATCATGGTCACCTTTATTCTATAAGTATTTTTGTTATGTCCTTGTAATAATTTGGCCAAGGCCAGTCTTCTGCCACCAAATACCCTTCAATGATGACATGGCTTATACATGCAAGCCAAATACCCAGGGATACACTTTCCATAATGATTTACTCATCTCAGGAAGGACTTCGGAGTTGGTGCTTTTTTTGAAAGCTTTCGCCTTCTCCTCTACTCTGTGTGAACCTTTGTCGTCTAATCGATAGCCTGAGTAGGTCACTTCAGTTGCTTGAAAGATGCACTTTTCCCTCTTCAAGCATCATCTGGCTGTTAGAATCTCTGCAAGACCTTCTCCAAGTTTGCCAAGTGTTCTTTTTCCAAAGCTCCTGTGATCAGGATACCATCCAAGTAACCAGCCATTCTTGGTAGCCGTTGGAGTATGTTCTGTGTAACTCTTTGGAATATGGCGCATGCCAACGAGAGCCCGAAGGTCAAGCAAGTATACTTGTATAGTCCCTTGTGTGTGTTGATTGTTACATATTTTCAGAAAGAGTTGACCAGTTCAAGTTGGAGTGAGGTGTGGCTTTTTCCTGCTTTGGAGAATGTCTGGCCACCTGTTAACTTAACACTCAGGTTTTCGATTCAGGACATACAGTTCCTCTCCAGTTTGGAAACCTGATTGAGTGTTAGTTTATAGTCCCCACAAAGACGGACTGATTTCTCTGGCGTAAGGACAGGGACCACATGCGCAGCCCATTCTGCAAATTGCACTGGCGGTATTACGCCGAAACCTCCAAGGTGCCTTGGTTCAGGTTTCATCATCTCCAACAGGAGTATAGGATCGGTCTAGCTCTGAAATATTTAGCTGTAGCATCAGGATCAAAGTAGATCTTGGCTTTGACCCCTTAAATTTTTCCTAGTGCTTTTTGGAAAATTCCAGTGCGTCCATTGATAACTTTGTACAGTCCCCCATAACCAGCCTAAGATCTCCAACCAATTCAGCCCAGTCTGCTGGAGCCGATCTCTCCCTATAAGTTTTTACTCCTCATCTCCATAGAAGTAATTCCACCAAGACCAATCTTCCATCACCAGAAACCCTTCAATGGAAACACAAGAAAGAGCTGCACTGTTGTCAATTGTCAGAAAAACCCATCTTGATCACTAATGTCTCTTACAGAAGGAAACCTACCATCCTTACCCAGTATGGCCTACATGTGACTCCAGAGCCACAGCAATGTGGTTGACTGTCAACTGCCTTGGGTAACCAGGGATGGGCAATAAATGCTGGCCAGCTAGCGATGCCCATGCCCTACGATTGAGTAAAAAAAGACTCATGGCTAAAAGCATGTAAGTCAGTAGTCTGGACCAAGTGATTACTGGTGCAGGTTGAAGCAATGGGTTTTAACCCTCCAGCTGCTCACTTCCAGTGGGCACGCCTCCAGTCACTCAATAAGGGACCTTGTACTCCACGAAACCTATGGGGAGATCTATTGATGATCACTTCATGGCCATCATAACAGTTCCCAATCAGCTCATTTTTGTGTTATCTGTAGATAGTTCTTTACTAAGTCTGGTTTGATAATTATATTTGTCTTGTAGTTCTGTATATTTACTAATGGGTGTACAACCCTCGTTTTCAGGGTTTACCTGAAGGGATTCGATGTCCTGAGTACAGTTGGCAGTAGGGTATCTCATTCGCTAACAGTGTGTCGGAGATTTTCCTATATTCAATGTCACTGAGTAAGGTTTTGTGCTGTAGTGCAGAATCAAAAACAAGTCACAATTTAAATTTGAGACAATGGAAAAGCTGCTAATACGTGGTTGATCCGCGATATGCTCTGTAGGCATGGAGGAAAAATCAACAATGCACAGTCTAAAATGAATAACCTTATAGTTTTCCACACATAGACAGGTATATTATTAATATAATGGCACTATTGCAGTGGTCTTTACCATGGTACAGAAACTGGTATTCGTAGCATTCACAATACTTGAGAAGTTTTCTTCCGTTCTGTATTGTTGCAGAGTTTTAAACGTGAATGTAAAGAACATACTAACAATTTCAGTGCAAGTGGCAAACGAAAGTGGCAGGATCTTACAGCCCCCTACCAATGTGTTTGAAGGCAGGGAGGAGGGCGCTTGTAAAATACCTTCATGCCACCTTACTGGGTGCCCCCACCCTGTCTCTCATTTTATGGGAATGGGGGAGGCACCAGGCAGCTGGCCTTCCTTGGGGCTTATTGAGGTCCGTAAGTGGACAATTCACCCTGCTCCCACCACTATTTTAACCGCGAGGAGATAAGGCCCATCCAAGTTGCATGCCCAACAGCTTTTGCAAGATGGGTTGAAGTCGGGCAAGCGTGGTTGGGGCAAATCGGGTTGGGAAGTTGGGGGGAAGCCTCCTTGCAGGCGTGCCTGTGCCCATCAGATCATTCTACTCCTCTCATAATTTTAACCCTTTTCCACTTGCCGCTCAAACCTACCCCCCCTCCTTAAACCCCTCACTGACACCCAAGCCTATTTAAATTCAGACCTCCTTAAACTGCTCTTCTCATCTGGTTCATAATGTCCTTCAGGGAAGGAAATCTGTCATCCTTACCTGGTCTGACATACATATGAATCCAGAGCCACAGCAATGTGATTGACTCTCGACTACCCTCTTAACAAGGGCAACTAGGGATGGGCAATAAACGCTGGCCAGCCAGTGACGGACGTGTCCCATGAATGAGTCACAAAAAAAGTCCCAACCACGGTTTCAACAACAAATGCTTTCCGTTTCCGAACTAAAACACGTATTATAGTGGCCGCTCACCACCACCTTTCCCGCCATGGGTAAAATGCCAATGCCAACAGGAAGATGACAGGCATGTCACCCCACACTCCTGCTCAATTGTTCAGTCCCCTCCCAACCTCTCCCTGAGGCCCATAAAATCAAGGGGATGCAATGGCCTAGTGACAATGTCACTAGATTAGATGGCTGTGACAGATGTACTGCCATCTCTCCGATTGGTGATGGGATCTCGTTCCTGAAAGGGACAGGTGTACCTCCACCAGGCAGTTAATTGCCTGATGGGTCTACCCAGGACTGGCTGTGGCAGGGATAGCCTACAACATTTCAGCCATGTACGGGACCACCGCCTCATAAAATTCTAGCCCATGATTCTTATTTTGTCCTTCAAACAGGAGTTACAGATGACAACACTCAAATGTCTGGCATATAAGATGTTTTTTTTCTCCTTAAACAACACTCATTGCTCAAGCCCTGTACTGAAATACAGCCCTGAACTGAACAGGATGGCACAATGGGTAGCACTGCTGCCTTTTAGCATCAGGGATCCAGGTTCAATTCCGGCCTCAGGTCACTGTCTGTGTGGAGTTTGCTCATTCTCCCCATGTCTGCATGGGTTTCCTCCAGATATTCTGGTTTCCTCCCAAGATGTGCAGGTTAGGCGGAATGGCCATGCTAAATTTCCCCTTAGTGTCCCAAGATGTGTGGGTTAGGGAGATTAGTGAGGTAAATATATGAGGTTATGTGGTTAGAGCCTGGGTACGATGCTCTGTCAGAGACTTGGTGCACGCTTGATGGGCCGAATGGCCTCCTTCAGTACATTAGGATTCTGTGATTCTAAGGAGACCAGTAGAGTGCACAGTAATACCCAAGAAACTCATTCTGGAGCTGATAGGGAGCTGCATCTCATGACACACAATTGCTTATGGTTTAATTCATCCCCATTCCCTTTAGAATGCTTAGAAAAAAGAACTGAAGGAAAGAATTGTTCTGGATTCCATACATGGCGACATCATGATTGTATTTAAAAGGAATGTATATATCATGTCACTACACCAAATATTTCTAAACTTCTTCTCCTTTATAAAGTATGTGGAAAATTATTTACACCTATCAGCATGAGCTGTAAGAGAAGAATTCCATTAGTATATGCTTGCTGCTGAGAAAATGCCATTTCTTTCTGTGATGATAATGATCTGGCCAAGGTTCTGCTTCTGTTTCTTATCACTGTCCTGGATCACATCATCTCATCATCAGAATACAATATTCAATCATTTCCAAGTTGAATCGACTGATCGAACACTTCCATCAAATTTCAGACATGTATGTGATGTAATGTGCCCATTATGAATGTCTGTAAAATGAATAACCAAGGCATAATCATGATGGAATCCTGTATCGTGACTGTACTAAGTCAAACTAAAACTACAGCAAACTATGGCATGGTGGCACAGTAGTTAGCACTGCTGCCTCATAGCGCCAAGGACCCGGGTTCCATTCCCGGCTTGGGTCATTGTCTGTGTGGAGTTTGCACGTTCTCCCCATATCTGCGTGGGTTTCTTCTGGGTACTCTGGTTTCCTCCCACAGTCTGAAAGAAGTGTTGGTTAGGTGCATTGAGCTGAACAGGCACCGGGTGTGGCGGCTCGGAGAATTTCACAGTAGCTTCATTGCAGTGTTAATGTAAGCCCTACTTGTGACGAATAAATAGACTTAACAGTGAGAATGGGTAGAATTTTATGACTCTCTCCCACCAGTAGGATTTTCCATTCCCGCCGAAGCCAATGAAATTTTGAATTGTCAGCAGCATTTAACAACCAGATATTTTACGCAGTGTTCCTGGATTAGCATTAAAATTAATAGGCCAGGATTTTCCAGCAACGAAGGCAGATTATCTTGGCCACCAGCAGGATTTAGTGGCTCCTCTGGGATCTCTGATGCTTTGTACAGTTCGTCCGCAGGGGAATGCACCTTGAGCGGTCACCTTTAGCAGGGCCAGAAGATCCTGCATGTGGCAATGGCTGAAAATTCCATCTGTAGGGCAGGATTTTACGGCCTCACTCATTCCGAAACCGTAAAATTCCACCTGAGTTTATGGACCTTTCTATTGTTCGCCCTTTGCCTGCTACCATTCTCTGACGGGCAGGACGATAAAATTCTGGCCATAATCTCTAAACGAAAGAGATGGTTGTAATAGTATCGATACAAACACAAACATATTCCCAATTCAATCCTGGTCTGCTATGTTTCTTCTATGAAAAAGCCCATTGTTCATCAATACTTGATTTGATTCTGACTGATAATATTTTAGAAAAGCACTGGCCCCTATCTCTCAGCCCACGTTCCTCAGAATTAAAACTGCTCATTGGTAAAGAGTGAATATTTTCTTTTTGATGGGGTTGGGGAGTAGTTTCAGTGTTTTATCTTTTTTATCAGGGCATAGCAGCATCAGACAACGTGGCCACACACGGTGGCAGCAACACAGACCTGGCAAAGCACCAAGAATCTGAGGATGTGTCCGACGGATTTGCCTTTGACAGTCCAGGTGAAAGCTGTTCAAAGATGAATGTGAAATGTAGAGTGACACGTATGACATGAGGTTACGAGACTGCAGAAACAGAGAGCACCTTGACAATCTTATTTCCTTGTGACTGCAGCGAAGTACAGCATCCACTTCATGGCTCAGATGTTTATGTATAACTCTTCTGCCCTTTTTGGAACATTCTCTCTCTGCAATTCTCCAATTTCCACTCACTCTGCATTCAGTTTGCGTTTTCAATGTGGTAAATTCCTGGCCATCTCAGTTTCTCTGTATGCCAAGTTGTGTACGACACATAGCCAATATATATGTGTCTCTAATATATACAATATATATAGCCTACATTTTTGATTCAGCCTCTCTGAGACCTGTCACCTAGGTATAAAATTTCCAAATCTTGCAGCTACCTCTGACAGGGGGACAGCTACACCGAGTCCCCTGATCTCTCCCACAGGAGAAGGGCTGAGATTTAATTTTCAGTGAAAGGGTGCAGTTTTGAGATCTCATGTCAGGTCCCCCAGGTCACCTCCAAATCCAGACTGGACCCACAGCAGCGGGATTATCTTTCAGCATGATCCACTCATCCTGATTTCTCTCGGAGTTTGACGGTTGCATCTCTGGTCGCTGACTTTCAATGCATTTACCCATTCCTTCATCGAGAGCTGCATGACTTTGACAGGAGAAAGCAGGGAGGAGAGAGTGTGGAGTCCTTTTCTTTAAAATAAAAAACATAATCCTTCATTTTATACATCACAATGATTTTGAAAGGCCGGGGGAGGAGGGGTGGTAATAGAAGGTCTGTTTAATGTCTCATGTTTTGGACCCATCATGTTCTGAACTGATGCCAAAAGAGAATTAATGTTCTTTTTTTCTTGTGAGTAGCCATTCCTATATCTAAATATGTCTTGCCTCGTAAGACTAAAAGCCTCCTGAGATTTCACTGCTGGTCTCATTGGCTTCCACAGAGAATATGTGGCTTTGTTACCATGGATACATCGTATTTCTTCAAGAATTGTTGGTATTGATCAGTCGACAAGCGTGAAGGGCCAGGCATGTGTGAAGCATGAAAGGGGTGGGGGGGGGTTGTGGAGCAGCGTGGATGACCAGAGGTTGGATATTAGCTAATGGCAAACACTGGCGCAGAAAGAAAGAGACCCCCCTCTTTTTTTTTATTTGCTTTCTGAACTTTTGTGCTGGCCGCATTGTGCTTTTCATGGAGAGCCAAAAGAAACTTGTTAGTCGCTTGTCATGTCAGATCTCCAGTGTTTCTCTTGACACAGCTGTCAGCGTTCCAGCTCGCAGTCTCGGGGTGTACGCGGCCAAGAGACCCGTGCCATGAATTATTTATCGCAGTGCCCTCAGCTTGCAATTCTGTTGCAAGAAATTAAGATAACTTGGGAAGAGGACGGCAGTCAGACCGAAAGTGGACCAGACTATCTTTATTTGGGGGGGGGGGGTGGAATTTAGTTGAGGAATACAGCCCAGGTCTTCAAATCTGCATTCAGTCCGACTGCACTTGATGGGGTGCTTGCATATTTTCAAACAAGTTCCCAGATGGGACACGCAGGGCTCACCTTTATCTTGCAGGGTTTTTTTGCAGAAGCCTTGTGGAAATCTCCAAAATCGTGACTTTCAAAAAAATTTGCAGACCTTTCTAAACTTATGCCCTGTTGCACCAGATCGATCAGAGGTGAGATATAAATTGCGCTAAAATCCTGCATTTGGCAAAGTCTGAGCTAGGTGTGTATATATATATATTTTTTTGCCTGACGAGATCTTATACAGTGGCAAAAATGATGCATTGTGACAGCATCGAGCCAGAAGTAATGCAGATAAATGAAATAAAATAGAAGTCAATGGCATTCCACCCCACCATCAATAATGTTCAGAAATATTACCGGACAGGGAGTGGGGGGCAGGGGTAAATTCTTTAGACTTTCAGCAAGTAATATAGAGGATTTATACATGCATATCTTTTTGGAACATTACCAAAGTTGTAATTTTCTGCAGAGTTTACAGAAATCAAACTAGCACATTCAATTATGCTCCATACACACACACACACACACTCTCTTTCTCACTCAGACACACACTCTCACTCAGACATGCACATACATTCTCATTCTCATTCTCACATGCACACACATACACACACACATACACAATTTCACTCAGACACGTACATTCAGACATATACTTTCACTCAGATATACACACACACGTATACTTTCACTCACTGGGACGCACACACCCACATGCACACACAAACTCAGACACACACTCACTCTCGTTCTCATTCAGAAATGCACACACACACACACACACACACACACACACACACACACTCTCACTCAGACGCACACACATGCACGTACACACATACACTGTCACTCACTCAGACGCTCACACGTGCATACACACATACATACTCAGGGACACACACACACACACACACACTCACTCACTCACTCACTCAGACATGCATACACACTTGCTCAGACATACACACATACACACACTCAGACGTGCATAACGACACATGCACTGTCACTTACTCAGACATACACACACATATGCACACTAATTCATTCAGACATGCACACATATGCACAGATGTACACATACACACATGCTCACTCGCTCAGATGCACGCACGCTCTCACTCACTTGGACATGCACACACTTTCAGTCAGACACACACACACACACACACTCTATCTCCCTCATTCACTTACATGCATGCACACACACACACACTCCCTTGGATACGCACACAAACTCCAACTCACTCGGATACAGACACACACGCTCTCACTCACTTGGATACACGCACACACTCTCCCACACTCAGACACATGCACAGCTTAAAGCGAATGATTTTCCTGAATAGTTATCTGTAGATGTGTAGTGAAAATAAGCCAACACTTCATTGATGATAAAGTATTTTGGTGCGGCTAGGATGATGAGAGGCATGATGTCAATGTATGTCTTTCTTTATATAAGATTTTGTGATAGTCACTTTAACAATCTGTACCTTTATAAAGAACTCAAGCTACAAAAGGTGGCAGAAAACTCATTTCAAATAGTTTTTCTTCGACTATATACCATACCATTCAATAACAGTGTCTTTAAATTGACTGTGAAACATAGGAGCAGAAGCAGGCCATTTGGCCCATCGAGTCTGCTCGACCATGTATTGAGATCATGACTGATCTGATATGATAATCCTCAACTCCACTTTCCCACCTTATCCCCATTACACTCGATTCCCTTGCTGATTAAAAATCTGTCTGCCTCAGCCTTGGGCATAGTTAACAAGCCAGCCTCAACAGCCTAGTGCGGAAAAGAATTCCACAGATTCTGTACCTTCGAGAGAAGAATTTCTTCCTCATCTCTGTGTTAAATGGGCAACTCCTTATTCTGAGATTATTCTCACTGGTCCTAAACTGTCCCACCAGGGGAAACAATCTCTCAGCATCTACCCCCTCAAGTCCCCTGAGAATCCTATATGTATCAGTTAGCTCACCTCTCATTCTTCTAGTTCCACTAAGTACAGGCTCAACCTACTCAAATTCTCTTCGTAAGAAAATCCCCTCATAAATGGGATCAACCAAGTGAACCTTCTCTGGACTGCCTCCAATGCCAGAATATCTTCCTTTAGATAAGGAGACCAAAGCTGCTCACTGTATTCCAGTGTGATCTAACAAGTGCTTGTAAATTTTAGCAATACCTGTTTTTAAACCCCATTCCCTTTGAAATAAAGACTGACATTCCATTTATCTTACAGCTGAACCTGCATACTGGCTTTTTGTGATTAATGTTAATGTTATTAAAATAATGATAATATAAAGAATGAATATTTGCTTATAAAATATTACCATTTTGAATAAAAATGCACACAAGCTCCAAAGCATAATGATAACCAAAGCACAGATGTAACATATGCTGTTTGCAATTCAGTATGCACAGATAGTTAAAGAAAGAAATTGGTGAATTTCTGATTGAGGTCAACCTATGAAGAGAGTAGCAGCACGAGGGGAAAATAATTAAAACCTCCAGAGCAACATGACTATTGTACAAGTGGAAGAAAGGACAGTTTGGGATTCTTTGGATTGTACAGATTGGGGTGGCATGGTGGCAGAGTGGTTAGTGCTGCTGCCTCACGCGCTGGGGATCTGGGTTCAATTCCTGACATGGATCACTGTCTGTTTGAAAAGTCTGCACGTTCTCCTTGTGTTTGTGTGAGTTTCCTCTGGGTGCTGCGGTTTCCTCCCACATTCCAAAGATATATAGGTTACGTGGATTGGCCAAGGCAATGGTACGCTGGTTAGCACTGCTGCCTCATAGTGCCAGGAATCCTGGTTTGAGTCCTAGGTTGGGTCACGGGTTTGTAAGGAGTTTGCACATTCTCCCGTTTGCGTGAGATTCCTCCGGGTGCTCTGGTTTCCTGTCATAGTCTGAAAGGTGTGCTGGTAAGGTGCATTGGCCGTGCTAAATTCTCCCTCAGTGTAGCGGAACAAGCGCCGGAGTGTGGCAGTACGGGATTTTCACAGTAACTTCATTGCAGTGTTAATGTAAGTCTATTTGCGACATCAATAATAAATAAGCTTTAATAAGACATGAGGATGAACAAACATTCTGAGGTTTGCTTGAGATCTTTGGGAGTCAGGAAGTATTTACATAAAACTTTTCCAGTGGATTCAATCAGTGAGTACAATCCAAGATGTGGCACTAAAAAGTCAGGAATGGGAAGAGGCCAACGAAAACACAAATTGTAAGTGAACCACTGGTGGATGAACTTGATGGGGGCTAAGTAGCATTTTCACAACCCTATTCTTGCGTTAAGAAAATTCAGCTGGAGCAAGTTGGGATTTGTGACAATGACATGTTTCTTGCAATACTCCCTTTCAAACAGTTTCTTTTTGTGACTTTCTATGTCGCACCTTCTCAAGGATTACCCTTTAGAGAGTATCTTTGCCATAAACACTGTGTGAAATTCAACACCGTTTCATGGCTCTAAAACTGGTGCATCTTGGTGCGACATTTGGGGACTAAGGTTGGCAAAGAGGAGGAAAATCCAAAGTCGAACGAGGCACAGCTGCCAAGAACACAGGTTAATCTTGCAAACTCTTTGAGAAACAGAGAAACTAGAAGTAGGATTAGGCCAATTGGTCCTTCACGCCTGCTCCGTCATTCATCTTGATCATGGCTGATATCAAATTCAACATTCTGATCCTCCCCTTTCCCATCATAATCCTTGATCCCTTTAGTCCCAAGAGCTCTCTTTAATTTCTTCTTGAAATCACACAACATTTTGGTCTCAACCATTGAAACGTAACAAGTGGGGACTTGTCTGAGATTTGAACCAGGGATTTCTCTCATATTTATTTAGCGAAATTCCGCAATTGAAAATCATACCTCCAGACCAATGAGCTAGTTGCTCTTAAGTGGCTAAGGGGTCGAAAGCCTGATTTAGGGCACTCTGTAGAACCCATTGGACCAATATTGTTATTTCTCAGTTTTACTGTTTTCTCCTTGGGGCAGACATCAGGCCCATACCAAATGGCCGTTCAGGATTCTGAAGCGGATACTGTGGTCTAGGCCGCGTCTACTATCTAACAGTAATTTTCATCTGTTAACCTTTAATCTTAAAAATCTTTCTGTAGAACCAGGAGGATCAGATGTTTGACTCACCCCCCCCTCCCAGTGCCACCCCAGTGGCTTCTCACCCTTGCCCACTTCAAACCCCTCTCCTGGAATTATCCTTGTGCCACAGCAAGCAAGGCAAGCAGCTTGAAACTCAGGTTCCTGAGTTACGCCAGCTGTCTGTGGTATTCCTGTGAACAACAGCTGCGAATGGCGCTCTAGGCCCCATTTCGGGCTGGCCCACAAAACAGGCCAACGGGGATTCTCCGTCCTGTCGTTTCCAACAACCCAGAGAGACTCAATTGCTCCCACCGCAAATCTGTAGTCAGGAAAGGCAGTGATGATTGTTGGGCCTGTCAAGATCAGCTTTGCAAACAGTTGCTTGGTCATCACTGGAATTTGTCATTCAGTGACATATAGAATTAATGTTCATCAAGACCAGAATACCAATAGCAGCTGAAATCCCAGTACAGTTATGACGGCCGGTGATAGATTCTCCTGTTGTCATGGTGCTCTTCTTGTGGGCTTTGCTTGCCCCTGGGGGTGAGTTTACAATTGGAAAATCGCACCTGCACTGCTTGCGATTTTCTGACCGTCTTCTCTGCTGGGATTCCAGGATCGTAAATTATTCCTGGTATCTTGACCTGCCTGTGGAAATAGAAAACCAGCAGTTGTGAGGGGGAAGTTAAAGTTTAATTAAACACGCCGCACTGAAATATGTGGAGGAGGTTTAGCATTAACAACATCTAATTCACTAAAGAGTGAATTTGACAAGCTCGTACTCCCAGCGGACTCAATTGGAGCAAGTGCCGGGGACAGGACTGCAACATTAAAGCATTGATTCTTTAGCCCGCGCTCCCACTGAATGAGGATTTCTCTGGGATCACTGGATAAATCCTCCAAGAATAAAAAGCATGTGACGTCACTTTACATTCCAAATAATAAATTACAGGTGACAGGTATGATTTCTTTTAAAAATATGTAATCTGGGAGTGGGGTTCTTCTGTTTTGAGAAACTATGTCAGCCAAATGATCGACTTTGGTGATTTTGAGGTTGTATTTTTCACCAGCAATATTCTGTCATTTTACAATCATTTCTACTTTTTCCACTTAACTAACAAATAAAAAAAACCTTGTAGATTTAACATGATTTTTTTTCAAATTGGAGAAGGCTTGAAGAACTAAAATCAAATTGGGGCTGAATTGTGCCAATCAGGATCAGGGCCCAGCATCGATCGTGAACTCATGGTCAGCATGCACAAGAGGCTGACAGGACTTCCTGCTCAATTTTCAAGGCAGTCCAATTTTCAAGGCGGACACCCCAGTTGGAATTTTTGGTGACTTATGACCCTGGATTGGCACAGTGATTAGCACTGCTGTCTCACAGTGCCAGGGCCCTGGGTTCAATTTCCAACTTGGGTCACTGTCTCTACAGAGTCTGTACATTCTCCTTGTGCCTGCGTGGGTTTCATCCGGGTGCTCCCTGTTTCCTCCCACAGTTCAAAGTTGTGCGGGTCAGCTGGATTGGGTCGTGCTAAATTGTCCCTAAGTACCAGATGGATTAGCGGAGTAAATAGGCGGGTAATGGAGATAAGGCCTAGGTTGTCAATGCCAGCTCGATGGGCCAAATGGCCTCCTCCTGCACTGTAGTGACTCTATCATTCTCAGCAATGTCACCAGGAACATAGAAGCCAGAAGGAGGAGTAGGCCTTTCAGCCTGCTCCACCATTCATTATGATCATGGCTGATCATGGAATTCGATTTCCTGATTTTCTCCTTCTCCCCATATCCCTTTAATCCCATGAGCTATATCTAATTTCTTCATGAAGTCAGACAACTCTTTTCCTCAACTACTTTCTGTGGTCATGAATTCCACACATTCACCACTCTCTGGCTGAAGAAAGTTTTACTCATCTCCGTTCTAAAAAGTGTAACCCTTATCCTCATACTCTAGTTCTGTATTCCCCCCCCACCATTGGGAACATTCTCTCTGAATCTACCTTGTCTAACGCTGTTAGAATTTTATAAATTTCTACGAAACCCCCTCTCACTTCTAAACTCCAGTGAATATAATCCTAACCGACTTAATCTCTCCTCATATCACACACCTGCCATCCCAGGAATCAGCCTGATTAATCTTAGCTGTACTCCCTCTATAACAAGGACATTCTTCCTCAGGTAAGGACACCAAAAGTGCACATAGTATACCAGGTGTGACCTCACCAACTCCCTATACAATTGCAGCAAAACATCCCGATCCCTATACCCAAAACGATGGCCTTCATTGAGGCAAGCAGAGGCCTTAAAGCCTACAGCAAGTTGGCCAAAAAATGCAAGCAGACCCCCCTCCAAATGGGGCTGCGGAGGCTACTTTACTTGTCCATGGCCCCCCACATTCTGTTAACCTCCGCCCTGGTCACCTGCCACTGGAATGGATTTCTTATGTGGCTGATTTTGGAGGGGCAGGGAATGTGGTGTTTGGGAGTGGTTGGATCCACACAAGGCATTGTACCAACAGTTGCATAAAATAACCTTCAACTGGAACTTTATTCATGGACATTATCTGTCCCAATACCGATGGTGGGACAGAGTCGGGGGAACTGATTCTGAGGCAGCTCTGCATGATTTTATTTGGGCCACAATCATCTCCCTTCCCATCTAATAAATAACTTTTTTAACTTTATAAATTTTAATAGCTTCTGAATGACTTTTTATTCTCAGAATCAAGATATTAAGAACTTCCCTGCACTTGAACCAAGCTGATAGAGCTTTTCTGCTTAAAATAAAGGACCAAAACTCACCGCAACTTCATCAGATCAGTGTAAAAAATAATTGTTCAATAGCAGCAACTTTGTATTAAAACAACATTCTTAACACAGAGCGACCTCCCAAAGTACAGAAGCATCACCATATAAAAATTTAAAACTAAGCTACACAAAAGAGATATGTGGGCAATTGAAAATGAAAGAAGTTATTTTTAAGGAGTGCCTTAAAGGAGCAAAGCGAAGTTCAGGGTGATAATTCTAGAGCTTGGAACACTGGCAAAGGGAGGCATAGCAGCCAATGATGGAGTGATTAAAATTGGGAATGGTCAGGAGGTCAGTACTGCACAAGTGTTGAGATCTCTGAGGGTTATGGGGGTTGGAAGAGTTACAGAAATAACTCAGGTACTCCTAATTTAAATATAATCACCCATAGCGCAATAGAATCAATTGATTTGTGGGTGGGAAGAGTCCGTACCAAAAAAGTTAATTTGCCACAAATTTTTATTTATTCATTTAGAGACATGGGCGTCGCTGGCTGGCCAGCATTTATTGCCCATCCCTAATTGCCCTTGAAAACTGAATGGCTTGCTTGGCCATTTCAGAGGGCAGTTGAGAGTGCTGTGGCTCTGGAGTCACATGTAGGCCAGACCAGGTAAGGATGGCAGATTTACTTCCCTAAAGGACATTAGTGAGCCAGATAAGTTTTTCCCACAACTAACAATAGTTGCATGATCATCAGTAAATTCTTAATTCCAGATATTTTTTATTGAATTCAAATCCCACCATCTGCCATGATGGAATTTGAAACGGGTCCCCAGAACATTAGCTGAGTTTCTGAATTAATAGCCAAGCGATCATGCCACTAAGCCATCGCCTCCCCATGAGAGCCAGACTCTGAAAGAATCAAGTGGTGAATAGAAAATTCATATTGTAATGATGGCATTTTGTTGGTCAGAGTAGATAGGCATTTAGTTTACATTTGACTATTCTGTTCCCAGTCATATCTGATGCAGATACCATGTCCACAAATATGGACATATATTCCATTAACCCTATCATCAATGCCTCTCATTTTAATCAACGTAATAATTTAGATGCGAGAAATAAAAAAGTTTTTCTAAAGTGCACATTTTCAAATCAACAACTTATTTGGGAATTGAGGTTAAAGATTGTTAAATATGAATTTTTCAGGGGGAGACAATGGAGTACTGACATCACTGGTAATCCAAAGCGTTAAAATCCCATGGGATATAAAACTAGTCTCGGTAATAGTGACCAGGACGCCTATCATTGATTGCAGTAAAAACCCATCTGGTTCACCAGTGTCCCTTTAGGGAGGAAATCTGCCATCCCTATAGGGTCTGGCCTACAAGTGAGTCCAGACTCACAGCAATGTGGTTGACTTTCAACTGCCCTCTGAACAAAGGCAACTCAGGATGGGCAATAAATGCTGGCCAGCCAGCAACGACCATGCCCCATGAATGTATAAAAGAAAAAAATCACGACAATATGGAAATTCTTAACTGCCCTCTGAAATGGCTTGGCTAAGTTCAAGGACTGTTGGGATGTGCAACAAATACTGGCCTCACCAGCAACACCCATGACCCATGAATGAATAAAGGGGAAAGCTAATATTTGTGTGTACTGACCTGCCTTTAAAATAGAGAATACACATCTGATACTATATTGGTGGACAGATAAATACGTACGAGTTTAATCATTATTATGTGATTTCTGCAGGTCGTTTGCGAGAGTGGCCTATGTCCAGAATCTGTTTTTGCAAAGTCTGCTGAATTAACCAGGCGAATTCTATGGAGCTCTGCAACTTTTTGCCCCGTATCATCGACTACGATAAAAAATAGAACCGATGATATTCTCCAGCAGTTTGGGCTGTTAATAGCAGACAGGAGTCTTAATGCAGTACGATAATGGGTAAGGATTTTAAAATGGGAAGAAAATAATTATACCCAACAGTAACATGAGTCAAATATCATCACTGGATATAAAACTAGTCTCAGTAATTGACTAGTTACCTGGTCTGACCTACATGCAAGTCCTGAATCTCAGCAATGAGGTTGTGGGCAGCATGGTGGCGCAGTGGTTAGCTGCCTCACAGCACCAGGGATCCAGGTTCAATTCCTGGCTTAGATCATTGTATGTGCTGAATTTGCATGTTCTCCCACGTCTATGTGGGTTTCCTCCGGGTGCTCCAGTTTCCTCCCACAGTTCGAAAGATATGCAAGTTAAGTGCATTGGTCATGCTAAATTTTCCTTCAGTATACAGGCGTCGGAATGTGGTGACTGGGGGATTTTCACAGTAATTTCATTGCAGCGTTAATGTAGGCCTACTTGTGACACTAATAATTGAACTTAAACTTAACATAACCATGTAAAAAGAATTGAGGATTTTCAGCCAATTCTTGGACTTGTGGCTTGCCTTCTGTTCTGTAGTTGCGCTTATAGTAGGTGAATAACCTGGCAGGCTATTTATTCATAGCAAACATTATACAGCTATGGACCTAGGAAACCTAATTAGAAACATATAAATTATTATTGATTTGTTTGGAATCTTATGTTTTATATCACTAAAATGAAGTCAAAGATGTAGGCAATATGAACCTCCAAATGTACAAAGAAAGATTTGCATAGCATCTTTCATGATCTGAGGACATCTCCATGTATTTTTCTGCCAATTAAGCAATTTCTGAAGCAGACCAACGGTTGTGATGTAAAAGAAGTGACAGCTGATATGCACACAACTAGCTCAATAAAACAGCAAATATGATAATTACCAGATAATGGTCGGCTTCTCCAATCTTGTCCGCAGCTGGGATTTCTAGTCTCGCTGCTGTGAATGAGTTTTGGCTAAGCACCAAATTCTCTGTTCTCGCTGGCAGCAGTGGTTGGGCAAATGAATTATAGAATTCTTACAGTGCAGAAAGAGGCCATTCGGCCCATTGCATCTGCACTGGCTCATGATAGAGCATCTTATCCAGGTCCAACACTACTGTACTCCCCTAATCTCTCAGATTTACCCTGCTAACCCCCAACCTACATATCTTTGGATAATTTAGCATGGCCGTTCCACCTAACCTACATAAATTTGGGCTGTGGGGGAACCCAGACAGACACAGGGACAATGTGCAAACTCCGCACACACTGTGATCCAAGGCTGTGAGGCAGCAGTGCTAATCACTATGCCCCCATGGATTGTTGAGATCAGAGAGTGATATTGGAGAATCCTGGCCATTAAGGTTTTCATGATTCTGAATGAGGGATATATACCAGGAAAATTCCCATGCCTTTGAAATATCTCCACCTGAAGAATGTAGACGGGGGCCTCAGTTCAATGTCTCATCTGAAAAACAGCATTAATGACAGCGCAGCACTCCCTCAGTACTTGACTGGAGTGCCAGCCTAAGTTCTTGTGTTGAGGACTTCAACCTTCTGACTTTTGACATGGGGAAAATTAACTCAAATTTAGAGGAAGAAAAATTAACACACAGCTCAACTTAAACTACTTTACACACAAGAAGCAGAATATCTGGAACAGATATGGAGGAAGATGGGGTAAGGAGAGAAACTGGGGTGGATAATGTTGTCAAAATCAAGAGGAAGCCTCAATAAATAGCATTGAAAGTAGTTGGTGGACTATTGTTTCTTTTTCAACTATAGGCTGCTGAGTTGTATTGCAATCATCTCTTGAAGCATAGAAACACAGAGCAGGAGTAGGCCATTTGGCCCTTCAAGCCTGCAGCGCCATTCAGTGTGATCATGGCTGACCCTCTATCTTAATGCCATATTCCTGCTTTCTCCCCTTACCCCCTGATACCAATAAAATCTAAAAAGAATCTTATCTTTTTCTTGAACACATTCAGTGACTTAGCCTCCACAGTCATTTTTTGGTAGACAATTCCACAAGTTCACTAACCTTTGAGTGAAGATATTTTTGCTCATCCTAAATGGTCTACCGTGTATCCCCTGGTTCTGGATTCCCCATGATGTGGAGATGCCGGCGTTGGAATGGGCTAAACGCAGTAAGAAGTTTCACAACACCAGGTTAAAGTCCAATAAGCTTATTTGATAGTAAATCCACAAGCTTTCAGGGTTTGCCCCTTTGTCAAATGAGTGGAGAGTTGTGGTCTCAAACAGAGCATTTAAGGCACACACAGTTTAAAGAATACTGATTAGAATGTGAGTTTTTACAGCTAATCAAGTCTTAAAGATCCAGACAATGTGGGTGGAGATAGCATTAAGCATAGGTTAAAGAGATGTATATTATCTCCAGACACAACAGTAATGAGATGTTGCATGAGGGTTACAGATAGTGTGACATGAACCAAAATCCTGGTTGAGCTGTCCTCATGCGTGCGGAACTTGGCTACTGTTCCTGCTCAGTGACTCTGCACTGTCATATGTCGTGAAGGCTGCCTTGGAGAATGTTTACCTGAAGATCAGAGGCCGAATGTTGTCCAAATTGCAAGAGTATGTACTGTGTACCTGGTGGATGGTGTTCTCACATGAGATAGCATCCGTGTTGACGATCCGGCATGTCTACCTGATTGTTTATCGATACGCTGCAAGAAAGAATGTCCCGAGGCATGGTACATTGGGGAGACCATGCAGATGCTACGACAATGGATGAATGAACGTTGCTCGACAATCACCAGGCAAAACTGTTCCCTTCCTGTTGGTGAGCACTTCAGTGTTCACGGGCATTCGGCCTTTGATCTTCAGGTAAACATTCTCCATGATAGCCTTCATGACACACAACAGCACAGAGTCGCTGAGCAGAAACTGATAGCCCAGTTCTGCACACATGAGGACGACCTCAAACAGGATCTTGGGTTCATGCCACACTATCTGTAACCCCCATGACTTGCCTGAACTTGCAACATCTTACTTTCTGTCCTATCTGGAGATAATATTGTTTAATCTATGCTTAATGCTAATGTCCACTCATGTTGTCTGCACCTTTAAGAATTGATTAGCTGTAAAGACTCACATTCTAATCAATACTTTGTAAAATGTGCCTTTATATGCTCTGTTTGAGACCAGAACTCTCCACTCACCTGACGAAGGGGCAAACCTTGAAAGCCTGTGGGTTTACTATCAAGTAAACTTGTTGGACTTTAACCTGGTGTTGTGAGACTTCTGGATTCCCCAACCAGTGAAAACATCCCTGCATCTGCTCTGTCCAACCCCATTGGAATTTTTATATGTTTCCATCAGACCTCCTGTCATCCTCCAAACTTCAGTCTCTCCTCATGCGAGTTTTCCACCAACACCTGGGCTGCTAAACTTTACTATATTCTTAAACAAAACATAAATAATACAGCTCAGTAGAGATTTGATTTGGAACAGGTGATTTGTTATATTGTTATTATGGTGTCAAGAAATGATGACAAAACAATCAGACAGTAGAACCCATACAATAGGCAAAGAATATTGACATATCTTTCTCTGAAAGTAAACTGAATACACAGCAACATGTGGACTGATATCAACAGAGGCGCAAGGGAAGAGAGCTCTATGAGTTTAGTAGTTTATTATACTTTGCCATATAATTTTAGCTTCCTCACATTTATCCTTTGTCAGCTAATTAATTAGAGAAACATCTCTAAACAAATTATAACCCCTGAATTGATTTATGTTAGTTTTATTTTACATATCAAAGACTAAAGGCATTACTTGTTTCAAATCATATCTTTACTTTCATTTCACTGGAAGGTTTAAATTTTTTATTACCTAATATTGCAATATTAATAGCTCTGAGTAACAAGTAATAGAGCTTCAGTGCTAAAACATGAGGAATCTTATGTATTTGCTGCTCTTGTTTCTGTTAAAGATATACTTATATCTCAACACATGTTGGATCATGAAATGTTGGAGTCATTTAATGCTGGTCCTTTCCCATTGTATTAAAATAAATAATATACATGTTTACTTTTAAAATAATATTGTTTTTTTTCTGTGAGAATGACAATGTCCTCCTTTCAGAAGTTTGAGGCATGGGCACTTAAATAACAAACATGCACAGATTTCATTTCAAAACGTGTCTGTGCCCCTCAATCCATGATGTAGAGATGCCGGCGTTGGACTAGGGTAAACACAGTAAGAAGTCTGACAATACCAGTTTTAAATCCAACCGATTTATTTGATAGTAAACTCATAAGCTTTCTGCGCTATGGCCTTCGTTAGGTGAATGAGGTATTGGAGACCAGAACATCTCATACCCCTCAATCCACACATCTTCATCAAGAACAAGGAAAACATTTTAACAATGAAGATAGAGAGAAAAGTAATCATTGATGAACATGTTGTAGGTCATTTACGTCTGCACATTGTACAGGGAGACTGGGACGTTGTAAAATGTGACTAAGCAAGATGGTATATTGAGGTGAAGGACATGTTTGAGTGATCACTGCACTACCAATGAAATATAAAATGGATGCAAGTTATACACTAAAACAATAAGTGAGTGGGATTTTCCAGCCCTTCCCACCGGCGGGATCTTATGGTTTTGGCAAAGACGACTCTCACCCCGCCCAGCACCTGATGTCAGGTTCCCCAAAGGCAGGATGTTTGAGCCATGCAAAACAGCATAGACATTGGTGGGACAGGAAGATCCTGTGCAAACAGCCTCTGGAACAGAAAAATTCTACCCACTGTATCTGATTCACGATTGCAGATATTCAAGGTGACAACATTGAAACCCTAATCAACAAAATATTCCAAATGGCAATGTAAATCAAACTTATACATGTACAATGAGAGAAAAAAGGATCAATTATATTAGCAAACTGCAATCCAAGGCATCAGGTAATCCAAATTTAAAATAATTAGGCATATATATTTTTTGATATAGTAGTAGCCTGATGTGCTAAATGATGATGTTTGGGGTTGCAATAACCTGTTTTATTAAGTGTAATATTTGCACTGAAATTTCATGTGAACCTTGAAAACCATTTGCATCCAAAGGTTTCTACAAGATCTTCTCTAGGCCATGTCCTCAGAACATTCATTGAGTTTCTGGATTAATAGTCCAACAATAATACCACTAGGCCATCATCTCCCTCCAAAAGATTTAGGGAGTGTGCTTGGTTGAGTGTGCCCTGTTGCTGCTAATTGGATCCAGAAAACCCAAGTGGAGTGGAATGATTGTCAAAGAACGCTGGAAGTTTTGACTCACATGCTGGGGAGAGGTATCACTTTTCTAGAGAGCTAGGGTAAATTTGAGATTGTTCCTTCATTATCTGCTCAAAGCATGGTATAGAGTAAAAGCAATTTGTAAGGCACATTAGTAAAGGTGAAATGTACCTTTTTCTTTCATTTGTCATGTTGGCTTTATTTAATGTTTGATTCAAATTGCTTTCAATTTAAGACCATAAGAATTTTAGGCCATTTGGCCCATCGCCCATCGAATCTGCTCAGTCTTCAATCATGATTGCCTTCTCCCCAGAACCCTTGATCCCCTTATTGATCAAGAATCTGTGCATCTTTGTCTTAAAGATACTCAGTGCCCTGGCCTCCACAGCCCTCTATGGTAACAGATTCACCACCCTCTGATTGAAGAAGTTCTTCCTCATCTCAGTTTTAAAGGAGTGTCCCTTCACTCTGAGGTTGTGTGCTTGAGTTCTAGTCTCTCAGAAACATCTTCTCCGCACCCATTCTATCTAGGCCTCTCAGTATTCTACAAGTTTCAGTTAGAGCTCCCTTCATCCTTCTAAACTCCATCACGTATAGAACTAGATTCATGTGATAAACCCTTCATTCCCGGGATCATTCTTGGGAACCTTCTCTGGACCCCCTCCAAGGCCAGAAGAACATCCTTCCTTAGGTATAGGGCCCAAAACTCCTCACAATACTCTCAATGTTTATTTATTAGAGTAAACATCATAAAAAGTAACATCTTGTACATCCGTTTCTTTCCATTGGCATCATGGAAATTCCTATCTTCGAAGAAGTTATCTGTCTCTGCAGGAACTGTAACACGCTTAAAAACAAGTTTTATTTCAATTAAAATATATGGGTGAGGGAAAGAGAAAAGGAAAATGAAATGGCAAGTTTTTTCCTGCAGAACAATATATTGTCACAACAGTGTAATAAATAATTAAAGAGTAGATATGCTTTGAACATGTATTTTATCTTTATATATTCAATGCTCCCTCTAATGTTTCTTTGTTGTGTGCTGTGGGATCCTTTGTATGGTTTGCATTAGTTAAACAATTTCGTTTTAAGGTATTTTTGCCTATGTAACTAACATTGCTAAGCTTTAAGGCTAACTTAACCACATTTTATAACTCAGCTGGCAATTCGGGGTTGGGGTTAGAAATTCATAGAATCACAACAGTGCAGAAAGAGCCATTTGACCCATCATGTCTACACCAACCACAATCTTACTCAGGCTGTATCCTTATAATCCCATGCATTTACCCTAGTTCATCTTCCTGACACTAAGGGGCAATTCCGCATGGTCAATCCACCTAACCCATGCATCTTTGAACTGTGGGAGGAAACTGGAGCAAACCCATGCAGGCCTGGGGAGAACATGTAAGCTCCACACAGACAGTGACCCAAGCCGGGAATTGAACCCAGGTCCTTGGTGCTATTGACTGCATTTGAAAATGCAATATTAGCAGAAGTGGTTTTTGTCATAAAGAAGCCTTTCACGGTCACACAGCTGACAATTGTTTATGAAAGTTGAAGACTATGTATGCCCAGCACTTTCATAACACAGATAAGGACTCACATATTGTGGTAATAGCTATATGCATTTTATTGAATCCTGTACAAGTTCAAGATCAAGTATCGGAACCAACTTTTCTCTCTCTCTCTTTCTCTCTCTCCAGTAAATCAGTCTGTTTCTTTTATGTAGTTTTTAATTTTAAATGATGCTCAATAAAAGAAGTTTCACTGTGGACCAGTTTTATCTATCTCTATTCTAAGAAAAGGACAATCCCTACATGAGCGTTTCTGGGTTTGCATGTACATGCAAGATATTTGCATATGTGCACATCTTAAAGTAATAATTCTGCATGGGCTGTTTGTTGAACTGCATTGTATGTTGTAGATGGCTAAGCATCCACACAGTTTAGCTTTCAAAACCATCTAACACCCAAATCCTAGCTCGAAAATTAGTTGGGATTTGAGCTTTTGCTGTACCTAAAGCAAAAGGTTAGATTATTGTAAATACATTTTTACTCTTCCTGCAGTCTGTTACTGATAAGAAATTTCCAGAATCCAGAGTTAACCTCTGACACAGCACGTAGCTTCTTATCTACACATCGAAGACAGGATTCTAAGTCTGACAATGTTTATCAAATCCTTTGAATTCAAGATGTGCTGCCCACATTTTAGAGTCAAAAGTAATTACCTATAAATCAACAACTCCATAAGATTGAAGTAATTCTTATCCTTGCCAACCACAATAGATATTTTGGACAACCTAAGTCTTCACTACATCCCTGCTGAATAAGCAGCAGTAGGATTTGACTGGCAGGCAATGATATGACTTTCACTGTATGTACTTGGGTGAATATAGAGCATCCTATTCAGGATGTTACCAACTGTGGGTTTCTGCATGGCCAGAGAGCAAATAACTTCCTTTTCTGAATCGAGCAGACAGAAATCACCACCAAAAGGAATAGAAAAACTTCAGAACAACAAAATGCTAAAATTGGACAATATTTAAAAATACAACATTACGCCACAGATTTCAGATGGGATCTTTTGCAATCATAAGGCTGAATTTTCAAACGGTTGCAGGAACCTAGTTTACAAGATTATGTGGGGCATGGACAGAGTGGATAGTCAGAAGCTGTTGTTTCCCAGAGTGGAAGAGTCAATTACTAAGGGGCATAGGTTTAAGGTGCGAGGGGCAAGGTGTAAAGGAGATGTACGAGGCAAGTTTTTTTTACACAGAGGGTGGTGAGTGCCAGGAACTCACTGCCAGGGGAGGTAGTGGAAGCAGATATGATCATGAGTTTTAAGGAGCAAATACATGACAAATACATGAATAGGATGGGAATGGAGGTATATGGTCTCCAACCGGGTAGGGGCCAGCATGGTCGGTGCAGGCTTGGAGGGCCGAAGGGCCTATTTCTGTTCTGTAACTTCCTTTATTCTTTGTTCTTTGAATAGGAGCCAGGTGCAGGCAGGATTTGAAAAGCATGATCCCAGACTGTTAAATTTTGAATGGGCCAACAAGATAGTGGTGATGGGGGAAGAGGGAGTCGTGGGGGGGATGGGTGGGGAGGAGGGAATGGGTGGGGGGAGGAGGGCATGGGAAACATTGTCATCATCAGTTAATAATCTCATAATCTCATTAAGAGGCCTTACATTTCTGTTATTGAGTTGTTAAAATGTTTTTCCAGCAAGTTTGCACAGCCTTGTGTGTGTCTGAGAAAAGCTTCCTGAATTGCCATGGGTCCCAGGTAATGGTATTATCATTTGGACAGTTGTGGTAAGATTAAACTCAACCATTTATATATTTATAAATGAAAATGAAGCCAAATATTAAAATATTGAACAAAATACTCACATTTTAATGATTTTATCTTTGTTCAAAGCAACTAAAAATGTCAAGACAAGAAATCATGGAATTCTATAGTGCAGAAGAAGACCATTTGGCCAATTGTATTTGCACCGACCATAATCTCATCCAGGCCTTATTCCCAGGCATTTACTCTTGCTAGTCCCCTGATGCTAAAGGTCAATTTAACATGGCCAGTCCACCTAACCTGCACATCTTTAGACTATGGAAGGAAACCAGAGCACCCAGTGGAAGACAGGGGGCAGAATGTGCAAACTCCAGACAGATAGTGATCCAAGCCGGGAATCAAAGCTGGGTCCCTGGTGCAGTGAGGCAAACCATTGTGCCACCATGGTGCCCAAGGAACAACTGAACCATGCAGCAGGACTTTATGGCCTCGCTCAAGGGAGACCTGAAATTCCTGCTAAGATTAATGGACATTTCCGTTGTCCATTCCTCGCCCGCTCCAATTCCATGGCGGGCAGAGGGTAGAATTCCGATGACGGTTTTCTTAGATGATTTAGCAATAATTACATTGCTACAAGAGTTCAGTTCTCCCACTGTTTGATACTCAGTGTGAATCACTTAGGCTTCCTGTTACTTAACTGTGTCTGTTATTGAACTGTTGCGATGCATAGGAGTCAATTCACTGATCCTGAGCTCCCACGGGAAAGGTGGCATAGTTCGCAATATGACTGCAGTTCTGAAGAACTGATTTCCTGAGCCTTCAAACTCATCACCACATGGGGAGTTTGAGGTTGACGAATTTGCCCTGTGCTGGAATGGAGCACCTGCATTTGGTACAAATGTACAAATGTCTGTTAACTATAGCAAAATTGTAAATATGTGTCTTACACTCATAATTATGATTTAACCTACAAATAGAATCATTAAATGCCTGCAGTGCAGAAGAGGCCATTTGGCCCATCACGTCTGCAAAGGCTCTGATGGAGTATCTTACCCAGCTCTCTTCCTTGCCCTACCACTGTAACCTCACACATTTACCGTAGCTAATCCATCTAACCTTACACACCTTGACGCACTGAGGGGCAATTTAGCATGGCCAGTCCACCTCACCCGTTCATCTTTGGACACTAAGGGGCAATTCAGCATGGCCAGTCCACCTAACCGCACATCTTGGGACACTAAGGGGAATTTAGCATGGCCAATCCACTTAACCTACGCACCTTGGGACATTAAGGCACAATTCAGCATGGCCAGTTGATCTAACCTGCACATCTGTGAACTGCGGGAGGAAACCAGAGCACCCAGGGGAAACCCATGCAGACATGGGGAGAATGTGCAAACTCCTCGCAGACAGTCACCCAAGGCCAGAATTGAACCTGGGCCCCTGGTGCTATGAGGCAGCAGTACTAACTATTGTGCCACCATGCCACCCAAAAGAGCTCATTTTTCACCTGTTGTAAATTAACTAATGTTGATTGAACAAAGAACAAAGAACAACACAGCACGGGAAACAGGCCCGTCGGCCCAATGAGCCCGTGCCGCCATCCTAACGTCTTAATGATGTATAGAGACCAATATAGGGACAATTTGTTACCCAATCAGCCTAAGAGCACATTTTTGGGATGTGGGAGGAAACCGGAGCACCCGGAGAAAACCCACGCAACCACGGGAAGAACGCGCAAACTCCCGCAGACACAGGCCCAAATCCATGTGTCTGCACAGCAACAGCGATAGTCTCTGAGCTGTCATGTTGCCCATCAGATGGTCCAGTTTAAGCATACACTAACGACGTGAAGCACTAGGCCACTCCTGAAGTAACCTCCAGGAGCAGCTCTCGCACGACATGCCGAATGCATGCACCTTGTTGGTCAACAAGGTGGACCGAATAGCCTGTGGAAACAATTAAAGTATTTAAACAGTCCTCATATATCCCTCTATCTGCAGACCGCTCATGTGGTTGTCCAAGAGACCCTTAAACAACCCTAGCATGCCTGCTCCCACCACCTTACTCGGTAGTGCATTCCACACCCCCACTACCCTTTGTGTGAAAAAATGCCCTCTAATATTAGTCTTATACATAGCCCCCTTCACCTAAGGCCGTGACCCCTCATTCTATCCAAATCTAATGGTGGAAAAAGCTTACCACCATTTACTCTATCTATACCCCTCATAATCTTATATACCTCTAATAGATTCCCTCTCAGCCGACGTCTTTCAAGGGAAAACAACCCCAGTACGTTCAACCTTTCCTCGTAAGACAGCCCTTCCATACCAGGCAGCATCCTGGTAAATCTCCTCTGCACTCTCTCCAGGGCCGCCACATCCTTCTGGTAGTACGGCGACCAGAACTGGACGCAGTACTCCAAGTGAGGCCTAACCAACGTTCTATACACTTGCAACATCAGACTCCTACTCTTGTATTCTATACCCCTTCTATGAAGACTAACATACCATACGCTTTCTTTATCACCTTTTCCACCTGTACTGACACCTTCAGAGACTTGTGAACCTGCATCCCCAGGTCTCTCTGCGTCTCTATACTCCGGATAGTTTTACCTTTTATCCTATAACTTCCCTCTACAGTATTCTGGCCAAAATGCATCACCTCGCATTTATCCGGATTAAATTCCATTTGCCATCTATCTGCCCAATCTACCAGCCTATCAATGTCCTGTTGTATTGCCTGGCACTGCTCCTCCGTCCCCGCCAATCCAAGTATCTTAGTGTCATCAGCAAATTTGCTGATCACACCACCTACCCCCTCTTCCAAGTCATTTATATAAATCACAAATAGAAGAGGTCCTAGTACTGAGCCCTGTGGCACACCACATGACTGACCTCCAGTTGGAAAAAGAGCCTTCCACTAATACCCGCTGTCTCCTCCTCCCAAGCCAGTTCTCAACCCATCTACATACCTGGCCCTGTATCCCATGCGCCTTCACCTTTTTTATCAGCCTACCATGGGGAACCTTGTCAAACGCCTTCCTGAAATCCACGTAGATGACATCAACGGTTTGTCCTTCATCAACCGTTTTTGTCACCTCTTCAAAAAATTCCACTAGATTTGTAAGGCACAACCTCCCCTTAACAAAGCCATGCTGCGTATCCCTGATCAGATCGCAGCGCTCCAGATGCTCACACATCCTGTCCCTGAGGATCCTCTCCATTAGCTTACCTATAACTGAAGTCAAGCTCACCAGCCTATAGTTCCCTGGGTTATCCCTCTGACCCTTTTTAAACAACGGTACTACATTTGCAATCCATTGAATCCATACAATTCTGTTATTTCTTTTCACAACTTATTTCACTGCTTCAAATTATTGCTGAGTTAAAATGGGTTCATTCCCAAATAAAATTGCTTATTTCAATATCATTTAGGATGGTTTAATTGTAATCAGTGTGACAATAACTGTTCTTTTGTAAACTGTATGGAATGAATTATATCTTAGCCCTGGTTCCCACATTTATAAATGTTTGCAGCTCAGCCCTATTGTCTTGATAACCTGGGGAGGAATTACACTGTGTTGAACGTGTTGACATGAAATTCTTCTCTTCTCTATCTGAACAAATGGGTTAATACTTCCCTTAAACTAACAGACCCAGAATTTCATGTATTTTTTTCATAAATACCTGTGTGATTACAAGGCTAAATGTTGTGCCAAGATGAATAGAAGGAAGAATTCAGTAAAATTTACTGCTGCAGGAAAGTGTAAATTAGCAATAATAGAGATTAAGTCATTGTAGAAGGTCTATGAATTGTAACTAACAGCGCAGAAAGGCAAGGGGATATAAATACATTGATTTTCACTGAAGATGGATAAGTTTTTTTTTATTAATTCGTGGGACATGGATATCGCTGGCTGGCCCGCATTTATTGCCATTCCTAGTTGCCCTAGGGGCAGTTGAGAGTCAAACACATTGCTGTGGCTCTGGAGTCACATGTAGGCCAGACCAGGTAAGGATGCAGATTTCCTTCTCTAAAGGACAAAGGTGAACCAGATAGGTTTTCCTGACAATTGACAATGGTTTCATGGTCATTGGTAGATATTTAATCCCAGATATCTTTTATTGAATTCTTTTATTGAATGCCGTGGCAGGATTTAGACCTGGGTCACCACAACAGTTACTGGATTAATAGTGTGGAGAAATACCACTAGACCAGGAAACAAGGCAAACTCTCTTCTTCTTTGTTGAATAGTGACATAGACTCTTTCACATTCATGTGAGAAGGCAGAGAAAGCTTCAGTTTATTGAATATCTGAAAGATAGCGTCTCTGACAGAGCAGCACTCCCTTCCCAATGTCAATCTAAGATTATTTCCTCAAGTTTCTGAAGAGGGATTGGAACCAAGGCTCTTATGATGAAACGGGACTCAAAACCAGGTCCCCAGAATATTGGCTGAGTTTCTGGATTAATAATCCAGCAATAATACCACTGGGCTATCATCATTTTTTAAATTCATTCGTGGGACATGGTGTCACTTGTTGGCCAGGGTTTGTTGCCCATCCCTTTTTCAGAGTGCAGTTGAGAGTCAATTGCATTGCTGTGGCTCTGGAGTCACATGTAGGCCAAACCAAGTAAGTATGCAAATTTCCCTCCCTAAAGGCCATTAATGAACCAGATGGGTTTTTTTGACACTCAACAATTATTTCACGGTCATCAGTAGATTCGTAATTCCAGGTATTTTTTATTGAATTCAAATTCCACTGTCTTCTATGGTGGGATTCGAACCCGCGTCCCCAGAACGTTAGCTAAGTCTCTGAATTGATAGTCAAGCGATAATACCATGAGGCCATCGTCTCTACTATTGTCTATTATTAAGCAATGAAGAAATATCTACATGAAGAATGAAGTTAAAACTGAAGATAAACTGTACAAAATGGTGAGATTGGAAAGAAGTTTGGAGTATCTTATGCGAGTTCACTGTGGATTGATGTATGTAGTGGAACTTGGAGAAACAAGTGCACTAGTCATCATTTCATTCTGTGAGCAATCCTCTATTAATTGTTCTCTGATGTAGCCCTGCATCTCGTCTCTCAACTATTGACAAGGCACACATTTCACGAAGTAGCAATAATGGGTTATGGTCATGTTTTTGCATTCAATCTCTCATTGATTTGAGAACATGTTACACTCAGTAGTGAGGTCAAGACGGAGCATTTATCCAGTCACTCACTGACCCAGCTGTGCACGTTATACCCAGAACCACCGACTGTTTGGAGCAACTATTCAATTCCATTCACTCACCGAATCTTACAAAATAATATAGCTTCAGTCTCGTATTTTCCTTAATATATAGCGTAACCCCAGAGCGATATGTTTGATCTTAGTGATTTATTTCAGCTCTGGTTTTGTGTAAAGCTGGGACATGTTGGGAACATAACTCGTCAGACTGTGGAATCAGGCGCTAGCAAACAAAGCAGCAAGCCTAAACATTTTCCCAGTTGTCCTTTCAATATTCTGGAGTGGGCATTTTTCAGAATGAAAATAGAACGGCTAAAGACTGCTGTTTGGGACAATGCTTCACATTGTATCAGTGTCATTTTTCAGAATTTTGTTGCCTTTGACAAATGTGTTTATGTGTCATGGGAATGCATTGTTAAAATGGATTCTTTTCTCCCGAAATTATATTTCTTTACTTCTTTAAGTCCTCCCACAGCATACATGTTCCCCCCCAACCCCCCAACACACAAGGTAAGCAACCTATCTATCTGAGGTTTCTGCTATTGCCTTTATAAATGGCCATTAAGAGAGGAGAGAATGCAGCAAGAATTGACTCATTCTTTTTGATTTTTCACTCCTGCCCTTTGGGAAGGCACCTTGACTCCTAATGGCACAGCTAAGGCTAGAAACGTGGGCATCTGGGGATTTTCAAACAGAGATAAATACATCAATTGTTGTGGAATAATTGATGTTAACCCATGAACACAATATTAATGCACACTCTTACTCTGGATATATTAGGATTGCAGAAGGTTTTAAATATTTCTCTCCTAATTTTGAGATTGTTATTTTTTAAAAATTGTTTTCATGTCCTTATAACTTCATTTTGTTCCTTAATATAGAATCCGAGTTATATTGGAATATAGACTTTCCCCCTGGAGATAGACAAGAGGCAGATTACTGTGAATCAGTGGCAGCTACAATGCCTTATCCCCATTCTGAGGAAGTAAGATTAAGTATAGGAGTCACGATTGAGGAGGGATGTCAGGTGAGAACACACAAGAGGTAATGCAGAGAAAAAGACGGAAAGAAATAGTGCGCAAACATGAAAGGAGATGGAACAAAGTCTGTGATACAACGCAGGTGGAAAGTAAAGAATGTATGTATGTCAGATATTGTGTGGTACAAGGCTGAGAGGATTTGAAGAGTAAGAAATGGAACAGTGATTGGGAGAGTGAACACTATGCATATATTAGCTTCGAAATTCTTTCTTTTTCTCTTCTTACTTTCTCACTCTCTGTTTCACATATACTTTCTCTCATTTTTCTCCACCTTGTCCCATGTCCTTTCTGAGCTGATCTTCTCCATAAATCCTCCCGCCTTCTCCCTTAGGCTCCATTCCAACCAAATTGCTGACAATTCAACTTCCCTTTCTGATGTTCATGTTGCTGATGATGGAAACAGTTTCCTCTCCTTGGGCAATCTCTTTTGCAAACTTTTACATCACTTCCCTCCTCACAAATTCTGTCTTCAGCCCCCCCCTTCCTTTCCTAGGTGTTGTCCAGCTCTTGCCCTTCACATTCCCTGCCCAGCTTGCTCATAACTCTGTGTTTGGTTCTCCACCAATCAGATTTTTGGCTGCCCAGAGCACCAGAACAACCAAGCTAATAAATTTTGCTTCCTATGAATTTGGCAGTGATGAATTATCCCTCCTTGTCTTCCTCTAATCCTCTGCAGCCTTTGACACAGTTTGTTATACTGTGCTGCTCTAACGTCAAGTGCCTGCTGTCCAATTTGTTTGGCTTACCTTGACTTAGTTCCAGTCTGGTCTAGCAATGCCTTCTCTTCACCAGCACATCAGGAGCTCCTAGTTTCCTTTCTCGGCCCCCTCTTCTTCCTCAGCTACATACCCCATTCTTGCATTACCCTACCCACTCTAACTACAAACACAGGGTCCCTTTCTAAAGGCAAAATTTCATGCCACCCAGGCGGGCACACATTTAACCTGGAAGGCAGTGAAGTCACATGTGAAGAATTTGGATGTGAATCCCACCATCTCCAGGTGATGGTGTTCACATGTATCTGCTGCCCTTGTCCTCCTAGATATAAGTAGTAGTGGGTTCAGAAGGTGCTGCCTAAGGAGCCTTGGTAAGTTCCTGCAATGCATTTTGTAGACGGTATTCATGACTGCCATTGGTCATCTGTGGTGAAGGAAGTGCATGTTTATGGAAGGGGTAGCAATCAAACAGGCTGATTTTTTCCCCTTTCCTTAACTTTTCTTCCTCTTTGCTTCCCCTTTCCCCCTTTTTCTCAATTTTACCTCTCTCACACCCATTCCCCCCTCCACCCATATCTTCATCTGCCACAGTTTACCCTCTGATTGCAGCTTCTCTGCCAACTGGCCATTCACACCCTTTATTCTCTCTATGGACTGCCATTAGCAGCCTTTTTCCCTGATTTCTGTGGCTATGACTCATCATTCCCTCCCCTGCAGTATAAATAACTCCCACTTTCATTGCCTTTTAGCTTTGACAAAGGATCATCAGAACTCGGAATGTCAGCTCTCTTCTCTCCTTACAGCTGCTGCCAGACCTGCTGAGATTATCCAGCATTTTCTCTTTTGTAGCACCATGCTTCTGCCCAGGCTGCCCAGATTGTCACCCAAGGGATTACCTAAGAAGAAAAACATTTAGGGTGACTTCTCTGAGGGTGGATGAGTTGATGCTTAACTTTTGAGTGGCTCATTTAAAAGCACTGTGTAATATCGAGCCTCTTGCTTACAGTTCATTAGATCTGTGTTGACTTCTATTACTATTGGATTAGTGAGGTGCAGCAGGATAATGATTTACGTATTAAGGAGTTCAGGTAAGTTGAACACAGTGCACATTCTGAAAAAACTCTTTGCTCCTCCACCTTTGAGTAAAAATGTATCTTAATGTCTTTTCATAAATAACAAAAACATATACAACAATGACAAGGGTATTGAATTGTAATTATCCAATGTGCTGCAGACAAAATCAGTCCAAATGTTCCAATTATGGACCAGATTTTACCCTACATTTTAGCGCTGTCATGAAGTATTGAATTAGGAATAAAATAACTCTGGTGGGAGGTAGCAATGGATTATTTGTCCTTTTAAATTGCTGCTCTGTAAAATATCCATTGAATTGGAAAATAGTGTCTGTAACATCTTTATTCAAAAGGTGAGGGAGACAGCAGCAGGAAACTGTAGGCCAGTTAGCTTAACATCTGTCAAAGGGAAAATGTTAGAAGTTATTATTAAAAATGGAGGTTTCTTAAAAAAAATTAGGGTAATTGATCAAAGTCAACATGGTTTTGTGAAAGCATAACCGTGTTTAACCAATTTATTAGAGCTCTTAGAAGAAGTAACATATACCATGGATAAAGGGGAACTGGTGGATGTAGTTTAATGCAGACAAGTGTGAGGTGTTGCACTTTGGGAGGACAAACCAAAGTAGAACATACAAGGTAAATGGTAGGACATTGAAGAGTGCAGAAGAACAAAGGGATCTGGGAATAAGATATATAATCCCTAAAAGTGGCATCACAGGTAGATAGAGTCATAAAGAGGGCTTTTGGCACATTGGAATTTATAAATCAAAGTATTGAGTATAAGAGTTGGAATGTTATGGTTAGGTTGTATAAGGCATTGGTGAGGCTGAATTTAGAGTATTGTGTGCAGTTTTGGTCATCTAATTACAGGAAGTATATTAATAAGATTGAAAGAGTGCAGAGAAGGTTTACAAGGATGTTCCAGAACTTGAGAAACTGAATTACAGAAAAAGATTGAATAAGTTAAGACTTTATTGCCTGGAGTGTAGAAGAATGAGGGGAGATTTGATAGAGGTATATAAAATTATGATGGGTATAGATAGACTGAATGCAAGCAGGCTTTTTCCACTGAGCCTAGGGTAGAAAAAAACTAAAGGACATGGGTTAAGGGTGAAAGGGGAAAGTTTAAAGCGAATGTTAGGGGGAAGGAATTCGTCACACAGAGAGTGGTGAGAGTGTGAAATGAGCTGCCAGATGAAGTGGTGGAAGTGGGCTCACTTTTAACATTTAAGAAAAACATGGACAGGTACATGGATGCAAGGGGTGTGGAGGGATGTGGTGCAGATGTAGGTCAGTGGGACAGATACATGGATGATAGGGGTCTGGAGGAATACGGTCCAGGTGCAGATCAGCAGGACTGGGCAGAAATATGGTTTGGCACAGTCAAGAAGGGCCAAAAGGCCTGGTTCTGTGCTGCAATGTTCTAAGGTTCTATTTGTATTTACATGTCTAGAGACATTTCGTAAGTTGCCACTTCAAAGATTATTTCAGAAAATTAAAGGTCATGGTATCGTGGGTAATATATTGGCATGGATTGAAGATTAGCAAGCTAACAGACAAAAGAGAGTTGGAATAAATGGATCTTTATTGAGTTTGCAAAATTTCACAGGTGGTGTGCCACAGGAATCAGAGCTGGAACCACAATTTTTTACATTTTATGTAAATGACTTGGGTGAAAGGTATGGTACCCTCGCTAAGTTTGCTGATTATGCAAAGATGGGTAGGATAGAAAGATTTAAACAGGCTACGAGAGTGCCACAAAGAGATGGGTTAAATAAATGGGCAAAGATCTGGCAAATTAAGTATAATGAGGGAAAGTGGGAAATTGTCCATTGGCAGGAAGAATGATAAAGAAACGTATCATCTAAATGGTGAGAGATTGCAGAGTTCTGAGTTGCAGACGGCATTTCAGAGGACAGTTAAGAGCCAATCACACTGATACATATCTGGAGTCACGTGTAGGCCAGACCAGGTAATGACAGCAGCTTTCCTTCCCTAAAGGATATTTTAAGACAATTGACAGTGGCTTCATTGTCGTCATTAGACTTTTCATTCCAGATTTTTATTGAATTTAAATTCTACCATGGTGGGATTTGGACCCGGTCCACCAGACCATCACTCTGCCTCTCTGCATTGCTGACCCAGTGACAATACCACTATGTCACTGCCTCCCCAGTTTGGTTTAAGAAGCCTTGCAACAGCCCTTTGTTAACTTGGTATAAAATAATTGTGGAAATACTTGTTGCCAAGAAGATCTCTGGGAACATTCACAGCAGAGTGGGCAAAGGGGATTGTGGGACTGGTATCGAGATTGGGTAAAGTTTGACAACACCAATTTTAAATCCAACCGATTTATTTGATAGTAAATCCACGAGCTTTCGGCCTTTGTGGCCTTCGTCATGAACCAACTGAGTGCCCCCAACAGCTCAGGCTATAAACTAATGGGTGGAGAAAAGAAAGAGAGGCAGTGAAGGAGAGAGAAGAGAATGAGAGGGAAAAGAGGAAAGTTCTGGTATTGGTCCCCACACCTTGGCAGGGTGGGCGAATGTACTCATGTAAAAGGCCAGGGCGCATTACCAATCAAGCGGGGATGTTGTGTGGGAGCACCTGGGGTCCTGGAGCCATTGGGTATCTACTAGTGTGGAGCTTTAAAGCAGATTAAAGGCTGTCAGTGGACCCAGTTAGTGTGTCTTTGTTTGGCTACAATATGGCGGATCACTCCAAATATAACAACTTGTATTTGATAATCTTACAGCATTGTCAGCTGAATAGCATCATAGGGAGAACTTGCAATGCTGTGGAATACATGAAACAGATTTCCAACTGTTTTTAATCTGGTTATTCTGCTGCAATTTTTGACTTTTTAAGAGGAAAATCAGGAGAACAGATTTCAAATTGATCACCATCATGTGTCAACAATGAAAAAAACATAAACATCATCTTTCTGGAATGGATTAATCAAAATACACCCAGTAAACTATAATTGTAGGATCCCTACATTACAGAAAGTGGGGGGGGCTGCACTGACATCAATTCCACCCAGGTCTCAGCCCCATAATTCCACATCTTCACCCTGTTAATCCCCCGCCACCAAGTGGCAATTTGGCATGGATGGTCAACCTAAACTGCACATCTTTGGACTATGGGACAAAACTGGAGCACCCAGAGGAAACCCACACAGACAAGGCGTAAACTCCCACACAGACAGTGACCCAAATTTGGAATCAAACCTGGGTCTCTGGCACTGTGAGGCAGCAGCGCTAATCACTGTGCCACCCCTGCGGACTCCAGCTTGTTGTTTAACCCAACACCTAACCCATATGATGTAATTAGGGTTGACATGAGCTCATACATTGTGAGGCTGTCCATATACTATTTCAACCAGTGGCTGAACTGTTTGTGACAGCCTGTTCTGTCAGAGGATACATGTGTGATAAGGGCTGCGCAACTCCAACCTGTGGTTATGCTAGCTGGAGTGGCCACACTCATACTGCCTGTGTATCAGCTTTGCCCTGAATTGTTCGACACTTGAAAGATGAAAGGTATTGGTTGGATAAACCAAAGCAAACCATTTCCTGCAATCATCAGGAATGTCATCTGAGCTGTATCATGGTAAAGTTGATCAATATTTGGGTATTTAAATATGTTACAGACTGAATCTGATATTCTGGATGTTTAACTGCATAAACAGATCAATCCACCTGCATTGATCTCCATTGATATTTGGTGGCTTTCAAATACAATTAGACCCATTATTCTTGCCATAGAAAGCATTTGAAATAAGCAATTGACTGCTGTTTATAATTTAAACAGCTGCTAAAAAGATTTAATAGATTAAGAAGCTGTTTAGCCCTTGAATTGTCGAGGGAAAATATCCATTGGGCACAGATACCAGGTTGAAAGTCAAACAGTTTTCTATGATGCGTTCACTTGGCACATTTCCTGCTGTACAATTTCAGCAATGTTAAAGCTCTTTAATTTGAGGCATTTAACTGATAGAGCAATAGAATATTCAAGTGTAAATCATGTAGCAATAGATCGCCGCTACAGTGTGTGATAGAAAATAGTATAGAACCAAAAATTGGCATTGGTTCTTCTGAGCAAGAGTTGGTCATTAAACTTGATGTTGCATTATAAATATTAGGATGGCACAGTGGTTAGCACTGCTACCTCACAGTGCTAGTGCTCGATCCCTGTCACTGTCAGTGCGGAGTCAGCACGTTCTCCCCGTACCCAATCCATCACCCAAACCAGCCTCCCATCCATTGATTCTGTCTGCACTCACTGCTGCTTTGGAAAAGCAGCCAGTACAATTAAGAACCCCATGTACCCTGGACATACTTTCTTCTCTTGAGAAAAAGATACAAAATTCTGAGGTCACATACCAACTGACTCAAGAACAGCCTCTTCCCTGCTGCCGTCAGACTTTTGAATGGACCTACCTCACACTAAGTTGATCTTTCTCTACACCCTAGCTATGACTGTAACACTACATTCTGAACCCTCTCTTTTCCTTCTCTATGTACGGTATGCTTAATCTGTATAGCACACAAGAAACAATACTTTTTACTGCACACGAATACATGTGACAACAATAAATCAAATCAAAGTCAAGTCTTTGTGGATTTCCTCCCACAATCCAAAAGATGCGGTGGATGTTGTGACTATTGTACTTAACTGCATCCTGAAATCTAAATCAAGCATGATCTTACCAACATGAGAACTTGTTTATTAGCTTTACATTTGTATATGAAAGTAACATGGGTAGATGAATATCATGGTTATGGTGCCTCATGAATGAATTGCTGTGATATCCCCATATGTGATATTGAGCTTTTTTATTTGACTAAATACAATTTCAGCAATATTAAAGCTCTTTAATTTGAGGCATTTAACTCATAGAGCAATAGAACATTCAAGCGTAAATCATGTAACAATAGATCATTGCTACAGTGTGTGATAGAAAATAGGTGCTCCATTTTTCATTGCACAGTGACTGCAGGTCAACCACCACAAGATTCCAAAGTTATTTTCATTTACGGTACAGTTCTTGAGGAACGAGTGCATATCTGAAACAATCATGATGATTGTTTGTGTCCAAAATTGCCAACCATTACATTAGATTGGGAAATGCACAGGACATTAAAGGGCCAAAGACAAGTTTTTCTTGTGTCCGTTAGGAAGTGCTGGAACTGTCAGCAAAAACTCTTTAAAAATGGTATAGCCATCCATCGGAAACACATTAACAAGTCAATGCAACCATGCGAAGTATGGGTGAAGTGATACAATATTGTTCATAGAGTCATACACTGGAATTTTATCACCCCCACCTATCATGGGAATTGGAGTGAGCAAGGGACAGGCAGTGGGAAGTTCCATCGACCCCAGCAGGATTTTCTGGTCTCAGGTTGAGTGAGGCCGTAAAATCCTGCCCATAGAGTCTTAAACAAATACAACACAGGGACAGCCCTTCAGCCCAATGGTCCATTGCCAACAATTGTGCCCTTCCAGTTTGTCCCCAATTCTTCTCCATCCATATACTTGTCCAAATGCTTTTAAATGTTGCTATTATATCTGCGTCAACCACTTTTTCTGACAGTTCATTCTATATACGCATCACCCTTTGTGAAAATCCGCTAGTCGCCACACACTGGCACCCGTTTGGGTACACTGAGAGAGAATTTAGCATGGCCAATTCACCTAACCTGCACATTTTTAGACTTTGGGAGCAAACTGGAGCATCTGGAGGAACCCCATGCAGACATGAGGAGAATGTGCAAACTCCACACAGACAGTGACCCAAGCTGGGAATTGAACCCGGGTCTCAGGCGCTGTGAGGCAGCAGTGCTAACCACTGTGCCACTAGGTTGCCCCATGAAGAAGTTGCCCCTCTGGTTCCTTTAAAACTTTTCCCTTCTCATCTTAAATCTATGCCCTCTAGTTTCAACCCCCCTTTCTGTGTGTTCATCCTATCTAGACTTCTCATGATTTTATACATTTCAATAAGGTCACCCTTCATTTTCCTATATTTGAAGGAATAAAGTTTAACTTGGCCAATCTCTCCCGATAACTCAAATGCACTCATCCTGGCAACATCCTTGTAAGTTGTCTTTGCATTCTTTCCAGTTTATCAATGTCTGTCCTGGAGGGTAACTAAAAGTGTACATAATACATCTTGAATGTTCAAAATGAAACACACTTTCCCACAGATGAGCATTGCCATTGTAACTAAGACTTGTACAATATTGTTAGAAAATCAATCAAGTAAAGGGGGAAAACCTTGGGTGTTAGAACTCAGCCCTAAATGGCACCAAAGCACAGTATCAGTATATACCACCGACAAAATTCACTGCAACAAACTCACCAAGGCTCATAAGCAGAACCTTCCAAACCTGTGATTATTACTATCTAGAAGGACAATAGCAGCAGATATCTGAAAACATCACCATCTGGAGATTCTTCTCCAAGCCATTCACCAACCTGACTTAGAAATATGTTCATGATGTAGAGATGCCGGTGTTGGACTGGGGTGAACACAGCAAGAAGTCTGACAACACCAGGTTTAAGTCCAACCGGTTTATTGATAGTAAACTCACACAAGCTTTCGAGGCTTTGTTCTTCAGAAGAGCAGAGCCTCGAAAGCTTGTGTGAGTTTACTATCAAATAAACCGGTTGGACTTAAACCTGGTGTTGTCAGTCTTCTTACTTGGAAATATATTGTCATTCCTTCACTGCCTGCCATGGGGTTAAAGTTCTGGAACTCCCCCCTTAATAGCACTTTAGGAGTGCCTATACCTCAGAGACTGAAACAGCTCTGCCTTCTCAAGAGATGGGCAATAAAATGCTGGCCTGGACAGCAATGCCCACATCCATTAAGTGAACAAAAAGAAACTCAAGCTGTCTCTTCCCTTTGTAGGTGTTAACCAACTGTGTCATTCCCACATTTTGGATGAGATTCTCTCAAAAGGATTTGAAGTGTTGAATTTGTGTAAAAACTGGAATTGAACCCATGTCCCTGGCACTATGAGGCAACAGCGCTAACCATTGTGCCATTGTGCTACCCCTTGGAGCAATCGTGAATGAGGGATTTGCTTTGCCTTATAATTTGTTGTTTGAAGTTTCCAGGTCTGTAACCAACTTGCAAGTTATGTGACATGCAGCAGCCATGTTTTTGGTCTAGCAAAATCCATTTGTAAGTAATAATGTCTGATTTAAACAGTTGAAGATCTCTTTCATGTCTCATGGACATGACATCAATGCTTAATTCTGAGAAATATTTACCTTTTCTATGGCTTGTATTCCTACTGTGCTAATGCAGTGTGGTGTTGGTTGTTATTTCCTCTCCTGCTTATCTGTTTGCTTTGTGCTCCTCACACATTGTAACCTTTGCTAAATAGAATCCAGAAATCGAGAATAAACTAAACTGGATTAAATATGGTCTGGGCGCAGATGTGAAGTAGAAGCATTGCACAATTATCGCATCTTTGCTGCCTTTTGATTTTTACCCTTCAGAAGCATTCCAGAGTTACTAAAGGAGATAAGGCTGCTTATGCGTCTTTTTTCCAATATTCAGTATATCACTGTTTTTCCTAAAAGCTCATTTAAAAATCTTCTTTAAGATCATGGAAATTCATGAGCAGGTACAGAAAACAATCTAAAAGGCTCTTGCTGTCCTATATACCTAGAAGAATCGAATGCAGGCAGGTGGAAGTCGTGCTTCAGCCCTCCTAACAAAGTCCCAGTTAGACCAACAAGAAGTCTGACAACACCAGCTTAAACTGAGTACCAAATAAACCTGTTGGACTTGAATCTGGTGTTGTGAGATTTCTTACTGTGCTTATCCCAGTCCAATGCCGGCATCTCCATATCCTGGTTAGATCAAAAGTGGAGTATTAGGAGTAGCTCTGGGTACAGCACCGAAGAAAGGATTTATTGGCCTTGGAGATAGTGCAGTGTATTTACTATAATGTTACCTGTGGATTCCAAGTGTTACATTATATGGATGAATTATGGGGTGGCACAATGATTAGCGCTGCTAATGATAGTGCCAGGAGCTAGGTTCAATTCCAAGCTCGGTCACTGTTTTTGTGGAGTTCGTACATTCTCCTTGTGTCTGCCTGGGTTTCCTCTGGGTGCTCTAGTTTCCTCCCACATTCCAGAGATGTGTGAACTAGGTTGATTGGCCATACTAAATTGCTTCTTAGTGTCCCAAATGCTTAATTTGGAGGATTAGAGCAGTAAATGTGTGGGGTTATGGGGACAGGGTGGGCCTAGGTAAAATGCTCTGTTCAAGAGTTGGTGCTGCATGATGGGCTGAATGGCCTCCTTTTGCATTGTAGGGATTCTATGTAAGGAATGATTTGATTGAGGTTTTCCAGACATTAAAGCAAACAGATAGGGTGCATTGGGAGAAACCTCTTTCCTTTGGTTGAGCAGTCTCGGACTAGAAGGCCCAGTCAAAAACTTAAGAGTTTATTTATGCGTGTCACAAGTAGCCTTACATTAACACTGCAATGAAGTTACTGTGAAAACCTCCAGTCGCCACACTCCGGCACCTGTTCAAGTACACTGAGAGAGAATTTAGCATGGCCAATGTTCAGTCTTTTGGACTGTAAATAGTGGGATTGTGGGGAAAATATGTTGGGTTACGGAGATAAAGCCTCAATAAGATGCTCTGTTGGAAATCTGGTGCAGATTGAGTGGGTTTAATGGCACTGTAGGGATTCTGTGATTCACGCAACGGATGGTTGGGATCTGGAATGCACTGCTTGGAAGTCTGGTGATGGCACATTCAATTAAGGCACTCAAGAGAGCATTAGCTGATTACTTGAATGGAAACGATGTGCAGGGGTACGGGGAAAGGCAGGGAAATGGCACCAAGTCAATGATATTCATTTGGAGACCCAGAGTAGACACGCTGTACCAAATGGCTTCCTGTGCATTAACAATTCTGTGATGATGCACAATAGAGACTAGTTATACTGCCAGCCCTCTGCATTGACACTACACCCTGATGCAGGTTTGAATTTTAATTTTTGATGCAGCTAGCTTTTATGGAATGCCTTAGATATTTTCGAAGGAAAATACTTGAAACAATGGTACCTTTCCAATGTGACAGTGTAGTGCCTGTATCAAGAACAGCTACTCCAGCCTAGATAGTCTCTAATCAGTGTAAACACTCGCTCAGTCGAAGTGGTTACTGATTAACCTAAAGAAACAAGTTCAATTCAGCTGGGGCTTGACTGATTACCAAAATGGGCCAAACTTTCCCTTAAGTTTATTTAATTGAAGGCCAGTGATAAGAACAAATTCCCTTCAGCCAGGGTACATTGTTGGGAAAAAATAATTAAACCAAAACCACTGGCAAATATTTATTGACGTCACAATATTTGACAAGCAACGTCAATGGTAAGGCAATCTGATTCAGATAAGAATTTGTGACATTATTGTTTAATATCTGAATGCAAGCATTGGCTTAGGCTGGAGAAAATATGAAGAATGTAAATCTGTAATCTTGGCTTTACTTTATCGACTGGATTGTAGATTTAAGATTATACGCACAATGGGGTATTCACTCAGCTGTCAAGATCTACATTGTCCCAGTTGTAGGGGCTTTCTGAAAACAGTTAAAACCTTTGCTCCTGTGCAAATCTGAACTACTTTGCGCTGTTTAATTCACAATGTCTCAAGGTCTGATGCTACAAGAGGCAGTTGTGTGTTCTTACTGCAGAATTCATTGAAGATTTGGTGACTTCAATTCCTTAATAAAATAATCTGGTCTTGAAAGCTCATCTCCGTAATTATACAAGCAAATTATCTTCAATTGTCATAAAAACCTGCTTGAAGAAAACTTATTGAGTTCATGTGACTCAGACCCTCTGTGGTTTACTCTTGACTGCTGTCTGAAATGGGCAAGCAAGTCTTCCCAAACCACTCAGACTTGCCAAACCACTCAGTCTTCCCAAACCACTATACCACTAAGTCAAAATTGGTCAGATCATCTGGCATTGATTTCAGCACCAGAAATGACCACCTCACATCCAGCACCTGTCAACACCACAAAGTTCTCCTTACTTATGTCTGGGGACTTTTGTTAAAATTGGGAAATCAGCCCCACAGATCAATCAAATGGCAGCCTGATAGTCATTCTCACAGAATTATATCTTGCAGTCAATGTCACAGAAGCCACTGTCACCATTCCTGGATGTGTCCTATCCAGCCAACAGAACAGACCCTCCAGAGGTTGATGGCACCTTTCCTCAGCTGGTGAATCTGTACTCGTCCATGTTGAATGTCACTTGGAGGAAGCCAAGAGGTTGCAAGGGCGCAGGCTGTTCTGTTGTCAGAGGACCTCAATGTCCATCATCTCAAGTGGTTTGATATCTGCTGACACAGCCAGACAGGAGGAATGATCTGTCAACTGTGTCACAGCTGGTGAAGAGGAACCAACAAGATGGAAAAACCAACCAGAATGATCAGCACTCAGCCCTTAAGAAGCTGAAGTCCTGTCTTCACATTGAAGTCGCTTAGAAGACTTGTCTTGAATAGAACCGAAAGCAATCTGTTGATCTAACTATAGAGTGCAGCGATCTTAAACAGAATGGAGCCTAAAAAATATAAATTCTCCAGTGGCTTCACTGACAGTTTCAATAGTGAGCGGATTTAGTGGGCCAAACAGAGGCAGGATTTGGCGGGAGTGCAGTGTTTCATGCCAGCATGAATTTCATGTGATGTCTCCCACTGGTAGCCACCATGGTTGATGGGGAAACAGCTAGAGACCGGCGTGAAACTCATCTGAATTCTTTTAATGGGTTCTGGTTGAAGGCTGGATAGGAATCTTCATCTGATTCTCATGAAGCCTGGGGGGAAACATGCCAGTCTAGAATATGTTTGGGACAAAGTGGTGTTCAGACATTGGGACACACTCGTGGGTGTTTGTTAACAGAAGCAAGCCGTTCATTTTTGGGAACAGACAATGGAAATTGTAGCTTTGCTTTGCTGTAGACTGCATCACGCTGACTTAAGACACCTAACAAGAGATAATAGTCCTCTATTACATTTTAAACAATGAAATTACTGAATTCATCATTCACCCCACAGAATGCAGATAGGGCTTTCCCAGTTTGAGTTTCAAGAGAAAACAGCAGCTCAAAGATTTTCCTTAGCTTGCACCTAGTTGAAGATACCTATGGTGTCCTCACAGAACATTGTGGCAGAAAGCATTAAGCAGAATTAGCTTGTAAAGCTGTGGTAACACAATTAGGTAACTAGTGGCAACCCAAATAAGGAGCAGAGCTATCCATAGTTGTGAAAGTCTTTAAAACAATGATGGAGAGCCAAAAAGCAAATTGAAGAACGCCCCATAAAATCTTACCATGGAGGATGGCTGAAACACTGAGAATTTAAAGTGAATTCCAAGGGCTGTGGCATACTATTGTGTTGGTCCCTTAAGAAGATGAATGAACTTTTAAGGTTGTTGTAACATATACGAAGATTCCTGCAGGGAAGTAAAAAGTAAAACTGAGTTCATAATGTATCTCATTGTAAACTATATTGTTAAGAAAGTAATGGCTTACTATGTTTAATTATTTTTGATGTACCATTAAGTTTGTTTTTCAGTTAAAAACTTGAAATCTTGTGAAGTTGTGTTGGTTGATTGCTGACTTGGTGTCGAGGATAGTCACTCTCACTCTCTTTTCTGAATTGAGCTCTTTTGTCCATGCTTGGACCAAGGTGAAATGAGGTGAGTGGCCCCACTGGAACCAAACTGAACCCCAGTAAGCAGGTTACTGCTGAGCAAGTGCTGCTTGATAGCGCTGTGAATGACATGTTCTATCACACTGTCGAGAGTAGACAGACAGGTGGTAATTGGCCAGGTTGGATTTTTCCTGTTTTTTGTGCAATTTTCCACATTGTCGGATAAATGCCAGTGTTGTTGCTGTTCTGGAACAGCTTCACTTATGGGCGTGTCTAGTTTGGCAGCACAAGTCTTCAGTAATATAACTGAGATATTGTAAAGGTCTTTAGTCTTTTCAGTATTCCATGTCTTAAACTATTTCTTGATGTGATGTGAAATTTATTGAATTGGCTAAAGACTGGTAATTGTGGGGATGGGACTTAGCGCTACCAGAACAATTTAATACAGCTGCACTTCCTCCGACTTGTTGGTTTGCTCTATGTGATTCCGTGCCCTTATTCTGCTAAGAGTCTGTGTTCCTCCCTCTGCCAAATAGTTTAAATTCCTCCCAACAGCACAAGCAAAACATCCCACAAGGCAGTTAATCCCATCCTGGTTCAGCTGTGGACTGTTCCACTTGTATAGATCCCATCTTCCCCAGAAATGGTCCTAGTAATGCAGGAATCTAAAACCCTCCCTCTGGCACAAACTCTTAAGCCATGCATTCATCTGCTCTATCCTCCTATACCTGTGCTCACTAGCATGTGGCACTGAGAGTAATCCCGAGAATGCAACCATAGAAAACCATAGAACCATAGAAAATTACAGCTTAGAAACAGGTCTTTTTGACCCTTCTTGTCTGTGCCAAACTACTTTTTGTTAGTCTCACTGATCTGCACTTGAACCATATCCCTCCACATCACTCTCATCCATGAACCTGTCCAAGCTTTTCTTAAATGTTAGAAGTGACCCCGCACTTACCACTTTATCTGGCAGCTCATTCCACATTCCCACCACTCTCTGCATGAAGAAGCCCCCCAATATTCCCTTTAAACTTTTCTCCTTTCACCCTTAACTCATGTCCATGAGTTTTTTCTACTCTAGGCTCAGTGGAAAAAGCCTGCTTACATTCATTCTACCTATACCCAGCAAAATCTTATATACATCTATCAAATCTCCACTCATTCTTCTATGCTCCAGCAAATAAAGTCCTAACCTATTCAATCTCTCTCTGTAACTCAGCTTCTCATGTTCCGGCAACATCCTTGTGAACTTTCTCTGCAGTCTTTCAACCTTACCTACATCCTTCCTGTAACTAAATGACCAAAACTATACACAATACTCCAAATTTAGCCAATGCCTCATGTAACCTTACCATAGCACTCCAACTTTTATACCAGATACTCCGATTTACAAAGGCCAACCTGTGAGGTCTTGCTTTTTAGCCTACTGCCGAACTCCCTGAAATCTTGATGCGAGACCTCATCCCTCTTTCTGTCTACAAACATGTACCATGATCTCTAGCTTATCACCCTCCCCTTTCAGAATGCCCTTCAGTGGTTCAGTGACTTTCCATGACTCTAACATGAAGAAGATAACATTCCATCCCAGAGTCAGATTGATGGCCACGGTAGCCCTACCTGTTCCCCTGACTATAGAATCCCCTATTACTATTGCCCTGCCTCTCCCTACCCCACCCCCAAACGCCCCTTCCTGTACAGACAGGCTGCTTATGGTGCCAGAATCTTTGCCATGTTTGCCCTCCCTGGTGGAACCAGCGTCCTCATCAACCTCCAAAATGGAATGCTGCTTTGTGACTGAGACCTCAGAGGACTCTTGAACTACCTGCCTACATCTCTTGGACTCCTGGTAGTCACCCATTCCCTTCCTTCCTCAAGTCCCTTCAGCTGTGAGGTGATCATTTCTTAAATGAGCTATCCACAATGCTCTCAGACTTGCGGATGCTCCACAGTCTCCTGTTCCACTCGCAATCCCAACTCTGAAACTTGAGCCTCTAGGATCTGGAGCTGGACACACTTTCCTACACACCTTCTGGCAATGTGGTTGACTCTCAACTGTCTTCCAAGGGCAACTAAGGATGGGCAATAAATGCTGGCAAGTCAATGATGCTATATCCCACAAATAAATTTTAAAAACAGCTTCACATCCTTGCCCATAGCAATGTTTCCAGCCTTCTCCCGCTGCCCTTCCTGCCCTCTGTGTAAATATTGGGAACTTTGAAAGTTAAAAAACAGTCTCACCATCTTCAACTGGATTTGGTTGAATTCTGCAAAATACTTTGTTCACTCAGAATAACATTCTGAAGCACGGTCAAATTTGGTTTTCTGAACTGTGAACATTGATGAAAAAGATTACGTTTTCTTTGTAGGGAAAGAAGGCTTGTATCAAAATGAAGGTTGAAAGTTTATCATGCAGTTCCCAGTAACCCCGCATCAGAGGTCACACTGTTCAGAATACCAACAGGAATTGGGATCAAAGTGATTGATTTTCGCGTTGCCTTCAGGAAGTCTACTCGTTTTCCTTATATCGGTGAGTGGGAGTTCATTGTGTTATCCAGTTTGCCAAGTTTGTCAAACAGACTTTGAGTAATAATAACTCTGCCTGATTATCCCAGGAACTTACTTAAAGCAAGCCTAGCTCTGGCTAAGTTCAGTTTTTGGCAAACCACTTTTTTGTAACTGTGTTCAAGATGATGCATTCTGGCTGTAGTTACAAATGCAAGGCTTTATAAGATGTTTAAATTGTCTCCATTTAATCCATAGTAAGATGGAGTAGTGGAAAGGGTCGTGTGATCTCCTACCAGCATCAGGCCCATGTGACCTGTTTGCCATGGGGGCAGAGGTCCAGGTCAAATTTATTCAAAGTCAAGTGGCCAGATTATCACTTGAAAACAAAGGGAGAGGCTACAGTTCTTGCTGACATGCTTACTGACAACTCAGAGGGCTTGGGTTTGGCTGCTAAGATACCTAGCTTGAGTCAAGAAGTTTCCCAAACTTGGCAGGCCTGCCTTGGTAGAATGTGACCCTTCAGATCGAATTTTCACTCAATGGTTAGGGGGTGGCCGTGTTGCGATAGAGCCAGCCCCATTGCCCCTGGATGAGAGAAAACCACAGGTGTAGCTGGTTGCCAAGACAGGTTTTTAAAAGGCATGCCTCGGTTCTCTGGGACTTTGTACCAGTTGTGCCATTAAAGCTTTGGCCACCTGGCCTTCATCCTTCATGCTCCATCAACCACCACCACCCACTCATCATACACTCCATGTCCCCATGTCAACTCAATGCCAACCTATGCCCCCACTAATCCTAAGACCCCTACGTCCACCATGTCAACTCACTGCCAAACTCATAGCAATCCCACCCTTGGTCCTTATACCCTCTATGCTTGGTCATTCAGAATCCATCATGGGTAAAACTCAGGAACCATGTTGAAATGAAATAAAATAAAATTCTCAAAATGTAAATCAATCTTCATTATAAATAAAAAACCTCCTAATGATGAAAGCCGGCTCAATCCTTATATCTCTTAAATTGCATAATATTGTATAAAACAATATTCTATATAAAAGACAGTCAATCACTTAATAACTTTTTTGAGCTATTATCTGACTCTGAATTTAGACCCATCCACACTTTCCTGTTGAAATAAATGAGCTTTTGGAAATCAGACAAGCATTCATGATAAAAAGGATAGCCCTTAGAGACAGCAAACAGCTATTATAACTACTTGAAGAGCAAGACTTTTCTATCCGTCAGTGACATTGGTAACTTGTTTTAAATTTAAAGAGCCAAGGATTTAAATAATGTCAACATAGCAGTCATAAAAATCTTAATCACCCTTCAAGAGGCTTTATATTAACTCCAAATATTTGTGATACTTTCACAGTAGATTAAGACCTTTGAAACAGGCTCTGTTTGAACTCAACTATCTGCTCCCCCCCACCGCCGCTTTATCCCTCTGGGAAAAATAGGGTCTATTAGAAATGGGGCAAGACTTTTGCATCCAGGTTTACGACTCTCTGAGTGAAGAAATGTGCCCTCATCTCAATCCTAAATGGTCTACCCCCTATACTGAGATTATATTCCCTGGTTCTAGATTCCCCAACCAAGGAAAACATCCTCCCCCCAGCATCTAGTTTGGCCATCCCTGTGAGAATGTTGCACATTTCAATCAGACCTTCTATAATGTTTCAAAACTCTAATGAATACAGGCCCGGTTGAACCAACCTTTCCGCATAGACAATCCCACCAACTCCATTATCAGCCTAGTGAACCACTGCTACACTCCCTCTATGGTGATTACATCCTTTCTTAGACAGGGGAGACAAAAAGTGCATACTATACTCTAGGTGTGGCCTTATCAAGGTGGTTTATAACTGCAGTAAGACATCCTGACTTCTGAACTCAAATCATCTTGTAATGATGGCCAATATACAATTTGCCTCCTGAATTGCTTGCTGCATCTCCCTCTTCACTTTCATTGGCGGGTGTACATGGATACCCAGGTGCCTTTGTATATCCACACTTCTACACTAAAATACTCTTCCTTTCCATTTTTTACACTGAAGTGTATAACTTCGCATTTAGTTATATTGTACTGCCGTGTGTTTTCCCACTCATTCAATTTGTAAAACAAGTAGGCTTACATTCACACTGCAATGAAGTTACTCTGAAAATCCCCTAGTTGCCATACTCCAGCACCTGTTCGAGTACCCTAAAGGAGAATTTAGCATGACCAATCCATCTAACCTGCACATCTTTGGATTGTGGGAGGAGACCAGAGCACCCAAAGGAAATCCACGCAGGCATAGAGAAAATGTGCAAACTCTACACAGACAGTGACCCAAGCCAAGAACTGAACCTGGCTGTCTGGCACTGTGAGGCAGCAGTGCTAACCACTGTGCCACCATGCTGCCCATATCTAAATAACCTTGAAGTCTCCTTGCATCCTCCTCATAACTCACAATTCTGTCCAGTTTTGTATCATCAGCAAATGTGGAAATTTACACTTGAGTTCTCTCATCCAGGTCATTTATATATATCGTGAGTAGCTGGGCCTAGGCACTGATCCCTGCAGTACACCACTGGTTACTACCTGAGGAAGAGTTTATCTGAATGTTGTCTATATAGAATTCCTGAAGGTACTTGTGAAGGTTCTGCACAAGAAACTATTAACAAAAATAAAAGCTCACAGTACAGATGTTAACTTTGTGATTATAAATTAGTATTTGGATGAAAGGGCAGAGACAGTAAAAGGGATAATTCAAACAAACTCTGGAGGTACTTGTTCAATTGAAAATGAAAACATCAGTTTTGGATCTATTGAAACTTTTAAGATTGAGCTTTTTATTAAGAAGGACAGTAAGAGAAGATAAATTGATTTGAGGTACGAATCAATCATGATGTTATTCAAAGGGTTGGAAGGACTGACTAGTCTATTCCTGTTCCTTTGTAAGTTCACTGTTGTTTTGCAATATGACACAACATGGTGGCCACTTGATCTCTTTTTAATTGTGTTGATTGATCAATAAATGTTATCAAGAACATCAGGCTAACTCTTCCGCTCTTGGAATAGTGACCTCTTTTACATCCTCCTGAGCAAACGAACAGAGCTGCGATTTAACATCTGACGGATAATTTTGAATCTTCTGGCTCTGTATGCTGAAGCTCAAGATTCTGCATGAAGCAATTCCCAGATGCTCTTACCCTGTATTCTGGTTGGTAAGAGGTGAGGTCTAAATGGGAACTCTCCGTGGTGCTGAATATGGATGCTCAAACTCAGCACATCTCCCAACATGATATTTTTCTGGCTGTATGGATCAGGTTTTGTGGGGTGGTTCTTTATATTGAAAGTATTAATCTTCCCCAAGAAAATATCATTTAATATCCATGGTGATAATCAAACCAGTATGTTTTCTCTCACCAAAAAAACTGATGGATTAAATACTTATTAATCATATTGATATGTTTCCTTCCTTATTCCTAACTTACAAGAATAGTTAGTTAATGACAAAATAGGCTTTCACCAATAACTCAAACACAACGTAAATTTTTGAAAAGCACAAGAAATTCTACTTATGCTAATAGTAACAACACTTACCTAAATATTAGGCCACAATAAAATACTTAACAGTGACTTGATATAACATTTCTCTGCAAATTATTTTGAATGGAGGTGAGAAGCAATGTTGTCATACAAGGGAAATTTGTGTCTGGTAATATTGCGGTCAGTAATTTCAGTAAACAGTTGTATCTCCCAGAACTTTTGCACTGTGAAACAGAATTGGAAAAACAGCAAATGAGATTTCATTTCTAAAATGTAGTTTAGAAAATGTAAATGTTAAAACACTTGCAGCTGACCGAATGTAGATAATGCCTTAGTTATCTTTTAAATCACAATAATGTATCCACATGCCTTTCTGTTTAGACTAAGTGTTGTTTTCTCTATAATATTAATTCAATAAATTGGGATAGAGGAAAATGTCAAAACATTGTTGTGTTTGTGTTTGGTGGCACATAAACAGAACAAATGCAAATTGCCAAGTTTGTTAAGACTGGGTTCGTTCTATCAAGAATTCCAGTTTACTTGAACTCTTGATACTGTGTAAAAAATAATTAATTCTGGACGATGATCACATTGGTAGTTTATTCACGAATATGCTAATATTTTCTTTATGATATAGTGTGGAGTTTAAATAATTTTGAACATTTGATCATTATTCAGGAAGAGGCTTCCTGTCTCAGATTTATTCCTGTAATATTGAATGGAAAACTATTATTTCAAACTATGTTGCATTACAAAAGATCCCATAAATGTATCCGTTACTTAGCAAGTGACAAAACACACACATTATCTTTGCTACAAGATGATACTTTCGGGCCATGATCAGATTCAACAAATGACAGACAACTATCACAAGACAGAACTGGAAGACCATCTTTTTTGTCCAAATTTGCTTTTATGTTTTGGCTGCTAATGACTTACTAATGCATACTCATGCTGAAAAGATCCAAAGGTGGGGCATAAACAGTGCTAAGTGGCATGCAGTGATGGGCAGATAACCATTAACACTCTGGCAGCGAGGTCAGATTTGATGCTTCCTTTTGTTTGCAAGGCTAAATTAAGATGCAGCCACGGCGCTCTCCCTATTACCTCTCCCTAAGCAGCCTCCTGAGCCATCACACGCTGGTCGCATTTTGTCCACTATTAGCTACCCATTAACAAGTTGATGAGAAAGGAGTTTCAGTGGTTTTACAAATGCTGAAGCGTTTTCCAGGAAGCAGCAGTTTCTATCCTAGTTTCATCGACACATTAGTCTGTCAGTGGACAAGCTTTAAAAGGATTCTCTCTGAAGGCAGTTCAAAAACCTTTTGCATAGCTTTTCTTTTTATTAATATTGCAAACATGTTTCAAAAGAAGGGAGTTATCTTGCTCCCTTTTCAGGCGCTGGTATTACCAACCATTTTACTTGTACTTTGCTATTATTATCTCTTTGATAGCTGTGACATGTTGATCATATATGGCAGTGAGAAAATTGATTTCCCTCAGTAGAAACGCATCCAATTTTCCAAGGGCCATAATTTTATGTCCACAACAAAATAAAAGGGTCATTTTCCGGAGGATGAGGGGGATTGAAATCTTTGATAAAAACTCAGTAAATGTAGCATTTTTGATTGTAGTGACTTCAGCTTTCACAAATGCCTAGTCTGTCTGGACTGTTAAGAAAAGAACAGCTTGTGATATATTGACCAGTGGGGGAAAAAAGGTTCACTTTGACAGAATAAAAGTATGCATTAGCACACTGGCAGATAAGGTTAGACTGTAAATTGGAGGCAGTACACTTTAAAGGGGTGCTGTCCCTTTTATAAACCAATTTCAAAATCGTCAAAATAAAACTATATTTCCTGCTGATACCCCTAACTTCCTCACATTGTTGATCAATGTAGAATTTAACCCTAAAGATGAGAGGTTGCTTTAAATATTGCAAAGGAATTAGAATGAGGCAATTGATGTTCTTCATAAAATTGTAGGTATTAATGATATTTCTTTAAATAATTACTATTTTTTACTATTAATATTGGTCTCTCTTCCCTGTTGAAAGATTAACCAAAATCTAACAATCCATTTTTTTAAAATTTATTTGCTTATGTTACAAGTAGCTTATATTAACACTGCAATGAAGTTACTGTGAAAATCTCCTAGTCACCACACTCCAGTGCCTGTTCGGGTACACTGAGAAAGAATTCAGCATGGCTAATACACCTAAATAGTGTGTCTTTCAGACTGTGGGAGGAAACCAGAGCATCCAGAGGAAATTCATGCAGATACAGGGAGAACGTGCAAACTCCATACAGGTAGTCACCCAAGGCTGGAATTGAACCCAGGTCCCTGGGAGCAGCTTATAAGTTTATTTTATTAGTGTCCCAAGGAGGCTTAAATTAGCACTGCAATTAAGTCACTGAAAATCCCCTGGTTGCCTCACTCTGGTGCCTATTCGGGTGCACTGAGGGAGAATTTAGCATGGCCAATGTATCTAACCAGCATGTCTTTCAGACAGTGGGAGGAAACTGGAGCACCTGGAGGAAACCCATGCAGACACATGGAGAATGTGCAAACTCCACACAGACAGTCACCCGAGGCCGGAATTGAACCCCAGTCCCTGATGCTGTGAAGTAACAATGCTAACCAGTGTGCCGCCATGCCATTCTATGAGCTATGTTCAAATTTAATTTGTATTCAATTGCTGTTTAAATTTCAAGTAATTTAAATACCTATCTCTTCCTACTTTAAAAAGAACTGTTTTGGTTAGTCTGTCTATCTGGGTGGAGATGTGCATTTGTTTTAACGATTAGGAAAGCCTGCATGTGTGCATTCAAACTGTCAGTTTAGTATTTTCCTTGCATAAGTTTGGTTTAGAGCAGCTTCCCATTTTATATTACCGGGATTAGCTTGGTTTTTACAGACAGAGATGTGATGCACAATTTTCCTAACATTTAGCAGCTGAGTGTGCTCTCTGCTCACTGCAAGCTATATTTGTTGGATGGTGCATGCATCCCTCCAGAGCATATGAATCACTGGGCTGGATTGCATTCTTCATAACTCTCTCCATCTAGCAGAGAGTGATGCATCCTCACCTGCCCTGATAGATGGATACATTAGGAGCGATCGTCCTTATAAAATAGGATGTGTGGCAGTTTGTTTTCGCTGCTGCGTGAGTCGGCTCTCAAGATTCCTTTTAGGCTTCTTCTTTTACATTTAATTCCTCAACTTGTACAGTCGGACCTTTTTTTTCTCTGAATTGCAGCTAAAGCAAAAAGCTAAAGGTCTCTATTAGTGTCTCTTCCTGTCTTGTCTGTCTTATCACCCTGCCTCCAAAAGGTCAATCAGGTCTGGAAGCATGAGACGCATTACAGCTAATCAAATGCATGAAGGGTCACTACCATTATGCTAGCTGGATTAAAGCTACTGAATGAGAAGGGAAGTGGATATGGATACATCTCTCTGTTTTGCGCCACAGCAGCCTAAGTTGTCAAAATGCACTTGTCTTCACATTAAAAGCAGTCCAGGACTTTCAAGGGGAGAAACCCTCAGGGCAAAGTACAAAATCAGAGGCAGGGGTCAGGACCTTGACTATTGATCTGGCCTCTATAACTTCCACATCTCGCTCAGGCCTGCACGGCAAAGCTGCTGGAGTATATTAGAGCAGAAATCCATAAACAGGGGCCATGTTCAACCAAGCACAGGAAGAAACTAAATTAAATGTTAAAAAACAATCTGGGGCTGGAGTTTGAGACAATTCATCATGATCCAAGATGTCAGGCAGGTGGGATGACCAAGAATCTTCAACCAATAGACACCACGACAGAAAATGGATAGACCTCCGCTGACTCATTTGTCAGGTCCTGAGCAGTTAAGATCTGGACAGGTGACAAAATTTCTAACCAAGGTCAGTTAGGTTTAACTTCAGAAAAGGAGTATTTATCTTCCTGAGTGCTGTATTTCAAAATAGAAACCACACTTTAGTATGCTTTATGCTTGGAACACGAATAAACTACTAGTTTCTTGTTAATAGGTCTTATTTAAACTGCTTCCTCTTTAGTTTCTTACGAGTGTTCAGACACAGAGGCCAAAAACCTTTCGAAGGAAAATTGCCTCTGAAAGTGTGAAGAGAACACTAGAAGTCATCTGTAGTAATTTTGATAATGGCCTGGAAACAGCTGCTTGTATTGTCCAATAATGATGGTAAATGTCATCTTGAGAAACATTACTGTCAAGCGGAGAGAATGGGCCATTCTTGAATATCTATTGGCAGAATATTCACTTGTAAGGTTTTAGATTGACTTGAGCTACTTCCTCATAATCCGTCGATACGGACAGCAAGGCACACGTGTGCACTCGGTTTAGCTATGCCAAAACTCATGGGGCCGGCTCTCTCATTACAAAACCGTAAGGTCCCACCCGAGGTCGATGGATCTTCCCACTGTCCGCTCCCTTGCCCGTTCCGATTCCTGAGACAGGCAGGACGGTAAAATTCCGGCCCATCGAAGGGGGGTATGGCGGGTGCGCTGTCCATACATTGCAAAACAAAGAAATCTCAATCGACAGGTTGGCCTAAATCGGGATTATGAAAGTACACAGCATTTCATCCATAAAGGAATATTACAATGCTGACTAGAGATGGCCAGTATCTTTCAAATCATTTGCATCGCTTTGTGCTTTCACAAAATAGCACCAGTTCTCTCAAAGGCTCCTAAGAAATCAGTTTAAATGTCACAATGTGATTTTGCAAATTATTGAACAGAGATGGATGATTATGTCGGTAAAATGACTGTCATTTTCCTTTAATTTACTTAGTGGCATATTTACTGCGAGGCACGGCAAGGCTAAGTAAAGGAAATGGTCTACTTAAAAATTTATTTTGTTAGTTTTGAAACTGGCAATAGCTACAGCTGATATATTTGGACACAGGCTTCTGGAAGAAACTTTTTCTGTGTCTTTTTATCTTCAGAAAGCTGCTTTGTGTGTGGGCTTTTCCTCAGTAATCTTATGTCGATTTTCCATCTGTCTTTTTTACTGTAAATATACATTGATAGCACATTGTGTAAACTGTAAAGTCCAGCAGAAAGTTAGAGCAGCAAAGTGGGCAAAACCACCAATGGTCACCGTGGAAAATTGTATCTCTGTCAGGAATTAGACTGGCAGGATTAATCACCAAGTAACCCTTTTGTCACTGCTCTGATACAATGAGGGGCAAAACAATTTCAAGCTTTTCTCTGAGCTTTAAACAAATATGTTTTGTAGAAATCCAGTTTGTATAATTCAAAACTTGAACACAGAATTTGGCAGTCTTTGTACCTATTCATCAGGTACAAAATAGGCGCCTATAACATTAAACATGGTGGATAGCCGTCATGTGACCAAAGCATATCGACTGTCATAATGGATTGAAGCTCACCCTAGTCATTCATGACACATGCCAGAACAAATAAATTGCTGATTTAAATATTTAAATAACAGTGTTCTGCTTGTTAACATAGAACACAGAACAGTACAGTACAGGAAAAGGCCCTTCAGACCACAGAGTTGTGTCGAACATGACGCCAAATTAAACTAATTCCTTCTGCCTGCCCTTGGTCTATATTGTGTGACAATTTTAAGATAAGAAATTCCTGCAATCACTCACCACATATTAAATATGTCCACCAACTCAGCAAAGACCCATCGGATATCCAGTATATTTAGATTAATTGCTGTTTTTTTTGTTGAATCTGTTGGTTGACTTTTTGGTTGAATTTAGACTTATTTCCTGCCTAGTTCTGACTTCCAAAAAGAGTTTTTTGCTGGTACTGTGTGAGGGCCTTTGAAACAGTTTCACTGCTGTTCAGGGTGGGCTGGCAGGGATGACTTTGCGATTGGCATTCAAGAGGAAGAATTTAATTGTGCAGAAGTGGCCATTTGGCCCATTGAATCTGCACCAATTCTCTGACAAAGTATCTTACCCTCTCCCCCACCCCATCACTGTAACCCTATACGGCTCACATGGCTAATCCGCCTAACTACATATCTTGGGACACTAAGGGGCAATTTAGCATAACCAGTCCACCCACCCTACACATCTTTGGACTGTGGGAGGAAACCGTAGCACCCGGAGGAAACCCACACAGACATAAATGGGGAGAATGTGCAGACTCCAGGCAGACGGTCACCGAATGCTGGAATCAAACCCGGGTGCCGTGAGGCAGCAGTGCCACCGAGAGAGGGAAAGTTTTGCAAAATGTATGTTGGATTGTCTACCCAAAGTGTGACCACCTTTTATTGGAGGTAGAGATTGGCATTAGCTAATCAACTGCTAATAGTAGGTAATTAATTATGAGAAATTAGGTTCCCACTGAGGGACAAATTGATGATGTCATCTGTATCTTATCAGTAATGCAGCTAGACAAACCCACTGCTGAATCCCAGCAGGTGTCTGGAGGTGCTCGGGGACGAACAAAAGTCCTCCCATATGAACTTTGGCCCACCTATTTCCCCAGAGCCACAGGTGCCAAAGGTCCACTGCGGAGAGCTTCCTCCGCCAGATTGGCATCTGTGGTCACAGTTTACTTTTAAGCATTTAAAAGTCTTCAGAGAGCACTTCCATTTTGAAGTACCATTGTGGTCCTCGACCTACAGGAGGAATGCCCACCTTTTCTGGTATGTCTGCTACCACCTCCGTGCTTCCATCCACCCTTCTTACTAATCAGCTGGATCACTGAAACAGATTGTGCCGGTGCCCAGAAGCCATTGAGGACCCAGAGATGTAGCCATGTTTACAAATGAAGATGGTAAAGTTCCACCCAGCAGGATCACGGTGTGGGAAAGCAAGGATGAAAATATTTTGTGGGACACTGATTGAGAACCATTTCTTGATCCTAATTTCAGTGAGGAGAAAACCTTCAGGCACTTTTGCTTCACAAAGGAACCTGATACCAAGCTATTGGACATGGACAACATTGGCTGTAGTTGTCAAGGTCACCTTGGCCCTCATTTTTTATGGAACAGTTTCCTTCCAGTCTGCTGCAGGTAACATCTCAGTTTTCAGTCATCACTGTATCAGGGAGTTCATCAAGGCTCCCTGTGCCAGGAGAAAGAGCTTTGTCTCATTTCCCACGGATACTTCAAAACAGGGTGACCGAGCACAAGAATTCACCTAAATTGTCCAACTGCTGTGGAATATGTCCACATTGTCTTACATGCCCCTTGTCATAACCTCATCCCCTGTCAATTCATATCATCCTGAGACTCTTCAAATGCTTCAGAGATAAGACATCAAAACACAATGACCTTTTCTGAAACAATAACTGCAGCAGACATTAACTAATCGAACTTCTCTGGAAAAATGCATCTAGTGCATTACATTAAGGAATTCGTACCAAATAGGAGAGAGAACATGAGACAATGCTATCTTGAACAGAGGCTGTTTGGAGCTGTGGGCACTCTCTGTCTGTCTCACTCTCCCTTAGAAGTGGAACACTAGTTTTCAATGTGACTGTCCTGAGAAGAAAAATCACTATGAATTGAGATCTTTTTCAGAATAAAATGTGGAAATCTGCTCCATGCCAATACACCTAGGGAGAAAGCTGAACAAAACCACGGAATGTGGAATTACTGCATCAAGACCAGTTCAGGAACAGCTAATATTTGCCCCTTTATTTTATTTTTCATGAACTATAAAAAAAATCCAAGAACCTACCCTCTTAAATAGCTACCTGTATTGGTGTGTTTGTGTGTGTTAGTTTGAAAAGTGATTAGAACAAAATCCTGGAATGGATTCATTGTTGAAAGTAGATTGAAAAGGGTCATTTGTAAAGTTTGAACTGGAGATTTAGAATGCAAACAGCAAAGTGAAAGTATGACGACCAGACAAGCTTTTAAAGCAAGTTTTTGGGAATGGAGTTTGGAAACTCTCATGTGACAATCACATGGGGGGACTCTAAGCAGAAATTCACAGACGCTAACTTGGGCTCAGCTTGGAAGTGTGTTGGTACAGTCAACCTGTGTGCTTTAAACCAGGACTTTGTGTGAATGAGACCATTGTAGCTTGCAATGCACTTAGCCATCCATGTCAAGCTTAAAACATATGTGTATTTGTTAAGCTAAGGGGAGAGTGAAGGTATATTGTGGTCATTTTTTTCATGTATAATAAATGTTTTTTTCTTGTTAAAACTAATTAGCAGTCCTGTGACTGTTCCTCCATGTTTGATTAAGAAAAGATAAAACAGTCTTTTGGGATCTTCACGTTCAATTAGACTATCAACTGGGATTGTAACATGCTATTGAAGTGTTATTTCTGTTATATGACAATAAATATTCTATTACAAGCAGACTACTTGTGACATTGTTCACAGTGAGTTAGAGGATCCACAGTAAAGTTGCCCCAAAACATATGTAGCCCTGGAAAAATGAGAAGTTAAAAAAAGATGTTGAATTCTACTTCAGAAAAAGGTATGTTGGAAATATCAGTGATGACAAAGCAATGCACTGAGTTGGAAAGAAGTCAACAAGAAAATAAACAGTCGAAAGAACAGCTAATTGTCTTTCAAAATCAAAGACAAAAAGAGTGTGTAACACTTCAGCTACATGAAGAAATGAAGACTGTCTTGAAGAGCAGAATAAAAGAATAGCAGAAAATGTTGAAAAAAACTGAAAGATTACAAGAATACTCAATGACATATTGGAGTCGCAAATGAAATGAAAACCTGGTGAAAAACCTGCATTCACTACAATGGTCACTTTGGTCGCAGTTTGTTCCTCTGGGAAATTATGAAGAAAAGCAAATTTAATTTAACGTCACTGAGAAGGAACAGGAGAACAAGTTGGCAGAGAAAAATCAGCAAATGTTCAATATTCCAGGAGGAAGCCAAAGGGTATGAGAAAGGGATGGCATTGCTGAAAATCAAGGAACTAGAAGGAAAAGCATGGGATGCTTCAAACCTACTGAGAATCATTGCATTGTTGAAAAATGAGATGGTTGAATTGAAAATCAAGAATCTAGAATGGCAAGAAAAGCTAAATCCTAGAATTCCTATAGTGCAGAAAGAGGCCATTTGGCCCATTCAGTCTGTACTGACTCTTCAACAGATCATCTTACCCAGAGTCTATCCCCGAAACCATATATTTACTCCACTAATCCCCCTAACACATCTTGGGACTCTAAGGAACAATTTACATGGCCAATCCACTGAACCTACTCATCTCTGGAGTGTGGGATTTTATCCGTTATCCAAAACGGATAAAGTCCATGATCTTCGATCCAATCTGAAGAAAGTTAAGAGGGAATGAGGCTGATGAAAGAGCAAATCCAGACTTTAACAGCAGAAAAGGAAAATTCTAAAAACAGATTGAAAATCTAATGAGTGAATTGAATGGGTCTAAGGAGCAGACAGTGAAAAAAAAAACTCCAAAAGAATTGAACTCTCTGGTGAGCTTGTCCAAACTTTATTTATTTATTAGTCACATGTAGGGTTACATTCACAGTGAAATGAAGTTACTATGAAAATCTCCTAGTCACCATACTCAAGCGTCTGTTTGAGTACATTGAAGGAGAATTTAGCATGACCAATGCAACTAACCAATGAATCTTTCAGACTGTGGGAGGAAACCTATGCAGACAGAGGGAAAATATGCAAACTCTGCATAAACAGTCACACAAACCAGAATTTCCGAGCTTGTGAGGCAGCAATGCTAACCATTGTGCCACCGTGCTGCCCAAGGATAATCGGGGGTAGTGCCAAATATTGAGATCCAGGGCCTCTCAGAAATTGGCCTTGCTTTATCATTTCTAAATCTACAATAATATTGTTTTCCTATGAATTAATCATTTGAGTCCCCAAACATCAGTAAACTTATGCTTTTGAAGTGAAAAATATGTGTCAGTTGAAATTTTGTGTGGTATTTTTAATCATTAGTTATTGGCATCACTAGAATTTCATTTGACATGGTGGCACAGTTGCCTCAGGGATCCAGGTTCGATTCTGCCTCAGGTCATTGTCTGTGTCAAATCTGCACGTTCTCCTGTGTTTCCTCTGGATACTCCGGTCTCGTCCCATAGCCCAAAGATGTGCAAGTTAGGTGGAATGGCCGTGTTAAATTGCCCCTAAATGTCCCAAGATGTGTAGTTTAGAATTTTTTATTCATTCACAGGGTTGAATGGGTACTGCTGGCTCCACCAGCTTTTATTGCCCTCCTTAACTACCCTTCATTTCAGAGGCAATTCAGAGCCAATCATGTTGCTGTGGATCTAGAGTCACATGAAGGCCAGACCGGATAAGGACAGCAGGAATAAGCTTGACAGTTCTTCCAATCTTGATCTTGTCATTTTTGAGGAACAGTACCCTCAGGCGTTCTGGTTGATTTTATCATTTTGGCGTTAAATTGTAGAACTCTGTGTTTTGAGATCTGATTGCCCAGGGCACAATTTCAAAATCTGAAGATGACTTGAACTGTGAGGAGAATAGTGATAGACTTTAAGACAATATAGCGAGGCTGGTGGAATGGAGAGGCAGATGGCAGATGGAATTTAATGTAGATAATTGTGAAGTGATCCATTTTGGTCAGAAAGGAAAAGTCCAACAGATGTGAGGCAGGAATACCTGGCGGCCTTCACTTACGCACGTGGAAAAGGATGATGATTCCAAATTTGGAGAAGGAATTTTGACTTGAAGAAAGTCACATGGGTGAGCCCAGTTTGTTACCCACTTTTAAAAACACACACAGAAGCTGTTCTGTTCCAGATATCTTTCGTGTTAGGGTCTCTGAGCAGAAACCCCAAAGTATGTCATGAAGCCCAATTAGACCCCAACGGTTATCTTCATTTTTCCATTAGTGTGAGTAAAAGATGTTTCACTCCAGATGTGATTTTATTGATTCATTAGAAAGCCTTTATCAAAACAAACTTTATTTCACAAGACAGTTTAACGATAATGAATTAGCTTAACTTTTACCAATTGAATACTCAAACATGGCAAAATACAATTCTTAATTGCTCATCTGTCTCTGTTAGTTCCAATTTAAGCATTATTCCTTTTATGGACTTAAACTCCTCCTTGAAATCAGTTAGCGAACAACACAAGCTTAGGTGTTTTTACTTGTTAACAGTCCTAAAAACCTTTGAACACATCTGGAGAGAGAGCAACGAAGAGCGGGAGTCCTAGAGACACCTACCTTCTGATAGCTCCAAAACAGCAACTTCCAAAGCGAGACAGAGACACCTCTTGCTTCTTTCAGATACAAGCAGAAACTGCCTGTTTTTCCCTCTATGCTTAGCTCCTCCCCTTCTTATGATTCTGTCTCTGTCGATCGACTGAATCAAAATCCTACTCTGAAACCCCAAGGGGAAAAAAGCCAAAAAAATAAGGTAAATCATTTTAAAACAAATATCTCATTATCTAAAACCAATTATACTCCTGCATTCGCAGCATAGAGCTGCCTGGTGCAAACAAATTGGCACCTGTAAACACAGCTGAATCTTAAACATACCCCTCACAAGAAGCATGATATAAATACATTTCTTCAAGTCATGGTATTGTCATATCAGTAACATCATCAGAGCCCTTGAACCAACTGCAAGACAACAATGCAACTAAGATAATGTACAGCTGTACCTTGAAAATGGGAGAAGGACTTTCTCCTCAACTTATTCCAACTTTGCATTCATCTACAATCTGGCCCAATGGACATTCAACTCCAAGAAGCCTTGCAGCTTACCAAGAATCCACTGTTTTTACGAGAACTACACTGTAACTGAAATATCAATTCATCTGAGAAACTAGTGACCTGCCAGAAAGAGACTGAAATATTTACAGATTGTAATTGTATTTTCTTTTTCATCTGTGTCCGTGATCGTGCTTGTAAAAGTCCAAGTTTAAACATTTGGGGCATTTGTGTGCTAATAATCTCCTTTTTAAAAAATTCACGGAAAGCTTGCTGCTGCATTTGGGATAAACCACTAACGTCACACATAAAAACATTTTGATCATGGACAACAATAAACATAGGCCAGAACTTTCCGGTGTTCACACTGGTGTGATTTTCCAATCCCACCGATAGTATGGCACACCCCCTGCACGCCCCCCCAACCCTGCACTCCTGTGGGTTCCTGACAAGGAAGGCATTCAATGAGCAACCCTGTTAACAACAGCAGGACCAGAATATTCTGCTGCCTCCCGCCACCCTGAAACATGCAATAGGTTGCGCGGTAAATCCACCCATAAACTCTGTCCCTGTTGCAAGCCAGATGCAAGATTTTAATCATTCATTTTCTCAATTCCAAATTTTCATGTCAGATTTTATGCCTCAGTAATATAGCACTAAAAAAGTCTCAAAGTTTATTTATTGGTGTTATAAGTAGGCTTACATTAACAGTGCAATGAAATTAGTGTGAAAATCTCTGAGCAGCCACAGTTCAGTACTGTTCAGGGGTACACTGAGAGAGAATTTAGTATAGCTGATGCATCAAACCAGCACGTCTCTTAGACTGTGGGAGGAAACTCTACCACCCGGAGGAAACCCACACAGACACAGGGAGAACGTGCAAACTCCATGTGGACAGTGAATCAAGCCAGGAATCAAACCCGGGTGCCTGGTTCTCTGAGTGCTAACTGCGGTGCCACCATGTTACATGGTCAAAAAGTCCTTTTCATTGAGATTTTAAAGTATTAAGTTTAAAATAGTAAGCAGGTAAAATTATATTAATTTCAACACACTGTGCGATCTGGACCATCAATGTTCATACTGCTTTACATATCAAATTTCCTTAAGGGGAACATCTACCAAGCTGATAATATTGACCTCTTTCCCTACAAAGCGGACCATCTGTGGAACGGAATGGACTGACAAGGAAGTCAAACTTCATGGTGTTTTCCATCAGGTTAAGAAAGGACGAGAACAAAGAGTTCCTTCCCAAGGATGAATCCATTGTCTCTGCAGAGGATTATTTAGGTTATTCATGGCTGGCCCGTGCTGGCCCAGCTGAGGCCTCGGCCTTTGCTTTGACTCGTCCACACACCTATTATCTTTCTCCATTAAAGTGTGATAAACCAGCTGGCTAAAAGAAAGGGGAGGTCAGACGCGGAGCAATGCTACCACCAACCTCTCGTTACAAAGCTGGGCTGCTGGGCAAAAAAAAAATCTTTTTTTTTAATTAGCTGATGCACCCTGGGTTTGACTGCACAGCCCCAGCTAACCCGATCATTGCCCTGAAGGAGCTCGGTCCGGTCCAGCCAACCCAAGCCAAGCCAAGTCAAATTAAGCCATGCAACACAAACCACTTAGTCAGACTGGGTGCCATTTCATTGCTGCACCCGGCTGATCAATAAACTAAAGCTCAATGATGTATCGACTCAGAATACAAGTGCGGAATGTGGGATGTAGTTTATACAACAAGAACCTCCAGGAGGTAATGTTAATCCTTGACTCTTCTGACTGCAGAAGCATCAAGAAATCTTGATCTTTTGATCTGACGAGTTGTTTCTAATCTTGAGGGAAAAGGCATTGTGCTACTTTTGTTACGGCTATTCTTTTGTTAAGGCACAGCCACTGACAGGTCGCCCTTATGCTGCAGCTGGTCTAGATTTCTTTTTTTTCTGTCATGTTAGTTTGGGGAGGCGAAAATCAAAGCCGAATCTCAAAATCACGATGCGTCCTCGTCACTGAGAAATAACTGTAATGGGAGCCACGCTGGCGTGCGCCTCTCCCAAGCAACATTTCGCAGAGAGGCAGGAAATGTTTAAGCCTGTCATATGCCATTACAACACTGTCAAAAGTAGCTTTCCGAATCGCCATTCATAAAGAACCAATTACCAGCGCTTAACTTATTCAGTTTCGCCACTGTATTTAATTGACATTGGGATGACCCAAGGAACAGCTGTCAGCCTTATTTGCAAAAGCCTGTAAAAAATGTGTGAGGCTTTAGAAGCTGCAACAGAAGCAGAATGAATGAGGGAGTGCTACCCACTGCTCTCTAATAAGATTACCGTATTGTTTGCAAGGGCTCTCGAAAGCTCCATCCCTCTCGAAGCGTGATATGTATAATTGGTTCTAATTGATTGCATTAGCTGCCTGTTATATGAAATTAATTTTGGAACATATGCCCTTATTTATGCCATTGTTGTTTCACAGTAGATTAACTCCTAACGCTTTTTAATCGCGTGACACTCATTTTAATTACACCCTTTCTGTCAATATAAATGACACTTTTAACATCTCACTCACTCCCCCTCCCCTCAATCCCCCCCAACCCTCCCCCCCTCAGCCCTAACATGGAAAAATTATCATGGATCCCTGTTTATTATGAGGCAGTAATACTGTATGTGCCCACAGGGAGTTGACAGCTTCTGCACGTTTGTCAGTCTAACTGCCTGCTCATTTAAATAGCCGTTTGTTATTGAGGTTATTCAAGCTGATAGCACAGTATCAACCAAAGGCCTTTTCTTAAAAAAATCACAATACAAGCACTTTAGCTCATGGGAGACAACAAACAGAAATAGCTCATTTTGGCACTTTTGTCATTGGAAATACATTAATGTTCTGGGGACTCGTGTTCGAATCCCGCCACAGTGGAACTTGAATTCAATTTTAAAAATCAGGAATTAAGAATCTACTGATGACCATGAAACCATTATCGGGAAAACCCATCTGGTTCAGTAATGTCCTTTAGGGAAGGAAATCTGCCATCCTTACCTGATCTGGCCTGTATGTGACACCAGAGTTACAGCAATGTAGTTGCCTCTCAACTACCCTCAGGCAATAAAGATGGGCAATAAATGCTGGCCCAGCCAATGATGCCCATGTCTCACAAACAAATAATATAAAATGTTTAATTCACGTATATTAGGTTTGAGAATGAAATTTCTTTTCTTACTTGGGCTTAGCTCTAAACAATGTACTTTTATCACAAAATAATTAAACCATCCTTCTCTTTTAATCCATTTGGTGCATTTTATGCCTATCCAAGCCATTGACAACAGATGGACAAATTCTCATATCTTTTGCAGACGGTTTCACAATCCACTAGTCCCAGGCCCTGTAAAAACATAGGCTGGAGTGAAGCAAATCCACCCTCCCACTGTAACAATTGTGCAATTCAGTTTAAAGTTTGTTTATTAGTGTCATGAGTAGGCTTAACTTAACACTGCGGTGAAGTTACTATAAAAATCCACCGGTCGCCATACTCCGGTGCCTGTTTGGGTACACTGAAGGTGAATTTAGCATGGCCAATAACCCACACGTCATTCGGACTTTGGGAGGAAGCTGAAGCACCCGGAGGAAACCCACGCAGTTATGAGGAAAATGTGCAAACTCCGTATAGACAGTGATCCAAGCCAGGATTCAAACTCAGGTTCCTGAGGCAGCAGTGCTAATCATTGTTGCAGTGAGTTTAATTACCCAAATGAAGATTTGGACAATAGTAATGTAAAGGGCAGAGAGGGGCAAACGTTCCTAGACTGTGTTTGGGAACATTTTCTGCAGCAGTTATGTGTCTGACCAAACAAGGAAGGGTGCATTGTTGGACTTGGTTCTTGTAAATGAGGTTGGCTAACAAGTGTCAGCGAGGGAACACTTAGGAGACCATGATCATTGTATCCTAAGGTTTAGGACGATGATCGAAAAGGGAAATAGACAATTCAGAACTAAAGTCAATAATTAGAGGAGAGCCAACTTCAAGAATAGAGCTGAGCAGTTAGACTGGATCGAAAGATTGGCAGGAAAAGCTGTATCTGAACAACGGGGACCTTTGAAACAGGAATGGTCCATTCACAGTCAGGGCATGTTCCTTTAGAAATAGAAATAGAAAGCCCACAGTACAGAAAAAGGCCATTCGTCCTATAGCATCTGCATCAACCACAATCTCACCGAGGCCCTACTCCCATATCCCTACGTATTATACCCACTACATAGATACATATACCTATGACATAGATCTATAAACATAGACAGAGATCATGGATGGAAGTGGGAACATCGAGGTGGCGGCGTGGGCTCGTTGAGCTGAAGGGTTTGTTTCCCGTGCTGTTTTGTTCTTTGTTCTTTGTCCTAATCCCTCTAACCTAAGCATCGCAGAACACTAAGGGGCAATTTTAGCATGGCCAATCAATCTAACCCGCACATCTTTGGACTGTGGAAGGAAACTGGAGCATCCGGAGGAAACTCACGCAGACACAAGAAGAATGTGCAAACTCTATATAGACAGTGACCCAAGCTGGGAACCAAACCCAGGTCCCTGGAGCTGTGAAGCAGCAGTGCTAACCACTGAGACAATGGAAATTGTGGGGGTACTGGTTGTAATCTTCCAGTTTTCCCTAGACTCAGGGGAGAGTCCAGAGAACTGGGGAGTTGGAAATATTATACCCTTATTCAATAATGTTTGTAATGATAGCCCCACCAATTACAGGCCAGTTAATTTAACAACAGTAGTGAGCAAGCTTCTAGAAACAATTATTCAGGGATAGAATTGGAAAAAATACACATGGAAAAATGTGGGTTTATTAGGATGAGCCTGTATAGATTTCTAAAGGAGAAATTTTGTTTCACTAAGTTGCTGAAGTTTTTGAGGGAGTAACAGAAAGGGTCGATGAGGATAATGTAGTTAATGTGGTGTACACAGACTTTCAAAAGGTATTTAATACAGTGCCACACAACAGACTTGCAAGAAACATTGCAGTTCATGGAATTAAAAGGATAGTAGCAATGTGATACAAAATTGGCTGAATAATAGGAAGAGACATGGTCAATGAAAGTTTTTCTAGGCTGGAGGAAGGTTTATAGTGAAGTTCCCCAGAGGCTGATATCTTTTCCTAACAATTATTAAGGATCTAGACTTTGGCGTACAATTTCAAAGTTTATAGATGACACAAAACTTGTAAACTGTGCAGAGAAAGTGAAGAATTTCAAAAGAATGTAGACAAGTTGATGGAATGGGCAGAAAGGCGGCAGATGAAGTTCAATGTGGAGAAGTGTGAAGCGATGCATTTTGGCAGGAAGGAAATGGACAGACAATATAAAATAAGGGGTAAAATTCGAGAGGGGTGTAGAAGCAGAGGAACCTGGGTGTGTATGTGCATAGATCATTAAAGGTGTCAGGACAACTGGAGAGTTAATAAAACATATGGTATTCTGGGATTTATTAATGGACAGATAGCATAAAGAGCGAGAAGATAATGCTGAATTTATACAAGGTATTAGTTAGACCTCAGCTGGAACATTGTGTACAGTTCTGGGCGCCGCACTATAGGAAAGAAGTTAACACATTGGAGAGAGCGCAGAAGAGATTTACAAGAATGGTTCCACGGACGAGAATCTTCAGCAATGAGGATGAATTGAGAGATTGGGACTCTTCTCCTTGAAAATAAGGGGCCAGATTTTTCAGCCAGGATCTCCCCAAAGCCAGAATCTCACCCAAAGTCAACAGAACTTTGCATGGTCCGTGTCCCAGATGCCAAAATTCCTGTGGCAGGCCAGGCGGGAAAATTCCACAATGGAAAGCGCAGATGAAATTTGATAGGGATGTTCAAAACCAGGAGGGGGCTGGATAGAGTAGATTTGGAGAAACTGTTCCCACTAATAAAAGGATTAAGAACAAGAGGGCACAGATTTAAACTGATTTGTACAAAAACCAAATGTGATGTGAGGAAAACCTTTTCACATCATGAGTGAATGCACCTACCTAGAAGTGGGATGGAGGCAAGTTCAATCAAGGTATTAAGTTTAGTTTAATTTATTTATTAGTATCACAAGTAGGTTTACATTAACACTGCAATGAAGTTACCCTAGTTGTACACTCTGGTGCCCGTTCAAATACACTGAGGGAGAATTTAGCATGGTCAATGGACTGACCTGCAAGTCTTTTTGACTGTGGGAGGAAACTGGAGCATCCAGAGGAAACCCATGTAGACTTGGGGAGAACATGCAGACTCTGCAAAGATAGTGATCCAAGGTGGGAGTTGAACCTGAGTCCCTGGCATTGTGAGGCAGCAGTGCCACTGTGCCATTCCACAGGAATGGACATGAAGGTTTCTGAAAAGGGGTAGAGATATTTCATGTGAATATTTCCAGGGATGAGACTCAAGAGGGCCTGAGATGTTTACTTGAATTGAAATGATGTGCAGGAGTAAGGGGAAGAGGCAGCTGAATGACATTAAATCATGATGGAAAGTCAGTGCTGACATGATGGGCCAAATGGCATCTTTCTGCACTGAAACAATTCTGTCATTCTGTAATATTGTGATTCTGAGTTGTAATGACCGGCCAATAAGAAGCAAAGTTTTTAGCTCTAATTAGCTGAGTTTGCTTGTTGTCATCATTTGATGTGTTTACCTGTGATGGAAAACAGTTGGTAGAAACAGGATATATGAAGAAACTATTTAATGAAGGGACCAAACCCAACTCTTCTAAGTGTTGCAAGTTTGTAAACCTCTTTGCTTCCATTACCACATTTCCTACATCAGTCGTCTTTGTCAATGTTCTGGCTGCGACTATCAACTTAATCTTAATTGATGGCAGATTCAGGGCAGTTTAGTAACGCTGTCTTGTGCGCACTGGAACCTCATTTCACTTAGGATCCTTACAGCTGACAGAGTAGACTTTCATCTTATCACTGTAGGTGAGCATTGAGCACATATCGCAGAGATGAAAGGACTGCCTGCACTAACTAGTCCATCATAAACAAAAAAAGCTTTCATTACCATCTTGGAGCTTGTGATGAGCAAGAGAGAAAGGTTTGGATCGGCAGTGGCCATAGTTGTGTGAACAAATTAGAAAATGTAATAAATGGGGAGAGCTTTTAGCTTAATGGGGAGAGAGTACCACCTTTCAGATGAAGAGGAAAGTCTTTTTTTCGGATTCCTTGAACAAAGCATGCCACTTCAAGGTGCTACTTGCTGAGATCTTCCTTTAGGGAGGAAGTTACCAGATAAATCTGATATTTTCTTTTGGCAGAACTCTTTGATAGCTCTGAGTTTTTGAGAATTATAATTCTGAAATGTGCACGTTCCTTCGATTCTACAACTGGAAAATCATTTTTAAATAAAAAGAGGTCAATTATATTCCTGTTTCTGTCCCATTTATCCAAATCACTGAGTCTGCACACAAAAACCTAACACTTGAATGATTTGCAGCTTATTGTAAATCCAAACGATTTTGATCAAATTTTAAACATTCCAAAGCCCTAAGATTATGCATTTTGTCTTCTTGTCCTATCTAAGGATTGTGAATAAAACTACAACATGCACAGTAACCATCTTTTGAAAACTCTTTCTTTAAAATGAACAAATTATTCTCCTGGAACATTGATGTCCCGTCTGGCTGCTAACCTACTGGGGCCTGCCTTTGTCCAATGGGACCATACTGGGCCGAGCAGGTTGGGTTAATGGAGAGTTTCGTTTTGTTTTTGCCCCTATCCAACATTTTGAACAACAAAAACACGTACAGCACAATGGAAGAGTGTTGCACCAGAGCAGTTTGCCAAAGCTCCCATTTTACACTGAATTTCAACAGCTTCACAGGCAAAACAGCTGATTACAGGATCCTGAGTAACATTTCAGGAATCTCAGTTTAGAATTATAGAAATACTGAAGGAGGCCATTCGGCCCATCATGTCTGTACCGACCACAATCCCATCCAGGCCCTATTCTCGCAACACCATGCAGTTACCCTGCCAATCCCTCTGACACTAAGGGTCAATTTAGCATGGCCAATCAACCTAACCCATACATCTTTGTATTGTGGGAGGAAACTGGAGCACCCAGAGGAAATCCATGCAGACATGGGCAGAATGTGCAAACCCGACACAGACAGTGACCCAAGGCTGAAATTGAACCTGGGATACTGATGCAGCAGGGCTAACCAGTGTGCCAACAACCATCCTTATGGAGAAAAATAGCCAAGTAGAAAGTGCAGCCAAATTCCCTCCAATTCAATTCTCAAGTTTGCTGATGACACCACCGTAGTAGGGTGGAGTCTCAAATAATGACAAGATAGATTACAGAAATGAGATAGAGAATCTGGTAAACTGCTGTGGCAACAATAATCTCTCCCTCAATGTCAACAAAATGAAGGAGATTGTCATTGACTTTAGGAAGCAAAAAGAAGAACACGCCCCATCCACATCAATGGAGACAAAGTAAAAAGGGTCAAAAGCTTCAAGTTTTTAAATTCCAGATCACTATCAAGCTGTCCTGGCTCCCCCCCAACCCCCCCATGCCGACTCTATAGTTAAAACAACCCACCGATGCCTCACTTTCTCAGAAGACTCAGGCAATTTGGCATGTCAGCTACAACTCTCACTAACCTTTACAGATACACCATAGAAAGCATTCTTTCTGGTTGTATCACAGCTTGGATTTGGCTCCTGCTCTGCCCAAGACCACAGGGAACCAGAAAAGGTCATGAATGTAGCCCAATCCATCATGAAAATCAACCTCCCAGCCATTGACTCTATCTACACTTCTTGCTGCCTCGCAAAGCAGCCAGCATAATTAAGGACTTCATGCACCCCAAACATTCTCTTTTCTACCTTCTTCCTTCGGGAAAAAGATACAAAAGTCCGAGGTCACATACCAACTGACTCAAGAACAGTTTCTTCTCTGCTGCTGTCAAACTTTTGAATGGACCTACCTTGCATTAAGTTGATTTTTCTCTACACCCTAGCTATGTCTGTAACACTACATTCTGCACACTGTCGTTTCTTTCTCTATGAACAGTATGTTTTGTCTATATAGCGCGCAAGAAACAATATTTTCACTATATGTTAATACACATTACAATAATAAATCAAATCAAAGATATTCCCAGTATTGCTATTAACAATTCCTGATTGATCTTGGTGCTATTTGGACTAACCCCACCCTAAAATAAAATGTTCATATTTCAATATTGTTCCATTGGACAGGGACTGCTTCGGTATCTGAGGCTTCGCAAATGGCACTGAACATCGTGCAATCAACAGCAAACGTTCCTACTTCTGACCTAATGATGGATGAAGGCCATTAATGAAGCAGATGAAGATGGTTGGGCCAAAGACACTACCCTGAAGAACTCCTGCAGTAATGCTCTGAGTAGTAATTGCAAGAATTAGCAAACACCAGTTAGTATAACGAACTTTAAATGATTTATTTACGAGTAGATAAATATACAGAGTACTTTCACGATGTTAACACTTCCAGCTCAAGAATCTACTCTGGCTGGAAAAGCCCTCACTCTGCACTGAGATTCCCCTTCTCGTTCGCCAGTGAGCAATCAGCTCATGTGACCTCCCAGTATATGTGATTTAAAGGGGCCAGCAACTTCATCCCTGGGGTTGAGATGATTGACCTGTAAGCACCATAACCACTTCCTTGGTGCCAGGTACCAATGGAATGTTTCCCCACAGTTGCCATTGATGCCAGATTTGCTAGGGCTCCATACTTGGTCAAATGCTGTCTAGATGTCAGGGGCAGTCGCCCTCACTTCACCTCTAGAGTTTAACTCTTTTGTCCATGTTTGAACCAAGGCTGTAATGAGGTCAGGAGCTGAGTGACCCTGGCGGAACCCAAACTAAGCATTAGTGAGCAGGTTATTGCTGAGTAAGTGCCTCATGACAGTATTGTTAATGACCCCTTCCATCACTTTACTGATGATCTAGAGTAGACTGATGAGACGGTAATTACCTGGGTTGGATTTATCCTGTTTCTTGTGGATAGGACGTATCTGGGCAACTTTCTACATTGCCGGGTAGCTGCCCATGTTGTAGCTGTACTGGAGCAGCTTGGCTAGGGACATGGGTCGTTCTGGAGCAAAGAACTTGGTGGATATAAAAGACCCCACTTCAAAGAAGAGCAGGGGTGACCTGGTGTCCCATGCCAATATTTATCCCTCAATCAACATTACAAGAAAACAGCTTAGCTGGTCGTTATCACATTGCTGTTGGTGGGCGCTTGCTGGCTGTATATTGACTGCTGTGTTTTCTGTATTACAACTCCAAAAAGCATTTAATTGAGTGTAAAGTGCTTTGAGACATCCGGCAGTCGTGAAAAGCATTACACAAATGCAAGTCCTTTTTTTTCTCAATTATCTAAAATGCGAAAGTGACTGACTTCTGAGATGTTCCTGTGGCATGAACACTGAGATTCGTGGCATTGCTAGTGTTGCATTGCAGATGATTAACTGCCTCTCGATGCTCCCACACCACCCTCCCCTCCTGCTCTTGTGATATACGTGCCAGCTCCACAAATGCTCTTGGGTTGAGAACACTTGTACGCTGTACCTGGGGATTACTTAAAAGGTCTCCAATTCCAGGTCTTTCCCCGAGTAAAATGCCCATTGTTTTGGTCTAATTGTGTGGCTGCGAGATGTCGCATGTGTTCATTAATCACATGACAGTGGTAAACAACAGGAAAATCCTCTGACTGCAGCTCATTTACTGACTCCTGAAGGGTCAAGAATCTTCTGATCAGCAGTAAAATGTGCAAAAGTAGTCTGACACTTCCCGCTGACACAACATCACTTTTAAGGTTGTTTTCTTCCTTCTTATCATAAGGGAAGCAGCTCTCCCATGGATACAGATACATATTGAGAGCGATATTCAATATATAATATCATAATTTGAGTGTTTTTATGCAGGGTAAGGTGCTTATTAATCCAAATGACCACTTTCAAGTGTCCAAGTTGAGATAAGTACGTGTTGAGTGTGCCTCGCAAGACCGTAGAATCATTTTAAATTCAAAATCTATTCCATGTTCAGGAGATAAAATCTCAACCTGGATTTTTCTTTGCTATTGCAACTGAAAATCTAATTTATAATCCACCGTGACCTCTCCAACATCCCCAAGAGCTTTACTACCTCGTGCTAGATAAAGGACAATGTCCCCTTGCTAACCTTCATCAGTCCAGTGTTAAAAGCAATATGCATCAAAACACCTTCTTCAAAATTACAAACAAAACGCCTTTCACTCTAATTACACATAATGGTGAAGACACCCAAGTGCATTAAAACTGCCACAAGAATAGTGGACAGAGGAATGTTAGACTAAATATGATTTTATTTGTTTAAAAATTAGAAAGCAAGACTTTTCCTTCCCACAAGCACTTTTTCCCCACAGCTACATCTGCAAAATGTGGAAGGTATTCCTTTTTAGACAGGACTTTTAAAAACATTTTCAATGTTAAATGTCAGTTTATTTCTCATTTGATGAGTAAAGATTCCCCGTTCCCCACCTTCTGCCTTATTCTGAATGCAGGTTTCTCCCCAGCCTCCAATGGTGTGTTCATCGATGCTTTTATGTTGTTTCCACTCAGCTGCTGCCCAGTGCACTCTCCACTGACCTTGACATCACTGCTCTTTCTTTGCATTCTCCAATCTTTCCTCTGCACCTTTTGTTGTCGCCTGCCTCTTTAGAGTTGATGTGATTTCTATTGAACTTGTTTGTATCTAAGATTTTTAAATGGAATTGAGAAATAGGTTCTATCCTTTCGTCAAATCACAAAATACACTGACAAATTTTCTCTTTCAGATTGGCGCGACGGTTGCCTAGTTAAAGGGAGAGAAGATCTTGGAAATTTTTGTTTTAATTTATAAAATATTCATTGTCTGTTCTTTTTTAAGGATGGAATGGTGTCCGGATAATGCAAAAACAAACTAAGAAAACAGGATTTTATCTGTGAAACACAGTGTGGTCTACAATCGAACAAATGCAGGTTGTTTTGATTTGACTTTTAAACAATAGTTTTTGAAATTACTGATACAGAGGGAGGATGATGTCCACTTAGAGTTCAGGAATTTGGGGCCAAGCCCCTAGTATCCATAGAATCCCTATAGTACAGATGGAAGCCACTTGACCCGTCAAGACTCCATCAACTTGTCCCCTGGCACACCCACCCCTGTCCTATCCTCTTAATCCTGTGCATTTAACATGGCCAATCTGGCTAACCTGCACATCTTTAGATGCTGTGGGGCAGTTAACATGGTCAATCCAGCTAACCTGCACATCTTTGTGAGAGGAATTCAGAGCACTTGGAAGGAGCCTACGCAGATACGAAGGGAACACACAAATTCCACACAGTCACCCAAATTGAATTTGGTTCCCTGACGCTACGAGGCAGCAGTGCTAATCACTGTGCCAGCATTCCAGGATTTTACTCCTTTTGCTCTGGTCCTTTAAATTTCAGAGGAAAGGGGTGACCTTTTGCCCACCTCTCACCATGTCAAGCTGAGGATCTCCCAGACTTTGCTAAATTTCCATTCTTCCTGCCCTCTATCAGCCAAACAAACCAGAACCAGAATGAAAATCCTTCTCAATAGTTGTGATTTCTGACTGAAAAATGATGATTGACAGAATGTACAACTAAGTTCCCTCTGTATGGGTTTAATAGCAATAAAATTATTAACAGTTCATTGCAAATTGAACAGTAAAAGCATCAAATCATCCAAAGATTTACTCAGTGATGAAGGAGATAAATTATTTTTCCCAACAAATACCTTTGATTCATTCAGAATATTATACGAAGATGCTGATACCTTCACTGGGTCTCTCCACTCAGCATTCAGAGCAACAAGGGATTGTTGTAGTTCTCCAGCTGACAGTCAGAGTAGGGGTCACTGTGGAGCAGGTGTAATGTCTGCAACCCGACTATACCAATCACAGAATCATAAAATCCCTACAGTGCAGAAGGAGGCCATTTGGCCCATTGAGCCTGCACTGACAACAATACCACTCACACCCCACATATTTACCCTGCTAATCTCCCAACACTAAGGGGCAATTAGCATGACCAATCCATCTGACCTGCATATCTTTGGAGCGTGCGAGGAAATCGGAGCAACTGGAGGAAACCCCATGCAGGCATGGGGAGAACGTGCAGACTCCACACAGACAGTGAGAAAAGGCCAGAATTGAACCAGGGCCCCTGGTACTGTGAGACATGGCCACTGTGCATTGGGGAATTTGGGATGGAGTCTCTAAGTTGGAGACAGGTATGGCAGGGCACATGTTCTTGTCTCTAGATTTAATGCACTTACATTTGTCTGGATCAAACTAAATTGGGGATCTGAAGTGATTCACTCACTGTTTTCGAGCTAACATTTTGTGTAAGAATTTAACCTGTGATATTCGCTACAGATCATTTTCTTATTTTTTCATGAAACGTCAGCATCACTAGCAGGGCTAACATTTGTTGTTCACCCTTTCATGGTCCTTGGTGTTGGTAAATGCTTTCCTGAACCACTGCTGCTCATGCCAAGCAGCTACAAGTGCTGTCAGGAAGGAAGATCCAGGATCTTGACCCAGTAACAGTGAAGGAATAGGTGATGTAGCTCTAAATCAGAATGCTGAGTGGATCGTGCATGTGGCGATGTATTTCTTTTTCTGGGTGGTAGTGGTCACTGACTTGGGAAGGTGCTGTTGAAGGAGGTTTGGCAATTTACTGCAGAGAATTTTATATAAGGGACAGAGCACCGTCACTACATACCTGAGGTGGAGGAAAATTTGAATAGATAGGTGTTTGATAGCTGGCACAGACCTATGAGATCAAGAGCCTCCTTCCATACTGTAAAACCCAATGATGCTAAGTGAATGTTTGAGGTGGTTGATAGTATATCGCTTAGGCTGACTTCTTTTTTCTTGTTTGTCTCACATTCCCTGAGCGTTGTTGGAGCTGCTCTCATCCAGGTAAGTGCAGAGTATTCCATATCACTCCAACATGTGTATTGTACGTGATGGACAGGCTTTGGGAGTCAGGAGGTGAGTTATGGCAGGAGAATTCTGAGCCTCTGACCTGCCCTTGTAACCACAGTATTTCACTGGAGCTAGTCCAGTTAAGTTTTGAATCAAGGGTATCTCCCAGGATGTTGATAGTGAGGCATTCAGCAATAGTAATGCCATTGAATATCAATGAGAAATGGTTAAATTTTTTTCTTTGATTTGATTTGATTTATTATTGCCAAATGTATTAACATAGAGCAAAAAGTATTGTTTTTTGTGTGCTATACAGACAAAACATACTGTTCATAGAGAAGGAAATGAGAGAGAGTGCAAAATGTAGTGTTACAGTAATAGGTGGGGTGTAGAGAAAGATCAACTCAATGCATGGTAAGTCCATTCAAAATCTGACAGCAGCAGGGAAGAAGCTGTCCTTGAGTCAGTTGGTACATGACCTCAAATTTTGGATCCTTTTCCCGACGAAAGGAGATGGAAGACAGAATGTCTGGTTATGTTGGCTGCTTTGCTGAGGCAGGGGAAGTATAAACAGAGTCAATGGATGGGAGGCTGGTTTTGCATGATGGATTGTGCTACATTCATGACCTTTTGTAGCTCCTTGTGGTCTTGGACAGAGTAGGAACCATACCAAGCTGTGATATAACCAGAAAAAATTATTTCTATGTATCTGTAAAAGTTGATGAGAATCTTAGCTGACATGTCGAATTTCCTAAATTGTTCCTTGTTGGAGATGATCATTTGCTGGCACTTAAATGGTGAGTAACGTTCACGCTACATATTAGTCCTCAGTGTTGAGCCTGTTTAGCCAAAAAACCTTCGGGCCTATCATGCAACGAAGTTGCTTTATTGGTCCAAATAAATCCAACTTAAAGTGATGAAGGAACTGAGGGAGAAATGAAACAAATCCGAGTGAAAAGGAAGCTAGACTGTTAATCCAAAAGTTCTGAGGACCTGACTTCAAATCCCGCCATGGCAGACAATGGAAATTGAATTTAATAAAACATATCTGGATTGAAAAAGAATCTACTGATGACCATGAAACCATTCTGGTTCGATAATGTGCTTTAGGGAAGGAAATCTGCCATTCTCACCTGCTCTGGCCTATATGTGACTCCAGAGCCATAGCAATGTGGTTGACTCCCAATTGCCCTCTGAAATGGCCTTCCAAGTCACTCAGTTTCAAGGGCAACTAGGTTTGGGCAATGAATGCTGTCCCAGCCAGCGATACACATGACCCACAAGTGAACAACAAAAAAAGAAAAATTGGGTGCTGTGAGATGTCAGAATTTAAGATCTGACTGAATCAGTTGCTGAAACTGTGGAGGAAGTTGTAATCAGGGTTGCTATGTAGCGGCATTTCAGGTATCGTCAAGAGACTTCAGATTTCATTTGGAAGAACATAAATTAATTGAATAAGAGAAATAAAGTACAGGGGCTTGTAGTCCTAGGTTGGCCTGAAGCACCAGCCCTGAATGTTCTAGTCCTTACATCTTTACCATACGGCTTTCAAATGTATTCTGTCCAAGAAGACTCCATCCCCGCCACTGATCACTCATTCTCAACTCCCATTGGTCCCTCAAGTCAGGTGGCCCTCTTCTGCTGTACTATCTTAAAGAGACAGACACCACAATCGGTACAAGGACAGTATCTTCCCACAGCAAAGGAAAACATCTCAAAGTCTCTTAGCTGATGCCAAAAAGCATTTTGAAGTAGTAGCTTTGCCAAATAAATTAAAAATCCATTATTGCTGGTGTGACGCACAACTAGATAAGAACAGGTATTGACCCTTCTTAAGAGAATGAGTTCTGCCTTCCTGCCACACAACAAACAAATGTGTTTCTTCAGTAACATGTGAAGTAATCGTATTATTAAATGATATCTTGAAAAGCTGGACATGATGACAAGGACAAATGTTCATCCTTAATTGGTTTATTTCATCCTTGAACCCTTAGACATTCCAGAAAATTCCATTACCTCGGGGTCAGCAAGGCTCTGTGATTTCAGCTCAGCCTGTGGCACAGGAATAAACAAAATGCAATAATTAACAGCATTTCTGTAATATTGGCCATACAATAAAACAAACACCTCAATTCTGAACAGAATTAAGTCTATCTTGACTCCCATTTCCCCCTTTATTCTTTCTCTATACTGCCATATATTTATTTTTTACTAAGAAAATTTATCTTAACTTCAACATATCTACTGTCGATCTCTAGATAATTCTATGAAAATCACTTCAAGGTTTATTTCTTTTATTCAGTTAAGGCCTCGAATGTAAAAGATTGGCCTAGTTGTATCGTTGAATTGGCAAAACTAACCTTAAGGGATCCGTGAGTGAAATGTGAGGCTGTTTGATGAAGTAATATCTTTGATTTCCAGGGACAGCCTGACTAAAATATTGGCGGCCATTTTCTACTGGCAAGAGCAGAATGTGGTGGGCCATTGGTTCACCTGCAGTGATTAACTGTCATGCCTCATGACCACTGGGTGACCACCTAACCGAAATGGCTAAACTTAATTTATTAGTCACAAATAAGACTTATATTAACACTGCGATGAAGTTACTGTGAAATTTCCCTCGTTGTCACTCTCCAGTGCCTGTTCGAGTCAACGCAGATAACCAGCACGTCTTTCAGACTGTGGGAGGAAACTGGAGCACCGCAGGAAACCCATGTAGACACGAGGAGAATGTGCAAACTCCACACAGTCAACCACAGTCAGAATTGAACCTAGGTCCCTGGCACTGTGAGACAGTATTGCTAACAACTGTGCTACTATGTCCTTTAACTAAGGACATCAGCAACTTTGAGTGAAGTTTCATGTTGCCTACAATTTAAAACTGCAGTGAACAGGCTTAGGCAGAAGATAGTTTAACTGTGGGTAGCTGTTTTCCACTGGAAGAAGGAATTTTAATTCCCTCCATTCTTACAAGAAATCTCACAAAACTTACTCACAAGTTAAGCCAAAAAGTCAATAACATTGCTTGAATGAGAGACATGTTGCCAAAGCGTTTTTATCCCTGAGCTCATCTGGATAAATGTGGGAATGCTAAATTTCAAACAATTGCACAGGTTATACTATAAGCATAAAAGCTGATTGGTCATGCTAAATTAACCCTAGTGTCAGGGGGATTAGCAGGATAAATATGAAGGGTTATAGGAATAGGGCCTGGGCGGGATTGTGGATGGTGCAAACTAGATAGTCTGAATGGCCTCTTTCTGGATTCTATGAGTTTATTCTGTGAATCTAAGAATTGTTGTCCAAGTGTTTGGTACTTTCTCTTAGTTTGTTAATCATTCCATCCCCGTGTGAGCAAGGATATTAAATTTTGCACTTAACTCACAGCCAGGATTAGAGATAAGCAGCCCCAATCCCATATCATCCAAACATGGATAATATTGAGCAAAAATAGAATTCTGTTGGATTCAGGGCTCGGGTAAATTCTGCTCGATGTTAGATGACAAAGAGTTCAGTGAGGTATTTATTTTTTTGTTGAGTTGGAGGGGGAATGCTGGTGCTCTCTATTTTGTATAATCCAGTCTGAAAGATGACAGTTCAGGAGAAAGAAATGGTGAGCAAGATTTCATGATAAAAACATTTATTAATCCTTAAAATGCTGACAAGTGCAGAGAGAGAGAGATCCAAATATCTGTAGGTTGATTGCTTTCTGTTTGTTTTTCACAAGCTGAATCAAAATGACTGCAATAAAATTACTTAAATATCAGAGCTGATGTGATAATATTCAAGGGGTAGCATGGTAGCACAGTGGTTAGCACTGCTGCCTCACAGTGCCAGGGATCTAGGTTCAATTCCCAGCTTGGGTTGCTGTCTGTCTGAAGTTTGCATGTTCTCTCCATGTCCGTGTGGATTTCCTTCGCCTGTGTCCCACAGTCTGTTTGTTAGGTGTTTTGATCTAAACAGGCACCAGAGTGTGATGACTAGGAGAATTTCACATTAAATTCATTGCACTGTTAATGTAAGCGTTACATGTGATTAATAAATAAATAGTTTAATAAATTAATAGTTACATTGATTCATTTGTTAGAATTATATTGAAACTGAATTAGTAAATAAAGTTTGTCTTACTATAAAAGTAACTTGCAACTTGTGTAACGGGCAGCACGGTAGCACAATGGTTAGCACTGTAGCATCACAGTGATAGGAATCTGGGTTCGATTCTTGGCTCAGATCACTGTCTGAGTGAATGTGGAGTTTGCACATTCTCCTTGTGTCTGCGTGAGTTTCCTCCAGGTGTCCAGTTTCCTCCCACAGTCTAAAGATGTGCAGGTTAAGTTGATTGGCCATCCTACAAAAAAATTGCCCCTTAGTGTCCTGAAATGCATAGTTAGAGGGATTAGTGGGTAAAATATGTAGGGATTTGGGAATAGGGTCTGGGAGGGATTGTGTTCGGTGCTGACTTGATGGGTCAAAGGGCCTCTTTCTGCGCGGTAATGTTCAATGATTCTTTGAAAAGGATCCCTAATTTGTCAGTGGAACCATCCCTGGAAGGAAATAACCTTTCTTCACAGTTATGCCAAAATAGAAAAATTGTTGGGGTCCAGTTTGGCTTCATAATGGAGCTCTGGTCCGGGACTCTAACACATGATACTACATTGATAAATTGTTGCTTACTGAACAATCAGATAATCATGCCACTTTTAAACTGCACTGATTACTGGAGTTGGTGAAAGCTTGGTAATATTAAAGTCTGATATTTCTTTGGAATTCAGTAAAATTTGATAACACCAATTTTAAATCCAACCGATTTATTTGATAATAAATCTGCGAGCTTTCAGCGTTTGTGCCTTCGTCAGGTGAATGAACACTTCATTCGCCTGACGAAGGCACAAACGCCGAGAGCTCGCAGATTTACTATCAAATAATTCAGCTGGATTTAAAATTGGTGTTGTCAAATTTTACTGAGTTTACCCCAGTCCAACGCTGGCATCTCTACATCATTTCTTTGGAGGTCAAACAATGATCTCTTGGGGAAAAAAATTGGCACAGATTATTAACATACACACCACCTTATCTCCACAATCATGTAGGCTACTGTTCGTTTTGTCCAAGAGAAGTGGATTGTGCAAATGTCTGAACATGTGCACTTTCTGAATCATTAATAGAAGGAATAAAAATGATTGTTTTTCAATTAGCTCGTTTTATAACCTGTGCAAAAAATCTGTCAAATTATTTAAAAGTTTCTACACAAATCTAATTGCTCAGGTAGAGTTTTGTTTGTCTGATATGGAGACATCTGCCTGTGAGGACATATTTAATTGCTGGATCCAGGCAGCTCCAAGAGAAAGCTTCTGGCTTCAACAATATTTTTACACCTCCACGTGGTGAGCTAATCATCAACTGAGTCTTGGACTGAGTCTTGTAGCTGTTCACTTTAGTTCCTAACTTCAATAGTTAGATCTGGCACATCTTCTATTCATCTACCTTGACCTCAACGACCCTGCCCACCTATGTCTCTCATTCTACTGCAATAGAAGCCCAATAAACATCATCTAGTAATGCAGCAATTGCCTCAGTAGTGTTGCAACGCTGCTTGAGCTGATAGACATCTGTCAGGTCCAAAGTGAGAGGGGAGTAAGTTTCGGGGAGATGTGCTGGGAACGTTTTTTACACAGAGGGGATGGATGCCTGGAACTTGTTGCCAGTGAGGTGGTGGAAGCAGGCATATTAACAATGTTCAAGGTGTATCTTGATAGACGCATGAACGAGAGACAAACAGAAAGAAAGAACACCTATTGGTGCAGGCTTGGTGGGCTAAAGAGCTTGTTCCTGTGCTGCATTCTTTCTTGTTCTTCTTAGTCAAAGACTGATTCCAATATCACTTAAAGAGATATACTGGGTTTTAATTGCTTTGTATAAATGCTTATGTTGTTAGAATCCTAATTTCTTAAAGAAAATGATTCAGGAAGTGCATATGTTCAGTTATTTGCACAAGCCACTTTTCTTGGACAAAATGAATGATAGCTTGTATGATTGTGGAGATGAGATGGTGTGTATGGTTAATAATCTATGCCAGCTTTTCTCCCAGGAGGTCACTGTCTAATCTCCAAAGAAATACCAAACTTTAGTATTGAGTACTCAGCCATTTGAGGTTTTGGCTGGAATTCTCTGATATCAAAAAGCCCACTACCGCTGCCAGAGAGAATGGAGAATTTGGCGGTCAGCCGAGGCTCCATTCACTGCAGCAGGACAGGAGAATCCCAACCGTGGGCGAGGCTGGAGAATTCCCAACCATTATGTAGATTTTGCAGCACGTAAACAAGCTAAACAGTCGATGGGAACGTTCATGATCCACTTGAACCTCCTACCACTCTATTTATTTCATCTCATCTTATCAATATATCCTTCTATTCCATTCACCTTTGTATATTTATTTAGCTTCTCCTTTAATGGATCTATTTATTCATCGCAACCGTTCCACATGGTATCAGATTTGATTGTCTCTCCGGATAGTCAAGTAAAGTACTGGAAACAACTTCAAAACTCTATCAAATGCCTGCCTCCATATTCAGGGTTAGGGTGGAAAAAGTTAACCAGGGCTTTTTGCCCCTGATTGCTATCCATATAACCTCAGTGGATATAGATGCTTTCATTTCTCTTTGCCTTGTCTGCCTTGTGCACTACTGTCATCTGTTTCCATTGTGAGGTTTTTCCTGGGACAGATCACTAACCTTTAACTAAAGGCTTATAGCTTGAGGGAGCACCACTCTACATCAAGCATGGTTCATCAGGGCTCTCTCCCACTCTTACCGCCAGCCATTGACCTGTTGGAAGGATTTTGCAGGTTCATACTCAACTCTGTTGCCACGTTATTAACACACCTTCCTTAGTCATCAGGTCCTAGAATGGAAATCGAATCTACAACTTCTGTCTCAAAGGCAGGGACACTATGCCATTGTGACTTGAGCCCTCCTGGATGGGCGTTACAGCAACACAAATTTAAAATAACATCACTATTTTGGGAAATAATAATGCTCCAATGTAGTGTAAGAATCATTAATAAGTTAATAAGATAATAAGAGCCAAGTTAAGACATAAAAATAGGAAATGCTGAGAATACCTAGCACACAGTGGGACAGTGGTTAGCACTGCTGTCTCACAGTGCCAAGGACCTGAGTTTGATTCCCGGTCTGTGCTCAATCTGCAGGTTCTCCCCATGTCTGCATGAGTTTTCTCTGGCTGCTCCAGTTTCCCTCTACAACTTGAAAGTTGTGCTGGTTAAGGTGCGTTAGTCATGCTAAATTCTCCTTCAGTTTACCTGAACAGGCACCAGAGTGTGGCAACAAAGGGATTTTCACAGTAACTTCATTACAGTGTTAATGTAAGCTTATTTGTGACACTAATAAATAAACTCGTTTTTAGGTTTGGTTGAGTTTTGAGGAAATGTCATCAACCTGAAACGTTAAATTCATTCTCTGTTCACGGATGTGGAGATGCTTTTATTTCAGATTAACAATAGAAGCAACATTTTGTTTTTGTATAAGTGTGAGTGGCGTCTGCTGTGTTTTTATCTCTCGTCCTATACATCCGGTCTTTGGATAAGAAGAGAGGTCTATTTGATCATAATGCAAACGAAAATTGATTCCCAGTTGAACAGGGTATAGACCAAAGATGTCATAGTCTTCCTGGGGGAATCAAAGGAAAGAAAGTGGTTAATATAAACTGAAATATTAATATCTGTATTGGTATTGTTTAAAATTTATTCTTGTTGCATTAGTACCTTGACAGTATACCTGAATTGAGAGAAGAATGGAGCAGTTGATAATATTGATTTAAATAATATTCCTCCTGATGTTCTTTGCAGGTAAGTTAAAAAATGCATTCTTGAGGGACTTGCTGCTTTTCCACAAACAGTGTAAGGAATTCTCCATCTTACATCTCTCATGGGATCAAGAGATATAGGTTTTAGGCACCGAGATTTTGTGGGACATGAGGATAAAAGATGAGGATAAAGTTCTGTAATTTCCTTAAATCGAATAAAAGCTCAGGCTAGAGTTACAAAGGAGGAATTTTGTGCTTGAGCTGTTTGCTCAGCTTTGAACCAGACTATAACCAACAACCAGAGACTAACAGAACATTGCCATTTTGTTAGAGTAATCTTTACTAATACAGTGCATTTCTGGTCTTTGTGCTTCTTTCAGAGAGCAGTAGGAACTGGAGCATCAGATCTCACTGACATTGGCCGTAGCTTAACTCTACTTCCTCACATGGGATGTATCACACTCATCTGGTCACAGTGCAGAGGACTACTATTTTCACTACTCTGAAGGAATGCTTGTCAGCATTGCCTACAACATCTCACTGTGATTTTAAGTTTGTATGATTTTAAGTTTGTTGAACAACACATGATTTTTTTTTCTTCATCAATCCTATCAAACCTTCAATCATCACAATGATATCATGTTGACATGGCATGTTGACACAGTGTTTAGCACTGCTGCCTCACACCAGCAGGGATCTGAGCTCAATTCCAACCTTGGGTCACTGTCTGTGTGGTGTTTGCACATTCTCCCTGGTTCTGCGTGGGTTTCCTCCGGGTGCTTCGGTTTCCTCCCACAGCCAAAGATGTGTGGGTTAGGTTGATTGGCCATGCTAAATTAATCTTAGTGTCAGGGGGATTAGCAGGGTAAATATGAGGTTAAGAGAATAGTGTCTGGGTGGAATTGTGTTCAGTGCAAACTCGATGGACCGAATGGTCTCCTTCTGCACTGTAGGGATTCTATGATTCTATATGGTTCCATGCAGGTAAATGAGAGCCATCATATTATAGGATGTTTAATGTTAACTTTTAGTGACATAGATGTCCATTGAAGTAACAAAGGCTCAACATTGTTCACCTCCTCAAAAGGCAACTTGAAGCTAGATGCACAAGCCTGAAACCTCTGAGGATTTGGAATGAAGAAGATGGTGTAACCTGTCTCACCTACCTAACCTGCCAACCAGATTCCAAACCTTGGGGTCAAGGCTATTAACATAGTAAGGTGAGTACATCACTGGCATCCACTCTAAGATTTCTGCCCTCTGATGGCACAGCGGAGACTTAACAAGGCCCAGAAAATATTCCTGAAACTTCCTCTGCTCTCAAAGGAGCAAGTGTGCATCTTTGGAAAGATTTCCCTTTATCACCTTTTTCCAAGTAAAGGCTTTACAGGCCTCAATGGAATTCCCAGGCTAGCTTGGGAATCTTTCCCTGTCCCATTCCTACTCCACTGGCCCAGCCATTCCCTTTTAAGCCCCTGCCCAACACTGAATTCCAAAATGGAATATAAAAAAAAACTACAAGAAAGGTATGGAATTCACCTTCTCCCCAACCTCCACTCCCTCTGCAACCACCAATGCAAACCACCCCCTCAAATTCCTGGCAGTCAGCTGTGCAAATTCCGTTTCCCACCCTAATGAAGCTTGGGGGTTCCGATTGTGCTGGCCACGCTTGTCTTCAGGCTTAAGTGCAAGAATTACGGATCAAGTGTATTAAATGTCACAAGCTGGATTCTTGTTGACAAAATGGGGCAGGGTGAGTCTGTGAGTGACATTCCAAAATGAAGACTTGCGCTTCAGCTGCAGTCTGAAATGTCTTCGATATTTTCTTACTGACGCAAATAAAATGTTGGCAATTAAAGTGTGAAACATAAATAATCCGGTAGTTAATTATGCTTTTCAGACAAAAGCATGCCTTTCGTACACGATTATTGAATAAAGATTACCTCGTTTATATTTGAGCTGAACTCCAGGAAATATCCTATTTCCCCCCACCCCCCCTCCAAAGTGACCGAGCGATATTGATTTCTTCCTGTGCTAATCTACACTTCCATTCCCTCTCACTCTTCATAAATCTTCACAGCTACAGGCGAGCCAATAGTATGGGGGCATTCTATTCAGCTGGCTAATCCTCTCAGTTCGCTGTAGGCTGTTGCCACATTCGGTGACATGCCTGCAGTGGACACCAGAATGGCTGGGAATTCCACAAAACACTTAAAATATTGCGAACTTAAAATCGTCTATCTGTTGTTTAAAAAGGATCACATGACATTACACAACGTTCGTGCTTTGTGCATTTGTAATCAGGAATTCTATTTCTGTCAGGTAACCATGATTAAGCATCCTGCTGGTATAATTTGCTATATTAATTCTCATTCTCTGCAGGTCGAAGGTCCCAAGCCAAACTGCATTGCCAAGTGACAAAGGTCATCTGGATTGGGTGAATAACTGAACCTTCAGAAAAGACGTTTCCAGTACAGCTAGAAATAAGTAACTTTACTATTCCAAACACACTTTGATATTCATAGCACCCTTACATTGATCATTTTAAGAGCAGAATTCATTGGATAATGCTGGCTGGAATCTTTCCACTGTCTACACCAGTGAGATTTTCCCATCCCACTGCAGTAAACTGAGGTTTGTCGAATTCTCCAACCTCACTGCAGCGAGAGCATGGTGTGCAAATGGCAGATAAGACAGTGCTTCCATTTGATGGTTATGTAACCGTCTTCATAGAATCCATAGAATCCCCATAGTGCAGAAGGAGGCCATTCAGCCCATCGAGTCTGCACCAATCACAATTCCACCCATGCCCTATTCCCGTAACTCCTCATACTTACCCTGCTAATCCCCCCGGCACTAGGGTTAATTTAGAATGGCCAGTTAACCTAACCTGCACATCTTTGGACTGTGGAGGAAATCAGAGCACCCGGAGAAAACCCATGCAGAGAATGTGCAAAGTCCACACAGACTATTAATCGGGGCTAGAATTGAACCCGGGTCACTGACGCTGAAAGGCAGCAGTGCGAACCACTATGCCACTGTGCCATGACTTGGGTAAATCACTCCTACTTGCATAAATTTGTAAATATATACATTAAATCTAATTTTGCATTATCCTTGCCATTGGACTTATAACTTGGCAAGTGATGTCTGGAAAGGGGCTTTTGCCACATTGCTGATGAAGTAAAGATAGGAGCAATTCCAAGGAATTTATCAGCCAGAGGTGCAAAGTTTAGGTTTGTAACTACTTGTAGAAATGGGCTTCAGCAAGGCTGAATAAGAGATAGATACTTCGGGTAGCACATCCTCCCCTGCAAATCTTCAAAGAATAAGCATGAGGGGATACACTGTCAGCACAGAATTGACCTGGGGTCACCTGTCAGGGGAGAAAGCTATAGGCAATTGTTGAGAACTCCCTGTGGTGCATCATAAATAAGTTATCATAGTGCTGTGGATGTATGTAAAGGTGAGAAAACATGGTCTGCTTTCATGAACACCTTCTCATAACAGGCATCCTGCATCAGCCTCTGGTTTTACTTAACCCTTTAACACGTTAGTTGCATTCTGCTAACCCTTTTGGAGTTCTTATTTAGTCAGACAAAGTTTAAAGTCAACAGAAATTGTGTACATTGCATTTTTCATTTCTCTTTTGAGTTACATTTCTTTGGTGGCTATAATGGTAAACTAATGATAGACTTACAGTGCACAGGGGGAATCTGTCCTGTCTTTACAGAATTCTCATTCTGCAAAACTAAAATGTGTGTGAATTCTATTTAAAGATGAAGTCATGTTTATTGAAGGATCTGTGAAAAATGAGCTGAAGAAAGTGAATGGATGAGGAGAGGGTAGGGGTAATGTCAAGGTTTTTACGCATAACTTGACTTACATATAATAACAGAATGCTGCTTGTTAATGCACGATGAAATATCTGAGTGATACCTGCAGCTAATGACTCTTGGAAAGTGAGTAAAGTCATTATCACATGATATGGATTTTCTGACTTTACCCAGCATCAACGTGAAAATCTCTGTCCTGTTGCAATGCAGTATTTTTTTTTGCTATGATGGAGGATATTATTTTCTAACCAATAGCCATGATGCTTTGGACAGCTGTCACAATTTGTATTACAATCAAGCTCTGACAGAATTCACTGTCTCCAAATTTGAAGAATGTATCTTGGAGAGTTGTATTCAAACAGTTTGTGATCCTGATGAACAGATGCCAACATTAAAATATCCAGGGCTGCAAATCAACTCTGTGGGGTGGCACAGTGGCAGTAGGGCCACGTAGTGGCACAGTGGTTAGCACTACTGTCTCACAGTGCTAGGGGCCCAGGTTCAATTCCGGCTTGGGTCACTGACTGTGCCAAGTCTACACGTTCTCCTCATGTCTGTGTGGGTTTCCTCTGGGTGCACCAGTTTTCTCCTACTGTGCAAAGATGTGCGGGTTAGGTGGATGGGCCATGCTGAGTTGTCCCTAAGTGTCAGGGGGACTGGAAGGGTGAATATGTGGAGCTAGGGGGCTGGGGTGGGATTGTTGTCAGTGCAGGTTCAGTGGGCTGAATGGCTTCCTTCTGCATTGTAGGGAATGTATGATTCTTTTGTCACTTTTACTATGTTGACAATGGATGAAATTGACGTTAAAGAACTGGGCAGATCCAGTATTGGCCTCCTGGCGAGGAATCTTCCTTCTCTCCCTTCCTCTCCAGAAAGGACAGAGTTCAGCTTGAGTACAGTTACATAGCAACCCGCCAAAATGTGTTACCTCATTCAAGTAGCCATTTTTCCTCTTGGTGTTGGGACAGTGGCCCTGGTTTTCAATGCACTTTCTCTTATTGTGCTGCCTGTGCAACTTGGATAGGTCTATGGCGGAACCTACGTTTTCGGCGAAGTTAGAGCAGAGCTACAACAAAAAGCGCAAGGAAATTTGGGGTGCCACAGTGGCATAGTGGTTAGCACTACTGCCTCATAATGCCAAGGACCTGGCTTCAATTCTGGCCTTGGGTCACTGTCTGGGTGGAGTTTGCAAGTTCTCCCATGTCCTGCAGGTGGTCTGGTTTCTTCCTACGGTCCAAAGGTGTGCGGGTTAGGTTGATTGGCTATGCTAAATTGGCCCTTAGTGTCAGAGGGTATTAGCAAGGTAATATGTGGAGTTATGGGAATAGGGTCTGAGTGGGATTGTGGTCAGTACGGACTCGATTGCCCAAATGGCTGCCTTCTGTACTGTAAGGATTCTATGATTCTATGAAATTCTGAGCTAGTTGATGACAGAAACCAGACACTGTCCTCCCCTGACAATCTCAGATTACATGCTGGGAAAGGATAAACAGAATTGGGAACACTGGCGGATTGTCATTCTATCTTTTCCCCTCTGAATAGTGAGATCATTGGCCAGAATTCTCTGCACCAGGATGGAATTATCCAGTCCTATCGCTGGAAATCTGGCTGAGTGTGAAGTTCTCCATTCTTGCTGGCAGTGGCAGCAGGGTCTGCAAATTCCTGCTATTATAATTTTGTTCTGCTTGTAATCAACTGACTTGGATCAGAGTTAACATTTTGCTGACTGGATTCCATTCAGCGCAGTGCATTTACTGTCTGGCCAGTTGGGTTGGCTGAAAGGTTGCTCCTTTTAATTATTTTTGCCTTTCAAAGATATATCATTTTTAAAGATAACATTGAGTTTGGGATCCCATTATTGTCTTGGACAGATGGCATCCAGGAAAATTATTCTTAAAATTCATGTAATTGGATGGAAAGTGGGTGAAGTTTTATTTCAGATATACAATCATAGAATTCCTACAGTACACAAGAAACCATGCAGCCCATCAATCTGCACCAACTTTCTGACAGAGCGTTTTACCCAGGTCCTATCACCCCACACATTTATCATAGTTAGTTCATCCAACTTACACATCTTGGGACACTAAGAGGAAATTTAGAATAGTCAATCCACCTAACCTGCAAATTTTTGGAATGTGGGAGGAAACTGGAGCACCAGGAGGAAACCCATGAGGAAAATGTGCAAACTTCATACAGACGCCCAAGATTGGAATCGAACCTGGGTCCCTGGAGGTGTAAGGCAGCAGTGCCAACCACCATGCCACCATGCTGTCTCACTTCCCCGCTTTCTCTGCAGACATTGTCCAAGTGATTATTTATTTAACTGTTAGGAGGAAAACCTTCCTTCCCTTTGCCTTAACTGTAAATTCAAGGCTTTGCTGAAATTGCACAGGCAAATGAGACAGGCAGATCTCAGGCCCAAGAGTTGGTGAGGATATTGACATGCTCGACCTGGTTGTTTCCAGGAGTCTTCTCACTGAAGACCTCTTTGCCTGCTTACAAGTTAAATTAAGAGTGTTCCAGAATAGAGACAAATTGTAGGACATCCACTCTGTCTCGATCAGGACCCAAACATGTATTTGACATCCACTACACAAAGTAGAGGTGTAGTGGCCACTACAAAGATAGATGTGGTCTCCACCATTGGGCTCTATCCCAAGCAGGAGAGAGCCTGGACAATCCTCATCACCAACACAAGCAGGAAGCTTCAACACCTGGGAAGTGAAAAGTGTGATGGAGGTGACAATTAATGTGAAAATTAATTATTTTCGCTCCATCATCAGGCATGGTCCAGATGTTGACCCTGAGATTGTAACCCAATAAATTTTGGATCCTTTGCTTCTCTTCCTATAAGGAAGCAACCCCATTATATTTACACTTTACAGCAAAATATAGAACATAAGACAAGAGCCAGAAAATACTGTTAAATCCATTGAGCATGATCTGTTGTTTAAGTTGCACCGATATTTAGTGGAAAAGTAGTTTGAAACACTCTGGCAGCTTACAGAAGGAGTTCTGTTCATGAATGTTCACATGATTATGTAGGCTCCACTCCCCCCACTGGCCACATATCCCCACCCCAAGTAGTTTTTAAACTCAGTTTTACATGGCACTGAAATTATACGGCACAGTGTCAGATCAAACAGTCAGAGAATGCCTTTCCCGAGATGGTCTCATGCTACTTCTTTTCAGTGCCAGTCAAGAAGAACCAGACGATGTTGGGAGCACTGGAACTGTGACAATGTAGCTGTACCCTGAATTCAAAGTTCCAGAGACATCTTGGAGTATTTCGCCTTCCTTCTGACCTGACGACTTTTACGAATGTGCCATAGAAAGCATTCTTCCCAGATGTATCAGAGCTTGGGTATGATTCCTGCTCTGCGTAAGATCATAAAAAACAAAAGGTTGCAAATGTAGCCCGATCCATTATGCAAACCGGCCTCCCATCCATTGATTCCCGCTGCCTCGACAAAGCAGGCAGCATAATTAAGGACCCCAGATACCCCGGACATTCTATCTTCCACCTTCTTGCATCGGGAAAATAATACAAAAGCCTGAGGTCACATACCAGCTTATTCAAGAACGGCTTCTTGTCTGCTGCCGTCAGATTTTTGAATGGATGTACCTTGTATTAAGTTTATCTTTCTGTACACCTTAGCTATGACTATAACACTACATTCTGCACTCTCTCGTTTCCTTGCCTATGAACAATATAGTCTGTATAGTGTGCAAGAAACAATACTTTTCATATATATTGTCACAATACATAATAAATGTATATATACAATAATAATAAATCAAATTCAATCAGCAGCAATTGTATCCCTGTATTCCTAATAGAGTCCAGCTTCCCTTTAGAACAACGAAACCAAATTGTTATACATTCTGTTTAATGGGAGGCTACTTCAGAAGTTGGACTCCTTGACACTCAGTGTAATTATTTACTTAGAATGAGATTCCCATCTCTCTGGGCAATTACCATATTCCTTTGTTCATTGTACCTGGTGAAGAATGAGGGAACTTGCACTTCACTAATTATTTATTTCCTGGAGTATTAGTCACAGAATCAACATTCACCAGGGCAGAGATTGCCATGAATCGATTATAAGGCATGAGTCAAAGGGAATGTGAACTTAAAAACCCAGAAAATAGTGGAAGTTGTCTCAGCTACTATTGGAATACATAGAACATCAATACTTCATGACTCTAAGCTTCATTTTGTCTTGCTGTTAATTTTTAAGCAGCCCACCTTAAAGTAGTGACTGTAGATCAGGAGATCATGGCATGAATATTTTGCACCATGTGGTTGACAACACTGTCCCACGGATTGGCCAGAAAGCATCAAAAGTATTGGCTCAACAAAGGTGTAGGTTGCAATTAATGATATGATCTTGTCACAACCTGTCAGCAATAAAAGAGGACTGTGATTATCTCAAACTATGAAGGATAAATTGGCTGTTTAAGACGTCACCACTCTTGAAAATCCATCAGACATCAGAAAAGGATGTACAATTTCCCCAAAATGAGAGGAAAAGCATTATTTCCACCGGAGTTTTATCAGATGGTATATCTGATGCAGTAAGCTTTATTTCAACTGAATAACCATACAAAAAATGATTCATTTGTGTTTTGAAGGGACCCCACATCTTGGACTGTCATCATTCCCAGGCAAGTTAGACTTTTTATTATTCATTTGTGAGACATGGATGTCGCTGGCTAACCAGCATTTATTGCCCATCCCTAGTTGCCTTTTAGAAGAGACCTTCTTGAATTGCCGCAGTCCATGTTCTGTGGGTTGACTCACAATGTCATTAGAGGGGGAATTCCAGTTTTTGACCCAGCAACTGTGAAGGAATGGCAATATATTTTCAAGTCAGGATGGTGAGTGACTTGAAGGGAAACTTGCAGGCGTCGATGTTAAGCTAATGCATCAGATTAGGCAGCTAGGTCAGGTGACCAAAGAGGCTTTCTTTTTCAAAATCTTCGCCTTTTAAAAGCTTTTGCTGTTTTTCCCTGCAATTCCAACTAATTGCGAAGTCCGTGCATCCTTCAAAGGAGCAGCACTCCAAAAGCTAGTGGATTTTGCTACCAAATAAACCTGTTGGACTTTAACTTTGTGTTGTGAGACTTCTTACTGTGTTTATTCCAGTCAAACGCTGGCATCTCCACATCATTATTGCCTCTCGTAGCAGACATCATAAGAAGCATGGTACCTAGATGTGAAGAAAGAAAGATAAAAAATTGTGAACCCTGAAAATGATACAGAGAAAACACCGAGAACAGTTTCAAATCTGCAAAAAAAGCTGCTGAGGAAAGGGACGAAAAGAAGAGCTGCAAGTAAATAGTGAATGAGCTCAATAAATTTTTCCATCCCATCTCCAGTGATGTTTGATAGTAATATGTGGCAAAACTGACAGTTTTTCCACTTATAATGGCAAAAATATGAGATTGCAACAAGCCTGAATTGATAAGGATAATCAAACTTTTAACACTGCTGGGAAGGCACTTTTACAAAGTGTATATCACTCTGAATCTAACTGATGAGCAAAGGAAAGAGACAACAGGGATTTTGAATGCACATTTTAAACCCACAGGTAAATGTTACATATGAACGTAATGTATTCAGCACCAGAGTTCAAAGTGAAAACAAGCCCATTGAATAGTTTTGCAGCTAGCATAATCATGTGAATCCCGACAGTAAAGTGATGATCTGATTAAAGACAGATTAGTCTTTGGCATCCAAGCCACTTTGGTGAGAGCAAGTCCACTGAAAGATGAGGAACTGATGTTAAAGGAAACAAAAGATACGTGTTGAAATGTGGAATTTGTGAATTATCAGCCAAAGCATATATATGGAAAACCAGGGGTTACATTATTCAGACAATCCAAGCTGAAAAAATGGAGTTAATACAGCCAAAGGCAGGTGCAAATACCACAGAGGACACTATGCACAGGAAAAATTGCCCAGTATGGAGAAAATGGTGTTTAATTGCAAGAATAAGAATCATTTCACATACAAATGTTTACAGATAGTTATTGGAGGTCTATCAGCAGATGAGTCTGATAAAGAACTACACATAAACACAACAGATTAGTTCAGTCAGGTCTAAAGGCGACAAATGTTTTGTGACTTGTCAGCGTGAGGGACAGCATCAAGTGTACAAGAAGTTTCAGATAGACACTGGTGTGTCATGCAACAATATGATCTTCACAGATTTCTACAAAGTAGTCAACGTTGTGATTTGCAAATTAAGCACTCAAAGATAAGTTTGAAGATTTATAATGGCACAATACACATACCATGAGGACTGAATAGTCTGACAGCCCAATGCAATGGCAAGAAAGGAGACGTTGACTTCCAGAGATGGCTTGCAAAGGCCACTCATTTCAGTTGCCACTCACTATTGGCCACCAGTGGGATTTTCTGGTCCTGCTGATGTCTATGGCATTTTGCATGGCTCAGTACTCTTGCCATCAGGGAATCTGTCATGGGGACTGGAAAATCCCACCAGCAGGAAGGGCTGGAAAATCCTGCCTATTGAATCTTGGTGGAGTTCAGATAACTAAGTTTCACACAGAAGCATCTTGGCCTGGGTTGGGTGACAGGCACAGCACTGCGCCCTCTGACCTGGGCACTCCCTTTACATTACACCATAAAGGAAGATGACTCCGCACTCATTCCAATGCGAAATGGGGAAGTGTAATACAAAACATGATGTGGAACTTCTTAAGTTCAATCTGTTAGATACATTTTTTTCACAAAAAGTGAGTTCAGTGCATTGGAACGCTATTTCTCACAAGATCCCTCCAGGTCCTGCACCATCCTGACTTGGAAATAATTATTCCTTACCGTCAGTGGGTCGAAATCCTGGAACACTAATAGCACTGTGGGATGTACCTGCACTATGCAGCCTACAGTATCTCAAGAAGATGGCTCGGCAATATCTTCTCAAGGGCAATTAGAGATGGGCAATAAATGCTGGCCTTGCTAGTGATGCCCATATCCTGTAAACAAATATTAAATAAAATTATTCCTGGAACTGACTGTCAATGCTGTCTAAAGGAAAAGAAGATGATTCTGATTCTTAATGCTATTCAAACACTAAATTTTGCTTTTGAATGATAAATTGAGCTATCATAGAGTAGAATAGAATCCCTACAATGAAGATGGAGGCCCTTTGGCCCATCCAACCTGCACTGACAACAATCCCACCCAGGCCCTATCCAGCAACCCCACACATTTATCCTGCTAGTCCCACTACATTAAGGGTGGGGTTTTACAACCTCACTCATCCTGCAACTGTAAAATCCTGCCTGAGATCAACAGACATTTCCATGGTCTGCCCCTCACCCGCTCAGATTTCCGTGGTGGACAAGATGGTAAAATTCTAGCCTAAGGGGCAATCTAGCATGGCCAATCCACCTAACCTGCACATCTTTGGAATAAGGGGGGAAACCCATGCAGACGTGGGGGTGAATGTTCAAGGTCCACAAAATCAGATGGCGGTGCAGTGGTTAGCACCGCTGCTAACACCTTGAAACAATGCTGCTTGTTCATAAGAGTTGAGGGTTTCCTGCTTACATTCTACACAGGGGACGATACGGTAGCACAGTGATTAACACTGCTGCTTCAGAGCACCACAGATCTGGGTTCAATTCCTGACTTGGGTCACTGTCTGTGAGCACATTCTCCCTGTGTCTACATGCTGATTAGGCGCATTGACCCAAATAGGCACCAGAGTGTGGCAACTAGGGAAATTTCACAGTAACTTCATTGCAGTGTTAATGTAAGCCTTGTGACCAATAAATAAACTTTAATGGCACTAGAGCCATATTTGGCACATTGTTTACCTTGGGACACTTATGACTGTGGTAAGGTAGAAAGTAAGACACTTTATTGGCATCTCCATTAAAACAACAAAGGGATATTGTGCTAGCACATGCGGACTAAAATCAAACCATTCCTAAGTTCCATGACAGCATCAGAAACTTAAAACTAAAGGATTAAATTAGACGGAGTACTTGCAAACAGAAGAATTTCCAAGAATTGAGCCAATTCAGAGAAAGAGTATAATCGGAAATTCAAAAAAAGAGTCAATCTGAGTGCAAGAATTGAGAAGCTTTCTACCGCTTTTCAACAAGTTAAGAAGTGTTGAGTTATTAATTGGATACCTTTCAAAAGTCAAACTTCAGGCCACTGCTGTACTGGAGCTTGAAAGGTTTCTTTTTGAAACAGACTTCAATGGAAAGGATCAAGTAATGGTTTCAAGAAGATTAATAAAAGAAAATGGTCGGGGACTGCTGATGGCTTTACGGAGTAAATTGTAGTCAACAATAGAATGGACGTTAAGAAAGTGTTGGCCCCACAGCAGCAGGACCATGTGGCATGTATCTAAAAGTAACACAATAAATTTTGATGGACCTAGGAGCTCTAATGGTGCAGAATTCTTCGAACAAGGGGGCCATAACAAAGGGCTAGGATTTACCAATTGCTGATTTCAACCTTGAAAACAGATCAGAACTGTAGCCATGAGAATCATTGGCCTGTTTGGTGACAAGTGGTGTACCTCAGGGGTCTGTTTTGGGACCCCTGCTGTTTGTAATTTTTATAAATGATCTGGATGATGGTATTGAAGGATGGATTAGTAAATTTGCAGATGACACTAAAGTCGGTGGAGTGGTAGATAGTGAAGAGGGGTGTTATAGTTTGCAGAGTGACTTGGACAAGTTGCAGAGCTGGGTCGAGAGGTGGCAAATGGAGTTTAATGTGGAAAAATGTGAGGTAATGCACTTTGGCAGGAATAATAAATGTGTAGAGTATAGGGCTAATGGTAGGATTCTTAATAGTGTTGATGAACAGAGGGATCTTGGTGTATTTGTGCATAGATCCCTGAAAGTAGGCAGTCAAGTCGATAAGGTTGTTAAGAAGGCATATGGAGTCTTAGCTTTTATTGGTAGGGGGATTGAATTTCGGAGCCGCAACGTCATGTTGCAACTGTACAAAACTCTAGTGCGGCCGCACTTGGAGTATTGTGTGCAGTTCTGGTCCCCACATTATAAGAAAGATGTGGAGGCATTGGAGAGGGTACAGAGGAGGTTTACCAGGATGTTGCCTGGTATGGAGGGCAGGTCTTATGAAGAGAGGCTGAGGGATTTGAGGTTGTTTTCGTTAGAAAGGAGGCGGCTAAGAGGGGACCTAATCGAAACATATAAGATGATTAGAGGTTTAGATAGGGTGGACAGTGATAGCCTTTTTCCTAGGATGGAGAAAGCTAGCACGAGGGGACACAGCTTTAAATTAAGGGGTGATAGTTATAGGACGGATATCAGAGGTAGGTTCTTTACCCAAAGGGTGGTTAGGGAGTGGAATGCCCTGCCTGCGGCAGTTGTAGATGCGCCAAGTTTGGTGGCGTTTAAGAGGTTAGTTGATAAGTATATGGAAGAGAAGGGAATGGTTTAGTTTGGAGGGGCATTGCTTTTTATATTGGTCGGCGCAACATCGAAGGCCGAAGGGCCTGTTCTGTGCTGTAATGTTCTATGTTCTATGTTCTATGGTGGCAGCCACATGTGAAGAAACAACAGAATTTATTATCAACAAAATATCAAAACCACCTCTGGGTTACAAAGAAAGACTAGGTAAATTGGGACTGTTAGAACATAGAACATAGAACATTACAGCGCAGAACAGGCCCTTCGGCCTTTGATGTTGCGCCGACCAATTAACAAAAAGCAATGACCCTCTAACCTAAACCATTCCCTTTTCGTCCATAAACTTATTTACTAACCTCTTAAATGCCACTAAACTTGGGGTATCTACAACTGCAGCAGGCAGGGTATTCCATACCCTTACCACCCTCTGGGTAAAGAACCTACCTCTGACATCCATCCTATAACTACCACCCCTTAATTTAAAGCTATGTGTCCTCGTGCTAGCTTTCTCCATCCTAGGAAAAAGGCTATCACTGTCCACCCTATCTAAAGTGTTTTCTTTAGAAAGACAGGGACTGAGAGGAGATCTAATAGAGGTGTACAAGATTATGAAGGGTATAGATAGAGTAAACAGTGGTAAGTTTTTTTCTGGGTTGGAATCAAATATCATGAGGGGCCACAGGCTTAGGGTGAGGGGGCCAAGGTATAATTTGGATGTTAGAGGGAGGTTTTTCACACACAGAGGGTTGTGGAGGTATAGAATGCACTGCCAAGTAAGGTGGTGGAGGCAGGCACGCTGAAGTTGTTTAAGAGATACTTAGATAGGCACATGAGTGAAATAGGGATGGAGGGATATAGTAGACTGATTTAAATAAGAATCATGAGGCTTGGGACGTTCCTGGGAATTGCATAAGTTGCGCATGTTGTTGACATATTTCTCTTTTATCCTACAGGTATTTCGGTCTGTCTTGTTGTTCCACAGGGGGCATATACGCGATGGGTCGTGAGAGGACTGCTCTTGGATTTTTTCGAGAGTGGCTTATTGCTTCATGTTATTAGTGTATGCTTAAACTGGACCAGTTGATGGGCGACACGACAGCTCAGTGACTATCACTGTTGCTGTGCAGATACAAGGATTTGGGCCAGTATCTGTGGGAGTTTGCGCATTCTCCCCGTGCTTGCGTGGATTTTCTCCGGGTGCTCCGGTTTCCACTCACATCCCAAAGATGTGCTCTTAGGCTGATTGGTGAAACAAATTGTCCCTTAATTGTCTCCTCAAATTGGCTGCAATGCAGATTTCAGTAAACATAGACAAGGGTCATGAGTAGAAGTGGGAACATTAAAATGGCAGAGCGAGCTCATTGGGTCAAAGGGCCTGTTTCCAGTACTGTTTCGTTCTTTGTTCTCTGTTCTAATGCTGTCAATTTGGATTGATGAAAGACAGGTTGACGGGTTTTTTAAGAATTCTTTGAGTTTCCAACGGAGATGGATGATTTTTTTGGATTCAAAATAAGGTGAAGGGAATTGGAATTGGCACCGAGATGAAGCTGAAAATAGCCATGTGGAGTTAAATGAGGAAGCAAATTCCATAACCTGAATAGACTTTACTCTTTTAAATCAGTTTCTGTTTATTTATTTCCACACTAACAAGTTGCTTGCCTTGATTTTTCTTTCTTTTTATCTCTTGGCATGTGGACATCATTGGCATTTGTTAACCATCCCTAGTTGTCCACAAGAAAGCGTTGAGGGTTATTATCTTCATCAAGGGAAAACAGTGGCGTAGTCATATTGTCATTGGATTCGTAATTCAGAGACCCGGAACAAGATCCAGGGATAAAAGTAAAATACTGTGGATACTGGAATCTGAAGCAAAAACTGCTGGAAAATCTCTGCAGGTCTGACAGTATCTATGGAGAGAGAATAGAGCCAATGTTTCAAGAGTGGATGATCTGTCGTCAAAGTTGACAAACAGTTATGTAGACTCGCAAGATCCAGGGACTTGAGTTCAAATCCCATCACGGCAAATGGTGTAGCTTGAATTCAATTAAAATCTGCAATTAGAAAGTCTTATGATGACCATAATGTCCTTTAGGGAAGGAAATCTGCCACTCTTACCTGGTCTGGTCTACATGTGACTCCAGACCTACAGTTGGTCAAAAGCCCTCTGGAATGGTGGGCAGTTAGGGATGGGCAATAACTTCCGGCCCAGCCAGCGGCGCTCATTAATCATAAAATGAATAATGAAAACCACCGTAATCCATGCACCATCATAGAATGAAAGAATCCCTACAGTGCAGAAGGAGGCCATTTGGCCCATTGAATCTGCACCAACTCTGACAGAACCAACCATATTTACCCTGCTAATCCCCCTAATTTACATATCTTTGCACACAAAGGGACAATTTAACATGGCAAATTCACCTCACTTGCATATCTTTGGACTGTGGGAGGCACCCGGAAGAAACCTGCACAGACACTAACAGAACATGCGACTCTGCACAGATAGTGACCCAAGCTGGGAATTGAACCTGGCCCCTTTGAGGCTAACCACTGTGCCACCGTGCAGCTCCCGGTGATGATTCAATGCAGTGAAGACTCCCCCATGATATTACTAAATATGAAGTTCCAAGATTTTGACCCACTGACATTGAAAGAATACTTGTGTACATCCAAGCCAGGAGAGTGTGTATTGGAGAGGTTGGTATTTCCATGTTATTGTTAATTTAGGTGGCCGGGTTGGGAGTTACTGCCAAAGACACTTTGATGCAATTGCTGTAATACTTCTTGTAAATCGTAGGCATTATATCAACAGTATACCCGGGATGGATGAGGTACCAATCAATTGGACTGTTTTGACCTGGATGATGTTGAACTTACTCTTTACTTGCCTGGAAAAGTATAGTTGTACCCTTCCAGCAAGTAAAGAATATTCCATCACACTCTTAATTTGTATTGAGGTGGTGGGGAGACTTTGAGGCATCAGGAGGTGTCCCACCATTGAGCACAGTGTCTGATCTAATCTAGTAGCCATGGCATTTATGTATTGGATGTAGTTCAGTTTCTGATCATTGGTAAACCTGAATAGTGGAGTAATCATGGAGTAATTGAATCATCCTTAGAATGTTAATAGGAGGTGTTTGGCCTTTTCCTGGCAATTTTATCACACGAGTGTTATTTGTCAATTATCAACTTCAAAAAGGTCTTCCTGTCTGCAGGCATGTGCCATATATTCACCTGAAGAATGGGTGGCACGGTGGCACAGTGGTTAGCACTGCTATGTTAAAGTGCCAAAGACCTGGGTTCAATTCCTGGTTTGGGTCACTTTCTGTGTAGAATTTGCAGGTTCTCCCCCGTGTCTGTGTGGGTTTCCTCCAACTGCCCTGGTTTCCTCCCATGCTCCAAAGATGTGCGGGTTAGGCTGATTAGTGTCAGGGGGACTAATAGGGTAAATATGTGGGGTATGGGGATAGCACCTGTGTGGGATTGTGATCAGTGCAGTCTCGATGGGCTAAGTGGCTTCCTTCTGCATTGTCTATGATTCTATGTTCAGCCATGTTAAATGCACAGGGTTACTGGGATAGGGCAGAGGGGACTTTTTCAGAGAGTCGATGCAGACTCAATGAGCCAGATGGCCTCTTTCTGCATGGAGGGATTCCATGGTTCTATTGTTTAATGCCTTCTTTCAGACAATTAAGGAAAGGAAGATTGTTCACTCTTTTGTACAGATGCGCTCTTCAGAACCATCAAGCTTTGCTTAAGAGGCAGCCAGCATTTTCTCTGTAGGATTTACTCATTCATTTATATACCTTATTCCATTGATCGCATGTCTGAAAGATACCATTGAAAGACTTGAGATGTGCTTTAATAGTACATCCTATTGGTTGGCCAGTTACCAGTGACCTTATTCAGTCAATATCCATAACAAATTAATTTGTGGTATTCAGCCGGGTGTTCCAGAAGAAAGTCTGGTCAGTTACAATGGAAAGGTTGTTATATGCAAACGTTTTTATGACTCTTAAGTATCCACTTTAATTGCAACATCAGTGAGATTGATACTCTCAAGTCTCTACTGCATTACCTTAGTTAATTGTATTTTCATTTGTTTTGTACATTATTTTATCAGTAATATTTGATTATGTTCCAACGAATGTGTAGATTTTCTATTTTATTACGATTTAACTTGCCATGGTTCTAATCAGAATTTGAATTGCATTTTGATCTTATTCGTTGTTCATAAAATTATCTTTTTTCTTTTCTCTATCAGCTTTGAAAAGAGGAAGCTATGGTTTTGTTTTAATTCATTCATGGGATGTGTCCATCACTGGCTGGGCCAGCTTTTATTGTCCACTCCTAACTTCCCTTACTAAGCCATTACAAAGGGCATTTAAGAGTCAACCACATTGCTATGGATGTAGAGTCACATGTAAGGATGATAGATTTCCTTCCCTAAAGGACGTTAGTGAACCAGATAGGTTCTTACGACAATCGTCATCATTTTTTGATTCCAGATTTTTATTGAATTCAAATTTCACCATAGATTCTGTAGAATCCCTACATGCAGAAAGAGGCCACTCAGCCCATCGGGGTTGCATCAACCCTCCAGAAGAACATTCCACCAGAACCTCCCCTCTGCCCTATCTCCCATACCCCGTGCAATTACCATATCTAATCCATCTAATTTATCTATCTTTGGATACAATTTAGCCACCTGCCATGGTGGGATTTGAACTCAGACCCCATTAGCCTGGGTGTCTAGATTACTAGTCCAATGAAAATACCATTGTGTCATCACCTCCTCAAGAAATCCATGGTGGCGTTTATTTTGGAAATGTGAAAACAATCTAATACTAAGATCATTGATAGACGGCTATAAGGTAGTATGTGCAGAAATCACAGAGTATTTTAATGATGTTTGAACAGTGCTGGTTGCTGCATTAACAAACATACACCTGCGTTTTGAAAGTAAAAAGTTATTCAGTTAAGTTCTGTGCTATCATGACAACAGTTTTCTCTGGTGCATTATAGAACACCTTTCTGATGGCCTTGTCCTTGTTGGATGTGTGATCTCAGGGAACAGATCTGCATAGCAGATCCTTTGTAAAATCTTAGACAGTTCACAAACCAAACTGAGGTTAGTGAAGGTCAAAAGGAAACCTCCAATGGAGGGAATCAGACCTCAGACATGTGAAGATCACACAATCGTTGAAGACCTGTCATTTCAAACCCAGGTCTTCAATGTAAGGGCTCCTCAGTCCAGCCAGCCACAGCTGCTTGAGCCATAACCTTCCTGCCATCATAATGTCTGTTAGCACAGAGCAGAGGAGGTTTATTTCACACTAAATTTGCATTTCTGAATTCCGTAACTGTGGTGACTTCAGCCAGGCTAATAAAATTGGTTTAGAATCGTAGAAACCCTACAGTGCAGAAAGAGGCCATTTGGCCCATCGAGTCTGTGCTGACCACAATCCCACCCAGGCCTGATCCCCATGTCCCCCTACATATTTACCCGCTAATCCTTCCAACCTACACATCTCAGGACACCAAGAAGCAATTTTAGCACAGCCAATCAACCTAATCCACACATTTTTGGACTGTGGAAGAAAACCGGAGCACCTGGAGGAAATCCACACAGACACGAGGAGAATGCCCTTTTTTATAAACTCCTAAGTAAATCCCAATTTTGGCCCATATCCCTCTATACCATCGTAAACATGTAACCATCTAAATACTTTTTAAAAGACAATATTGTACCTGCCTCTACTACTACCTCTGGCAGCTTGTTCCAGACACTTACCACATCTGTATGAAAAAATTGCCCTTCTGGGCACTTTTGTACCTCCCCCCTCCCCTTAAACCTATGCCCTCTAGTTTTACACTCCCCTACACTTGGGAAAAGATATTGACTATCTACCTTGTCTATGCTCTTCATTATTTTATAGACCTCTATAAAGTCACCCCTCAGCTTTCTACACTCCAGAGAAAAAAGTCCCAGTCTATTCAGCCTCTCTTTATAACTCAATCCATTATTGAATAAATTATCAAGGAAGAACCAAACAATGGATGGTGGTAAGAATGGAGTGGATGTATTTTAAGAGTGGATTGAAGGTTAGGTGGATAAGTGATGCTAAATAATGAAAACAGAAAAAAAGGCCTTTATTTACCTACATTATTTAGCATCATAATATCTAAAGAATTAGGTCAAGTTACACTAATTCTTATTATTCAGCTGTTGTGATGAGTGGAATAATTTATTTCAGCGAATGATATTTTTCAACATTTTTAGAATTTATTTTTGCAGTTTAATTCCAAATGATCTAGAGCAGTAATCCAGCAAATGTAAAGTAATTGATACCCAAGTGAAAGGTTGCTGTGGACTACAGTAATTGGATCAAAGAATTTGTAGTATATAGAAATGAGCTGGAGGAAAATATGAGTGGTCTGTTTAGTATGTTTGCAGAAGACATGAAGATTGGTGGAGTTGCTGATTGTGCTGGAGATTGTCAGGGGATACAACAAGATGCAGATAGATTAGAAACTTGGGCACAGAAATAGCAGCTGGAGTTTAATCTGGATAAATTGCAAGGTGATACATTTTGGAGGATCAAATTTGGGTGTGAATTACACTGTAAATGGCAGAACCCTTAGGAACATTAACATTCAGAGGGATCTGGGTGTGAAAGTCCGCAGTTCCCTAAAAGTGAAGCACAGGTGGCCAAGATGATTAAGAAGTCATTTGGTATGTTTGACTTCATTGGCCAAGGCATTGAGATCAAGAGTTGGCAAATCACGTTGTACTATATAAACCTTGGTTTGGCCTCATTTGGAGTACTGTGTGTAGTTCAGGTCGCCACATCACCAGAAGAGCATGGAAGCTTTGGTGAGAGTGCAAAGAAGGTTCACCAGGATGTTGCCAGATCTCAAGGCCATTGGTTATGAGAGAGGTTGAATAAACTAGGATTGTTTTCACTGGAAAAATGGAGGTTGTGGGGAGACCTGATAGAGGTCTACAAAATTATGAGAGGCAGAGACAGGTTGGATAGTCAAAGGCTTTTTCCGAAGGACCACTTGTTCAAGCTGAAAGGAGCAATATTTAAGGGAGATGTGTGGGGGATGCTTTTCCACATAGAGAATGGTGGGTACCGTGAACGGGCTGCCAGAAGAAGTGATGAAAGCAGCAACATTTAAGAGGTCTTGATGGATACATGAATAGGGAGGGAATAGAGAGTTACAGCCAAAGTAAGAGCAGAAGGTCTATTTTTGTTTCATTAGGGCATCATGATTGGCACAGGCTTGGAGGGCCAAAGAACCTGTTCCTGTGTTTTCTTTGTTCTTTGTTCTTGGGTCCTACAGTAACTCAAGCATTGTCTGTGCCATTTCATGTATGCCATCAGTGTACGGTAGCAGTTACTGGGGTAGATTGATGTTGAGATGACCAAATCTGTACAATGTAAGTTCAAGGATGACTATGAACATTCTTTAAAGCTTTGGCACAACTGCACGCAATATTGATTTTGGCTGTGGTCACCATACCCATGAAAGATGAAGCAGAAAGGATTCAGGCTGTAACGAGGGTATGTGGTTTCAGATCATTGAGCTATGAAGGAAGCTCAATCTCATTCTCATTGGAAATGAAGATTGAGTGGATAAGAATCAAGTTTTCAAAATCATGATCTATAGTGTGGATATGAGAAGGCAGTTGGTACAGGATGGAGGTAATCATAGGTTTCAAACAACCTAGAGCTAAACGTAATATAAAGAATGGCTTTTCAGCAGTAGAATTGCTCATTTATGGACAGGACTACCAGCTGGTACAGTGAATGTTAATTTTGAAGCATTTAGAATAAGGCAAGTTATATCCTCGCATCTTCTGGATCAAAAGAGAGTAATTGGATATAGTTTTTGAATGAGAGGACAATGTTCTCAGTTCAAGTTGAAAGAGGATTTAAATAATGGGGCTTAGTGTATGATGTAGAGTGTAATTTTATCTTTCTGTGCTCTTTGCTTTTTGTAATTTCAGCTTGAGGTAAGTAATTGGGCGCAAAGACACAGCTGCACTCTCACTTTCAATGATGTGATCTTATTGTTTTACTTTCTAATCAGCCAGGAGTGTTTTATCTTTCCTTCACTAAGTTCTTATACATTTTCTTCTTTTTTCCAATGTGTCAAGATGTGGCAGAAAGGATCTGAGTTTCGTCAGGACTTCTACACAAGTAAGGAACCTCGAAACAAGATCTGCTTGAAGTCACATTTTCACATCAAAAAATGTCTGAAGTGATTTTTTTTTAACTAAAAGTTGTGGAGCAGACTCTTCAAGAGCTATTTATAAGGTTAATTATTTTTACTTCTCTACCTATGTTCATTTATTAGATATCCCCAAAATATTCGGGCTGAGTAAGCATTAGAGTAATGGAATTTTTGTTTGAATTTGAACAAATATTACAACAATTTTAAATAACAATACTGATCACAGAAAGAAGTCATAAAGTGGACCTTTAAGATTACAGTGAATAATTTGTCCTCAAATTTTTCTATTGGATTGCATTTACTAATTTATTCATTTGAATGCCTCAATCACCCAGTAAAAGCCATTTCAGTTTTGGGTTACAGATTCTTATTCCACTTGAATACTGAAATTACACTGTTGTTGTAGAATAATTTAATATATTCCTGTTAAGCTTCTCTAGCTGTTAATTTGATGTTCATTTGTTTGATTTTGGGCAGCATGGAGGCACAATGGTTAACACTGCTGCCTCATAGTGCCAGGGACCTGGGGCCAATTCCTGGCTTGGGTCACTGTCCGTGTGGACTCAGCATATTCTCCCCATGTCTGTGTGGATTTCCTTTGATTGCTCTAGTTTCCTCCTACAGTCCAAAAGACGTGCTGATTAGGTGAAATGGCCATGCTAAATTCCCTCTCGGTGTGCACGAACAGGTGCAGGAGTGTGGTGACTAGAGAATTTTCACAGAAACTTTATTGCACTGTTAATGTAAGCCTGCTTGTGACACTAATGAATTTTTAAAAAACCAAATTGGCGAATGGTTTGGCAGAGAAAAGGATTTGTTGCAAATATGTCAAGTTAATACTCATAACGTTACCCTGTGTAATCTCTAGCCTTTTGTTACTAACTCTTCTACCCATGAGCAGCTGTCACAAGGTAAATTTGTCTGGGATATCTTCCATTTGGACATTATATTCTTATGTTCTCTCTCTTCCTTTAAAATGTTCCTTAAAACCTCTTTGGCCATGCTTTTGATCACCTCAACCAATTTTTGGTGTGGAGGCAAATTTTTGCTTAGTAATGTTTCTGTAGAGAGGTTTGGGATGTTTTCACCACGGTGAATATGCTATATTATAACATTGCAACTGAAATTAGAGTTCAAAAGTACTTCATTGGCTTTCAAATGCTTTGAGTTGTCCTGGGGTCATGAAAAACATATAGATGCGTATGGTTTCATCACCAAATGTATGTTGTTGCTGGGTAAGGTTATGAGGGAGAAAGGAAAAGCTAAGTTAGGCTTGAGTGGAATATTAAGAACTGGTTAGCTTAAATAGTCTGTTCGATGCTGAATATTCTACATCATTCTGCAGATACAGTAAAAGAAGTATTAAAGATTCTAATTGTTATAACTACACAGACATTTGTAGCAAACAAGTCAAAATTCAACAACATGCGCAACATGGTGACACAATGGTTAGCACTACTACCTTATAGTATCAGGGGCCTGGGTTTCATTTTCGGCTTGGATCACTGTCTGTATAGAGTCTGCATGTTCTCCCTGTGTCTGTATGAGTTTCCTCCAAGTCCTCCAGTTTCCTCCCACAGTCCAAACGATGCACTGGTCAGATGCATTGGCCATGCTAAATTCTTCCCCAGTGTACTCAAACAGGCATCAGAGCGTAGTGATTCGGGGATTTTCACAGTAACTTTATTGCAGTGTTGATGTAAATTTACATGTTGCACTAATAAATAAAGATTTATAAGATAATCATTAAAATCCAAGTTACAGGATGACATATTAGTGGTATGTTCTTATACTTAAAGATTTGTTTTCATTAAAGAACCCAGAATAATTTGGCATTATGAAAATGCTGTATTGGTCTGTCAAATTCTATGTTAGCACAACAGCTTTTATAGGCTAGTGACGTATTTTCTTCAAGGTTATTTTTATTATTAAAGTCTTATTTCTGCTTACATTTAATTTGTAATTGATTTTTCAAAGAAATCATCCTTTTCAAATGGACTTCAACAAGAGGGCGATATAGTAGCACAGTGGTTAGCACCGCTTCTTCACAGCTCCAGAGGCCTGGATTCGATTCCCGGCTCGGATCACTGTCTGTGTGGAGTTTGCATATTCACCTTGTGTCTGCTTGGGTTTCCTCTGGGTGCTCTGGTCTCCTCCCACGGTCCAAAGATCTGCGGATTAGGTTGATTGGCCATGATAAAATTGTCCTTTAGTGTCCTGAGATGCGTAGGTTAGAGGGATAAGTGGTAAATGTGTAGGGATATGGGAGTAGGGCCTGGGTGAGGTTGTGGCCCTTTCTGCATTGTGAGGTTTCTGTGATTCTGTGAACATGACATGAACTTACGAAGTAAGGGATGTTAGAAATATTAAAGGAATGAGATGTTAGAAATAAAAAGTGCTGTTAAAATGGTGGCGTGGGCTCGTTGGACTGAAGGGCCTATTTCCCGTGCTATGTTGTTCTTTGTTCTTTGTTCAGTTAATGGTTTGATAAGGTTAAAGCTGCTTTTTAATAAGTTACTAATGTTGTCCATTGAAGCTGATCATAAATTTCTGAAACAGTCCGAATTGCATTAACTGGACCAGCCCAAGTTTTGCAAAGAGAAATAGAGTAAAATAAGATCTGTAATCTACACTACACTGAATCTTTGTCATCAGTGAAAAATCTCACTTTCTGAGACCACCAAAAGTGGCAAAAGCATTGATTCAGGACGAGTCAGCAAAGCAATGCTTGGTAAATAACTCACAGCCACTGTTTACAATTGCCAAGAGCGTGGACGTTATATACCTCAGAGTCCTTGAAGCACTGAAGGCAAACAGTGGCATTAGTAAAGTACACTGCATCCTCTGTTTCCGAATCACTAACATTATATACTTTCACTTTTGGGCAATTGATTTTGTGAGCATGTAAGTACGTTCATGCATAAAGGAATGGGTGATGATAAATGCATGTCGATTGTTAATATACTTGAGATTTCAGCCACTTTGCAATTTGTAATCCCGTAATTTTTTTTATTCAATTGTGGGACATGGACATCACTGGAAGGTCAGCATTTATTGCCCATCCCTACTCACCCGTGAGAAGGTGGTGGTGAGCTGCCTTCTTGAAATGCTATTCTGCATGTACTGTGGGTTGACCCACAATGTCGTTAGGGAGGGAATTAAGGATTTTGACACAGCGACTGCGAAGGAACGGTGAGACATTTCCAAGTCAGGATGGTAAGTGGCTTGGAAGAGAACTTGCAGGTGTTCCCATGTATCTGCTGCGCTCATCCTTCTAGATGGAAGTGGTTGTGGATTTGAAAGGTGCTGTCTAAGGATGTTTGATGAATTCCTGCAGTGCGAAGGGAATGGATGTTTGTGGATGGGGTGCCAGTCAAGCAGACTGCTTTGTCCTGGATGCTGTCAAGTTTCTTGAGTGTTGTTGGAGCTGTCCCAATCCAGGCAAGTTGTGGAGTATTCCATCACACTCCTGGCTTATGCCTTGTAGAGGTAAATATGTGTGGTTTAGAAGATAAAAGCAAGTTGTGAATTGACCAAATAAGGGTCTGAAATTTACTCCTTTGTACCAAGAGGGAACAGAAAATTGGAATGCTGATTCCTGTGTTTTTCTGTCTTGTAGGTACCTGAGGTGAATATAAAAGATCTCAGGACTCCCAATCGGGGCAAAGGAATTTTCTCAGTGCCCTGGTTAATATTTGTCCCCCAACCAGTGTAAAATCTTAACTATGTTGTGGGTTTTACACAGAAAGAAAAGACTTGGTTGGCACTCTTGGATTCAAATTAACATGGCAGGTTTTATTGAAGAGCTGCTCTTTGCTCTGCATCAGGATACAAAACTGGAAGTAAAATAGTGGCCATAGCACCCTAATGACATCAGCATCAAATCACATGATCAGCTCTTAAAGCAACCTGCAGTCTTTTTAAATATAAAACAACTAGTACTACCATTAAAAACAGATATACAGTCCCTTACATCACCATTGCTTGTCTCAATATTCCCAGTGCATATTAGCTACCACATTCACCCTGTTAATTTTAGTGACCATGCTTGAAAATAATAAATTGTAATGAAATGTTGCAGGGTAATTCTCAGTGTGCAAAAGGTATATGTACATAGCATCCCTGTCCTTAATGATCATGTTAAAATATAGACACATTGATCAAAAATGTTTACTTGCACATACAATAATACTGCAGGTCAGGTTATACCTTATAATAACAACACTTCCATCATTTAAATTTTGCTCAGTTTTCATGAATACAGATAAAAGCAAAATACTGTGGATGCTGGAATACGAAACAAAATCAGAAAATGCTGGAGAAACTTAGCAGATCCGACAGCACCTGTGGGGAGAGAATAAAGCCAATGTTTTGAGTCTGAATGACCCTTTGTCAGAACTCCGATAAAAGGTCATCCTGAATTGAAATGTTGACTCTATTCTCTCTCCACAGATGCTGTCAGATCTGCTGAGTTTCTCCAGCATTTTCTGTTTTTGTTATGAATACTTAAAATGGTTTAAGCATGAATTCCAATTCAACAGGACATTTGCAACCCAGTTTCAATACTATATTTGCTTTTGCACTCAGGTCTTTTCAAAATGTACTGGAACATCTCTCCACTAACGTGTATATAAAGAGAGAAAATCCTCAATACATCTGATCATAATTAAATTACAATATTAACTCAACTGTCAATAGAATGTCATTATACTACCCTACCCAGCTGATCTGGTCCATATACACTATCATACCTCAACTAGAAATTCTTTCAGCTCTGTTATTTAGTCTTTAAACTCTCCAAATTTCTATTGTTCTCCTACTTTAATACTCTCCTTAAAGCAAATCTCAGTCCAGTATTTTCGATATCTTTCCTTATGTCTCCCTCCATACGTAGCTCGATGTGAAATATTGTTTGGATGCTATCCTGCAAGTTCTTCAAGGCACCTTATTACTTTAAGGGTGAGATATATTTTATTTATTTATGGAACATGGGCATCGCTGGCAGGCCAACATTTATTGCCCATCCCTAGTTGCCTGAAGGCAGTTGAGAGTCAACCACATTGCTGTGGCTCTGGAGTCACTTGTTGGCCAGACCAGGTAAGGATGTCAGATTTCCTTCCTTAAAGGACATTGGTGAACCAGATGGATTTTTCCCACAGTGGACATTGGTTTTATAGTCATTCTTAACTCCAGATAATTTTTATTGAATTCAAATTCCACCATCTACTGTGGCAGGATTCGGACCCAGGTTCCCAGAACATTAACTTGGTTTCTGGATTAATAGTCAAACGATAATACCACTAGGCTCCTAACATTGTTGCATTTGAACACCTCCAATTGTAATTTCATCCACCGAAATGGATAGATGTAATCTAGGATATACTTGTGTTGGTGAAAAGATCGAGCATATGTTTCGCTTTTCATCGGAATGTATTTACTGTTCCATCACAGTTGAATTATTTATCTCCCTTGCGAAAGCCAGTAGTTTTTGCATTGTGATAAGATCTGAAAAGATTCCAATGACAAATAAATAGAAATCTCTTGCCAAATGATCTTAAAAATCATATGTTGGGTTACTGTCACAAAAAACAGCTGCAGCACAACAAGAGATCTTTCTCACAGAGACCCAAGCAAACTGATTGACTATGTCATATCATGGACAGCAGAGTGACGCAGTGGTTAGCTGCCTCACAGCGCCAGTGTCCCAGGTTCGATCCCCAGCTTGGGTCAGTGTTTGTGTGGAATCTGCATGTTCTCCCCGTGTCTATGTGGATTTCCTTGAGGTGCTCCTGTTTCCCCCCGGCATCCAAAGATGTATGGGTTAGGTGGATTGGCCACGCTAAATTGCCCCTTAGTGTCAGGGGACAAGCTATGGTAAATCATGGGGTTATGGGGATAGGTCTGGGTGGGATCGTGGTCGGTGCAGACTTGATGGGCCAAATGGCCTCCTTTTGCACTCTAGGATTCTATGATTATTCCAATTGTTTCTCTCTCCTGAAGCATGATGGTACATAAAATGTCACTTTGCTTTGTTTTTTATATCTAATTGAAAATGTCATGAAAGAATTTTTGTGAGACTTCCTGGAGAGTATGAATGGTTATTTAAGACACTCCTTAAAGCAAATCTCAGTCCAGCATTTTGACTACCTTTCGTAATATTTTCCTCTGTATGTGGCTTGATGTGAAATGTCGTTTGCATATTATCCTGCAAGTTCCTTAAGGCGCCTTACTACTATATATAATTCATTTTATTTATTCATGGCACATGGGCATTGCCAGCTGGAGAATATGAATGGGTATGATATATGTGTTTTTAAATTCCCAGTAGTTGGAAGGTTTAACAAGGGTTTGTGCTTCCGATCTGTTGAGGTTTTAATGAGGATGCAGGAAATTCAAAACGGATTTCTGCCAAGCTTCAGCAAAACAATGACACCTCATCAACCCAACATGGACATGAGGAGAGCAAGATCCTGCCCTGATGTTGGAAACCACTTGTTTTTACATCTGCCAGATCTCACGCTTTCACCCACCACAAATCCTAACAAACGCGGTGATGTAAGTGATTCCGCCTCGAATTTCAGTGAGACTGGTTGATTCACATTATGGGTGTATCATTGAGAAATCCATGGACTTTGTCTCAGTCGCATCTGTCATTTATTGCATAGTGTGGTACGTTCAACCACAGTTTGCTTGTTAACTCCCATGTACCTCACAATAACCTGAATGATAGAATACAAAGATAGATATTGACAACTTTCTGACAATGCATAATATATAATTATTTGTTCAAAACCCATGGAAGCTTTTGGCTTTAATCACTGGGCCAGTGTCTTAAGTCTCAAACTTTGTCTACTTTAAGCAAAACATTACTGGCCCCAGCTAAATCTTACCAAAAAAACTTGGGGGTGGGATTTTATGACCTCGTTCAAGCAAGAACGGAAATTCCCGCCCAAGGCTAACGGACATTTCCATTGAATGCCCCTAGCCGGCTCTGATTCTTTGGGAGACGGGTGGTCAAATTCTGGCGGAGGGGCTCTGGCCTCAGATCATAACACTTGCATTTATTAATGCTACATCTAAACAGTTGCAAAGAAAGCACATTGCTCTTAGGTATTGACTGGAGTTCTCCAATCTTGCTCGCAGCTGGAATTCTCCAGTCTCGCTGCAGTGAATGAGCGCCAAATTTTCCAATCTCACTGGCAGTGGTAGCTGGGTGTAGGAGATGAGAGAGTTCTGGTCTGTGTTCTGACCTCGAAAATTTAACACATGACTGACTCATATCAGCGGTACTTCATTATCTGCATCAAACATGAGCATATCACCTCTGTTAACCCTTTCCATGATAGGAATGGAGTCCCAGTTGGTCAGATAAGTTTAAGATGGCAGTTTTTCTTTGCAGAACATTTGTAGACCATCTGATTTTCCCAAAAAAATCCAACGATACCCTTGTGATTAGAGCTGTGTTCACATTAGAGGTGTAACAATATGTAACCAAGCCATTAATTCCTAGAAGTGACACTACAGAAGAAATTGTTCAGACTAAAATGTGTACATCTTTCATACCTGTTGTTATAAATCAAAACACAAATTGACCATTGCTGGATAATTCCAAATGTACGACAAATCAAACTTCCTGTACTTGCTGAGTTTGGTTTCCTAGCAACAAGCATATCCAGACAGCCTTGAAACCCTAAGGACGAGGTCAAGGAGAATGGTCAGCTTAATACTTCCTTTGATTGAAAGGCACTGGCTCTGGAAAATATGTAATGCATCTTTAGGTTTACAGACTGTTGCAGAAAAAAGACAAACCCTTCTGCAGCAGCTTCAGAGAAAGGTCAATTTGAATAAATGACAGATACATGCAACAGTACCGATAATAAAAGCTCACCACACTAATATCTAATATCTCTTCCCATCTTTTATAAATCACATCTTCAATCTCATCACATTTTGGTTCGCTTTCGGGAATGATTGTGCTGCAATCTCGAATGCCGATGACATTGAGAAGTAAATGTGTTCTAAAAATGACATTGCTGCTTCCCAGCACTTTATAAGATGCCCCATTTTATGGTGGCACAGTGGTTAACACTGCTGCTTCACAACACCAGGGACCCAGATTCAATTCTGGCCTCGAATGTCTGTGCAGAGTCTGCATGCTCTCCCCATGTCTGTGTGGGTTTCCTCCAGCTGCTCCAGTTTCCTCCCACAGTCCAAAGATGTGTAAATTAGGTTGATTGGCCAACCTAAATTGCCTCTTAGAGTCAGGGTGATTACAGAGGAAATATGTGGGGTTACGGGGATAGAAGCATGGTAGGGTTGTTAGTAGTGCAGTCTCGATGGACCAAATGGCCTCCTTCTGCATTGTGGGGATTCTATGAACATTTTTCTTCATCATTTGGATATCCATGAGCGATGTAGCTCGCTCTCTTAATCGGCCAAAGTAAGCTGTGTCAGTGGCTGAATTTTTTCCATGACATCTTTTAACAGGCTAAACCTACCAGCCGGTCATGTGTCCTCTCAACAGTAAAACCAACAACTCACAAAATCATTTTTTGTAAAAGTGGAAAACCGCACCACAGTTCAGCAGTAACTTAACAAAAGTGAGCTGGATTCCCTGCGTCCCACATTCAGAAAACCCATCAATATATTCTTGTTCTGCACCATTTCAACGCAGTCATTACCCATTTAAAATAAACAAGTCAGCAAGCTATTAAAGTAATGTCGACAGTCATTTGTGCAAAGCATTAACGGTTGTATTAAAATAGCACACAGAAGAAATGGAATCCAAAGCAGCTGATGTTCCAGACTAAGTGCCTTCATGGGAATGAAAGATTGAAAATTGACTACCTGAAGATTTGGTGACATACCATCTTGGTGGCCTGAAGGCTACAAAGACTTAAGAGTTTCACCCAAAAAGCAAAGAGCCAGACCATATTTTGGGGTTGACTGATTTATGATTCCCAACACAAACAACTGCATTTTTAAAAGCTGCACCTAGGTGTTATGTTGACTATTGCTGCATGTGGAAATTGCTCAATTGCTGAATAATATGTAATATCCAGGAACACGTTTGCGCTATGACTTCCACGGTGAATCAAATTAGCAAACATATACACATTCAAACATATTTTACAAAATATTAGCGAACGTGTTAGTATTTATAGCATGCCACATGGAAGCAACAGCACTATACTGTCATGCAATGTGTTTATTTACAATGAAGATGAACCCTGACAGGATCTATTGAGTGAAAGGCAATCTAATGGCCTTATTTTCATTTGTAGGTTCTTTTTGACCTTCATTGCAAATAGAGGGCAGTCAGAATTCCTGGTTTTGTAATGCTTTAAAATTAGTTCTGCTTGTCTGAAAAGCTTAGCTTTCCAGCTTCTTTGGACAGCTCCAATGCAACTGGTATAAAAGCCCATTTGTGCCCAAATAGACAAGGTTACAAACTCAGAGATCATGCGCACTTCACGGTTCTCCGTCTATCTGCAGAGATTTAAACAAGTAGCTGCTTATTTAGTTGTAGGATAGAGCATTCTCTGCCCTCACCTGCCAACCACCCACTCCCGCTCCAATTGTCACCTCCTACCTTCAACTACCATGATGGATCAGGGAACAATATCTATCTGCAGTATAAATACTACCAATTGGTTCAGCAAATCAGAAGGAAGAAATATTGAAACCTCAGAAAAAATGAAATGGGAAAATGTGCCCCACCAAGCAGTTCCTTTCACCACTGTGTATCCTAATATGGAATCCTCACAGACAAATATCTGAATGTATAGAATCAAAAGCCAATGCTTTTGAATTTATCTAACTTGCGCATGTTAGCTTGGATATGGGCACAGTCCTTCTGTGTATTTAGAACGTGCCTTTTATTTATTTGTTCTCAGGGTGTGGACTTCACTGCCCATTCATTGTCCATCTTTAATTGTCCTTGTAAAGATGGTTGTCAGCTGATTCCTTGAGAGGCCTTTTCAGTTGAGGTCAATCACACAGCTCTGAGCCTGCAGTTGTGTAAAGACCAGACCAGGTAAGAATTCCTTCTTGAAGAACTCCAGTGAATCTGATGTGTTTTTAACTACAATCCACTTGTTTCAAAGGCTCATGTTTTACACAATCCTGAGCCACCCCCACCCACCCCATGATGTGTTACATAGATGGAATTCCCTTCACAGCATCCCATTCACCTTAGCCTGGGCACAATTTTACAACAGCGCAGTCAGGACTTCAACAGGAAGCCCATCCTAGCCCCAATTAAGACGTGTTTGCTGGAAGGATTTTGTAGGTTGATACTTAACCTGATTGGTTGCATTATTAACACACCCTCCTTGGCCATCAAATCCTGGGGTGGGACTCAAACCCGGAACCCCTGAGTCAAAGGCAGGGATGTGACCCACTGCGCCACAAAACCTCCAGCCATTTTAGCTAGATTCCTTTAGTAATGGTCAGAACAAAAAGGCAAAAATGATTAACTGGCCCAGCCAGTTAGCTCCTTCAAAAAGCAGCTGGATAAACATGTGGTTGGAAAAAATGGAGCAGATTATAGGAATGCATATGAACTAAGATGATCCAATAATGCCTGGGACATTTTGACTATCTGCTATTGGGACTGGGGCAACTGGAAAGGGTGGGGGCATGGAAATTGATGTGGCCTGATGAGGAGGTGGATCAGGATTGAATATGAAGGGGAAAGGATTATATTATAATGTTTTCCTTGATTATACTTTGGAGGTCAGAATAGAGTTTTGAATGGACCTACCTTGTAAATTGATCTTTCTTTAAACCCTAGCTATGACTGTAACACTACATTCTGCACCTTCTCCTTTCGTTCTCTATAAACGGTATGCTTTGTCTGTATAACGCACAAGAAAGAATACTTTTCACTGTGACAATAATAAATCAAATCAAATATCTATACAGAATTTCAGGAGAGTAAGTGGAGGGTGTAGCATCCATGAAGGAGTATAATGTGTATGGACAAATACAGAGAAGATTTGATGGGCCAGACGGTTCTTTCCCATTTCATCTTTAAAACTGAACAAAATAATTTTCCTGCTTTTTTGGAGGTTAGAATTTTCACTATAACCTTTGTGACTGGAACCTCTAATGTCTTAGATCGCTGTCACAATGATTGTCTTAATTATACTATAGAGAGGGTTGCTTTCATTGGTGAAACGTTATCAAAGGTTATGCTGTAGAAAAATGCTACAAAATGAAAAGCTAGGTTTTAGTGAAAGGGTTAACATTCGGTCAGCTGGTCTGTGCTGCAGAGGTCTGAACTAACTCTGTTACACATAAAATTCTTATTGTCAAAAAGTCACTGGCTTTGTCAGCCCATTACCTCAGCGATAGCCCAGTGACAGCGATGACCATCTGGTAACAATCTTAAATTATCTAATCGAGCTACACATCAAGATCCACTCAGTATGAAGCACCGTTTCCTCTGGAGTTCAACACGGATTAAAATTCCAATATGGATCACATTGTAATGACTCACAAATTAGAGTTTAAATAATCTCGATACAACACAAGTAGATCCAATGATGTTTTACTTTCTCGCTGAGGTCAAAACCATGATGCTGTGTCCATCTGTGCAAAGTGACCTTGCGTATTGTTAGAAGATCCATTATTATCATTATATACACTTCAGAGAAGTGGCAATTTTAGGGACGGATGCTGTAATGCTGCCACTTAAGATACAGAGTGCATGCATTACTGACCTAATAAGTTAATGGTATTTGTTACTGTGGAAGCTGTTGAGAATCTAGACTTTATTGACCGAATACAAAATTATATAAATTAAGTGTGTCAACGGCAGATATCACACGTATCATAACAGTTCCATTCCAGTATTTTTACCACATCATTTAACATTAATGTTTTTTTTCTCCAGAAAAAAAGTATAGCAGCCAGCAAAGAAGGATGGGATTTTCTGGCCTCACTCACCCTGAAACCAGAAAATCCCTTCCAAGATTCACAGACATTTGCGTGGTCCGTCCCCTCGTCCGCTCCAATTCCCATGGCAATTTTTCCCATGGTAAAATTCACCCTCATTGTTTACCTGCCAGAATAGCCAGATTCTGCAAAGCACTAAGATAAACCATTTACCATATTTATTGACCGCCACAGCCCAAGCCCTTCGATAAGTTACCAAAGTAATTTCTATTTTCATTTTATCACCATCCTGAGAATATTAATGGAGAATTTCACATGCTATGTATAAGCACTGATAAATGGCTTGCTGTAATACAAAGTAATTAAGGGAACAAGGGGCCAACAGACCTGAGTCATACTGCTGGCATCTTGCCACTATAGAGCGTCTGGTGAAAGCAATGGTCCACATATCACACAAGCATTCTTAAGATCCACTGTTGTTGAAATGCCAATTACATTTTAACGTAGGCCAAGGAAAAGTGTGCTAAACATGAAATATAGAAACTATTTCAAGTTTCTTTTTCACCATTGGTTAGAGCAACAATTGAGGCACTTCCCTGATGTTCTCTGTTGTGCTGTAAAGTGTCAGCCATTGCTCAGCACTTCTGCCTCTGTTTAACATCTTGTGAATCTGAACCACCAAATCTCTCAGCTCTTCCACACCGCTTAACTTTTTACAATTCAAAGTATACTTGTTACCTTTTTTTAATAATCGAACTCCACAACGTCAAATTTACCATTTTGCTCATTCTTTTATCAATATCTCCTTGCATACGAATATACATATGAATTATGAGTAGAAGTAGGCCTTTTGGACCTTCACATTTGTTTCACCTTTCACGGCACACTGGCACAGTGGTTAGCACTGCTGCTTCACAGCGCCAGGGATTCAGGTTCAATTCCAGCCTCAGGTCACTCTCTCTGTGGAGTTTGTACATTCTCGCCTTGAATTCATGGGTTTCAGTTTCTTCCTACAGTCCAAAGATGTGTGGGTTAGGTTGATTGGCCATGATAAATTGCCCTTAGCGTCAGAAGGATTAACAGGGTAAATGTGTGGTGTTACAGAGGTAGCATCTGGGTGAGATTGTTATTGATGCAGGCTTGATGGCTGAATGGTGTCCTTCTACACCGTAAGAATTTTATGGTTCTATGTACAACAGATATCCAGCAAGCTTTACACTCTAAAAGATGCATCTTTTAACAGATATCTTTTGTAATCAAGGCTGGTCTCCTGTAAGTACTTCATTGAGCATCCAGTCACTTCTGGTGAAAGTCTGATTAATTCTCAAGGAATCTACTTCCATCTCCCTAATGATGAGAGGTGTCAAATTTGCTGTCTTTTCCCAAAACGAAACCAAAAGTAGAATTTTATGATCCCTCCACCTGTGGAATTTTCCAATCTCGCTGAAGTCAATGGACTTTTGAACAGGGTACTGCATTTACAGCCTCACCCCCACCAATAAGTCAGTGCATTGCTGTGAGGGAGCAGAGCTAACGACTGTGCCACCATGCCACCCCTAAATTGCGATGAACTCCCCGTCAGGAAATTGAACCCTGGTCTTCTGTATGACAAGCAGGGATACTAACCACTATACTAATGAGGAAGTGATGATTTGAGCTAATGTATGCATTGTACACTTGTTGCAGACACTTTCAGAGCAACAACTGAGCTGTGATAAGATGTTTTACTGCGCCGTGACGAGATGTTGATCCCCCCAATTGAAGCCCACAAGTGGAACTTCCCTGTGCTGAAGTTCCAATTATCCAATAGATATTAATATGTTCTAAAGCAATATTCTACAAATAGTTTTTGCTGGCATCCCACTTTTACCCAATGGCCATCCCCCAAAACCAGCAAAAGGAATTAGTGCCAACTTTATTGATAGTGCCTTGAAATGTTCAGCACTAACGTCTGCTCTTTCTACAGCTTTACTCTGAGTCCACACCCAGGTTCAAACAATCAAATACGGGGACTGAACTGCAGCGAGAATTTACCTAGAGAGAAAATGGAAAAAGAAAAGATCAGTAGATCCTCTGGGACCATTTTGGTGACCCATTTTTCCACATCCCGCAACCCACCTGCAGATCACAATCTCCACTTTGAAAAGCATTGCACTGAAATCAGAATTCCTTTGGTGCAGAAGCAGGCCATTTGGCCCATTGAGTCTGCACCGACTCTCTCTGATAGAGCAAGACTGGGGGCGGGATTTTCTGACCACGGCATTTTCCAGCCATGCTCACCGCAAGTTTAACGGATCTTTGCACGGTACATCCCCACTTTCAATGATTCCCATGGCTGGTAGGATGGGAAAACTCCACCTCCTATCCCCTTAACCCCATGTGTTTATGTCACTAATCCTCCAGCCTCCACATATTGGGACACTAAGGGGCAATTCGGCATGGCCAATCCACCTTGACCTGAACATCTTTGGACAGGATAGCGCTACTATACATAAAATTAGCTCAAAGCAAGTTGCACTCAGCTATCACACTCCACATTCTATTGTATTTTATTTAAATTGTAAACATATTTTTCTTTTGTTTAAATAGTTATTTGGAGTGAAAAATGTCCATGTTATGAATTATACCCAATCAGTTTTTATTTGGTCATTGGGTAGTCTTTAAATCACAGAATGCTATTAAAATAACTGATCCAATTTTTAACTGCAGTGCAAAATATGTCTTGACTGCGTGTCATTACAACCAATCATAATTTACTGTGGCTCTACTCACTTCCTCTGAATAAAAGGTGTTGCTATGGGAACCCACTTGGGCCGTGGCTATGAATGCCTTATTGTGGGATACGTGGAGCATTTTTTTGACTTAAACTTCTCAATCACAATTCTTTCCGATAAGCTGATGACTGAATGATGCTGCTGTCTGCATTTGCTCTGCACTGGAAGCTTCATCAACATTGCTTCCAATTTCCAGCCTTCACCCAGCTGTATGTGATCCATCTCTGGCTTTTCCTTGATTTCTGAATCTTTTTGCCTGATGACAGGCTGTCAATACCTATCAGAAGTCCACCGACTCCCACAGCCGCCTTGATTAGACTTCCTCCCACCCAGCTTCCCATCGGGGCAGTTTTTCCACCTCTATCATATCTGTTCTAATGATGCCGTGTCTCATACAAATGCTTCTGATATGTCTTTCCTTATCCTCAAATGAGGTTCCATCCTCAATTTGGCTCTCGGCTGTGTTCATCCCATTTCCCATAGTTCTGTCTCCACATCTTACCCCTCCTTCCAGAATCATGATGGGTCACAGTGGCAATGTGGCACAGTGGTGGCATGATGGCATTGTGATTAGCACTGCTGCTGCCTCTCAGCTCCAGGGAGTCAAGTTCAACTCTGGCTTTGCAGTGACTGTCTGTGTGGAGTCCGCACGTCCTCCCAGTGTCTGCGTGGGTTTCCTCCGGGTGCTCAGGCTCCCTCCCACACTCCAAAATGTGCAGATTAGGTTGATTGGCCAAGCTAAATTAGTGTCAGGGGATTAGTAGGGTAAATATATGAGGGTTATGGAGATGGGGGCTGGGTGGGGTTATAGTTGATGCAGACGTAATGGGCTGAATGGCCTCCTTTTGTGCTGTAGAGATTCTATGATTCTATAATGACGGGGTTTCCCTTGTCTGCACTATCCACTCCACCAGCCTCCACACTTAGTGGATTATCTACTGTCATTTCCACTACTCCTGTGTGATATCACCCTGGCGCTGCCACCCCTCTGGGATTGCCCTAATATCCCTAGGGATTGAAGCTGAACTTCCTAATCAATGCTGCGAGTGACTCAGGTATTTTTAAAAAATCACTAATGGTATTTTTCCATTTTCTTTGGACACTTTTGTTAGTTTTTGAAATGCTGGTTTGAGACTGTGCCTGGTTAGGGCACTGGGACAGGGGTTCTGTGGTAATATTTCCAGGGATATGTCCAACCAGATTCAGCCTCCCCTTCTCAGTATTCTGAAGGGATCATCCCCTTGATATCCTGCTCCATTCTTCAATCACCTTCAGCACTGTCTTCCTTTCCAACCTTTCTATTCAGCCACAAAAAATGAAACATCTGCTCCCACCTTGTCCTTTCCTGCTTACAGTGCTCCAATCACCTGTTCCGGGCAAAACAACAATATCTTTAAATTTACCAACTCCCCTACACTGGGGAGACCAAACAGATGACAGCTTTGTTGATTATATTCGTTCAGTCCATTGTATGAACCTGAGCTTCGAACAGCTTAATTCTCCACTCTCCTCCTGTTCACATCTCCGTCACCTCCTGCTCACATCGCCCTCTCCTCCTGCTCACATCTCCCTCTCCTCCTGCTCACATCACTCTCTGCCCCTGCTCACATCTCCCTCTCCTCCTGCTCACATCACTCTCTCCTCCTGCTCACATCACCCTCTCCTCCTGCTCACATCACTCTCTCCCCCTCCTGCTCACATCACTCCTCCTCCTGTTCACATCACTCTCTGCTCTGCTCACATCCTCTCCTCCTGCTCACATCACCTCTCCCCTGCTCACATCAATCTCTCCTCCTGCTCACATCCCCCTCTCCTCCTCTCACATCTCCCTCTCCTCCTGCTCACATCTCCTCTCCTCCTGCTCACATCACTCTCTCCTCCTCTCACATCTCCCTCTCCTCCTGCTCATCACCTCTCCTCCTGCTCACATCTCCCTCTCCTCCTCTCACTCACCCTCTCCTCCTGCTCACTCTCTCTCTTCCTGCTCACTCTCCTCCTGCTCACATCACCCTCTCCTCCTGCTCACATCACCTCTCCTCCTGCTCACACCCTTCCTCTGCTCACATTCCCTCTCCTCCTGCTCACATCCTCTCCTCCTGCTCACCTCACCCTGTCCTCCTGCTCACGTCTCTCTCTCCTCCTGCTCACATCTCTCTCTTGTCCTGCTCACTTCTCCCTCTCCTCCTGCTCACATCACCCTCTCCTCCTGCTCACATCACTCTCTCCTCCTGCTCACATCTCCCTCTCCTCCTGCTCACATCTCCCTCTCCTCCTGCTCACCTCACCCTGTCCTCCTGCTCACGTCTCTCTCTCCTCCTGCTCACATCTCTCTCTTGTCCTGCTCACTTCTCCCTCTCCTCCTGCTCACCTCACCCTCTCCTCCTGCTCACCTCACCCTCTCCTCCTGCTCACATTACTTTCTCCTCACTATCCTAAGCTGATCCAATAAAGATTGACAGAAGCACAAGGAACAGCACCTCATCTTTCAACTAGGCCCTTTGCAACTTTGGGGAGTCAACATACATTTCAATAACTTCAGATGACAGACAGGAGGTGCGCATAATGCCTCTGGTGTTGCTACTTTTGACTCCTTGAGATGTGTCTTCATTTTTAGTCATCCTAATATCACCCCATATCTGCTCACCTGTTATAATATTCCTACTCTCTATCTGCCATAAACCTTCCCCTCTATTCTCTACCTTACCCCCTCTTCCTCCCCCACTTTCCCCACCTCTGTGCTTCTTGTAAAAGTCATTAAATCTATAACTTCTTACAGTTCTAATGAAAAATCATTAACATTATTAACTTTGTCTCTGGTCTGAATTTTCTGATCCTCCTTCACCCCAACAGGTTTATAGGTGTGGGGGAGAATGTGGGAGGTGAAATTTTCTGAACCTCCTTCCAGGTTCCTGTCTGCATCGACCTCTCAGTGGTTTTATACTTTATATTTGGAACAGATAAGGTCTTCACTGCAAAACCCACCCTTGCCCTAACTGAGACCCTTAAATCACCAATTGATGGCCACTTAGGGTCGTTTGTTATCCCGCCTCAATACTTAGGCTGGCGAAGAGGATTGAGGATCCATGAGGGAAGGTCAGAAATGTCCAAGTTCGATCCGAGGTAGGAAAGTTGGGAGTGTCTCCGTCAGTAGCACTTTCTGAATAGGGTGCCCTCACCCCTTTAGGTCCGGTGATCTCTGGACCTCTGGATATCCCCCACCCCCTCATCCTCTCTAGGACCCAAACCCAGTCACCCTCTCCATTCACTACACTGCAGCCCTTCCCTACCGTCTCCGCACTGGGACCCCTGACACTTACCTTTTGCTCCAATTCATGGTGTCAGGCCTATTGATGCACTTCTTCTTCAGTCAACTGCAGAGTTGTTGCCACAGAGACTAGAAAACTGCCAGCCAATCACATTAGCTGGCAACTCTTTCAGGTCGGACTCCCCCTTAATGTGAGGGGCAGAAGTCCCTCTCATGCCAATCAATGTTGATTAGAATATAGATTCACAGTGGAATCACCAAGATCAGTGGGATGTTTTCTCACTGATTCTTCAGATGGCGAGAGGCAAGCCCACACCATCCGGAAAATCCTGCCCTCTCTCTCATTTTCTTTCATTCTTCCTCTTTCGCTTTCTCTCTCTCTTTCTTGCTCTGTCTCTCTTACTCGCTCTCTCTTTATCTCTCTTACTCTCTCTCATTCTCTCTCTTATTCCCTCTCTTACTTTCTCATTCTGTTTCTCTTACTCGTTCTCTCTCTCTCTCACTCACTCTCTAACACTCTCATGCTCTCCCTTTCTCTCTCTAGCACTCTCTAACACAAACTATCTCTCTCTCACTCACTCTAACACATACACTCTCTTTCTAACACTCTCTCTCACTCACTTTCACTTTCTCTCTCTATCTCACTCTCTCCAACACTCTCTCTCCCTCACTTTCATTCTTCTCACTCTCTCCACAGGTATTGCTTGCCCTGAGTACTTACAGCATTTTCTGTTTCAATGCCAGATTTCCAACACTAGCAGCATGTTGATTTTGTTTGATATTTAATACAAACTCCACTAGATAAACGCATGAAACATGAGGCATGGATGCTACCTTGGTCACTTCGGAAGAAACTTTCCGCACAAGTTCTAGACAACGCGGCACAGGGCTGGTTTTAGGTGCTTGTATTTGGCATCAATAACTTCAAAATGGGTGCTCTCTGTGACACAAAACTTCAGCCATGTTGGTGCATTCGAAAGGAGAGAGAGGTTACACCCTTCTCAACATTTAATTGGAAAGTGCATGTTCTACATTCTCACCTTCATCAGTGATTGAGGAAGCAAAGCGATACATTTTTATCTCGGTGACTGATGTGGATTGAGAGAGGACACATTGAGTTTTCAGTGTGTAACTGGAGTGGGTGAGAGGTGCTGTCTTCCTTCAGTCTGTATTTGGAGAGGGTGTGTGGAGGGGGGTGAGGAAACCCAGGGGGTAAATTTCATTGTTCATTACTTGATTTCATTCCTCAGGAAATGAAGGAGAGAATATTGTTTTGCTTCATAATATGCACCGATTATTGCTCAAGTCTATTCATTTGAAGAGTAATGAAATGAATGAGCAAACAAGCGCAGCTGACTCGAAATGTTTCAGATCCAGTCTTGACAGCCAACTATTAATGGAGAAAAATCAATTTTGCATTACATAATCTGTCATTATCCCTGACCCTCTGAGTGTGAGCGTGATTACTAAGGCTGAATCAGAACAAAAACATAGAGTAGGAGTAGGAGTTGAAGATTTTAACTGCACGGTGGGTAATGTTAGACAGTGCATTGCAATGGCATGTCTGTGAAATTGCAATGTCCTATCTACTAACCCCTCTCCAGTGACAGAAACAATAAAGTTGGAGGCACAGTGGCACAGTGGTTAGCATTGCTGTCTCACAGCACCAGGGACCCGGGTTCGATTCCTGGCTTGAGTCACTGTTTGTATGGAGTTTGCACATTCTCCCCATGTCTGTGTGTTTCCTCTGACAGACCAAAGATGTGCATGTTAGGTGAAGTTGTCATGTTAATTTTCCCTCAATATACCTAAACAGACACCGGAGTGTGGTGACTAGGGGATTTTCACAATAACTTCATTGCATTGTGAATGCAAGCCTGCTTGTGGCTAATAAATAAACTTTTACTTTAATGTATATAGGAAATGTGATAACTCCCGTGACTTGTATGGGGAAATCACTGACTAATCTCCCTGTAGGAACCATTTCATATAAGCTCCCTGGGGATTGGTAATTAACCAACCAGGTGGAGCTCAAATACTGAGCCCTGTATAAAGCAAGACCTTGAGTGGGTCCATTGTTCCATTTGTCCTGTTTGGAACCTGTTGTGTTCACCATCGGCTTGTGGATTTGCATTATTTTGTGCAATCAAGCAATTTACAATCAATCAACCTTTACAGCCAGCTCCTGGAGTTATTATAGGAAACATCCCAAGGCACTTAAAGGAATATAAAAATGAATAACTATCAATCGATATAGGATTGGACACTCTGCCATAAGGGAGAGAGAGGTAACTGAAAAGTTTCATTGAAAAAGTAGATTTTGAGATAGGTTTAAGTTTGTTTATTAGTGTCACAAGTAAGCTTACATTAACACTGCAATGAAGTTAATGTGAAAATCCCCCAGTCGTCTGTTCATGTACACTGAGGGAAAATTTAGCACGGCCAATGCACTTAACCTTTCTGATTGTGGGAGGAAACCAGAGCACCAGAAGAAACCCATGCAGATATGGGGAGAACATGCAGACCCAAGTCTGTGACCCATGCCAGGAATCGAACCTGGGTGTCTGACACTAATTGTGCCTTAATTCCTAAAGGAGAGAGAAGAGGCACACCAAAGAACATGGCCTTGGCAGCAGGTAAACATATTTTGCATTCCAAGGTATAATATTCTTATCTTTATCCAGTAAAGCTGCAGGAGTTCTAGCTTACTCATAGAGTATTGGCTATGATAAGGAAATATCAACATACTGAAAACCACAAAAGAAATTCAAAGCGATAAATTATCTTCCCGAACTGCTAAAACAACATTCATCATATCTTGTGTATAAATGGCTTTACATCAAGAGTTGAACTTATTTCGAAAGTTACAAGCGGACTGATGCATATGAATGTCACTCTGGAATAAATATGACACTGACTCGCTAAGTTTATAGCTTTAACAGACCCTATGAGAAAGAGGCACTGAAGGTTTTATTACTGACACCATTAGTTAAGTTCCATCAGCTCTGGCTCAATTGCAGGCTATAATAAATGAAAATTGCCTATGGATTTCTTGGGTGAATGAAATATGTTATGGAAATGTAAACTCAACATGTTTGATGTGTTTATTTTAAACAGTTTAACTGTTCCATGAAACGGCAGAGAGAGAGAGAGACTTAACATAAACAGGTTAAGTGCTTGCTGTTAACAATTGCAATTTCTCAGGTTATCTACGAGAAACCGATAGTATTTTGTCCTGGTTAGTTCAGTTTGTACTTTTTCTAACTCGAACAATGTGAAGAGTGTACAGATGGAGTGTTTGTTCCATAAATCAACACTCACATGAAAACCACATTACAATAAAATGTACCTTGTGGTTGGTTGCTATAATATGTTAAATTGTGCAGTAGTCAATCATTACATTTTTCTTAAAGCTGATCTTGTGGCTATTTAAGTACATGGCTTCCACCAAATTTCATACAACCAATTATATTCAGAATCCTTGACATATCTCAACATTTTTTTTAAATAGTTGTAGTTAATTAACCTCACCGGATCACCTGAGCATTTCTGGTGTTCTGTTTTCCTTTCAGATTTCTGACACCTGCAGTATTTTGTCTTTGCACCGAGTTTTATGATCAGCCTGTCTTTCCTGTATCACTCTGGTGGGTGATAGGAAAAAGAGACAGACCTGGTTTTACCAGTTGGTCTTGTAAAAGACCAAAACCGGAATTCTCCCACTCTGCCCGCCACTGGAATTTTAGTGGACAACGTGAAATTTAATGGTTGTGGACAATGTGAAATCTCACTCACAGTCAGGCGAGAATTTCCGGCTTTTAGACCAGCACAGCCGGAGAATTCCACCCTATCACAATGCCAGTGACACCAAGGACTCCATTAAAAGTAAATTTTATTTATTAGGCAAAGTACTTTAACATTAACACTGCAATGAAGTTACTGTGAAAATCCCCTAGTCACCATACTCCAGCATTGTTCAGATACATGGAGGGAGTATTTAGTATGGCCAATTCACCTAATTTGCGCATCTTTTGGAGTGTGGGAGGAAACCGAAGGAAACCCATGCAGACACGGGGAGAATGTGCAAACTCCAGTCAGAAATGAAACCCAAGCCAGGAATCAAACACAGCTCTAACCACTATGCCACCATGCTGCCTCAAGAGATCCAATAGTGGTTATCACTAGACTATTAATCCAGAAACTGGGGACCTGGGTTCGAATCCTGCCATGGCAGATGATAAAATTTCAATTCAATAAAAAAAACTGGAATTAAGAATCTACTGGTGACTATGAAATCATTATCGGTTGTCGGAAAAACCCATCTCGTTCGATAATGTCCTTTAGGGAAAGAAATCTGCCATCCTTACCTGGTCTGGCCTACACATGACTCCAAGCCACAGCAATATGGTTGACTTTCAACTGCCCTCTGAAATAGCCCAGCAACTAGGGATGGGCAGTAAATGCTGGCCAGCTAGTGACTTCCATGTCCCATGAATGAATTGAAAAAAAAATCCAGGCCCAGATTTTTACCCTGAGGAAAAGCTTCTAAGCCATGGTTAAAATGGCAGATGCGGCTGAAGATTGTAAACCCTGCCCCCAAACGTGGCACTTCCCATTTTTGCAGGGGCTGGAATGGGAGTGGGATCCGTTTCACAAACATTTGTTTTACAGAGGCAACTGACCATCTAAATCATTAGCTGCCTCCACTGAAAAGGATTTTTGGTAGACTAGGAGTGTGGAACCCGGAGTGTGCAGATTCACGGATTCAACTTGGCAAGATCAGGAATGAACTTTGTAGATTCGTGTGGACCTGCCTTTGGAGAGTTAAGGTACACGTCTAGATCTGGTCCCAAAATAAGGTAAGGTGCCCTTTGAAATTGTTAGATCTAGGCATGCACCATTATCAAACTCACTAGAAATGTCAACAGGCCTGTTAAGTTCAACCGTCAAAACACTGAAGCATCCTGTCAAAGGGATCTGTCAAAAGTAACTGCCAATGGGAGCTGTCAAATTGTCAAAGCATTAAAAGGTCCTGCCCTAAAAACGTTAAACAAAAAAGTTTGTAGTGGTTAAGAATGTGAATGGGGATATAAGGGACCATATGGGATGGATAAAGCAATGTAGGTTGGCATGAAGTCTACGGGGCGTATAGAGACTGGGTACTGGAGAGTAGGTTGACACGGACGGGTGGAGTGTGTGTGTGTGTTGGGGGACGGGGGTAAGCACTGAAGGGTTGCTTTTTCTGTTTTATTGTTGTTTGTCAAACTATGGCACTCTGAAAGAGTGTACTAGTAACCAGGCCTTCTGGCCACGCATCTCTTCACCCACCAGCCTCTACAGTCATTCCAGAGGAAGCAGGCCCAACTCCATTTTGCCCCAAATCCTAGAATAAAAATATCAAACCCCAGTCTACTCTTTCCTAGTTTAGATTCACAGAGCCGGGAAATGTTGTAACTCCGTGCTTCCCACATAGGGGCAACAATCCAGGTCCCAGTTTCTAAGCTCGGAAGGAACCTGTTACATTATTGGAAGCTGCTACGCCAGAAGCAAACAGACTAACTGCCAAATGGGCACACATTCCTGGAGCAAAGGAGGATGACAGGAGATAGGAATGACCCAGCCATTCCTCGGGTGGCACTGAGGTATAATGGCTGCCCCTGCTGCCCCACACCACCATTCAAAATTACAAATCCATTGAGAGAAATAGAAAAGTTCCTAAAAATGAGGTGGACTTTTACCTAATCAAAATAATATCTCTTATGCATACTATAAACCATTTTGATGCTATTGACTGATCGGAAGTTACCTCCTGGGGCAAGCAGAAGATTGAGACACTGGGTCCAATTTAATAATTTGCCTAACATTTTCTAGCTAGCACTCTCTGGAACATCTATTCCTCATACCGTTCATGTTTATTGTCCTTGATCCCTTGTTGCTAACTGATACCAACTCAGCTGTAGGGAATTGTGACATGTGAAATGTTGCATAATACATGGCAACGCTGAAGTGATGGATTGTGTGCCTCGAACTCTGAATTCTGGTGCAGACTTAGATGAATGTTCAGTGTGCAGCATCATAAGACAAGATGGAGCTCCTTTGCTTGTGAGAACTCCCCTGATAGTTCGAAGAGTAAATGAGCCACCTGACATGGTAGCGAGCCCTGCCAACCAAGAACAACCCAGGTTCCGTCACAGCTCCTGATCTCAGAACGAGGGCTGGTAGATATGGGATAATTGGTTCTGCACTCCTTATGTGCGGAAGCAGAAAATCAGCTCCAAATTGTTATCTGATGATTCTTGATGGAAATTGCAAGTATCTGGACAGCAAATTAGGAGAAGGATGTGCTCCTTTAATGCAAGAGGAATTGAACATAAAAGTAAGGATGTTATGCTTCAGTTAGTACAATAAAAAGTCTCACAACATCAGGTTAAAGTCCAACAGGTTGATTAGTTAGCAAAAACCATTAGCTTTTGTAGCGCTTGCTTCTACTTGAGTCTCACCTGACGAAGGAGCAGCAAGCACTCCAAAAGCTAGTGGTGTTTGCTACCAGATAAACCTGTTGGACTTTAACCTGGTGTTGTGAGACATCTTACTGTGTTTACCCCAGTCCAAAGCTGGCATTTCCACATCCTGGTTCAGTTATACAGGGAATTGGTGAGACCACATCAAATCATTACAGTGCAGAAGGAGGCCATTTGGCCCATCAAGTCTGCACAGACCACAATCCCATCCAGACCTCACACGCTGCTAATCCCCCTGTCGCTAAGGGGCAATTTACTATGGCCAATCAACTTAACCAACATGTCTTTGGACTGTAGGAGGAAACCGGAGCATCCAGAGGAGATTGTGCAAACTCAAGAGAGAAAGTCACCTGATTCTGGAATTGAACCTGGATCCTTGGCACTGTAAGGCATCAGTGCTAACCACTGTGTTGTCAGAATGCCCCATCATGAGTATGCAGTTTTGGTTTACTTATTTAAAGAAGAAGGCAAATGCTTTAGAGAAACGTTACTAGATTGAAAGCTGGTGTCGCAAACCACACTGATGTTATTTGCGAGACTGTTCCATCTTAAAACACCAGTTTGTGGTGGTGTGTAGTTTTGTTTTTGGAATGGTGTGAAAAATCATATGAAATTCATAGTGAGAATAACCAACCCAGTCATCATGTAGCAATTTGTAAAGACTATTTATTAACCTAAAGAAAAGACAAATGCACGTGAAATGGCTATCATACTCAAAGACAATTAAATAATAAACATACAGTTTGTAAAGAAATTATCCCTTGATCTGAGATATATCTGTGATTTCTGAACTTCTCATTCCCCAACAACATCCAAATTTAATAAATCTATAAGTCAAATCCAGCTTATGGTTACCACAAAATACAAAGTAAACAATTGAGTCTGGGAAATGTCTATTCCTGGTCCAACAATTATATTTTAAGTGCTTTTGCGGAGATTCCTGCACTAGCCTGGTTCTAAAACTTCTTAGGTGTTACAAAATCTATCTGCTCTTTGATGTTATAATATCTGCCTGCTTCTGCAACTGCTGATGGGCAATTATACCCTTGTTCCTCCTTGATTCTCTTCTCTATGAAATTAGGCTGTCTGTATCTCCCAAATTTCTTGGCTCTTGAAATTAGCATCTGTATACTTTCACTTATCTCTCAATCATCTAGATAAGTTGCTTCCAGAGACTATAGCTATTAACACCCAATTCTACTTAGATGCCTACTAATCTGTTACTGGGAAAGGTCCCATCTCACCATACCCTCTGAATGTTAGCTATTGCTGTTGCTAGGCAGGTCTCTTCTACTTGTTGCTGGGCAGATCATATCCTAGCAATCTTTGTTAAATTATTTTTCCTGCTTTACAGATCCATGACACTTAGAATTTATTTTATTAGACCTTATTTTATGAGGAAATGTTGGATAGGCTGGGCTTGTTTGCACTGGAGTTTAAAAAGTGAGGGATGACTTGATTGAAGTATATAAGCTCCTGAGTGGTTTTGATAAGATGGACATGGAGAAGATGTTTCTTCTTGTGGGTGAGTCATGAACAAATGGGCATTGTTTTAAAATTAGGGATCGCCCTTATCGGACAGAAATGAGGAGAAATATTTTCTCTCAGATGGTTGTGCAAGTTTGGAACTCTCTGCCTCAGAAGACTATGGAGGGGGATTGTCATCGAATGTTTTTATGACATATAAAACATGCAAAACATGTAAGACATATATAGTAGGTAGATTTTTGCTAGTGAAGAGAATCAAAGGGTATCGAGGGTAGATGGAAATGTGGAACTCAAAATGCAAACAGATCAGACATGATCTTATTATGTAGAGCAAGTTCGAGGGGCTGAACAGCCTACTTCCATTACTATTTCTTATGTTCACCAATGAACACTGCTTAGGTTTATGAATGAAGAAAGGACGCTTGGATGAAGACAGTCAGTACTCCTAGAATTGCATCTCAATGTAATTTGACATCTCCAGGGAATGGGGAGAACAGAATGGGAAAGACAGAGAACAAACTAATATTTGTAAAACTTTTCATCTCCTATGAGAGAGGTACAAAAGATCAGTTCAAATCTCATGCCAATATACGTCAGATTCTCTGATTAGATGCTGTAGGCAAGGATCAATGGTTCAGAGAAGACTGATTAAGAAACTGATAGACAGAAATTTGGGACAATTTCCCTTTCCAGTCCTTCCTTTAAGAATGGTCTGGAATGCCCAATTGGGAAATCAAGTTTGCGTCATTCCATTTATCTACCATTATTTGTACAGTGCAGCCAATGCTTCCTTGATAATTCCCAAGTTAACAGCTGTAATAAATTTAATCTCGGAGCAGAGGAAATTTTAGATGATATTGTCCATCTCATTTGCCATCTACCATTGTGGAGAAATGATAATGCAGTTATTGATTTGCCAAAGCAATTGATCACAATCAATAAATCCAGAAATGACAATGAAAAAGCAGCGGTCAAAGCTTTTGGAACCATAAATTATTAGTTTTTCCTCTTGAAGTTTGTAATCTTCTCCCCCAGTTGGCGGTGGATACTGGAGAAGTTGCAGCTTTCAAAACATATCACTGGATTTTGTTAGGTCAAGGTATCAGGGGATATGGAGCAACAACAGCTAAATCATGATGAAGTACAAATATGCCATGAATGGTAGAGTGGGATCGAGGGACTGAATGACCTCCTTCTGTTGCTATGTTTCCAGCTGTGATGTTCACCACATGTAACACATAAAATTATTTGTATTGTATCCAAAATGTTATTTTCTGAAAGAAAATGTAATCTGTCTTAACACTGTGTCTATTCTCGTCTTGGTCCAAATGCATAGTTAATGAAACTAATCAGTTAAACAATCGTTTAAAAATGAAGGAAACAACTTTATTTTCTAACTTATCACAGCATCAGTTCCAAACAAGCAACATTATCTTCCAACGTAAAATTCCACTTTAAAAATAGTTAGCAACCATAAATGTATTTGCTATAATAGTGTAGATATTCTTGAAGCCTTGAGGAAGAGATTTAGGTCAGAATCTTATCACTGTCATGTCAATGGGATTTTACCATCCTACCATAGTGAACGGAAATTTGGCAACAGAATAATAATTCATTTTAGCCATGTAGTGTTTAGTCAGAAGAAAGCTAATGGATTTTTGTTTATAGATGAAAATCTCCCTGGGGTTTTCATCTCCCTGAGGTTGATTTCTAGGGTCATGTAATAATGTGGTTAGTGAGAGGAGCTAGGTTTGTAGCAGAGAAATAACTTTCAATTCTGGCTGGGCTTTGCTTAAAGATAGAGGGCTGTAAGTTGTTCTGAAGTGCAAAATCTCTCTGGTTCATGGCTTAAGACTGTCTACACCCCTTACAGCAAGTATTTTTATAGTTTGCAAACTATATTAAAAGTGTAATTTTAGTATGTAAGAGAATGTTGCTTATTTGGAACTGAAACAATGATAAGTTAGAAAGTAAAATTATTTCCCTTCATTTTTTAACTATTGTTCAACTATTGAGAATTAAGTTGTTTCATTTTATTAAGAATTAAATTGTGTTATTCAATAAAATTTGTTATACTATAAAAGATCTTTTATTTGTCAGTGGAATTACACCTGAAGTGAATAATCCTATCCTTACATTTGTGCCAAAATACAAAAAAATCATTAGGGTCCAGTCCTGCAAGCTAATACATTTGGGATTCTGGTCCAGGACCTGAACATTTTTAAAAGAAGCAAATGTGATGTGAGAAAACTGCTTTTACATGAGTGTTTGGGGTTTGGATTGCACTGCTTGACAGGCAGATTCACTTGAGGCATTGAATAGAAACAGTGTGGAGAAGTATGGGGAAAAGGAAGGAGAAATACACTAGGTCATGACGCTTATTTGGTGATCCAGGGCATCACAATGACTGTAACAATTCTGTAAATTCACTATATATATGGTTCAGTTATTTAATACTATATTTATTTTTGTTAAGGAGAGAATGGATTGACAAACCCTTTTTGACAAAATGGAAGAAAATGATGCTTATCTAATTAGGTAAATCTTTGTTTTGCCACCCATTTGCTCATTAACTATATAATAAAGGGGCTAAGTTCTGTGCCAAGTCATTGTCTTACACTGGCCTCAACCACAATAAAGCTGCTTTTTAAAGATTAGATCAGGTTCATCCTTTCACACTCTCATCTGCAATCATACAAGGAAATACCCAACATGAACAGCTAAGAAAATAGAAAACATTTTCTCCTGGAACAAAATGGTTGAGCTGTTTCCGGATTTTGGTTGGAATTCTCCAATTTTGTTCACCCCACCACCACTACCAGTGAGAATGGAGAATTTGGCACTCAGCAGGGACTGGAGCAGGACTGGAGAATCCCTGCCCCGGGCAAACTCAGAGGATTATGATCACTACCTGGTGTGACAGAGACCGGTTAACTTTCATTTGGCATTCATCCTTGGTAAGTGCAACATAATGTCTGAGATTCTTCCAGTCTGCTGCGCTATTTCGATAGCCTTTAGCGAGATTGGAGTCTGGCCAGTTGTGAGTTTCTGAGATCCTTATTTTTGCGTAACAGCTCCATTCACTCCCACCCCCCCCCCCCCCCCCCCTCACCCCTCAACAGGAGAAGTTCCCACCAGTGGGGTTTACAACTGTTCCTCACCAACAGGGAACAGGTATACCTCACCCACCTAATGGGGCCAGAGACCATTGACACTTCTCTGGGGTTGCCCTTTGGGCAGTGCCCACCTGGCAGTACCCAAGGGGCACACTGGCATTGCCCATTGGGTGCCAGGCAGTTTAAAGGGTATGCGGCCAGACTGGGTGGAGGCTCCAGTGCCAATCTTTTTTGGGATTAGTAGGGGAAGGAGTGAGAGGGTGCTCAGGCTGGCCATCAGGGGGATTGAAGTCTGATAGGCAAGTGATTGGGGGTCAGGGAGTTTGGTAGCCCAGTGATTGGGGAAGTTTGGCAGGCCAGCAATCAGGAGGAGGAGTCCAGCGACTGTTGGTTGGGGGGGGATTCTGGGAAGATATTGGAAAATCAGCGATCAGGAGGCCAATGATGAGGGGTTCAAGGCACATGCATCAATGTCCCCACTGAGAAATCGGCACCTGCACAGTGGCTTGTGCCGATTCAGGCCTCTCCTGTGAGAATAGATCCCACGCCCCCATTTTTCAGCATGAATCTCTCCGAGGCACTCTGTATATAGCAGTGTCGGAGACTCATTCAGATAAGTGCTTCCAAAAAACAGATGGGAAAATCTCCCCTTTTTCTGCATATTGGGCATTTAGTTTTTTGTTTGGGAGATACCTGGCCAAAACATTTTGATGAAAGGAAAGAGAAAGCCACATACTTCTCAAAAAATAAGTGTCTAAACATAATAGAGGAATAGAGGATCAGGGTTAGAGATGACCAAATCACTAAAAAGTGGGAATACAAATCAATAAAACCATTTTATTTAAATCAATGCGCTGGGATTAATTTCCTGAGAGAGAGAATTGAAGAGCAGAGAACTTATCTTAAATTTCCATAAAACTAGCCTCTGAATACTATGAACAGTTCTGGTGATCATATTGTGAAAAGGATGTAGAAAAGATACAAATAAGCTTTATCTGTGTGATACTAGAACAAAGAGGCTGTGCTCTCAGAACAGGTTGTGGTTCCAATCTCTAGAAAAAAGTGATCTGCTGGAGATCATCAAGATTATGAAAGGGTTTGACAGGATTCATGTAGAGAAGATGTTTCCATTCACATGTGAAACCAGAACTAAGATTTTTAAGTTTATGCTTTAGTGTCATAAGTAGCTTACATTTATATTGCAACACAGTTACTGAAAATCCCCTAGTCATCACACTCCGGCGCCTGTTCAGGTACACTGAGGGAGAATTTAGCATAATCAATGCAGCTAATCAGCACGTCTTTCAGACTGTGGGAGGAAACTGAAGCACACAGAGCACATGCAGACGTAGTGAGAACGTGCAGACTCTGCACAGTGACCCAAGCTGGGAATCGAACCCTGACACTGTGAGTCAGCATTACTGTCACTAATAAATTCATTGGGGAATACAGGAGAAAATGTGTTCATCAGAGAGGGGATTACAACGTGGATATCATCTGAATGTCATTAGAAATGGTGATGTGTTCATGTACACTTAGGGGGTCTGAGTTGCTGTGGCAATATGTACTTTTTTACATGCATGTTGCAGTCTGAAGCTACGGATGATGATGATAGAGGCTCCAACTTTCCTTCTATCATAGGGCTGACCTAGAATCTCTCCTGCTCTTACCACCTGTCAGTGGAAGATTGATCTGCTTGACTGTGTTATGAACGGTTCCTTAGTTCAGAGACAGGGACACTATCCATGATGCCTCGAGATCCATCTCCTATCATAGGGAATGATAGCAAATAGCACAGATAGAGCTAAGAAGAAGTGAGATACGCATCTAAAGAAGAAACAATTAGAAAATTAAGTTGATGATACTAGTTGAAGAGGGGTGGGAGGAGGTTTGAATGCAGCATAAACAATGGGACAGATTTACTGGGCAATCATCCATTTCTGTGGTATAATTGTTTGCCAACATTTTGCGTTGGTCAGCTCTTGAGGTGTTCCAACCAATAGTGTTTCCTCAACCACTATCATCAACGGCATCCTGTTTGTGGGAATTTGTTCTTTATTCCCCACACAAAGTTATTGCATGAGAAAGTAATCTATTTTACGTTTCTGGGAGGTGAAATAAGGTGCTTAAAAAATACAGAGTTTGTTTGTGCAATGTTTATGGTGAGAAACTCAGACAATAATGTTTGGAGATGTTTTTCAAACTCAATACTTAGATGGTTTTTAAAAAACTGTTACTGGGGGAGCGGAAGAGCAAAATTGCAATCAGCACTGACAAACAGAACTTGAAAAATGCTCAAAGCAAGTTGTTTTATTTCTGAATGGTTCTGGTTGTTATTTATAACATCAGTTCTGAGTATCACTTGTAGCAGTTTCTTGCAAAATTCCCTGTAACTGTGAACTCTTCAATCACTTCCTACCAATTGCCCTGAAAATCCACTGTATTTCTCACCGGAAGTGTTTTTTTATTAGTGATATAAGTCGGCTTATGATCACACTGCAATGAAGTTACTGTGAAAAATCCCCTAGTCGCCACATTCCAGTGCCTGTTCGGGTACACTGAGGGTCAATGCACCTAACTAACATGTCTTTTAGACTGTGGGAGGAGACTGAAGCACACAGAGGAAACCCACACAGACACGGGGAAGAACATGCAGAGTCTGCACAGACAGTGACCCAAGGCTGGAATCAAACCTGGCTCCCTGGCGCTGTGAGGCAGCAGTGCTAACCATTGTACCATTATTGTCATGACCTGAATATTCTTTCTTTTGTCAAAATGATAGTGATTTTCCTGCTGCACTACTCCCCCCCACCACTCCCAAAAAATATTTCATGGGTATTAGAGATTGTGAAACACATACTTCTTGGATATTAGCAATGATCAATTTTAACCACCAGACTGGACACACCTACAATAGGAATTCTTTACACAGCCTGAATCATTAATCCAGGAGTGCAATGGTCAATCATTGGCCAAGCATTTCTAGGTGACTGTTGAAATCTCAGTTTCCAGGTCCCTTCCTGTGCGTGCTGAAGTGATAACACAAACTTGTCTTTCCTTGGAAGGGATTGAACATGTGAAATTATCTTGAAAGTGAGCAAATAATAAGGTTAGTCTAAGTTCAAATGTTGTGGCAAACTGCCTCAAAATGCAATTCAAATTAAAACAAAAGTAGTCAGACATTTAAAGCTAAAATAATTCCCACTGCGTGCAATTCAGTTGCCAGATGAGAGAGACTAAAGGAACGACAAAAAGATGTTTCAAAAATGTAATATAATGTTTACAGTGTATTTAATGTAACATAATATACATTATATATTGTTGTATATTAATGGTTAATATACATTAATATATGTTATATATTTACATATTATATGTAATGTATAACATGGGTGGCTAAGTCCAATATTGTAGTAGCATAGTCTACAATAATACAATTTGCTGATGACACCCCCGTTTCTGGGTCGGATTTTAAACAATGACAAAACAGAGAGAGAGAGAGATAGAGAATCTGGTGAGCGAAGACAATAATCTCTCCCTCAATGTCAACAAAGCAAAGGAGATAGTCATCGACTTCAGGAAGTATAGTGGAGAGCAAGCCCTGGTCTACGCCAGTGGGGATGAAAGAGAAATGGTCAAAAGCTTCAAATTTTTTATGTGTCCAGATCACTAACAACCTTTCCTGGTTCCCCCTATGCCAACAGTATAATTAAGAAAGCCCACCAATGCCTCTACTTTCTCAGAAGGCTAAGGTAATGTCTCATGTCTGCTACGACTCTCACCACCTTCTGTAGATGCACCATAGAAAGCATTCTTTCTAGTTGGGTCACAGCTTGATATGGCTCCTGCTCTGCCCAAGCCTGCAAGAAATGACACAGGGTCATGAATGAAGCCCAATCCATCACACAAACCAGTCTCCCATCATTGGCACGGTCTACATTTCCCACTGCTTCGAAAAGACAGCATAATCAAGGGCCCCATGCACCCCAGAGATATTCTCTTCTACCTACATCTGTCAAGAAAAAAGATACAAAAGTCTGAGATCACACACCAATCCCGACTCAAAAACAGCTTTGTGCCTGCTGCCATCAGAATTTTGAATGGATCTACCTCACGCTAAGTTGATCTTTCTCGACACCCTAGCTATGACTGTAACACTATATTCTGCACCATCTCCTTTCCTTCACTATGAATAGTATGCTTTATCTGTAAAGCACAGAAGAAACAATGATCATGATTCTTCCATCACGACCTGCAACTTTTCTGGTGGCTGAAGTGAAAGATGCGAGTCACCGGCCTTATTCCATGTGCCAGGAACACATGTGCATCTTCCAGAACTGGCGAACAGTTGCTGGTCAGGCCATGCTGGAAACCGGCAGGAAGGCAGATAAGCAATTTGAATTTTTTTTAAAACGTATGTTAAATACGTTTAGCAGGTCATTATCAGGAACTTTCAGGTCAATATTGAATCTCCCACCCTGCCAGGAATATTTCATTCCAGTGGGGTTCAGACTAGCTCTCCATTTTTGGGGAACTACTGGGAAACCCTGCCAGAATGAAGGGGGGCAATGGACCCCACAGAGGGTCAGGCAGTGGGGGATGATGCCCCCTGGGCTGGGCACCCCTGTAAAGTTTGACAACACCAATTTTAAATACAACCGATTTATTTGATAGTAAATCTGCAGCTTTCAGCATTTGTGCCTTCGTCAGGCGAATGAGGTGTCCTGGTCTCCAAAAGCACACATATCAGCACAGACAGTTTACAGTCAGCAATCTGGAAACTGTCTGTGCTGATACGTGTGCTTTTGGAGACCAGAACACCTCATTCGCCTGACGAAGGCACAAATGCCGAAAGCTCGCAGATTTCCTATCAAATAAATCAGTTGGATTTAAAATTAGTGTTGTCAAACTTTACCGAGTTTACCCCAGTCCAACGCCGGCATCTCTACATCATGGGCACCCTGGCAGTGCCAGATAGTGCCCCCTAGGACTGCCCAAAGGGCAAAGTGCTCATGCCAAGGGGGCAACTTGTCACTGCCCATCAGGCATCAGGCAGTGCCAAGGGGCAGGGCCTATTGTAGGCAGAGCCTGGGGCAATCAGTGGGGTCCCAGTGCCACTCTGCAGACAGGATTGATCTGGGATGGCAGGAGGGCAATGATAGGGGTGGGCCGAGGTGGTTTGTTGAGAGGGGGGAGGGCCTGCTTCCTGTGGGAGGTCTGACCCAGGGGGTGTCAGTCAGGGTGGGGTGTGGTGTTAACTTGGGGGGGCAGGGGGTTCTGCTGGGGGGGTGGAATTGCTACTGTGGGGGGAGAGTGGGCTGTGCATTGGGGCCCTTCAGGATAGGTGGAGACAGGGAATTGTTGTGGGGGCCATTAACAGGCCATGGGGGAGGGATGCAGCTGGAAAGGCAGCACTGCGGGGGTCCCAGGCTGCCCAGCAGTTGGGCTGTCCAGCAAATGGGGGATCTGACAGATCGGGACCACTGTGCAAATGCAAAGTTCTAGAACTGTCAAACTCCAGCATGAATAGGCCCTGGCCCTTGGGTTTTTAATGATATTCATGACTGGGTGCACAGAGTGGGGAGGTTCAGGTGAGAAGCTGAACTGACATAAGTCAGGGTTTTGAATAGTTTTCCGCCAATTCAACACGTTTTGGGTAATCACCCCAATATTTTTCACTGTACACTAATACATGACAATAATAAATCAAATCAAATCAGCGGGGCATGGCGTTTATGGCAGCATTAATTTCTGAAACTTTAGGTAAACATACAAATAGGGAACAGGAGGTTGATGTAACAGAAGGGGCATTACAATGGAATATCAATATGTTCTTTTAATTCTCTGCCAAATATTTTCTATTTTATCTTCTACTAGTACTGCCCAGTTCTTCTGGCTCTATTCCCTACTTCTTTTTCACATTCCCGATCCTTTCTCTCCTGATAAAAATGCAGCACAGTAAATCTGCTAGAGGATTTTATCAGTGGAGCACTTACTAACTCTCTGAAGTTTATGCCAAGGTTTATAACACCACTATAGATAAAATGCCCAGGTTGCAAGTGGCTGCTGTGCTATCAGGGTTACATAGTGGGATATGCCTTCCTTGATGGAGCTTGCAATGAAGGGTATATCCCAGAGGAACATCTTTCTATATCACTGACCTGCAGTGATTTACAGCTGTTTTATTACAAATATTTATAGTGGGAATAAGTCACCTCGACAGAAACATTGAAAAGGACAGATTTCAAAACAGAAGTTTCAAAATATCCAGTAAGCATGGTACTCTTAGGTAAATTTTGAAACACAGAAACTAACTATTTTACTGGATATTAAGATTGTGATACCATAGTTTGTACCCCTGTTAGACTAACACAAAGGCAATTTTATTCCTATGGCTCTCACACTGCACCAAAAAGGGCATAAAACACTCATGTCAAAGTTTAAACTTTAAACAGTAACCACCGGTGACACATTAGGGCTGTGTTAGAAATGTCTAAAACATTACAACGTTCAGGTTGTTCACTGAGTATTTGAGAAGAAATGTTCATAGAGAATCCCAACAGTGCAGATAGGTCATTCAACCCATCGAGTCTGCACCAACCGCAATCCTACACATGCATTTACCCTAACTAGTCCCCCTGACACTAAGATACAATTTAGCACTGCCAATTCACCTAACTTTTTCCTTGAAATGACCTCTTGAATCTAAACCAGAGAGCTGACAACTCAATCCAAGAAGATGAGACCATGGAGTGGAAACATGGTAAATTATAATGCTGTAGGCGACAACACAAGAAATGTCTGGGGACAAAACTCACGAAATCCGTAACCATCATGGGGAGACAGCAAGGAAATCTATCGGGTTTAGAGATCAGGCAGCATGGTGGCACAGTGATTAACACTGCTGCCTCACACCGCCAGGGACCTGAGTTCAATTCCAGGCTTGGGTCAATGTCTGTGTGGAGTTTGCACATTCTCCCCATGTCTGTGTGGGTTTTCTCCATTGTCTGAAAGATGTGCTGGTTAGATGCATTGGCCATGCTAAATTTTCCCTCAGTGTACCCGAATGTGCACCAGAGTTTTACAACTAGGGGATTTTCACAGTAACTTCATTGCAGTGTTAATGTAAGCCTACTTACGTCACTAATAAATAAACTTTATATTTAAAATGATAGAACACAAATTCCAAGAAATAATAATGGGCGCTGCCTTACCGGCCTTTCACACCATGCTCCTGTTGCAGTGAGGATGGAAAATCCCATTGAGGTGAATGGCCTTAGAATTCTGGCCAATGAGCCTGCATTGAGTTTAAAAATTGGCAAGTCATGTTGCAGCTTTTTAGAAGCTTAGTCAGGCCTCACTTGGAATATAGTATTCAATTCTGGTTACCACATTACCAGAAGGATGTGAAGGCTTTGGAGAGGGTACAGAAAAGATTTACCAGAATGTTGCCTGACATGGAGGGCATTAGCTATAAGCAGAGGTTGGAGAAACTTGGTTTGTTCTCACTGGAGCAATGGAGGTTGAGGGGAGGTCTAATAGAAGTCTACAAGATTATGAGAGGCATTGACAGAGCGGATAATCAAAAGCTTTTTACCAGGATGGAAAAGCAAATTACTATGGGACATAGATTTAAGGTGTGAGATGCAAGGTTTAAAGCAGATGTATGAGGCAGACTTTTTACACAGAGAGTAGTGAGTGCCTGGAACTTGTTGTCGGGGGAGGTAGTGGAAGTGGAAATGATAGTGACTTTTAAGGGGCATCTTGACAAGTACACGAATAGGATGGGAATAGTGAGATATAGTGCCCAGAAGGGTAGAGGGTTTTAGTTAAGTCATTGTCGACACAGTAATGGAGAGCCGTAAAGCAAATTCCTGTGCTGAAATTTTCTTTGTTCTTTGTTCTTTGTATTCTTTGTAAATCTCAACTCCTGTGCCTAATTCTGGTCACCACATCATAGCACGTTAGAGATAGTGCAGAGGCTTCTGAGTTAGCGGGAGAAATTGGACAGCCTGCAAGTACTTATGAAGAGTGAGGGTCCTGGGGAGAGATTTTGGATCGACAATCCAATTTTCTTTCGATTTAATCTGATAATGGGCTGCCATTTTGCTCTACTCCTAGATTGTAGTTGAATGTCCTGCTCATTGTTCAAGTTAAGGGAACATATAAAGCTGAAGCCCCAGAAATACGTTTAAAATATCAATAAATTCTAAGCTCATGCTTAGAAAAGATGAGTACTGAGATGATATAAAATTAATGACTTTACACAGACCAGTAAATGTGCAGAAGGAAGGCAATAAAGTCCAATAGTGTGGAAACTTTACAGAATTGAATGAATATTTGATGAATGGATGACAGAGATAGATGGGTTCATGAGTCTAGCTAGATAGGTTGTGTTTTTCTATTGCCCTAGGAATGGTAATAACATTAATAAGTGATGTATTAACAGGAGGATCGGCATGTCCAAAATGGTTTACACAAGAGGGTGAAGGGATTGCTGAAGGCATTGCCCTATGATGGTTAGAGAAGAGCGAGGGGAGGTTTTCTCTGCTGGGTCACAGGTTGGGCCATGTTGTGAGGATTGAAACCCTCAGACAAATCACTGGAAGATCAGATCTCCTGGAAATGGAAATCAGACAGCTGACAGAATAAGACAGAGGTGGAAAATCTCAGGCATGTCACATTGCAACAACTGGTTGAGATGGAAAAATTCAGTTGGAGAACAAAATGAACATAGAATCATGGAATCCCTACTGTGCAGAAGGAGGCCATTCAGCTCATTGAGTATTTAGTGTGGTACCAACCACAAACCCATCCAGGCCCTATCCCTGTAACCCCATCTAAATTCGAATAAATGAACTAAAATTTAAAATTTATTAGTGTCACAAGTTGGCTTACATGAACACAGCAACAAAGTTACTGTGAAAATCCCCTAGTCGCCACACTCCAACACTTGTTCAGATACACAGAAGGAGAATTTAACGTGGCCAATGCACCTAATCACACATCTTTTGGACTGTGGGAGGGAACCAGAGCACCCAGAGGAAACCCACACAGACATGGGGAGAATGTGCAAACTCCACATAGACAGTGATCTAAGCCAGGAATTGAACCCGGGTTCCTGGCCCTGTGAGGCAGCAGTGCTAGCCACTGTGCCACCAGAAGTAAAAGCAGAAGTAGGCCACTCAGCCCCTTGAGCTTGCTCTGCTATTCAATAAAATCCTGAATAATCTGACTTGCAGATCAAGCCCCACATTCCTGCCTACTGATAACAAGGGGGTGAAAAGTTATTCAAAAATTTATCTAGCTCTGCTTTATAAATATTCAAAAATCCTGCTTCATTGCTTTTTGAGGAAGAGAGTTCCAAAGACTCAGCAACCTCAGTGAGAAAACATTTCTCCTCATCTCCATCTTCAATGGATGGTCCTTTCTTAAATAGTGATAGATCGTTTTAAATTCTCCGACAAGAGGAAATATCTTCTCCACCCTGTCAATAGTCTTAGATGTTTTAATCAAGTCAGCACAATGGCACAGTGGTTGGGTGGCACAGTGATTAGCGCTGCTGCCTCACAGCTCCAGAGACCTGGGTTCCATTTCTGTCTTGGGTCACTGTCTGTGTAAAGTTACACATTCTCCCCATGTCTGTGTGGGTTTCCTCCAGTTTCCTTCTTTCCAAAGATGTGCAGGTTAGGTTGATTGTCTATGCTAAATTGACCCTACTGTCAGGGGACTAGCAGGGTAAATAAGTGGGGTTACAGGAATAGGGCCTTGGTGGAATTGTGGTCGGAATAGATTCAATGGGCTAAATGGACTCCTTCTGCACTTTAGGGATTCTATTAAAAAGAAGTCACTCCTTACCCTTCTAAACTCTAGTGAATACAAATCTAGACAGAATTCTCCAGTCCCGCTCACTCCGCTCTCACTGCCAGCGAGAATGGAGAACTCCAAATCTCCATTCACAGCAGCAGGACCAGAGAATCCCAGCCTTGGGTGAAGTCAGAGAATTCCAGGTCTAGCCTTTCCAACCTTTCCTGATGAGGTAACCCACCCATTTCTGGAATTAGTCTAGTAAAGCTTGTCTGAACCACTTCTATACATTCACATCTTTTCTTAAATAATGAGACCAATACTGTACATGAAATACAAGAGATGCTCTCACCAATACCCTGTGCAATTGAAAAACAAACTCCCTTCTTTTGTAATACATTCTTGGATTTTTTTTTGAGAGTATCCTAGTGCTTCATGTTGTTAGTGTACACTTGACCCGGATCATTTGATGGGCAACACGACAGCTCAATGACTATCGCTGTGCTGTGCAAAACATGGATTTGGGCCTGTGTCTGTGGGAGTTTGAGCATTCTCCCCATGCTTGCGTGGTTTTCTCCGGGTGCTCCGGTTTCCTCCCACATCCCAAAGATGCGCTCTTAGGCTGATTGGCAGAACAAATTCTCCCTAAATTGTCTCAAATTTGGTTTCAATCCACAGATCTATAAACACAGACAGGGATCATGGATAGAAGTGGGAACATCGAGGTAGCAGCGTGGGCTCATTGGGCCGAAGGGCCTGTTTCCTGTGCTGTTTCATTCTTTATTCTTTTGTTTTGTTCTATTCCCCCAGCAACAAAGAGCAACATTCAATTAACTTTCCTAATTACTTGCTGTACCTGTGTACCAGCCTTTTGTAATTCATGCACTAGGACACCCAGATCCTCCTGCACTTCAGAGCTCTGCAATCTCTCACCTTTTAGATAATAAGCTCCTCTTTGTTCTCCATGCTTAAATGAGTAATTTCACATTTGCCCTCATTATAACCCATTTGCCAGATTTTTGGACACTCACCTAACACATGTCCCTTTGTGGCCTCCTTACTGTTTACTTTGTTACCTATTTCTGTGTCATCAGCAAATTTAGAAATCATTCCCTCAGTCTCTTCATCCAAGTCATTTATACAAGTTGAACGAAGTTGAAGCCCCAGACTGATCCATGTGACACATCACATGCTGCCAACCAGAAATAGACCTATTTCAAAGAACAAAGAACCTCTACAGTGCAGAGGAAGGCCATTCGGCCCATCTTGTCTGCATGCCCAAGAACCCCACGCTGGCACTTTCTCTATAACCTCATGTGTTTACAATCCTAGTCCTCCCGACACTAAAGCAGCAATTGAGCATGGCCAATCAACCTAATCTGCACATCTCTGGATTGTGGGAGGAACACACTAACAAGTCTCACAACACTAGGTTAAAGTCCAACAAGTTTAATTGATAGTAAACCCAAAAGCTTGTGGGGTTTGCCCCTTCATCAGGCGAGTGGAGAGTTCTGCTCTCAAGCAGAGCAGATAAAGACACACACAGTTTACAGGATACTGATTAGAATGCAGCTAATCAATTCTTAAAGGTGCAGACAACATGAATGGAGACAGCACTGAACATAGGTTAAAGAGATGTGTATTTTCTCCAGATAGGAGAGTAAATGAGATGTTGCAAGCCCAGGCATCTCCACATCTGTGGGAAGAAACCAGAGTATTCAAACAATTCAAGAGTATGCAGATACAGGGAGAATGTGCAAACTCCACACAGACAGTCACCCAAGGCTAAATAGAACCCGAGTCCCTGGCATTGTGAGGCAGTAGTGCTAACCATTGTGCCACCATGCCACCCATTTATGCCAACTTTGTTTCCTGTTGGTTAGCCAATCTTCAATCCAAGCTAACATGTTACTCCTTATACTGAGTTTTTATTTTCCGCAATAACATTTGCACTTATCAAATGCCTTCTGGAAATACAGTATATCCACAAGTTCTCCTTTATCCACAGCACGTGACTCCTTCAAAAGAAACTCCAATAAATTGGTTAAACCTAATTTCACGTTCACAAAACCAAGCTGATTGCTCTGAATTTTTGATTCTTGAATCTTGATCTGTAGCTATTGCACCTTCATTGAAATATGTGATTGACTAACACTAGGGGTAAGATTTGTTATGCTCAAATACATTGCAAAATCATTTGTGAAGATTCCTTCTGCTTGCTGACCTTTGTGATTTGGTAAATAGAGTTTAGATATGCACCTTTATAATTTCACCAGAGAAAATCTTCAGGAATGCTTCTGCATTGCAACTGGATATTTGTTACATGTCACAGCTAGGTATTAAGATCTATTCATCCTCTTTGTTGAACAGAAATGCACACAACTGGTTGTAAAGTGAAGGGCAGGATTGAAATAGCAAATAATTGAATTTCAGAAGGGTAATCATGAGAATGATTTACCATGGAAGAGGGGAGAGGGGAAGGAACCATCCAGATGATCATCATTTACAGTAATTACAATGGTTCTTAACATACCACAACATGCGGTGAGGGATGGGAAAGGTAAGCTTTGGTCAATGCTTTGTGGCTTGTGGTTTATCATAAGGTAGTTGCCAATTGTGACAAAGCAGGTCAAGAGATTAATGGCATGAAATTAGACTTTTGGAATGCATATAATTTGCTGCAAATGAAATTTTTCCTTCAGCACAGTGAATCACATCATTGAGCTGCTCCTAAGTGCAAAATGTCTTCAGATCCGAGCAATTAATTAGCATTAATATGACACTCAGTGTTTTCGGCACAGGCATAATTCTGCATATGTAACTCGATGTTCACCCCGTCAACCAGTAGCTCGATTGAAGTGCATCGGCCCAGCTTCAGAAATCTACTTCAGTCTATTTTGGTGCATTCCGAGACAAGTCCAATCCAATATTGTCCACTTTGGTATTAATTTGTCTTTTCAGCTATTTCAACAAGAGAATAGAGTCTGTGCCCTCTGCTGCTACTGAGCTCAGACCCATCCGTCATTTTATTGAGCTGCTGGGAACAATATCCCAGGGTTCTTTGCTCATAGATTGGTATCCTTTGTGACCACAAGACTGAATCTAGAAAATTCTATAGATTTTTTTTCTCTCATCCGTATCCATTGAGAGTATATATAATGCTTGGGTCATTTTGCCAAAATATTGGCAGTAAACAAACAGTCTCATTAAATGACAGAGCTCCACGGAACATTTTGCTCTAACAAACAGGAATTTATCCACTTATTTTTTTAAAAAATATATATAAAAGTTCAAGTGGCACAGCGTTTGCACATTTTCTGATTACTCACTGATCCTCCCCCCTCGCTTGGAGATTATTATCCACCGCACTGAAGCAGTGTAAATATATAAACTCACAGAAACGAGGACTCCCCCCACTCCGCTCCAGCCTGTGTACAATCCCAGTCTCAGTAATGCAGACACTGAATTACTAAGAGGCAGCAGGCAGCAGTTCTTAATTCTATCTATTGGTATTTCCTGCCTGCCCCCAAGGGAGACAGGCTAAACCCTGGACATTCAGACCAAGAAAATTGCTCTGGCCTTGGCTGGACTAATAGAAGTCAAAACTTCAATCAGACGCTTATTAGTTACTGTGCAGACACGGTACGCGGCACCTGTATTGGCAGCAAATTCGTACAGCGGTGGCTTTTAAAGCTGTACTCAACAATACTCCCCCCTCCGCCCTTTTCTCTCGGCTCAATATGAGGTCAGCCCATAGGTCATTGATCGGGATGAAGACAAAAATCTAACTTTTGTGTAAATTGAATGCACATCAGATAGCGAGGGAAAGAAACATTGGCTGCTGATTGATAATTAAAAAGAAGTTCCATTTTAGTTTCTTTCAATCTCCTCTTGTCACTGATTTCATTTTCTGGATTTCTAATATTGCACAGGATGTTTCCCTTCCAGGTGGTTTTATGCTATTCCAAGATCGCTTCGAGGGTTATTTCCTCTGAGTCAGGAATTCCTTTTGTTTTGTACAAGCAATGCATTCAGCGAGTGATCTTCCTGTAACTTGTGTTTTCATTTCTAGTAATGATTTCTAGTACTCTGCCATTTGTGTAATAGCACATATATCCTCTTCTCTCCCGACCTTCATCTGTGAAGCCTGGTCACTTTTCAGCGTCCTTGTTAAGTGTTAACCTTTCTGTCATTCCTTATTTTCAGTCTGATTGCTGCCCGGGCAATAATTCTGCCAGTTTCCCTCTGACCTCCTGCCTCTGAACAGTTTTTATAAAGTGACTGGATGGCAGATGTGTCTGTTAAGCTGATTGGTAATTCTGCTAATTGAACCTTGCTTATTCTTTGACAACACTTCTCCTGACCAGAAGGCCATGTGGCTGTTTGCATACAGAGCAGGTATCCGATTTCTCCCAGTCAGTAACAAGGAATCAGAGGCTGGTGCCGACTGATTCCCAGCCCCTCGCTCTCGCTGAATGACTTGCATATGCAAAACTCCAGCGCGGAGGCACGTTTGCCTAGGTTCTGACGCGACGTGCCAGAATTTCATGTGATGTGCGCTGGCTGCAATTTGATGATTTATTATTGATTCACTCGCAGCTTGTCAATCCGGGGAAAGCAGTGGAACCAGCGCTGATAGACAGGAAGAGGATTGGACGCTGGCTGTCCAACTAGGAAAGCTCATCTCGAAAATGAACTTAGATGAGATTGTGCGGGAGGATAAGAATAATTGATGGTTGCTTCAGTGAAGTGGGGAGGTTAAAAAAGGAAAACCCATTTGCATTCATCCTCGGGTTATGCCCAGACACAGCACTTTATGAACCCACACTTTATTAGATTTGCGCTGCATCGTCCACTTGCTCCCCCCCCGTCCCATCCACTAACACTCAGAAATAACTGATGTTCCCCTTCAATGTGGTGCACTTTACAAGCAATAATTAGTGCTGTAATTGGCCCCTTCGCAGGATTTTAGTTAAGAGAAAAAAAAAATCACTTCACTGTCAGCTGAAATTGAAAACAAAAGTGAAGCAAAGTGAGTGAGTCCTTGCTGAGTGAGAAGTGCTCACTTCCTGGGTTTTGACTCCCTGCTGTTGAGTATCTGGGTGGCACAGTGGTTAGCACTGCTGTCTCACAGCGCCAGGGATCCGGATTCAATTCCTGTCTCAAGTGATTGTCCGGACGCAATTAAACTGTCCCGCCTGCCACGGGGGAAAGGGGGCGGGCAAGGGGCCATGGAAAGGTTCATTGATCTCAGGTGGGGATTTCAGGACCAGCGAGGTCACAAAATCTTCCTGACTTGGGTCACTGTCTGGGTGAAGTTTGTACATTCTCCCTGTGTCTGTGTGGGTTTCCTCTCACAATCCAAAGATGTGCGGGTTAGGTGGATTGGTCATACCAAATTGTCTCTTAGTGCCAGCGGGGATTAGCTAGAGTAAATGTACGGGGTTATGAGGATAAGGCCTGGGTGGGATTATGGTCGGTGCAGACTCGATCCTCCTGCACTATAGGATTCTATGAAAATCTCACCCTCTTGTGTGGAGTTAGCAGGAGTTGTTTTAGTGACCCCATGTGGGTTTCCTCCGGGTGCTCTGGTTTCCTTCCACAGTCCAAAGACTGGCACGTGTCAGGGGGACTAGCAGGGTAAGTATGTGCGGTTACGGGGATAGGATCTGGGTAGGGTTGTTGTTGGTGCAGGCTCGATGGGCCAAATGGCCTATTTCTGCACTGTAAGGATTTCTATGAGAACACAGTTACTATCCAGAACCCATTTTTGAGAAGGGGGGGGGGTGATCAGTACGGTACAGAAATGCCCCCAGCCTCTCTCCATTCCTCAATATATTTCCAACGCTTTGCCGGGACAGAATAAATCTCATTACTTCAGTCTCCCTAGTTTAAGTCAGGATAAGTGGAGATGGCAGCGAGAAGATATGAGAGCTCACGTGTGTTTTACCGCACACTTGACCAGTAGATGTTTGAATGTGCAGGATGGGATGTTATTGCAGGCTCTTGACGAAGCCTTAAGACAAGAGGATTTGATTAAAAGGAACAAAACACATGCCACTGTGAATGAAGTCTATCACATCTCGCAGTAAAGCATTCCCAGTGTGTGCACCTGCTTCTCTCTCCTGGTGACAGTGTTGGTGCATTTTTTTTTCCAATTACCTCAGGATTCGACACCACACACTGCACGCTGGGATGAGTGTGCCCTGAGTGAAGATTTAATTGTGTTCTCTATTTCACTCTACCTTTGGCCTGCAGTTGTTACGGGTTTTATATTTAATCTGCCTGTTCTCTGCACAGTAATCCGATGATAAAAGAACAGAACAGTTTCTTATAAAAGTTACAGCCACCCTTTCACTGTTATTTGGATAATTTGCGAGCACAAGGCGAAAAGGGGTGATATGAAATCATAGCTATTCAGGAATAGCCATCGAAAATCTCTGTTCTCCTTCTCTGGAGTCACCGGTTCCCCGAGAGTGAATAGAGTTTTGGCTGGAATGTCAAATTCTCCGTCCGGAATGTTCCCACTGGAATGTTTACGCCAACGGGATCTTTCCATCCCGCTGCAGTGAACAGAGATTTAGCTGGGCGCCAATTTCTCTGATTCCCGCTGCAGCGCGAGTGTGGCGTGTTCAGCCAGTAAGATCGCACTCTCCGTTCTCACTTGTAGCAAAGCGGGCATGGGCAAGTTCAGAGAATTCTGCCCAGGCGCTTGCATTATTAAGTATGAAGAAAAAGTGAGCTTAGTAAAATAGTCATTGCAACATTTTTTATGTTTTGATTTGCATGCTGAGGGATTCCAATTCTATAAAGTTCACAACGCCAATGTTAATTTCCCCCCATCCCTGCCCTCACCGCTCCCTTTGCCTAGGGTTGCCAACCATCCTGGATTAGCCTGGATCTCCAGGAAATGGCATTCAAATTCCCAGGACACTGCTGTGTGGAATGCTGGAGAGATATTATTGGGACATTATTACAGGGTTGTCAGTTTTGTCATTTTCTATGAACATTTCTATTTGCCAGGAGTAAAAATGTTGTAAATGGCAGCAACAAAAAAGGTGGTGTAGTTTACAGTCAAACATCATTCAATTGGGTATTGAATCTTTTTTGCTATCCAGTTGACAAAAAAATGCAGTGGATACATCGGCTGGCTATTAGTTGGAATCTTCCTGATTGTATAACTCATCAGGAATGGCAGATGGAGTTTAATTTAGATAAACGCGAAGTGATGCATTTTGGTAGATCAAACCAGCGCAGGACTTACTCAGTTAATGATAGGGCGTTAGAGAGCATTATAGAACAAAGAGATCCTAGGGGTACAGGTTCATAGCTCCTTGAAAGTGGAGTCACAGGTGGACAGAGTGTTAAGGAAGGCATTCAGCATGTTTGGTTTCTTTGGTCAGAACATTGAGTACAAGCATTGGGACATCTTTGAAGTTGTACAAGGCATTGATAAGGCCACACTTGAAATACTGTATACAGTTCTGGTCACCATATTTTAGAAAGGATATTATTAAAGAAGAAAGAGTGCAGAAGAAATTTACTAGAGTGCTACCAGGACCTGATGGTTTGAGTTATTAGAAGAGGCTGGACAGACTGGATGTAGGAGGCTTAGGGGTGGTCTTTTAAAGGTCTATAAAATAATGAGTATAGATCAGTAAGATAGTCAATGTCTTTTCCCAAAGGTTTGGGAGTCTAAACCTTGAGGGCATAGGTTTGAGGTAAGAGAGGAGGGATACAAAAGGGTTCAGAGGGGCAATTTTTTTTCTCAAAAGATGGTGTATGTCTGGAACAAGCTGCCAGAGGTAATAGTAGAGGTGGGTAAAATTTTGTCTTTTACAAAGCATTTAGACAGTTACATTGGTAAGATGGGTATAGAGGGATATGGTCCAAACATGGGCAATTGGGACCAAATTAGGGATTAAAAAAGAGGTGACATGGACAAGTTGGCCAAAGGGCCTGTTTCTATGCTGTAAACCTCTATGACTCTAGGAAGAGTGAAAATGCTTTGTGGTGTAGAGCCACCAGTACCGAGTTCAATGGGACAATTAATCCTGCAGAATGAACGAGAAATATACTCCAAATTACTTTCTTATCAAAGTACATCAGACTACATTAAATGGAACAGTTATACAACTTTACGTATGATTCAGATTAATAATATTTAATTATTATGAATCTGAGCACAATAATTTCAAAGAAATGTTTTTTCATTCTGAAGGCACCCAAAAAGATAATCAAAGTTGAGAGAGATGAAATCTTAGAATGAATGGATACTAGAGAGATTATGTTGTACAATGTTTCACAGAATCATAGAATCCCTACAGTGCAGACGGAGGCCATTTGGCTCATCGAGCCTGCACCAATAACAATTCCACCTAGGCCCTGCCCTTGGAATCCCATGTATTAACCCTACTAATTCCCCTGCCACTAAGAGGAAGTTTAGCATGGCCAATCAACCTAACCTGCACATCTTTGGACTGTGGGAGGAAACTGGAAACCCACGAAACCCACGAAAACATGAGAGAACATGCAAACTCTACACCTGAGGCTGGAGTTGAACCTAGGCCCCTGGTGATGTGAGGCAGCAGTGCTAACTACTGTGCCACTGTGTTCCAAAAGACCATCCCACCCATGCTCACAACACCCACCCTATCTGTGCAGTCGCATTCATTTTACCATGGCTAATCTACATAACCTACATTCATTCGGACACTATGTGGTAATTGAACATAGCCAATCCAACCTAAACCATACACTTTTGGACTGTGGGAGGAAACCAGAGCACCTGGAGGAAACCCACTCAGACACAGGGAGAATATGTAAACACCACACAGACCAGCACCCAAGGGTTTGATGCCCAGTATTTAATAACATAATGATATCCCATCAGTCTAATACTCAAATATTCATATGACTTTGAAAAGATAACCTTGAATCTCTCTACCCAAGTTGCGCTATAACTTTTGAAGATAGATTTTTAATGGAGAGTTTTTGGGAAGCCCCAAGAGCTTGAATCCAATGAAAAACAAGCTTTCAGACTCCCAGCAGCTCAAGGTGGAATCATGTGGAGTGAGAAGAGATTCCAGTGACATTCTGCTGGTTCTTTCCTAATTCTGTTACTTTAACACACATTTAGATAATGATAAGCAGAGCTCCGAGCACGGAGTTAAATTAACATGTTCAAGAAAAAATGTTTGCTTGGCCAAGGCACAGTTGACAGTGATGTCTATTTATTAGTGTCACAAGTAGCTTTACATTAACCTTTCAATGAAGTTCCTGTGAAAGTCCCCGAGTCACCACCTGTTCAGATATACAAAGGGAGAATTTAGCATGGCCAATGCATCTAACCAGCACATCTTTTGGATTGTAGAGGCACTACCACTGCAACACAAAGCCTCCATATTGTATGCCTACTGAATGAAAGTAGCTCACATCTATTTCATGCATTTTATGTCCTCAGAATATCTCAACGTCCTTCATAGCTGAAAAAATAATTACTGTTGAAATGTAGTCATGCTGGTTTTATACACAAGCAATGCAGCTGATTTGCAGACTAGCAAGGATTTGGAGTCCCTGCAGAACCATAGAACCCCTACAGTGCAAAGAGACCCTATTCGGCCCATCAAGTCTGCACCAACTCTCCAAAAGACCATCCCACCCATGCTCACAGCACCCACCCTATCCGTGCAGTCGCACTCATTTTACCATGGTTAATCTACATAACCTACATTCATTTGGCACTATGTGGTAATTAAACATAGCCAATCACCTAACCCATACATTTTTGGACTGTGGGAGGAAACCAGAGCACCCGAAGGAAACCCACGCAGACACAGGGAGAACATGTAAACGCCACACAGACAAGCACCCAAGGCCAGAATCGAACCTGGATCCGTGACACTGTGAGGCAGCAATCTTGAGTAGTGAATGATTAATTTTTTGTGTTGCCCGAGACTTTGCTTTAGCTCAGCAAACTTGGAGAGTTCCCTGCTCTTCCTTGAATGGCACCACACCATTTTTATTCTTTGCAATATTTAAGATATTTATTTATTTAACATCTCATTCAGAAGTAAGTGCCTCTGACAATGTAACACTTCCTCAGTACAGTACTGGAGAGCTAGCCAAGATTATATACCCAAACCTGGAATAGAACTTGAGCCTTCCTGCTTCAGGTAAGAGCAATGCCAACTGAGCCTTGCCACCACATCACAATATATTGCTTTACCTGGTATTTTAAATGCAGGGATCCACAAAGGAGAGTACCTTCCCAATCTAAATGATTCCAGTTAATATATTGTTAGAGTGGCTGATTCTGTGAAATGGTACACCATTATTTTTGGAACAGGTGCCTAGAAATAGCATTCCAAACATGAATACTGTTGATTAAATAGTGTGGTAAGAACTCTCACAACACCAGGTTAAAGTCCAATGAGCTTTTTCAGTAGCAAAAGCCATCGAATTGGCTACCAAATAAACCTGTTGGACTTTAACCCGGTGTTGTGAGACTTCTTACTGTGTTTACCCCAATCCAATGCCAGCATCTCCATATCATGATTACATAACATACTGTCCAATAACTTTACTGTGAAAATAGTTCAGTGTGGGAGTTTAGCATAATAAATCCTTATATAAAAGAGTGAGATTCTTGCACTATAAGGAAGGAAATGGGTGCAAAAAAGAATTGTTCCATCTTGAGCTCTTACCAGTTAACAAAGGCTATACACTACAACTCACTAAAATGGGTAATTTATTTAACTAGATTTAAAAATTCAGATACATTGCTGCCTTCCCAACCCCCACACTGTGCATTTTCCTGTCACTCTGTTTGGCCCATTTCTGTATCATCAGTACAAATCTGATTATTCCTTACAGAACCAATCGAGCAATATTCTAGCTAGATTGAACGGCTTGTCATGATTGTTGGAAAGGTTACTATGTATGCTATAGTTATAAGGTGGCTGACAGGCACACGCTTAATAACACAGGAGAAACCTTCTTGAACAGTCTTTTTCCTTATTTTTAGCTCAGTTGTTTTTATTAATCATATATCAAGACAAAGGGTTACAACACCAAAGACTGAATATATGTGTGGTCTGACTGCTAATAATCATGTTAGAGACAGCGCTGTAATCGTTACAAATTATTGTGATAGATCACAAGTGGCCCATATTTGATTATTGGTTCAGTGATCAATATTTTTCTCGTTCTTCTCTTTCACTTGCCCTTTACTTTTGCCTCTCCCCCCACCCCCCTCACCATGTCATAGTCACTTTCTCGTGTTTAACCCTATAAGCTGTGAGTGATGTTTGTTTCTTTCTCTCTCTCACTCTGTTAATGGTGATGCCATTTACAAGGTGGACAGTGAATGCGATGCAAAAGCTTTAAAGCACTTGCTTAATTTCTGCAAGTTTGGCCAGGCGGTCAAAGACCGGCTGATAGTGCTAGGACATCTTGTATAGCCACAAGATTCTGTAACTCTGCTAAGCAGTAAGGAACCCAGCTGGGTCTTTCTCATTTGCTGGCCTCAGCAGGTCACCTGGCAAGCTTACTTTCCAACTGTGACCAATATGATCCCGTGCCACAACGGTGGGGTCTTGGCACAAAATAAAAGCACCGAGTAAGTCCATAATTACCCTTGGTGAGCTTTGCAATGGATGAGTTGGTGTTCATTTAAATAAACTCCTCTTTGCACAAAAACATTTTCTCCCAGTCTGCAGATGTCATTCTTAAGGGGCAATGAATTGACAAATATTACCTTTTAGTGAATGTTTTTATCTATATACTTCTTAGGTTTGATTTGGTTTATTATTGTTACATGTATTGGGGTAGAGTGAAAAGCATTGTTTCTTGCATACTATTCGACAAAGCATACCATTCATAGAGTATATAGTGGAGAAGAAAAGGAGGAGATGCAGAATATTGTGTTACAGTCATAGCTAGGGTATCAAGAAAGATCAGTTTAATATATGGTAGTCCATTCAAAAGTCTGATGGCAGCAGGGAAGAAGCTGTTTTTGAGTTCGTTGGTATGTGATCTCAGACTTCTGTATCTTTTTCCCCATGAAAGAAGGTGGGAGAGAGAATATCCAGGATGTATCTGACTTTTGATTCTACAGGCCACTTTTCTAAAGTGTAGACAGAGTCGATATACATATGTAAAGTGAAACTGGTATATCAAACTTATGTCTAATGTAATTATAAAATGTTACTTTGCCTGATAGCCTGATAATGCTAAGAATTAATGTATTTCTGAAACCAGGAATTTAGCTGGTAAACAAATGACTTTCAGTGAGGTTCGTCAGTGAAGTCGAGCTGGAATCTGAGCTGATGATTTCTTTAAGGTTAAGTTTATTTATTAGTGTCACAAGTAGGTTACATTAACACTGCTATGAAGTTACTGTGAAAATTCCCTAGTTGCCACACTCGAGCATCTGTTCAGGTACATGGAGAAAGAATTGAGCATGGTCAATGTACCTAACCAGCATGTCTTTAAGACTGTGGAAAGAAATCAGAGCATTCGGAGGAAAGCTAAGCAGATGTGGGATGGACATACAGATTCCACATAGACAGTGAACCAAGCCAGGAATTGAACTCAGGTCCCTGGTGCTGTGAGGCTGTGGTGATTAGGAAGTTATCATTGATAGTTGTAAAAACCCGTCCTGAGGAAAGGAAATCTGCCATCCCGACTTTGGCCCTGGATTCAAAGCCCTCTGAAATGGTTGAGCAAACCATTCAGTTCAAGGGCAATTTGGGGTGGGCAACAAATGCTAGCCTTGCTAGCCATGCTGAGTCAAAAGTAATGGCTGGGATTCTCCAACCTTGTCCGCAGCTGGGATTCTCCAGTCCCAATGCTGTAAATGGAGATTTGGTTGAGCGCCAAATTTCTCCATTCTCGCTCACAGCGATGGCGGAGTGATCAGAGAATTCCAGCCAATGTGCATATCAACATTGCATGAGAATTTAATTGGATATTCTCCTCTCCCAGTGTGAAACAGCCTGCCAATACTGCCTAAACCTTCGTACACTTTACTATAAAGTTTATTTATTAGTCTCCCAAGTAGGTTTATATTAACACTACAATGAATTTACTGTGAAAATCCCCTAGTTGCCACTCTCCGACACCTGTTCAGGTACACTGAGGGAGAATTTAGCATGGCCAATGCACTTAACCAGCACATCTTTCAGACTTGGGAGGAAACCAGAGCACCTGGAGGAAACCCACACAGACATGGGGAAAACGTACAGTCTCCATACAGACAATCACCCAAGTCGGGAATTGAACCTGAGTCCTGATGCTGGGAGGCAGCAGTACTAATCCCTGTGCCACTGTGCCGCCTCTAATGAAGGATTGCTGATACCTGTGTGACCACATCTGTGCTGGTCCTTTGCCTTAAAGGGAGTTAAGGGAGAAAACTGGGAAAAATGAGACTTCCCGCATTATTTATAAGAAAACGAAAGTTAAATATAACAGGCCGATATCACTATGACCTTAAAGAAAACATCAATCACCATTGTCTCAAAGGTGATAGCACTACCGTGCCATACATGAGATTCCAGTAGAGGTTAATGGATATTTTCTTCTGTCTTTTAATGCAGCATGTGTGAAAACATTGCCGTCTGGTGAGTGTTAATTCCTAATAGAAACAATAGCTTTATATTTTGCTTATTATTGATTTTACCATTAATGTTCTGTCCTCAAAAATAATGTGATTTTGTGGTTTTAATTCTATGTTATGTTTCCATCCCACTGCACTGCATTTTGACTGTCTGCTCCCATTTTGTCCACCAACTGATGTGTATGTGGGTCTAAGGTCATGGCCCTTCCTTATCACGACAACACCCAGCCTCATGAATATATTTCAGCAGAGCTGAATTATTGAAATTGGATAGCAGATCCAAAAAAAAGGAAGTCTGTACAAATCCCTGGGAAAGTAGGCCAAATAGGTGTTAAAGGGTAAGTTCTTCTTTGCTGCTGGTTTTAAAATGCCTACTCATATATATTTCTGGAGTCTCTTCACTGAGTAGTTATGCATTACAAATGTTTTGCTTTATTTTTCAAACACTTCTCACCATCATAAGCCCATGGTGTGTATTGTTTCATGGTCACTGACAGACCTTTGGTACCTAATCCCAAGTGGTCGTTCTTCTTGTCTGAATGCATAGTCAGTGTCAGCAGGCAGTTTGACTATAGGGTAGATCAGAACTGAGATTAATCTGCTCTCGCCAGGCATTCACTAAGCTACAGTCACTGGACAGCAGTCTGGAGTGGGAGCAACGTTGATTTTTCTCAGCACTAGTTTAAGATATTTAAGAAAGCATTTCTTTTTGGAAACCCCTAGTTTGAAATCATTGACAATTCAGATCACTTAATAATATCTTTGTTTTGAATGATACTAGAAGCTGATGTGGCCCGATGTCTAATTTTGCTTTATAACATCCATATGAAGCACTGGATTGTTTTGTTTTGTGTCAAAGACGCTGTACAAAAAAAGATCTTTTATGCTCCTTGTATTTACATAGATACCTTTTTAAACTGTCATAGAATCATAGAAGATAGGAGCAGGAGGAGGCCATTCAGCCCTTTGAGCCTAGCTCCGCCATTCATCACAATCATGGCTGATTGTCCATCTCAATAGCCTCATCCTGCTTTCTTCACATAATCTTTGATCCTTGACTTGAAACGGTATCACTGCTTTTTCACTGGTGCTAGGTCAACATTCAGGAAAAGCCCCCCAAACAGTGCTATGGGTGTAGTTAAATCACATGGAGTGCAACTGTTCAGGAAGAGATGAGCAATGAATGCTGGGATTGCCAGTGAAGCTCACATCACATTGTAGACTGCTTCATAGACTTAACACATTTCTTCTCTGGGCAGGCTTCTTTCCTGATCTTTCCATACTGAATTATTTTGATTGTTGGAGTGTTTTCTTCAAGCACCATCAAGTTAATTCATGTCCAGTTTATGCACGGTTACACTATGGTTACACAGTGATTAACATTGCTGCTTCACAACTCCAGGGCCCCGGATTCAATTCTGGCCTTAGATGACTGTCTGTGTGGAGCCTGCACACTCTCCCTATCAAATTCCTGTGCTTTCCTTTTTTTAACCTGCATTGCCTCTGTCCTTCAGAGTCACTCACTAATTCCCCATACATCCTGGACATTCTCTTTTCCATCTTCTTCCTTCAGGAAAAAGATACAAAAGTCTGAAATCAAGTAGCAACGAAGTCAAGAGTGGCTTCTTCTCTGCTACCATCAGAGTTTTGAATGGATCTACCTCACATTAAATTGATCTTTCTCTACATCCTAGTTATGACTGTAACACTATATTCTGCACTCCTTTTCTATGAATGGTATGTTTTGTCTGTATAGTGCACCAGAAATAATACTTTTCACTGTATGCTGATACATGTGGCAATAATAAATCAAATCTAATCTCTGTGCAGTTAAGCTGCATTGAATGTGCTGTGGGATCTCAGTGAGATGCAACAAAGGGATTGGGAGTGAGAGAGATTCAGACTTAGTGATTGGTGATGGTTATTCCTTTTCAATTCTGTCATTTCCTCACAAGTAAAGGACTTGCACTATAAACAGCGGCAAGGTTAAAAGCTGAACATACATACCTACGTTTCAAAGTCACTCTTGGCCATAAAGACCTATTGTTTATTGAGGTCATTGGTACCAATACTTAACAGATCCCACTCATGTTAAATAGATGATATGTTGCACATATTTCGACATAAAATATTGCCTTTAATTTTAATTGGCAAAAACCCTGCTGCCTAACTACCAACAAATGGATTTTGTTACACTTCAGGATGTTTTGAATCTGGTCTTCCTTTTCTCTTTCTCCTTCACTGGCAGAGTTACCGATTGGTCTCCAGATTGGCTTCTGCTTCCCATGCATCAGAGGAGGCAATGGCCTCACAGTACTATCCCTGGACTATTAATCCCAAAACTCAACTAATGTTCTGGGGAACCAGGTTCGAATCCTGCCACGGCAGATGGCGGAATTTAAATTCAATTTAAAAAAGTCTGGAATTAAGAATCAACTGATGATCACAAAACTATTGCTGGGAAAATCCATCTATTTCACTAATGCTTTCCAGCGAAGGAAATCTGTCATCCTTATCTAGTCTGGTCTATATGTAACTCCAGATCCACAGCAATGTGGTCAACTCTCAACTGCAACTAGAGATGGGCAATAAATGCCAGCCAACCATGAATCAATAAAAGAAACTATCTCCAGGACACTGCTATGTAGAATCTTAGAGAAATATCATTAAAAAAATATTTTCTTTGTCATTTCCTTTGAACATTTCTCTTTATCAAATATGAAAACATCAAAAATGGGGGTTAAAAAGGCTGATGGGTTAAAGTCAAGCATAATTCAATTGGATTACGCGTCTTTTTGCATTCCAATTGGCGCAGGAAGATAATACATCACAATGATGGATGTGTTGGCTTACAAATTCCGGGAATGTGGAGGGGCAAGTCCTGCAATGAAATCTCCAGAAATATATTTCATTGCAATTTGCAGCCCTATCCCCCAGGGGTGTTAGTTCCCCTTGGTGCAATATTAACAGGAGTTAGCCACCCTCCACCCTGCTTCATTCACCAAAATGGCTACTCCTGTGCCTACCTAAACAATGTCATCAACCATTATGGGAGGTCAAAGCATGAGGGAGAAAATCATAGGGTACCTAACGTTCACTAGTTTTCGATTGCTGTTTGTCAGGGATAGCAAGGGATTTATTTTTCAGTTTGCAGATTCTCTTTCCCATCACCTAAGCCACACCTACGGAAGCAGAAACCGTGCTTATTGATTTGCAGGACAGTGTCTTCCCTGTGACCACAGTGCTGGCTTTATCCAGCTATTTTCCTTCTGTTGATATGATCAGAACCCAAACACTGGGCTGCAAGCATACTTACTAGACACTGATCCCAGGGTGTCTCTCAGGATGTGGGCCCTCCATGCCACCCAGCTAAAGCTTGTTTGGGAATGAGGGTAATGCATTGGTTAAGGCTAAAACAGCCCCAGGACAGGAAGAGGAAGAAAAAGAAGCAATTTCCCCAAGGAATATAACCTTGTACCCAACATACTCCAGTCTCTTCAGCTTGGCATCCTTTACTGCAATCTCAAAAGATATTACAGGTGAAGTTGTGTGTGCTAAAGAGTAATATTTGACTTGATTTGATTTTATTTATTATTGTCACATGCATTAGTATACAGTGAAAAGTATTATTTTTTGCGTGCCATACAAAGCATACCATACAGAGAGAAGGAAAACGAGAGACTGCACAGTGCAGTGTTGCAGTCAAAGCTAGAGTGTGGAGAAAGATCAACTTAATGCAAGGTAAGTCCATTCAAAAGTTTGATGGCAGCAGGCTTTTGATTATTTTTCCCAAAGGAAGAAGTGGAAGAGAGAATGTCTGGGGTCTTTAATTACGTTGGCTGCTTTGCCAAGGCATTGGGATGTGTAGACGGAGTCAATGGATGGGAGGCTGGTTTGCGTGATAGACTGGTCTACATTCATGACCTTTTGTAATTCCTTGCAGTCGTGGGCAGAGCAGGAGCTGTACCAAGCTTGTGATACAATCAGAAAGAATGTTTTCTATGGTGTATCTGTGAAAGTTGGTGGGAGTCGTGGCTGACATTGCCTAAATTATACACAATGTGTTGTCCTCTGCCTGTGGTTATTTTTTTGGAATTCAGCTGCCAGCATCCCCACACCCCCTCCCCATCCCCCATTTGACTTTCTGGTATTTTCACTGCTGTTTCCCTTGCCTGCACATAGGGGGAGACATCTACAAGCTCTGGCTTTCTCAAGGTCAGACTGTTAGCTTGACCTCAGTCTAAATAACAAGCTCAAAAATTGCATAATCCTCAATTTGGGCCCCACTTAGCCAGAGACATCTTTAGCCTGTGCAACTCTTCCAAAATTTAAAACACACACACACACACACAATGTCGCTTCACTCCTTTGGTGGCAGATTTGAAAGAATTCAAATTCATCTCTGCAGCAGCTGTGGATTTCATCCTGATACTGCTGTTTCTGGGTTTTGGCTGTGGGGGAGGTGTGGGGGAGGTGGGGAGAGGAGTGCAACTTATTTTTCCAAAGCCGTAATTTCAATGCATGCATTTTTTTTAAAAAAAGCAGCAAAGTGAGGACTCGAAAGCCCAGTGTCCGAGGCTGCAGGTCCCCAGGAGGAGGGACAAGGAGGATTTGCTTCTGGTCAGCAGTGACAGGAGGAACAATAGAACAGACTGGGCAGTGTGGCCCTGCTCTGCTGGGTGGGGTCCGGCCCAAATGGCAATCGCAAGCCGTGGCAAAGGGCACCGTGCCATTGTCAGGGGCTGAATTACGCCTGTGGTCTGAGTGAATTACATGACGTGACCATGCGTTAGCAGCTGGCAAGAGCACAGTTAAACCGAGAAATTAACTTTAAATGTAGAAGGGGAGGATGGTGGGAGTTCAATCAAAATTAAAAAGTGTTTATTCAATTCTTAGCCTATTTAAGATGTCCCTAGTATTAAGTGGCGTGTGTGTATATTTGTGTGTATGATGTGTACATATATCTGTGTGTGAATATGTGTGTCTGTTGTGTGTATGTGTGAGTATGAGTGTGTGAGTATATGTGTTGTGTGTATCTGTATGAGTGTGTGTGCTTGTGTGAGTGTGTTTATGTGTGTGTTTGTATACGTGTGAGTATGTATGTGTGAGAATGAGAGTGTGTGTGGGGGGGGATGTGTGACTGTTTGTATGTGAGTATATCTATGTGTGCGAGAAAGAATGTGAGGGTGTGTGAGTGTATTCAGTTGCTGGCTGTAAAGGGAAAGCTTTTCACGTTTGGAGGACGCATGCTCGAGGTTACATTTTTGAATCATGTTCTTTAAATGATTGCATGCTGCGAGAGCAGGTATTGATCGGTGAGTGAGTGAGTTCCAGCCCGGCTCTGTGCAGCAGCAGAGGTAGAAGCGTGCTCCCAATGCCGGCACTGGCATTGTTTCATAATTCAGCAACTCATCAATCAAGAGAATAGTAATCAGAATAAGTACATGGCAAGCAGGATGCTTTTTATAAAGTTACAGGCTGCGATTCTGTTAGCTACTAGGGAAATTAGAACAATATAAAGCAGATTAACAACTGTACCTTTGGGAACCTGAGGCAGTTGAAGGTGTTTGTCTCATCTCATTGCTGGTGAATAATACTGACTGACTGTCCATTATACACAAGGTAATGTGTAGCCAATCCCCGCAGCTGGTGAGGAGCATTGAGCACTCAACCCTGACTATGCAAATTAGATTATAATGTTTCCCACGCTCCTGACACCTTTTCTCCTCCCCACAAGGTGCTTGTTCCATGCTGATACACAGGCTCCAGTCCCTCACTCAAGTTGACTGCTCTTTGTCAATCAGACCAGTTAGTCATAGTCCCAGATGACCATAGGCTGCTCTCTCTTTGGAGAATGGGGTGGGGGAGGGGGAGCATCACACCCATGTTCAATTCTGTCCTCAAATGCACCATTTCCAATGCAAATTGCTGAATGGGAACTCCCCTGATTGAGGGGAAGAGCCAATTTACAACCTCCCTCTTAGATCTAGCCCATGGATAATACCTCCTCTTCTCATTCCTCTGTCAAACTGAATCTGCACAACCAGGCGGAGCGGGCAATGTTTTTAATCTGAACAATTATTAAGAATTTTGGAAATTAAGGCTTTCAGTTTTATAACTGTGAAGAGTGGTGAAGACAAACTCTTTGACCCAGCTTTGAACATTGCCCTCATATTTTCTTCTATGCCTCAGCGTCAAATGTTGTTTTAAAAAGCTGAGGAACAACACCTTGGATGTTTTAGAGTCATAGAGCTTTACAGTGCAGAAGGAGGCCCTTCAGTCCATCATGTTTACACTGTCATCAAGCACCCTATCCTAATTTTTGAAATTTAATTTTACCTGCCTATTCTTTTCCCAAAGGTAGAGGAGTCTAAAACTAGAAGGTATAGGTTTAAGGTAAGAGGGGGAGTGATACAAAAGTGTTTAGTGGGACAGCTTTTTCACCCAGAGAATGGTGAGTGTCTGGAACAAGCTGCCAGAGGTAGTAATAGAGGCATGTATAATTTTGTCTTTTAGAAGCATTTAGACAGTTACATGGGTAAGATGGGTATAGTGGGATATGGGCCAAACACAGGCAATTGGGGCTAGCTTAGTGGTTAAAACTGGCTGGCAAGGACAAGTTGAGCCAAAGGGCCTGTTTCCATTCTATGGAACCTCTATGACTCTAAGGCTGGAATTTTACCGGCATGTCTGCCCAAGGTTTGTACAATCACACCCAACAGAGAATGCTGTTCTCCAAGCCTCGTCTGCCCTTGGAATCAGGGTGTGCATGTGGTAAAATTTCAGCCTGTGAAAATCCCATTTTCCAGCACTTTGTCCGTAACCTTGAAAGGTAAAATACAAATGTTTGATGTTATAAAAACAGTCATTGTCCATGAAACAAGTATTCTAATCAAGCAAAATATTTTGAAATAATGTTTTGTATTATGTTAGTTAATTCAGGACAACTTGTTAGATACAATACAGGACAACAGTTAGCCTCATTCAAGCAATTTGCCTCAATTATGAACAATATTGTTACTTTCAGCCAAAGACTGTTGTGGAGCAAAAACTACAAGAGTGTTTTAATTCAGCGAGGTCGACAGAATCGTAGGATCTCTACAATGCAGAAGGAGGCTATTCGGCCCATCGAGCCTACACCGATAACAATCCCACTCTGGCCCTATCCCTGTAACCCCATGTTTTTACCCTGGTAGTCGCCCTGACATGAAGAGACAATTTTAGCATGGCCAATCTACTTTGGACTGTGGGAAAAACCTTGAACATCCAGAGGAAACCCGGGTGCAGAGAGCATGCAAACTCCACAAACGCAGTCACCCAAGGTTGGAGTTTAACTCAGATCCCTGGCACTGTGAGGCAGCAGCACTAACCACCATGCCACCATGACACCCTAAAGAAGAAAGCTTTTGCATAGATGTGACATTATTGCAGTATAATGTATATTATTATTATTGCAGTACTGGTATTAGGCATAACGACATTGTACTTCTCATAGAATCATAGAAGTCCTACAGTGCCGAAAGAGGCCATTTGGCCCATCGAGTCTGCACCAAACACAATCCCACCCAGGCCCTAGCCCCATATCCCTACATATTTACCTGCTAATCCCTCTAACCTACCCATCTCAGGACACTAAGGAGAAATTTTTAGCATAGCCAATCAACCTGACCCACACATCTTTGGACTGTGGGAGGAAACCGGAGCACCCAGAGAAAACCCACACAGACATGGGGAGAATGTGCAAACTCCACACAGACTGTGACCCAAGCTGCGAATCGAACCCAGGCCCCTGCAGCTGCGAAGCAGCACTGTTCTACCATGCCGCCCCATTATTAATTTTCTTGCACAATAATAATTCTAAATATAACTCAATGGAAAGCTCATTGTATTCAGTTTACCAACCACTCGGTAAATTAAGCAGGATATAACAGCAAATGGAGAGTAGAGAGATAACTGAACATTAAAATGGTTCATTCTGCAGCTACAGGTTTCAAATTTCTTGTTTGTTTTTCAAATGTTTAATACATTTTTTAAAAATCCTGTTCTTAAAAATGTGTTCTTTCATTTCTCTCATGGCTTCTTCCCAGATTTGCCGTTCTCTACCCAGCCCCATGTCTGTGTTCCCCTGGCTCCACCCCTGATTGCAGCTTTGTGCTCTGTCGACACTTGCTGAGCACAGACCTCTGCGTATCACTGATGTTGTGGCAACTATTCAGCAGCTGCTCCCTCTCTCAGTCAGACCACAATGTCATCCCTCACACATTTTTAGATTTTTTTTAATGTGAATTATTAGATGCAACCAGAAGTTGCCAATCAATAGCAAAATGGTATTTTACATTCCTTACTCTGGGACATGTTTTCAGTCCAGCTCTTAATACATGACTTATTTGAGACTATTACAGACCTGATGATGGACAGGGGCAACTGCGTGTCAAGAACTGTAAGAATTCAATAAAAAAAAAGAAGCTGAAGAAAGTGACACCAAAAATAGAAATAGAATGGGAGTTTTAAATATCTGGGCCCACTACGGGAGTCATAACGGGCGAAGGGAGGACCGTGTAAAGGTTCATTGATCTTGGCCGGGATTCTTCAGTTTTGGGGCCAGCAAAGCCGGAGAATCCCACCCTACAGTGGGATTCTGCCGGGAGCTACCAGAGAATTGCAACAGTCCAGTGACAATAGATCATCGTCATTTTGGGATGTTGTTGCCAGGAGTGGAATCTCAATCATGTTATTTCAATGAAAGTGTTCTCAGGGTAGATGTGAAGGTGGGTGAAGAGTGAGGGTGGAGTGATGGCAGAGTTAGGGAGGGATGGGATCATCTGCGCTGGGACTTCTCACTGACTTGGCTACATGGGAACCTGCTGCTTGACTGAAGGCTACATCATGGTGTGCTGTCCTCCCCACAGCCTCCCCACCCTGAGGATTGAATAGAATCATTTATTTAATTCATTTGGGACTTCGAATATCACTGAAGATTAGTATCTTGCACTGATCTGGACAAATGCAAGAATACCAAATCTTTAAGAGAGTGACAATTTACGCTGCACATGAAAAGAGTGCAGACTGGTTGGCAAGTCAACTCCGGTCAAGGTGTTGCCATGGAGAATGCACCAGGGAACTATTGCCTCCCAAACAAAAGCAAAAAATGCTGGAAAATCTCAGCAGGTCTGACAGCATCTGTGGGGAGAGAATAGAGCCAACATTTCAAATCCTTCGGACAAAGGGTCATCTAGATTCAAAACATTGGCTCTATTCTCTCCCCGCAGATGCTGTCAGACCTGCTGAGATTTTTCAGCATTTTCTTTGTTTCAGATTCCAACACCTGCAGTATTTTGTTTTTATTGTTTTCCAAACTTGTGTTTCATTCAAAAAAATACAATGTGTGGACACATTCTTTTTGGCTGCAGAAGAGAGGTCCTGCATGTGAATATTTTGTGGCTTCTAGCATGTGTAAGTGAGCCACATTGCAAGCATGACTGATAACTAATTTGGGTGGAAGAATGAAGTGTGCAGAGGATGCTGAAAGTTTACAAAGGAATACAGATAGTCTAAATGAGTGGGCTGGCAGATGAAGTACAATGTTGGTAAATGTGAAGTCATTCATTTTGGTAGGAATAACAGCAAAATGGACTATTATTTAAATGTAAAAAATTGCGGCATGCTGCTGTGCAGAGGGACCTGGGTGTCTTTGTGCAGGAATCTCAAGGATTTGCTTTGTAGGTACAGCAGGTAATTAAGGAGGCAAATGAAATTTTGTCCTTCATTGCTTGAGGGATGGAGTTTAAAAACAATGAGACTATGTTACAGCTGTATAGGGTGCTAGTGAGGCCACACCTGGAGTACTATGTACAGTTTTGATCTCTTTACTTAAGAAAGAATATACTGGCACTGGAGGAGGTACAGAGGAGATTCACTGGGGTTGATTTTGGAGTTGAGAGGATTGGCTTATGAGGAGAGACTGAGTAGACTGGCGCTATATTCATTGGAATTCAGAAGAATGAGGGCATATCTTAAAGAAACATACAAGATTATGAAGGGAATAGACAAGATAGAAGCAGGGAAGTTGTTTCCACTTTTGGGTGAAACTAGAAATATGGGACACAGCCTCAAAATAAGGGGAAGCAGACGTAGGACTGAGTTGAGCAGGAACTTCTTCATCCAAAGGGTTGTGAACCTGTGGAACTCCCTGCCCAGTGAAGCAGTTGAGACTCATTGAATGTTTTTAAGGCAAGGATAGATAAATTTTGAACAGTAAAGGATTTATGAGTTATGATGAGTGGGCAGATAAGTGGAGCTGAGTCCACAAAAAGATCAGCCATGATCTTATTGAATGATGGAACAGGCTCGAGGGGTCAAATGACCTACTCGTGCTCCTAATTCTTATGTTCTTATATTCTTATAATCCTAAATTGCTTCTTCATATAATTTTTAGCGCAGTCGAGATTTAGTGTGGAGAGCGGGTGACACCTCCTCCACATGGGCTTCCATGTGGGTTCAAGAGAGCTCCAGCTCCTCTGAACACCAGAAACAAAAATTAAAAAAGAGTTTTAAAAATTACCTTTGGGGGTCATTTCAAACCAATCTAAGGGCAAACTTGCCTCTACTTCCTGGTCAGGCCACAAGGTAAAAGTTGCAGCCACCTCCCAGCTGAGCAGGTTGAAATTCTGGAAGTTGAACACCCTCAACAACTCTATGACCCGGATGATTTTGACTGCTCTCCCTTCCAGTTTCTTCCAGAGTGATAGGCTTAGGTTTTTGAGAGGGTCAGGGTCAAAAATATTACAGCAAAGCTCTTCATTTGCTGACTTTTTAAGACTTAATAGTATGCAATCTTGGAGATAGAATTTATGAATAATGGCAGATTTGTGACATCTGCTAAATTAACACAAGCTCCAACTTTTATTCATGAACCAGGCAAACATGACAGAAAGATTGCTTTGTCTTGCACCTTCATGAACAATTTTTCAGAATATCTGTCTTGCCATTAGGAATGTATGTTATATATGCCTATGCACAGGAATATGACAATCATCCAAGATACTTGTTTTGTTTGTCTGTGTAGTACAGGCAGAGATGAATGATGGCAGATTGCTGGAAACTGAGTTTATTTCCATCAGTTTGCTGAGTTTCCAACCTCACTCACTTCACCTGATGAAGAAGAAGGGCTCCAAAATCTCATGATTCCAAATAAACACATTGGACTTTAACCTGGTGTTGTGAGACTTCTTAGCACACCCATAGAGAAGCATTGAGTCAATGCTGCCTCTGGTGGTGAAGGGAAATTATGTTAATTTTATTGATTGTGCAGCTTGAGGTGCAATTAAAAGAACAGAATTTATTTTTGGAATATTACACAGGACCCTGCCTGTTATCATTGTGTTCATTATTAGTGGAAACCTTTGAAAAAGACAACGATACTGACTTTTAAGGGGTGTCTGGACAAATACATGAATAGGATGGGAATAAAGGGATATGGTCCCCAGAAGGGCAGAGGATTTTAGTTCAGTCAGACAGCATAATCAGTGCAAGTTTGGAGGGCAAACAAATTACTGCTGTAATTTTCTTCGTTCTTTGTATCAATCTGCAGAGAACCATGAAGGGATCTTTGGTAATTGTGCAGCAACTTGATAGAGAGTTTTATTTTCAATTAAGTCTCTGCTATTGTCATCTATTTCCATCAAACATCCTTCATCAGCTTTTTTCTTCTTTGCTCATTGGACACATGCACATCCAGATTTGCTTCTTGGTTTGTGTTGAGGTAACTGGGAGTTGGTGGTGTAGTGGTAATGCCACTGGATTAGTAATCCAGAGACCCCTAGGCAATTCTCTGCGAACACCATGGCAGCTGGTGGAATTTGTATTCAATTAATAAAGTCTGGAATTATAATTATAATATGGTGACCATGACTGGAGGTGGAATGAAGGAACATTTCATAGAATCCCCACTGTGCATATGGAGGTCATTGAGTCTCCATCAACTCTCAGACAGAGCATCCAACCATTCCACATTGCCTGATTTATTTACCCTGCTAAGCCCCCTAACCTCACATCCTGAGACATTATCCACTTAACATGCACATTTTTGGACTGTGGGAGGAAACCAGAGGAAACCCATGCAAGCACAGGGAAACCTCCACACAGTCACCCAAAGCTGGAAGTGAATCTGGGTCTCTGACACCGTGTGGCCGCAATGTTAACCACCACATGCCCTGTAATTTGGATCACTAACTCCACTCTATCAAATCCTACTCGAAACATTGCCCTAACCAGCCATTCTGATCAAGTGTAAATTAGGGATGGTCTTTGCCAATGATGCCCACATCACATGAATAAAGGAGAAGTCATTAGTTATCATAGGGCAGAGGAGGGGTTACAATTGGTCTCAGTAACCCTGGCTCAAAGCAGGAAAAGCATCTGGCTGTCCCTGAGCTGGAGGGTGAAAGTGGGCCATTGTGAGCGGAAGACAAGACTGAGCTTGACAGCGATGTCCCCATGTTTGGGCAAAACTAACTTAAAGCTGACCCAAGCGGAGGCTGGTTCTCAAGATTTGGCCATCAGAATCATAGGTGGTCTACGAGGGTCTTCATTGTTCCAAGTTGTAAGTCAGTGATGCACAATGTCATTGGCAAGAACAGGCCAGAACCCTCACCCACACTGCTCATATGACATCACACAACCAGACCGGTTCCCACATGTGTGTCTTGGCATGAGCAAAAAAGATGTAGATTTAAAAGCAGGACTTATGTTGCTGCTACAATACTTTGTAACACTTGTGGAGCTGAAAGTGAAGCTCAACACTGAGGCTGAACTCTCCAGTTTGGGAATTATAAAATCCTATGGTGTAGAAGGAGACTATTTGGCCCATCAAGTCTGCATTTACCACAATCCCACTCAGGCCCAATATCCATTTATCCTAGCTAATGCTACTGATATTAAAAGGCAATCTACCATCACCAATCCACCTAGCTTGCACATCTTTGAACTATTAGAGGAAACTGGAGCATCCAGGGGAAACCCACGCAGACACAGGGAGAACATGCAGACTCCACACACATAGTGACCCAAGCAGGAATCAAACCCAGGTCCTGGCGCTGTGAGGCAGCAGTGCTAACCACTTTGCCACCATTGAAACCAAACATAACTTCATTGGGTCACCCATCGAAAGCAGGGTCATTCTTCGCACAGATGGTCTTTTGCAAGGCCCACGTGGGGTTTGAACGAGAAGGTTTGAGAATCACTGCTGCCAGAAAGGAGGGGAAGGAGTTGGAGGCATTCAAAGAAGCTGCACAAAGATGGAGGTGACATTATTACTGAAGCTTAATAACTATTAGCACTTCAAGGAGACATTAAGTTGATCTGTCAACGGCGGATTCATTGCCATTACAGTCAGCAACGATTTAAAATTTTCATCACACATGGGAACCATTGACATCTGTGTCCACATAACAGACCAACTGGAACAGGATTGATTAACGCAGCAGCGGTGATTGGCAGCTGAACTGGCAAAGGAGTTTCTCCTTTGATTTACATAATAAGGACAGAGCCATTTTGAGTGGCAGACTTTTCATTGAGTCAGTTGGCACAAGTGTTGGAAATTTTCGGTGGAAGAATCTCAGGGCTTTGATTGTTGTACAAAAAGTTTGGATTAGACAGTGGAAGTGATGAAGACAATCAGATCCTGATTACTGACACAGTGTCCCCTCAAATAGAGCTCGGCACTTGAAGAGTTGCTTTTGCCGTTAATGGAAAATGTGCATAAATGTTGGCCGCTTGAAATTTATTGAGGTTCAGCTTGTCATAGACGCACAGCTTTCTGTCAAATCATGGCCAACTTTTGACAGTTGCTAAACAAAGGATTTGCAACTGAGAATTAAATCATGATTCACATTTTGACAAAAGAAGTCACACTTTTCTTTTCCTCCGATTGAAGTGTCATCCTTTTGCTCCCTTTGAAGGTGAAATGTTCAAATGAAATTTGACAGTGTTGAAAAAGCAGGATGCCTGGTCCAGCGTAAATCAGGTAGAAACAGTTGAAGTCATGTGGAATATTGTGGATGAACTGTGTCCAGAGTGCCATCTTTGCCTCAGGTCGGAATTTTGATCCTGTACACTTCTGTAACTTGCGGTGTGGAAATTCTATTAGCTGAATAGTTGATAGAGCATTTTGGCTGGAGTTAAACTTGTCCCATCCCTCAGGAAAATGGTGACATCCCTTAAAGTTCCTCTGTTTTGTTTTTCTATTTTGTTACGTTGCTAATTCCTGCCTCTGTAGGTAACTCCTTTTTAACTTGATCCCTTACTTTGATTCCCTCGACAAGAGAGACTGATTTATCAAATGAGACTCTTCTAATCTCCAATTTATATTGTCCACAATTAGCACTGTCTGAAGGCAATGTCTGAGATAAGAAGCACAATAAGAACATAAGAAATAGGAGCAGGAGTAGGCCATCTAGCCCTGCGAGCCTGCCCCACCATTCAATAAGATCGTGGTTGATCTGAAGAGGATCAGTTCTGCTTTCCCGCTTTCTCCCCATGACTCTTAATCCCCTTATCGATCAGAAACATATCTACCTGTGACTTAAATATATTCAATGAGGTAGCCTCCACAACTTCAATGGGCAGAGAATTCCAGAGTTTCACCACCCTTTGAGTGAAGAAGTTTCTCCTCATCTCCGATCAAAACTGCCCTCTCCCCTTATTTTGAGGCTGTGCCCTCTAGTCCTGCTATCCTTTCTAAGCTGGAAAAATCTCTCTACTTCTAGCCTATCTATCCCCTTCATTATCATATACGTCTCTATAAGATTACCCTCAGCCTTCTAAACTCCAACGAGTACAGATCCAATCTAATCAATCTCTCTTCATAAGATAACCCCCTGATCTCCGGTATCAGCCTAGTGAACCTTCTCTGTACGTGATTGCAGCATTAATGTAAGCCTACTTGTGACACTAATAAATAAAAACTTAAACTATTAGAATTGATGTAATAAAATAGAAATGCAGGAAAAGAACAGCAGGTCTAGCAGCATCTGTAGAGAGAGAGTTAACATCTCGAGTCCAAATGACTCTTCCTCAGAGTTAAAAAGTGGGAGAAATATGATGGATTCCAGGCAGTTTAAGAAGGGACAGTGAAGGTTGTACAAAATTGAAGGTGTGGGTTGGGTGGGAGCTCAGAGATATTTGATAAAGATATCATAGGCATAACACAAAGAGAATGTTAATAGTTGTGTTAAAGACTAAAGAAGGTGTTAATATAGAGGTAAGATAGCAGAACAAGGGCTTTGTGAAAGCAAAACTTAAGAATAGGGGACAGATGGCCCTGTGTGTGTGTGTGTGTGTGGTGGGGGGGAATGCATTGAGATGAAATTTTGGATAAGGAAGGAGGTCAAGATGAAGGAAACATTAACCCATGGACGATGTCAGTCCTGCTGGGTTTTTCCAGCATTTTATTCCAGATTTCCGTCATCTGCAGTATTTTTGCTCTGATATAAATACTAGCACCTGCCTGGGCCACAAACCTGTGAATTCCCTGCCTAAACATCTTTGCCTCCATTCTCATTCTCCTGTCACTCCTTCCAGCAAATCTCTTTAATCAAACTTATGCTTACCTGCCTTGATGAATCTTTATGTGGTTCCATGTCAGATTTTGTGCTGTAACACCTTGGGTCATTGTTAACTGCATGGGTGCTATATGAATGCAGGTGGTTGCTACTGTTATTCAGCTCATGAATCTTGGAAGGAAGAGAGGCTAAATCCGTTCTGGAGGAACCAAACCCAGGATACTCAGACCCTCAAACCAATGCTCAGCTAAATGAGAACAATTAACTTAAAGAAGACATCAGAATGTTCCAACCAATGATTTAAACTTAATGAAATCAGTGGTGTCTGCCAGGCAATGCTAAACAATCACTAAGTTGTACCTCCAGTGGTGGAAGCCAATACTCTCAGATACCGTGTGTGTGTGTGTATGTGTGTGTACCAAGATTGATGCCCTGTTTCACTAATCAAAATAACATTTTAACACCAATAATGCAGTGCGCACTTAGGAAGCAACTTTCCACCTCATCATACCCAAGCAGATTTGCTATTATTAAAGACTGAAGAATATTCTCTTCCCAATTCACTGCCGCTGACACCATTTCCTATTACATCAACATTTTGAAAAATGATATTAAAAATGTGTTTGGCATTTTCCTGATCTAAACGTACCTCGTTGTGAGGGCAACAGGGAAAATTTAGAAAACTGGTTTGGGTAGGAATAAAAAGTTTACTTTTTCTTGTTCACAGATTTATTCCACCTTGATGCTTTTTATACTTCAGGGCAGCATGGTGGCACAGTGATTAGCATTACTGCCTCACAGCTCCAGGGATCCAGGTTCAATTCTGACTGTGTGGAGTTTGCACATTCTCAATGTATCTGTGTGGGCTTCCTCTGGGCTCTCTAGTTTCCTCCCATGTTTCAAAGATATGCTGGTTATGTAGATCGGCCATGCTAAATTGTCCCTTAATATTCCAGATGTGCAGATTAGATGGATTAGACATGGTAACTGTGTGAAGTTATGGGTTGGAGTGGGGATGAGGGCCTGGGTAAGATACTTTGTCAGAGAGTCTGTGGAGACTTGATGGGCCAAATGGCCTCCTGTGCATTGTAAGGATTATTGGTTGTGATGTAACCTAAGGTAAGACAGTAAACAGGTGGCATTTTCATGCCCTTAACACCCTGTTTATCTTTAAAAAATATCTTTAAAAGTTCAATTTGGATAGCTAACTGCAAAATGAAAAGTTCTGATATGTTAAGTTAGAAAGAGATGCCAATTGATTCCTTGCTATACCCTGATGCATGGTCATAGTGTTAGCATTGCAGGATGAATAGATCAATCTTGCCTGGGAGTTCATAGAATCCCTACAGTGCAGCAGAAGGCGTTTGCTCCATTAGACCTGCACCAACCACACTCCCACCCAGGCCCTATCATAACCACATATATTTATCCTGCAAATCTAACTGATATTAAGGGCAATTTAGCATCACCAATCAACTGAACCTGCACATCTACAGACTGCAGACGGAAACCGGAGCACCTGGAGGAAACCCACGCTGACACACAGAGCATGTGCAGATTCCACACAGACAGTGACCCCAGGCTGGAATTGAACCCGGGTCTCGAGCACTCTGAGGCAGCAGTGCTAACCACAGTGCCACTATGCCACCCATTGATGTGCAGTATATGAAATGGCAAAGTATTTATTAAATAGATTTCAAACGGGCAATGGAAGGGTACCACATGTACTTGCGAGGCGCTAATACTTTATGAAGCCCCTTAACATACAGAAGCATCTCAGATTGTTTTCTGTATAGGACTTATTGAGTATAGTGACCTCTCACGTGGACCTGTTATTCCACTCCATGATGATGAGGAATAAAATAACTTGCGAACATATTCCTTTCTATTTTAATGATTAATTACGTACAGAGAATGTTTTGTAACAGAAGTGTTGACTTAAACCTGTGGATGTCACAGGTATTGATGGAAACCAGTCCTGGGATGCATGGATTTTCACAGCACACAGCAAGCATTTGTATTTGCACAAGGGGACCTGTTCAAATTTGAATCCCACCAGCTAGTTTGTGTGTAATTTGAGGAATGTGAGTTTAAGTGTCTTTATTCCTCTTTAACTATTATGAATCGCCTTTATTACCGCAATGACAGGTACTTCTCAGCCCATTCAGAAAATGATATCATGGCTGATGTGTTCCATGCAATCTGCCCTCCGCCTTCATCGTTCTTTAAAACCTGAATGATGATAAATGTACAAAGTGCATTTTTTGAAGCTATTATCTGGCAGAAAACATGTTGCCGCGCTGGAAGGCACAAAGAGAAATCAATACTCCAAGGGTCAATTACAACATCTGAGCCACGTGATTTCCCGGCAAAATTACCCTTTTTGTTAAATCAAAAATTCATACAGTACCTACAAAATGAATCTGCATTTACACAGGCCAATCAAACGGCCGTGATTGGGTGACTATAATAGTTAACCTCTGTCTTTGCAGGAACCAGGAGCATTTTAAGTGCAGCTCTGCAACAGCAAAAGAAATTCCCTCACCACCACCGCCCCCCCCCCCAACTCCTTTCCCCGCACAGAAATCATAATCTCACAATTTTATTGTTTCAATCATGAGACACGCAAATAGCATCTAACATGGTGAAATTCTATCCTTTCTCCCTGCTTTTTAATCTCCCTTTCCCCCGCCCCCCTCCAGTTTCTGTACTGCGATTGATACATTTATTGACTGATCACCTCACATGTATCCTTATAATGAATGTGTGTGACGTACGTGGGGAGGGGGGAGGGGGGTAGGGGGGTGGGGGGGTCGATAAATTCTCTTCTTGCCAGTAGAGACATGGCCATATTTGAGATTTCTGAATCTGCTTCACCATTTTTTCGTCACGATGTAGAAAATAAATGCCAGTTTGCAGAGCCCTTTCGTGCACAAGTACCACTGACAAATCGTCTCATTTTGTGGCAGTGAGCATCTCACTGGCAGAATTAATTTGCCTGCAAGGTGCTCTGGGCAAATCTCCAGGTACATTTTTGCCCCCCCCCCCTTGAAAGTGTGTCCAAATCAACTTCAAAAGCTAGGGAGGAATTCATCAAGTGAAATCTGAAAAAAAAGCTATGACTATGGTTCTAAATTGGGAAAGTGATGGTGATTCAGATCTCTTGTAAATAGTTGCAAATCCCAGTACAATGTTTTCAATTTGAATAAAGGTGGCTCTAATCTCCTTCGTATTTATGGAAAATGATATGAAGAGTGGGGCAGAGGCTGCTTAAATGGCTCAGAAAGATTCAGAGCAAGTGACTGCGTTTTATTTATTGTGGTGTGTAATCTAATTATCTCTCAAAGCTGATTATTTCATTTATCTTTGTAAAACTGACTTCAAAGACTTGCCTTAATTAAGCAGATCACCAATTAGCCGCTGTTTTATAGGCAGTTTAAACGTCTATGTACAAATAACACTCAGTCTGATTGTAATCGGTTGGTGACCAGAGCACTGCAGTAAGGGGTTTCTGTGATTTACTGCATTGTTTAGCTAAGGCTGAAAACTCAGAGAGTGGAAGCCTTCACCGAAGGAACTCTTAAGTGCTGAAGCTGTGTATGAATCTTTGTCATGACACACGGACTGATAACTGAGTGTGGCTTGATTACAGCACCGGCTTAATTTCAGCAAATTTCTCTTTGCCGCTTGCACTACAGTACAAAATCTATTGCTTTTTTTTTCCTGGGAGCATTTTGTGATTTGTTAGCTTGTATAATAAAGGTCGACTTCTCAAACAAAAAAAGAAAGACCTGAGGCAAGGGTTCATTCATATTCTGCGAGTTAATCATGCTTAGCTCCTGTATTGCAGGACAGAATGAGTTAAGTCCCTTGTGGAGGATGGCTCAGGGATACTCCGGGGAGAGGAGCCTTATGTCCACGGTTTACAATTGCACAACTGTGTACATTGACTCTAATGGGTAACATTTAAAAGTACTCATGATCATCCCTTTAAAAGATGTACTTAAACTTAACAGCAGCTATGTAAGTAAATGTCTCCGGCGTTCGACTTTCATGATGGTGTTTAACCAATATCTGGGAACCATATAAAAATGAATAGAATTGAGAATAAAGGAAGATCCGTAACTCAGAATGGATGCGCCTGATCCAATCCTAAACATGCAATCAAACATCTCTGCTGTTCAAAAACAAAAGTCTCACAACACCAGGTTAAAGTCCAACAGGTTTATTTGGGAACAGAAGCTACTAGCTTTCAAAAACAAATCACTGTAAAAACAAACGCTCATAAACAAACCACTGTATTAAAAAAAAATGAGATTTACATTTATTTGGTTTTAATTCTTTGGACAAACTAAAACTTTATACATGGGGAGGATTCCACAAGCTGCTCAGGGATGAAGATTGTCGAAGTCCCACCCTTTCTCTCTTCATTCTCACTAAGATGTGTTCTGATCAGCTTCGGCTGATTACAGAAACTGTTTTAAATGTGCTCTCACTCCGCAGCACAACACAGTGTGCCATCCACTCACTGCTGAGCTGTGTGTACTCTTTTTTTAAAGCGTTAACTGTATTGAACTTACCAAATCAAAAAGTGCTTGCTGTGGCAAAAAATATTCCAATATATTAAAAAAAAACCAGGACATGAAGACCGTTCTTTGTGTGTCACTTGAAATTTCTTCAGCCAGCTTACTGATCTAAACAAATTTTGTCCGCCTTTCATTTGCTATTCAAAAACTTTGTTGAAAATTGAAAGCTGCAAATTCAGGTGCAATTTAATCAGGAAATTTAAAAAAGGACATCCCACAATCTGGGGGAAAATTTCCCTCTTCCAGCGCATTTTTCTGCCTGGTCGAGTGACTTCTGACATTTATGACAGATGTTTTTGTCTAATCATTTTGATAAATAATTAAATTGCATCAGCTTTTCAAGCTGAGAGAGACGAGGGCACTTTTTTTCTCTGATTGCTGCTTCCCTCCTGGCGTTTGTGTGATATTCCCCACACAAAAGGTGATCAGGCTCCGTGCAAAATATAAATGTGGGAAAGGGTGGGATGTGGGGGATGGATCCCGTGGAATGGACCGAATGGTGGCCTAAAGGACTGTCATCCCTCAGTGCCAGAGGTTAGAAGGTTGATGCACAATAGTTCCAAAGGAGGAGGACGCTACTGACCTTATGGCATGAAAATGTCCACTCAGAACTGTAATGTGAGAGAAGAGGTCACATATTAGCTCCTAAAAGTCTTTTTCGTCCTTTCTGAGGTTGGCTTTTAAGGAATAGCCAAAGCACAATAATGTGTGACAGCCAGCATCAAATTGCTTTTCAAAAAAGATCAGAATAATATGGAAAGAAAATGAAACTCGATACAGTATAGGGGTCCCAGATTTAAAATGTGACGGAAGTGGATGCTTTAAAGTTTATTACTTGTCACAAGTCGGCTTACATTAACACTGCAATGAAGTTACTGTGGAAAAACCCCTGGTCGCCACACTTTGGCACCTGTTTGGGTACACTGAGAGAGAATTTAGCTTGGCCAGCACACTTAGCTAGTACATCTTTCAGACTATGGGAGGAAACCAGAGCATCTGGAGGAAACCCATGCAGACTCTTCTAAACTCTGACAGACAGCAACCCAAACTGAGAATCAAACCCAGGTCCCTGAAGCTGTGAAGCAGCAGTGTTACCGCTGTGCCACCATGCCGTCTCATATTTTCCCCTACGGGAGAGAGAGGCAAGAACTATAGGACACAGTTTAAAAACAAGGAGTCTCCCATTTAAAGCGGAGAGAGAAAGAAATGTTTTTCTCTCAAGGGGTTCTTGTTCTTTGGAACTATCTTCTCCAGAGAACAATGGGGATGGCAGGATTAACAAATATTTTTAAGGCAGTGGTAGATAAATTCTTAACTAACAAAGGAGTCAAAGTTTATCGGGGGGAGGGGGGTAGGTGGGAATGTGGCATTGAGGCCACAATGAGATCAGCCATGATCTTACAGAATAGCGGAGCAGGCTCAAGAGGCCAAATGGACTACACACACTCCTAATCTGTATCGACATTCACAGCAAGAGAAAATAGAATTTATGATATAGCCCCATATTATCCTCTTTTAAACAGCTGATCCAGCAAGTGGGTGGCACAGTGGTTAGACTTGTACCTTCAGATCGCCAGAGACCTAGAGTCAGTTCCAGCCTTGGGTGACAGTGTGGAGTTTGCACATTCTCCCCATGTCTGTGTAAGTTTCCTCTGGATGCTGTGGTTTGCTCCCAGAGTCCAAAGATGAGCAGGTTAGATGGATTGGCCATGCTAAATTGATTCTTAGTATCAGGGAGATTAGTAGGGTAAATGCATGGGTTACAGGGATAGAGCCTACATGGGATTGTTTTTGGTGCAGGCTTGATGGGCAGAGTGGCCTCCTTCTGCACTGTAGGGATTCTATAACATTCACTCCTTCCACAATGAATGCACAGTGGAAGCAGTGTTTACTACAAGCACTACAGGAATTCATCAAGGCTCTTTTGATAGAACCATCCGGGGGACTAGCAGGGTAAATACATAAGTTTATGGGGATAGGGCCTGGTGAGATGGTTGTTGGTGCAGGCTTGATAGACCAAATGGCCTCCTTCTGCCCTGTAGGGATTCTATGTTATTTTTCTAATTTGTGGCCGAGTTTTGTTATCATAGAAATAAAAATATAGAGCATAGAACATTACAGCACAGTACAGGCCTTTCCGCCCTCAATGTTGTGCCGAGCTACATCCAATCCTAAGATCAAGCTATCCACTTCCTATAACTCTGGTGTGCTCCATGTGCCTATCCAATAACTGTTTGAAAGTTCCTAAAGTATCTGACTCCACTGTCAAGCAGGCAGTCTATTCCACATCCCAACCACTCTCTGAGTAAAGAATCTACTCGGACATCCCTCCTATATCTCCCACCATGAACCTTATAGTTATGCCCCCTAGTAACAGCTACATCCACCCAAGGAAATAGTCTCTGCACATCCACTTTATCAATCCCTCTCTTTATCTTATAAACCTCTCCTCTCATCCTTCTCTGTTCCAAAGAGTAAAGCCCCAGTTCCCTCAACCTTTCGTCATAAGACCTATCCTCCAAACCAGGTAGCATCTGGTAAATCTCCACTGCACTCTCTTCAATGCTTCCGCATCCTTCTTATAATGAGGTGACCGGAACTAAACACAATATTCCAAATGTGGTCTCACCAATGTCCGGTATACTTGCAGCATAACCCCACAGCTCTTAAACTCAAATCCTCTGATAATAAATGCTAACACACTATAAACCTTCTTCACGCTCTATCCATTTGAGTGGCTACCTTCAGAGATCTGTGGACATGTACCCCAAGATCTCTCTGTTCCTCAGAATCTGTCACTGATCCTGTAATCTGCATTCATGTTTGTCGTACCAAAATGAATCTCCTCACACTTATCAGGATTAAACTCTATCTGCCACTTTTTGGCCCAGCTCTGCATCCTATCAAGAGCCCTCCACCTCATTCACTACTCCTCCAATCTTGGTGTCATCAGCAAATTTACTTACCCACCCTTCAGCCCCTTCTTCCAAGTCATTGATAAAAAATCACAAAAAGCAGAGGACCCACCACTGACCCTGTGGTACACCACTGGTAACCTGCCTCCAGTCTGAAAATTTTCCCTTCACTACCACCCTCTGTCTTCTATGATACAGCCATGTGATAAAGTCATTCCTGATGTCTGTGTAGCTTTAATCGCTGTAATATCAATATTTATTCCAGCATTGGTCACAGTGCACAGGCTGGAACAAGACAGCCCTGGGAGACAATAAATTCCTTGGACCCACAGTCTGGCATTTGTACTTCAGTGAAATTGTCATCACATATCTGCTCTGTGGAGGAATCTGACCAGCAATGTCCAGCTTGACAGGCAAAGCAATAGCATAAAGAAATATAAAAATTAAAAAGGACTTTGTATGCCACAAAAGACTTCAGAGAAACAACAAGGCTGGGACTGATCTGCATAGAGCAGAGCAGTTTAAATAGGTTTAATAGGGGTGTTCAAAATTACGAGGCATTTTGATAGTTTGGCTAGAGATAAAATATTATTTATTGGCGAGTTTAGTCAATAACTAGAGGACGTAGATTTAATATCAGTAATAACCAGATGGGAGATGAGAATTCTTTAGTTATTAAAATCTCGAAGGCACCATCTACAAAACTGGTTGAAGCAGATTCAAAAGTAATTTTCATATAGGAATTGGAGGTGTAATTTAAAAAAAAATATACTGCACTTCAAGGAAAGAGATGAGGAACAGTATTAAATGGAGATGATGGGGATCTCGCCCAACAGCTGGAAGGCTGAAAAGACCCCACTCCCCATCCATCCTACCTCTTTCAGGGAAGGTCCACCAAATTAATAATTAGTGAAGACAAATAAAGGTCTCCAGATAGGATAATTTATCATAGAAGACAAGGATATGGCAGAGCAATGCAACAACTACTTTAGTTCCGTCTTCACAGAGGAAGACACAAATAATTTTCCAGAAATATTAAGAAATCAAGGGTCTAATGAGAAGAAGGAACTGAAGGAAATTAGTATTACTAGTGCTGGAGAAATTAGTGGGACTGAAAGCAGATAATTCCCCAGGAGTAATCTACATCCCAGGTACTAAAGGAGGTTGCCTTGGAAATAGTGAATGCATTAGTTATCATCTTCAATAATTCTGTAGATTCTGGAACAGTCCTAGCAGATTGGAGAGTGGCAAATGTAACTCCACTATTTAAAAGAAAGAAGGAAGGAGGAAACAGGGGACTACTGACTGTTCAGCCTAACATCAGTAATGGGGAAAATGCTAGTCTATTATAAAGGATGTGATAACAGGGATTAGAAAAAGTCAATATGGAATTATGAAGAGGAACTTACTTTTGACAAACCTACTGATTTTTTTGGTGGGAGCAACTAGTTGAATAGATGAACCAGTGGATATGGTGTATTTGGATTTTCAGAAAGGTTTTGGTAAGGTCTCACAAAAGAGGATAGTATGCAAAATTAAAGTGCATGGGATTGGGGGTAATATATTGGCATGGATTGAGAATTGGTTATCAGATGGGAAACAAAGAATAAGAATAAATGTCAGGCAGTGACTAGTGGGTTCCGTACTTGGGCCCCAGCTATCCATAATATAAATCAATGATTTGAATGAAGGACACCAACTGTAATATTTCCAAATTCACTGACAACACAAAAGTTGGTGAGTATGTGAGTGGTGAAGAGGTCAGGTTGACTGAGGGTTGGCATGGCCAGCTAGACTTGACATTTTCACAGCAGCCTTGAGCAATGCGGGGTATGCTAGATAATTCTACCCCTCCCTTAGCACATTCCCTGCAGGGGTCATATTGCTATTGGATTGAAGATTTCACTTTGCAAGCCAATGAGAGAATAAACACAACACACATGTGAAGTTCTACAGTTCGATTGCCAATGTGGACTGCATGACCAGCATCATATTTCGTGGGAAACATTGATATGAATAGGATCACTGAATAAATAAAGCAGGTTATGTGTTTGGGACCACCTCTCTGGGTTCTTCCAGTGCAGCTGAACTCTCAGACTACTGATTTGACATCCAGCATCAGATGAGCAAGGAATTACACCATTTAAATAGCAGGAAGATTGAAGAAATTGGCTGGGAATTTTTGCGTACTCCACAGTTTGTTTTGCCCCAGCAGAGATGGCTCACCATTGGCCATCAGTGGGATCTTCCAGTCCTGCCACTTTCAACGGGGTTTCCCATTGTTCACACCCTCTGCTGTGACAAAGTCTGCGGCAGGGAGATTGCCATTGACAGGAATGGAAAATCCCGCTGGTGGGAATGGATGGAAAATCCCACCCACTTCTTTTGGGTTCTTGCTCCAATTATGTTCCCAGCTCCTGTCTCCTGGCAATTGTCTGGGATTAAACCAATTTATTCTCAACCTTGATATCACATTTGACTCCAGGTGAGTTTATCACCTCATATTCATGCCCAGTCCCGTGACATCAACCCCTGTCTCAGCTCATTAGTTGCTGAAACTCTCATTTATGCCACCATCACTACCTATGGATTTGCCAATTGCAATGCACTCCTGAGTGTTCTCCCACATTCTACACTCTTTAAATGTGAGTTCTTCCAAAACACTGCTGTCATGTTTTGACTTGTTGAAAATGCTATTTCCCTATCACTGCCATGCTCGCTTGACTGACACCGATCCTGGTCTGGATTTGAAAATTCTCATCCTTGTTTTCAAATTCATCCATGGCCTCAATCCTCGCTATCTCTGTAACCTCCTCCAGTACCTCAACCCTCTGAAATGTCTATGCTGCTCTAATTCACCCTCTTGGGCATCCCCAATTTTAATCACTCCACCATCAGTGGTCACATCTTTAGTTGTCTCAACTCAAAGCTCTGGAATATTTTCCCACAGTTTCCATCCTCTATACTTCACTTTCCTTTCAAACACTCCCTAAAATCTTTTTCTGACAAACCTTCAGTCATCTGGCCTTGTATCACTTGCCATGGAACATTTTATGATCAACATCACCATCTTCATAGAATCATAGAATCCCTGTAATCATATGGAGGCCATTCGGGCCATCAAGTCTGCACCAACAACATGCCCTATCCTGTAACCTCACATGTTTAAATTACTAATCCCCCTGATACTAAAGGGCAATTGTGAATGGCAATCAACCTAACTTGGACAGTGGGAGGAAACTCACACAGACATGGGGAGAACATGCAAACTCCACACAGACAGTTACCCGTGTCCAGAATTGAACCTGGGTGCCTGGTGCTGTGAGGTAACAATCTTAAATATCAGAAGACAAAGAAAGTTAAATAATTTGGTCAATGCAGACTCAATGGATCGAATGGCCTTCTTCTGCACTGTAGGTTTTCTATTCTATAATTTGTATGCTAATGCTCTTTTGCATCCTTTGTTTCATTTTTATTGTCCAGAAGTGGAGGCCTATTAATATTAGAGCAAAACAATTTCTGCTTCAGCACCAGTCTTTCATTAGGGGTTAACTGCAATGGTTGGAAATGCCCCCTAGGCCATTGCTGCTCCTTCAACATAACTTTAGTAGAGGATGTTGGACAAAAATCAAAATGGCAGAATCTATGGGAAAATTCATCCCTAGAGTGACATTTTCTCCATTCAACTTGTCCAAAAAAAAGTCTGATTGAACTTAATGTCTGAATAGAAGCCATTTCTTTAAAGCTTTCCAATCTCTGCCCAATCACACTATGACCTCGTTGTTGGAGATTGCCAATTAGAATGAAGAATCAACATTTTGACATGAGCACGAGGAACTGGGTCACAACTGCTCAAATAATTTCATGTTGGAACCTTATAGCTGAGGGGGAGATAAGGATAAAAGAGACACAAACATTGTGTGTGATAAATAAAGGAACGAGGAATTTTAATGATCATTATATAAGATTTATGTCATATTTGTACCTGCTGCCACCAATATGTGGAGCAGGATGGCAGCAGGGGTGGCATGGTGGCACAATAATTTGCACTTCTGCCTCACAGTGCCTGGGACCTGTATTCGATTCCCGGCTTGGGTCACTTTGTAGAGTTTGTCCGATTTCCCTGTGAATGCTTGGGTTTCCTCCCACAGCCCAAAGATGCGCAGGTTAGATGAATTGGCTATGCCAAATTGTTCCTCAATGACAGGGGACTAGCCAGGATAAATGCATGGAGTTACAGGAATAGTGCCTGGGTGGGATTATGGTCAGTGCAGACTCAATGGGCCAAATGGCCTCCTCTGCACTATAGAGATTCTATGATGTGCAAGCTTGAAAGTAGAAGATCATCATCTCAATTGCTCTGTGTTAATTGTGGTAAATTTCTAGCCCCATTCAAATTCATTTATTATCCCAACTCACCATGACAGCCCCAACAACTACCATCTCCTGGGGATGAGAGGCTGGGAGGGAGACCATTTCAACCCATATCAAGGTGGTCAGATTGGAGCTGCCAACATTGGTTGGGGTATTAGGCTGGCAGTAGATGGGTGAGATCAAGACTGCATGATGGAATGAGGTTAGGCCAGTCACCAGGGGTTGCCAACTTATGTGTCAGGTTAATAAAGGGGGGAGCGTCCTCCTTATATAAAAACAAGATTCTAGAAATCTGGATATCAGTGCTCTGAAGAAAAGTCATATTCAACCTGAAATTGTAACTCTGTTTCTCTCTCCGCAGATGCTGCCGGACCTGCTGCATTTTCCCATCAGTTTCTGCGTGTATTTTATCCTCTTTATATTAGCTGCCTCAGTTAGTTCTCCATTCACATTTTGTCTTCTGCTCTTCCTTCATTAAATGAATTCACAGGTATGATTGCAAATGATGGCAGGAATCTCTATATTCAGCACACCCGTGCAAAACTTACAAGCCTGTTCTCATTCCTCCGGAACAAAGGCTAAACAATCTGTTGAAACATTGCTGTGAATGAAGTGTGAGCAACATGGGAGAAAAACAGAGAAAAGATAACACGTGCGTGAGCTGCTCCTTTAACCCTTGTTGCCCTTTTTATTTTTGTGCTTACGCAGCAAATTTATGTTGAAATGATGAAAGGAAAATTACTTTAAAAAGGAAATGATTTAAAACAGAATGTAGGTTTCACTGTGGTGATATGGATTTTCATGACTGATTTTCTTCCCTTGTTTATGCCTCTCACGTGGGAGACTGCAGCAGTCAACCCTCATTATGGCAGATTCTCTTAGGCCTCCCGTTCTAACAAGCATACTCCAGCCTCCGGCTGAAAACATTTGCTTGAGTGGTTCTGACTTGGCATCAGCAGTATCTACTGCAGCTGACTACTCCAGCAGTCGCCACGAGCCAGCAACAGGCAGTAAATGAGCTCGAATTAACAACTGAAAGGAACATTAATCCACAGTGGCACCGTGGTTAGCACTGCTGCCTCAAAGCGCCAGGGGTCTGGGTTCGGATCCTTGGCTTGTGTCACTGTCTGTGCGGAGTCTGCATGTTCTCCCCGTGTCTGCGTGGGTTTCCTCCGGGTGCTCAGGTTTCCTCCCACAGCCCAGAGATGGGCAGGTCAGGTGAATTAGCCATGCTAAATTCCCCCCCCACGTACCCAAACAGTGTGGCAACGAGGGGATTTTCACAGCAACTTCATTGCAAGTGTGAATGTAAGCCTACTGGTGACTAATAAATAAACTTTATATATAAGACTTGCTCTGGATATGTGTAGATTACATTCAAATGGTTTACTTTTCTATATCATTCTTGTGTTTTAAAGTAATAACAGGCATTTCTTTGCTGATTCAGAATCACTTGTGTCTAGTGCAATGCTCCTGTCCACTGATGCGCTGGGAAAATGTACTATTAATGTTGGAAAAGCAACTGAGACTAAATATGATTAACAGAATTAAAAGGTGAATATCTGAATACATATGGAATTCATAACAAGATGGATGAGTCAAAAGCACATATAGAAATAAGTGAATATGAAATGGTAGATGTTCCAGGTCTGGAGTAACCAAAGCTGGAGCCTAAACGTGCATGGGTATCTGGCTTTTTGAAAAGACAGGTAGTAAGGAACATTAGGTCATTGAATCCATACAGTGCAGAAGGAGGCCATTTGGCCCATTGAGCCTGCAACAAACCACAATCCCACCTAGGCCCTATCCCTGCAACCCCATACATTTACCCTAGCTAGATCCCTAACACTAAGGGACAAATTAGCATGGTCAATCCATGTAACCTGCACATCTTTGGACTGTGTGAGGAAACCGGAGCACCCAGAGGAAACCCGTGCAGACACGGAGAGAACATGTAAACTCCACACAGATAGTGACCCAAACTGGGAATTGAACCTGAGTACCTGGCACTGTGAGACAGCAGTGCTAACCACTGGGACGGTTCTTTTAGGACAGGATGAGATTAGTATTGCTGTGAGAATTGGGTATGGTTCTGAGAAACAAGACATAGACTGGGTGGGAATAAGAAATAGCTGAGGAAAGGAGTCACTGTTGGGAATGGTTTGTAATCCCGCTGATAGTAGCTACACTGTAGAGCAGAGTATAAATAAAGATATAATGGGGTCTTGTAATAGAGATATTGCAATAATCATGAGAGATTATAATGTTCATGTAGATTGAACTAATTAAATTAGCAAATGTAACCAAGAGGATGAATTCATGGGGTAAATTTAGGACAGTTCCTTAGAACAATACGTTCTGAACCAGAGAACAGGCTATTTTAGAATTGGTAATATGTAATATGACAGGATTAATTAATGATTTCATATTAAAGAATCCCCCAGGTAAGGGTAAATATAACAAGATAGAATTTCACATTCAATTTGAGGGTAAGAAATGTGATTCTGAAACTAGTTTTTTAAAGGCAATTAACATAGGAGCATAGGATTTAGAAGCAAGAGTAGGCAATTGAACCCTTTGAACCTACTCCACCATTCTATATGATTGTTGGGGCTGATCTCCATTTTATCCTAACTCCATTTCGCTGCCTTTTCCTCATAACCTATTTATTGATTCTGCATCCACTGCACTCTGGGGCCATGAGTTCCAGAGATTTATAATCCTCTGTGCAAAGAAGCTTCGCCTTATTTCTGTCTTGAACATTTCCCCCCTTACTCGACAACTATGATACCTTGTCCGAGATTGTATTAGACGGAGGAACATTTCGTTAACATTTGCTTTATAATTCCAATTAAGTATTTTACATACCTCAATCAAACCCCCCCTCTTTCTTCTGTATTCCAGCAATTACGAGTTCAAGTTCCTCAACTGCTCCTCATCCAACAGCCCCTTCAAACCTGATATCAATCTAATGAACCTTCAGTGCCACCACATCTTTTCTCAAAGAAGCTGATCAAAACTGAATAACAAACTCAAGTGTGGTCTCACCAATGCCTTATACAATTGTACAACACTTCTCTACTTTTATACTCTAGGCCCCTTGCAATAAATGCCAAAACTTCATTTGGTTTCCTTATAACATTTTGCACAGGCCATCACACTCCGAGTGTCAAGAGAGGAAGCTAGAATTTATTTATTCATTCATAGAATGTAAGTGTCACTGGCTGGGTTAGCATTCATTGCCCAACCCTAATTATCCGTGAAAAAGTAGCATGCCAAGAAGGGTATGCCAGGTAGTAAGTACTATGCCAGGACTTCTGACCAGCAACAGTGAGGGAACAGCAATATAGTGGTTAGCACTGCTGCTTCACAGCGCCAAAGACCCAGGTTCGATTCCTGGGTTGGGTCATTGTCTGTGTGGAATTTGCACATTCTCTCCATGTTTGCATGGCTTTCCTCTGGGTGCTCCAACTTCCTCCCACAATCCAAAGATGTGTAGTTAGGTGCATTGGCTATGCTAAGTTCTCCTTAAGTGTATCTGAACAGATGTCAGAATGTGGTGACTAGAGGATTTTCATAGTAACTTCATTGCAGTGTTAATGTAAGCCTACTTGTGACAAATAAATAAACTTTATAGTTCCAAGTCAGAGCAGTGTGTGACTTGGAGGAAACTTACAAGTAGTGGTGTTCCTATGCACCTGCTGCCTTTGTCCTTGTAGGTGGTAAAGGTTGCAAGTTTGGTAAGTGCTGTTGAAAGAACATTGGTGAGTTGTAGCAGTGCATCTTGTAGATGGTACTTCCTGCTGCCACTGTGCATCCCCGGTGGGGGAAGTGAGTGCCAATCAAGTGGGCTATTTTGACCTGGATGATGTCAAGCTTCTTGAGTGTTGTCGGAGCTGCACTCATCCAGGCAAGTATTCCATCACACTCTTGACTATTGCCTTATAGGTGATAGACAAACATTGGGGAGTCAGAAGGTAAGTTATTCACCACAGATTTCTGACCTGATCTTGCAGCCACTTATTTATATGGCAAGTCTGGTTCAATTTCTGGTCAATGATAACCTCAAGATTTTGATAATAGTAGGGGATTCAGTGATGGTAATGCCATTGAATGCCAAGGAGACATAATTATATTCTCTGTTATTAGAGATGGATATTGCCTGGCACTTGTAGTGATGTGAACATTGACTAAAGTGAAACATGAAAATAGTTTAAAAGGTAAAATGATAGGAAAGGAGTAGCAGACATTTAAGAGATATTCATAACTCTCAATAAAGATATATTCCGTTGAGAAAGAAGAAGAAGTTGCCATGGAAGATATTTCATCCATGATTAACTGAGGAAGTTAAAGGTGGCATTAAATTGAAAGAAAAGGTGTACAATGCCAAATGGACTAGTGTAGGCACGAGATTGGAAATATTTTAAAAGGCAATGAAGTATTGCCACAAAAAGAGAAAAGTTGGATATGAGAGAAAATTGACAAGAAATATGAAAACAGACTTTAAAAGCTTCTACAAATCTATAAAGGAAGGGAGTAGCTAAAGTAAATATTGATCTCTTAGAGAGTGAGACTGGGAAATTAATAATGGGAAACAAAGAAATGGCAGAGGTTCGCAGTAGAAGATATAAAAAGAATAGTAGAAGAAGAGGCAAAAAGGAGGGAGGAACTTAAGACAATGATAATGACTAGAGAAAGAGTATTAGGAAAACTAATGGGATAAAGGCTGATGAGTTTCCTGGACCTGGTGCCATGTGTCTTTGTGTCTTAAAAGAAATGATAACAGTGATCATGGATGCATTGGTTAGAATCTTCTAAAATTCCTTAGAGTCTAGAAAGGTACAGATATTGGAAAACTGCCAATGTAATGCCACAATTCAAGAAAGGATAGGAAACAGAAAATCAAAGGTCAATTATTCTAACATCTGTCATTAGGAAAATGTTAGAATCCGTTATTAAGAAGGAAATCACAATTGAATCAAGTAGAGTCAGCATGGTTTTATAAAAGTGAATTCAGTGTTTGACAAATTTATTGGAGTTCTTTGAAGTCACTACCCACCTCTCAGAGTTGCCAGCCAATCAGAGAGCTGGAAGTTCAGCAGTCTTGGCAGATCACAGATAAATTTGGACACTGGCAACATTTAAGGAAGAAGACTGAAGAGGTGCCTCCACATTGAAGCACTCTTGAAGGTAAAGTGAGTTCTTTTATATCGAACCAGGGCAAGGCAAGCGGGCTCAGCAGTCAGGACACCTGCATCCTGGCGGGGGCTGGCATTACCAGCAAAGGAATCCTTCCGTACATCATGGAATGAGAATAAAGAAAGACCCTCTCCTATTTGGGAACCCGCTGCTAAGTGATAGCCTTTCTCAACAAGAGTAACATGCACGCAGATGTGGGGAATGGCCAGTAATTGGTCAGTTAATTGGCATCTCTCTTCCAGGTAGCCATGCTGCTGAAATTCCTGATGTGGAGGTGCTGGTGTTGGACCAGGATACATGCAGTAAGACATCTCACAACACCAGGTTAAAGTCCAACAGGTTTATTTGGTACTAAATGCCACTAGCTTTCAGAGTTTGCCCCTTCATCAGGTGAGTCATTACATTAACACTATAATAAAGTTACTGTGAAAATCCTCTAGTCAGCACATTCCAATGCCTGTTCGGGTACACTGAGGGAGAATTTAGTATGATCAATGCACTTAACCAGCACATTTTTCGGACTGCAGGAGAAAACCAGAGCATGCAGAGAAAACCTATGCAGACACGGGGGAGGGGGTGGGAATGCATAGACTCTGCACAGATTGTGACCCAAGAATTGACCTCAGTTCCCTGACACAGTGAGATAGCAGCTAACCACTGTGCCATCATGTCACCCACGGAATTTATTAATGAAAAGCAAAATTGACAGTTGTTTAGGAAGCATTATAGACTGGAAAGTACAAGGTTGAACTTTATAGTGTCAAAACTGCAGGAAGAGTGTTCCTAACAGTGTTATACATCCACATGGATAGTTTTCATCATAAATGTGGAGATAGAAATTTATAATTGAAAAGTTTGCCAGAGGTATGACAGCAGGAAGTAGGATTTTATGAACAGGAAATGCTCACAGACAGAAGATTTGTAACAGTTGATATATAATTACATGTTGCCATTACTCAGTTAAATCTCTGCCTGTTACCAGCAGGATAAACTTATTACATCCACTCTTAATTGTTTGCCGATATAATGAGCAGTTGTACAACAGAATTGTTGTCAGAGAAGCTTAAGTTGTTGATGCATGATATTTGTTTCAGAGCCCAGGAGTGAGTATATTCACCTGAAGAGACATGAGTCAATATTACTAAGGACTGCCTGAAACCATAAGTTCGCTGGGTTGAGGCACACACATGGTCACATGGGAAACTGGCCTCTGCGATAAAACAGGAAGAAAGACTCCCATTTAAAAAGCATCTTGCACAAATTCAGGGCATTCTAAAGTGCTCCACAGCCAATGAAGTTCTTTTCTAGCATATTCACTGTTATAACGTCAGCAAGACGCATGCCAAGCTTCCACAAACAGAGATAATGACCAGATGACCAAGTGGGAGGATAAATATTGGCCAGGATACTGGGGATACCTCCCCCTCTCTTCTTCAAAAAAGTACCATGGGATATTTTATGTCTATCTCAAAGGGCAGACAAGGCCTCAGTTCAATCCTTAATCCAAAAGGCATAAGGGGTCCTCAGGGATAACAAATTAATGAACAACCAAAATGCATTTGAGATATGCACAGACTGAAACACTTGTGGCCCCGTGAACAGGAGGATTGATCTTATTAAGCCTTTCTTTGCCTCCTTTTTCTCTAAACAGGACACAATTAAACTAGGATATAACTCTGTAGTGCAGATTTTTTTTCTTCTGTGAACAACTATTAGGCTGTCTCTTTTGCTGGGGTCTTTCTCTCTCACCAGGGGCAGGAGTCAACAGCCCTGCTTCACCATATTTACTGAACTAAAGAAAACAACTTTGAACAGATAAAATGTGGGTGAACCTCCCTCATCTTATCTGTGGAGAGAGTTTGCCCAGTGCCAAGAGCCAATAAATAACTTTGTGTCAGCATTGAGGCTGGAAAGCCCTTTTTGCACAATATTGAAATCCTCAGCACAGCAACCAGCTCTAGACATGAGACACTGCATGAGTTGGGGGAAATGTTTAAAGTTCACACAGCTGGTAAGGAACTTAACCTATTGGCAAATCATCTCAGAAAATGGGGCGCACACGAAATATCCTTCCCACAGCAGCAAGTTTGAAAACCACTCTTAAAATGCCCATGGCCCTATAATTAGGCACTTTGATTTTGAGAATGGAAAGTGGTTATGATATGTGTGCACATACAGTGTGAATGTCCTCCCCGGGCCAATGTCCCCAGCATCGAGGCACTGGTCACGCAGCTGCGATGGGTGAATCACATTGTCCACATGCCCAACACGAGGCTTAAACAAATGATCTACTCTGAACTCTGCAACGGCAAGCAATCATTTGGAGGGCAGAGGAAATGTTACAAGGACAGTCTGAAAATCTCCATAAATAAATGCAATATCCATATTGACATAAGACTATAAGATCATTATACATAGGAGCAGAATTACACCATTTGGCCCATCGAGTCTGCTCCGCCATTCAATCATGATGATTTTTTTGAAGGAGTAACCAAGAAGGTAGATGAGGGTAGTGCAGTTGATGTTGCCTACATAGACATTAGCAAGGCTTTTGACAAGGTACCACATGATAGGTTGCTGCATAAGGTTAAATCTCATTGGATCCAGGATGAGCTGGCCAAATGGATACAAAATTGGCTTGATGACAGAAAACCAGAGGTTGCAGAGAATTGTTTTTCAAACTGGAGGCTTTGATCAGCAGTATGCTTAGTGATTAATGCTGGATCCACTGTTATTTGTCATTTATATCGATGATTTGGATGAGGATTTATTTGGCATGGTTAGTAGGTTTGCAAATGACACCAGCTTTGGTGGCATAGTGGATATTAAAGAAAGTTATCTAGGATTGCAATGGGTTCTTGATCAATTGGGTCAGTGGACTGACAAATGGCTGATGGAGTTTAATTTAGACAGATACAAGGTGATACATTTTGGTAGATTGAGCCGGGGAGGACTTATTCAGTTAATGGTAGAGCTTTGGGGAGAGTTATAGAACGAAGAAATCTGTGGGTATAGGAGCATAGTTCCTTGAAAGTAGAGTCACGGGTGAACAGAATGATGAAGAAGCCATTCAGCATGCTTGGTTTCATTGATCAGAATATAGGAGTTGGGACAACTTGTTGAAGTTGTACAAGACATTGGTAAGGCCACACTTGGAATACTGTACAGCTCTGGTCACCCTATTATAGAAACGATATTATTAAACTAGAAAGAATGCAGAAAAGATTTACTAGGATGCTACCGGGATGTGATGGTTTGAGTTATAAGGAGAGGCTAAATAGACTGGACTCTTTTTTTTGGAGCACAGGAGGTTTAGGGATGATTTTATAGATGTCTATAAAATATTGAAGGGCATAGATCAATATCTTTTCCCAAAGGTAAGACAGTCTAAAAGTAGTGGGCATACGTTTAAGGTGAGGGGGAACACAAAAGTGTTCAGAGGGGCAATTTTTTCACAGAGAGTGGTGAGTGTCTGGAACAAGCTGCCAGAGGTGATAGTAGAGGCAGGTACAATTTTGTCTTTTAAAAAGCATTTACTTAGTTACATGGGTAAGATGGGTATAGAGGGACATTGGCCAACTGCAGACAATTGGGACTAGCTTAGAGATTAAAAAAAAGGGTGGCATGGACAAGTTGAGCCAAAGTTCTGTTTCCATGCTGCAAACCATATGAGTCTATTGCTCATGTCCAGGGATATGACTTTAAATCCTACCATGGCAGCTGGGGAAATTTACCAAATAAATTTTGGAATAAAAACGCCAGTCTGAATAAAGATGATCATGAAACTAACTGATTGTCATAAACACCCATCTGATTCACTTGTCCTTTAGGGAAGGAAATCTGCTGTTCATATGCAGTCTGATGTGTGTTTGACACCAGACCTACAGTCATGTGGCTGACTCTGAACCGGCTTACGAAATGACCAAGCACGACACTTACTTGTATCAAACCGCTACAGAAAAGTGATTGTTCAAGAAGTTGTCTCACTGTCACTTTCTCAAGGGCAATTTAGGTGGGTAATAAATGTTAGTACTCCAGCACTATTCATGTCTCATGAATGAATGAAACAAAACTAAACTGGGCTGTTTGTAATCGAGGCTGAATTTTTGACCCCCTGTATCCTTTCCGACAGAAAGATGACTAACTTCATCTCCATTATAGAGTCATAGAATCCTGCAGTGCAGAAGGAGACCATTCAGCCCATTGAGTCTGCGCTGACCACAATCCCAGCCAGCCCCTATCCCCATAACACCATGCATTTACCATACCTAAGGGGCAACTTAATATGGTCTATACACCAAACCAGCATATCATTGGACTGTGGGAGGAAACTGGAGCACCCAGAGGAAACCCAGGCAGACATGGGGAGAATGTGCAAGCTCCACACAGACAGCGACCCAAATCAGGAATCAAACCATGGTCTTGGTGCTGTGAGGCAACAGTTTAACACTGTGCCGCCCAATGTTGTTCTATGTTCTGCAATGTTATGTTGTATAGAGCTAGACCCCGTTTGGAACATGTTGTGAAAGGATATGCTGACATTTCAGAAAGGATATGCTGACTTTGAAATTTAAAATTTTATTGATTAATGTCAGAAGCAGGCTTACATTAAAACTGCAATGAAGTTACTGTGAAAATCCCCAAGTTGCCACACTCTGGTATTTGTTCGGGTTACACTGGGGGAGAATTTAGCATGGTCAATGCACCTAATCAACATGTCTTTTGGACCATTATACCGCCTAATTCCCATCATTGCCTCGGGTCTCCTGCTGGTGAAACTTTCATTTTTGCTTTATTACTTCCAAACTCATCCATTCACTGACACATCCTTGTCCTCCATAATCTCAGTTCATTTGACAACACTATTGTATATATCCTAGCTCACACCAAGTCCCATTCATCCATCAACCCTGTTTATGTTGTGTCCTGATCCATCTCCATGCCCCAAAATTGGAATGACCTTCCTTGATTTCAAATCCCTCCATCTTTTCCTTTTTCTGCAATGTTCTCCAGTCCTTTGAGACTGCTTCACTCCTCCCATTCTGCCCTCTTGTGCATCTTTGATTTCCTTCAACCTTTCACTGGCTGATGGCCATACTTCATCTGTGATCACTCAAACTTCCTTCTTAAACCTCTTTGTTTCTCTCTCTCTCTCTCTCCTCCTGCAAGACACACTTTTCTACACTGATGGCACGGTGACACAGTGGGTTAACATTGCTGCTTTACAATATCAGGGACCTAGTTTTGATTCCCGGTTTGAGTCATTGTCTGTGCAGAGTTTGTACATTCTCCATGTGTCTGGATGGGTTTTCTCTGAGTGCTCCAGTTTCCTCCCACAAGTCCGAAAGACATACTGGTTAGGTACAATGGCCACGTTAAATTCTCCCTCAGTGTACCCAATCAGATGCCAGAGTGTGGTGACTAAGGGGATTTTCACAATAACATCGCTGCAGTGTTAATGTAAGCCTACTTATGACACTAATAAATAAACTTTAAGACTAATCAGGCTTTTGGTCACCAATCCTAAAATCTGCTTCTTTTGCTCAATGTCAATTACCTTTTGTTTGATGATGTTTTCATGAAATGTGTGGGGACATTTTGTTATCTTAAAGGAGTTGCTTTGATTATATCCCAGCACAGCACTCTGCCCATGTATAATTATTCCACAAAACTTTATCTATGCAGAATTACACCCTACATAAAAGTCTGCACATGTTGGGCTGTACCCGAAACAGAGATCTGTTCCTAGCCAGCAAGTTCTTCAAGTTTTTAGAGGCAACAAATTTAAAATACAGAAAACTTCTCTGCACAAGTTTGCAGCCCTTGAAAATCACTCACATACTTTTAATACCAGACTAATACCACACTGTTGTTGTATTGATTGTATATGGTGACAAACCAAAGTACTGTAAGATAACCTCACTTGGGTGGATGGGGGCAGGAAGAATGGAAATACTCTGATATTTACATAGATGACCGAATTATGCTAATAGCCTCTGTATTGAGACACAATAAAAATGTTCTGCAATGAAATTGCAGCATTAATATTTCCCAAATATTTTACCTGCAAGTTTAATATAACCATGCCTCTCAATCTGAATAGGGCATGATTTGAAATAATTTTTCTTATTCTTTTGTGTTGCTGGCCAATCTTTGTTGCTGACCCTTAATCATCCTTGAGAAGGTTATGTTGAGCCACTGCCTTGAAACACTGCAATCCATCTGGTCCATCCAAAGCCGTTAGGAAGAGAGTTTCAGGATTTTGACTCAACTGCAATTGAAGAACAGCAATAATGTTTCAAGTCAGGATTGTGTGACATGGAGGAGAACTTGCAGGCAGTGGTGTTCCTAGGCGTCTGCTGCCCTTGTCTTTCTGGGTGGTTGAGGTTGCAGGTTTGGAAGGGGCTGAAAAAGAGCCTTAACAAATGGCTGCAGCGTATAGATGGGACACACTATTGCCGATGTGCATGAGTGATGGATGGAGTGAATGTGAAGGTGGGTGCCAATCAAACAGACTATCAACATGTCCCACATAAACTACTTAACTAGCTTTCATATTTAAATAAATTTAGTTTGAATTTCTTGATCTACTGGTCTGAACTGGATTCACTGTCTAATTCTTGCTGAATCAGAACATTTGGTAGCTTTAAAAGTCCAAAGCATGTGACGATTTGTATGCTGCAACTCTGTAAGTAGAAATCAGGCTAGTTATACAATCCTGGTCCAGATCATTTGTAAATGGTTTAGAAGTTGTAATCAGTGCCAGATATTTAGAGTTGCCACATTCTGTCACGTCAAAACCCATGACAATGAATAAGGGGGAAGGTGACTTGAGTTCTGACAGTTGCTTTTTTGCTACATTTGGGGAAAGTGGGTTTTATAGTTTAAATTTTTGGTGTGCCTGATTTGCCATTTTTATAGTTTCCAGATTGCCCATCTCAAAATCAAACCATTTGGTCCATCTTGGTGGCAACTCCACAAGCATTGTGACATGGGACATCCATGGAATCAATCTGTTTACATTGTCTATCCAGCCATTTAAAATGAAGAAAAAGTACAAATTTGCTCAAAAAACAATGTAAAAATATAATTCTATTTTTATGACATTTATTCTCAGGATATGGACACTTCTGTCAAAGGCAACATTTGTTGCCCATCCCTAGGTGTTTTTGAGTGTGATGATGGATTGCATTCTTCAACTTGAGCAGTCCACACAGTGAAGATACTTTCCCATTGCTTTTAGGGGTAAGGGCTCCAGGAGTTTGAGCCAGTGCCTATGAAGGAATTGTGACATATATCCAAGTTAGGACAATGTGCTTCTTGCAAGGAAACTTGGGGTAATGGTATTGTGCGTACCTCCTGATTTTGTCCTTCTAGGTGATGGATGTCTCATGTTTGCTGTGTGATGCCAGAGAAGTCTTGGTGGCTTGCTGTAGGGCATCCTGTAGATGATACACACTGCAGTCAGGTGTACACCAGTGTTATAAACCAGTAAACATTTAATCTGGTTGATGTGGAACCAATCAAATGGACTGCTTTGTCTTAGAGAATGTTGAGCTTCTTGAGCCCAAAATACAACATGGAAAGAAGTCATACTGATATACTGGCTATTCACAAGATTCAAATAATGTCCTATTCTCTTTCTTACTCAAATCCCAGAACTGTGCTCTGTAAAGTATCTATCCCAATCCATCCTGAATTAGACAACATTTTTTTTAACCACCTTCCCTAGTAACAGACCTCATTAACCAAAGAGAATTATTTCAGCCGAAGTGTTTCTCTTTGTACAATTCTCTTTGTAATTTTTATTTTGGCAACAGACACAGATGTTGTAATTTTCAGTTTCAGTGTGGTAGCTTACAGTTACTGCATCGCAGTTGAGGAGAGTAAGCTATTGACTTGTGGCAATCTATATCTGCATTGAAATTGTGGGCTTTAGATTAATGTGGAGCTGAAAGCCCAATTGAACCTCTTTGCTGCCAGCCTGTCTGTGTAATTGCACCAACCACAAAGGGCAAAACAGATGTGAGCAAGTTCAATCGTCAATACTGTGCACTCTACAATTCACACCTACAGGAAAAGGGGTGTTGTTTTAGTGAAGACACCTTGTGAAGGCAACCGAGATATCTCCGCAGCCAGTACAGTGTTTGTGTAACCACAGACCACAGTCATGTTGTCAACATCAGACTGACTGTATGGTAGCAATATGACAGAAGGGACATGTTAGCCAGACTTGTTTCGGGTCAATGCTGTGTGTGTTTGCTGTTTTCATTCTCGACCTATCTGGGGTTGGGAACAGCACTTGTGGTTCGGAAAATGAAACCTGATTTAAAGTAACTTCTGCTGCTACGTTTTGACGCTAATCTAGAACATATATATCTATCTTTCATGTCATTTTTATATATTGCTGCACATTCTCCTAAAACAAAATGCTTACATTATGTGGAAATAAAGTAACTGTAAGACTGCCGTTTTTACTTTGTGTCTTGCTTCCTAGACCAACTGTGAATTTCACTTTTTGACATATTTGTACAAAATAATGCCTTGGTGAGGTTTGAAAGATTTATGTTTAAATATTGCTTTTGTGGCCCTCCCCCTCCCCCCCCCCTTATCTAAACGTTAGTGGTGCTCATATTATCTCTCATTCAGCCCAATTCCTCGAAAAGTCACTGATGCTATGAATTTGCAAAATTGTCTTGAGGTTTGAACCGGGAGAGGGGAATCACTTGGCGTCACAGTCACGATCCTTGTTACATCTTGCTTTCCCAAAAACATAAATGCAGAAAACCAGTGGTGGATTTTTTAAAAATTCTGTTAGCTAATCAGGGCACTGTCCCTTTCATTGCCGTGCTGAATATGTCGCTGGTTCCCTTTGAGCTATGTCCATGTTCTGTGTATATGCTACAGTGGGTGACCTTGGATGACATTCCCTGCAAACTTTGATTGACAGTGTACTGGAGACCAGAATTACATATGTCCATTGTCCTATAGAGATGCCCCAAGTACCTTTCCAGCAACTTCCTTACAATGTTTCCCTTTTCACTCAATCAGTGGGCGCTTTTCTAATTTGCTTTAACAATAATTTGCTGAATATCTGTTTTTTTTTCCGCAGTTCTGGCACACCTTGTGCATCTCCAAAACTGCAGCAGGTAACTCAGTCCCGAATGAATGAATTAGCACCGGTGAGTTCAATTAGTCAGAATTGCTGCCGACACATTCTTGGGTTGCCTGGATGAAGCAATGAGTTAAGCTTAGGAACTTTCACCTTTCACCCTTAGAGAGGTAGGCTGAGGAACTTTCACCTTAACTCCCTGAGCCAACGTACAGATAAAAAAAATCAATACTGTAAATCGATAGGAAAATATTTTTAGCTTCTAACTTGTCCATTTTTTTTTGACGAGGCCAAAGAGGCTGAGGGAAGAGTCATAGAAGATAAAAGACAAAAAGAGGGTGTTTTGTTTAAAGACCACAGGTTTATCACACAACATGTCTTAAGTCTTCAGGATGGGCAGTGTTCACCTTGAATGTGATCTGATGACACCCCTTCATTGTTGCTACATCTCTACTTAGCACCTAGTGTAATCCAAATTCATATTTTCACTTCAGTGTTGAAGATATGTAACATTTTCAATTATGTGCTTTAAAAAGTCTAATATAAAGGGCAGAGCATTCTATTCAATACATTTTATAATCAAATAGATACACAAGAGTTGAGGAAATCAAGGAAATTGACGCTTTTTTTGACTGATCACTGCTCAATATAGAATTCGTGTAACCAAGATGGCTGATAAGAATGACAGTGAAATCACTTTTAAGTTGGTAATTATTATAAAAATTATAAAATATAAAAAATATTATTAAAAAATTATAAAATTCAGTCTTGAAGATCATCTCATCCCCATTTTAACTAATGTTGGGCAACGACTAATTTGTTTTTGATTTAATCCCACTGTTGCCTCCACTGTAATGAACTGGCCCAGTGGGTGCCACTGGGGCAGCTGTTAGAGCCTGTGTCCAGCCAACCAGTGGTAAAGCGGGACTGGAAACAAACCCAGGGAAATGGCGTCAAACTGGGCCAAGGTGCACGCTGGCTGGCTGGCCTTCGCTGTGCAGCCGAGATTTATTAGTGAGAACCATAGATTTGAAGCTTTTGTTAGACCAGTGGCCACAGATCTCATCTCAAGGTGATAGTCACCTCTGGCCTTTGTACAGACTGCAAACCTACTGTCCATCTATCTTAAAAGTGGCTTGACACCGGCTTCTCTCCCCATTTTACAGCCAACGAACATTTCCTATTGATTTATTGATTTCTGTCTGCCGCTGGAAGGAGCTCAGAGCAGACTATATGTGCTCTCGTAGTCTCCCTGCATAGATTTTTTTTCTCTTTTTTTCTTTTATCCCAGCCGTGTTAGTAGTCTGTGGTGAGGCACGAATTAAACCATGCGGGAGCCCAATTTGCTAGCAGTGAAAATATGATTGTGCGCCAGACTCCAGATGGAAAATCAGCCTCTTGTGCTCCAATTTCTCCTTAAAGCCTCTCTGCTCTTTAATTTCTGCAGACAAAAAAAAACCCGGGCCATCTCCAAGGCCAGGGAATCTATCATGTTAGGATTTTACCTTTAAAAAAATAAGCGTAACTGTCCTTTCAAAGTGATATTGATTTAAACTGCTCGCTTTTTTTTTAAGAAAAGATGTGCCTTGTTTTTTGAGTGTTCAAAAAAAATGTATCCCTGACCTCAGGGCTGCTCAGGAAAAAGGGGGAGGCGAATACTCCCTGTTTTAAAATAACTGTTTTGACCTCCAGTAATTGGTCAGAATGCTAACGTAGTGTAGAGGCGGTCACTGCATGTATTAATTCTCCACACTTCGGTTCAAGCAGAAGGGAATTAGAAACATAGCATTACGTTTAGCCAGGGAGCAGATACAATATTATCAGGCATGTCCCGCCCACCGGTTTTCACGGTAACTTCATTGCAACGTTAATGTAAGCCTATTTGTGACACATAATAATAATAATATAGCCAAGCTTTAATCGAAAGCCCACGAAATTTACCAGCACTGAGAATCATAAACTGAGAACAAAAATAACTCAGCCTGTGTTGCACAATGGAAGTGGCCTCTGTAAAAATAGTGGGTGCCGTTTGAAAGGGCATCATTTCCAATGAATTCTAAAAGTGTCACACGGAGTATTGATCGATCAGTCCTGCCGGCAGTGTGGTCAGGCAAAGTGCTGTTCCTGTGATCCCATTTTCAAGGGCTCACAGACACCTTTTCGTTCTCAGGCAAATGGCGTCAGTGCACAAGAAGAGACTTGGGGCACCGTTGCCTGCCTGTCTGAGCATTAAAATGTTGTTAGCTGCCGGCATATCATTCCTGTCGCGGGCTGGGACTCGCTGCTTTTATTACAAGCAAATTCGAGCAATTTAGGAGCCTGCTGTGGTTTTCAGCACAAACCTCGCACTTTTTCTTTCTGCAAGTAAATACCTGGCTATCTCTGCGTCTGAACCTAGCCTTCTATACCCCCATCATTCGCCTTTTACTAGTTACTTACTGTTTCCTGTCCATTACTTTGGGCCAGTAGAGTCTCTGTCATTTTAGAATATTCCTATTTGATTTTCTTCATGTAGTAATGACTTTAAGCTTTTGACGCTGATTCACTTTAGATAGTAATATGTGGTCATTAGTGTGTATCATCTGTCACCTCTGGGTGATAATTAGAAGGAGAAAGTCAATAACAATAATGCATAACAGTTTTTCACAGAGATTTAAACGAGCCGTAATATGTACATCTATTGATAAGCTTGCAATGTGCCATGGGTTAATAATCTTCACATTTGTTTCCTCCTAACATTTTCCTGTTCCTGTAAATTTGAATTTGGGGCAAAAGATTTGTGCACTTTCTCAAACTCAGGTTCCTGCATTGGGAAGATTTGGATGCATTCGACGTCAGCAGAAGCTCTCTGACACCTTATTAAGAGCCTCTTAGCTAACAGAATGAGGTGATTTCCATCTCCTCCACTTGAGAGCATCTCTCCAACCTAAACTCTGGCCTGCAGCAGCACCCTGGGATTAATGTAATGTTGTTCACTTGTACTGAAAGAACATATTCAAACCTTAATTCCACGACAGGCACCTTTGAATTTCTACCACAATCTGCAGCTGGCAAAAAAAATGTTAATAAAACAGTTCATGTTGCCTATTATCTAAGAAAATGCACCGTTCTGATGTCAAAATAAAATATATTGAAACATTCAATCTGTCTTGTACATATTAACAAAAATAAAGTTAATCTTGGTGTTGCTGGAGTAATAGCACCCATCACTTGATTAGCACTTCAAAGACATGCTGCGCTCCAAGGGTTAAAACATTGAAATTTAGCAAGTGTTAATGCTAATTAGAAAATGATTTTAACTCTCTATTTGTCCATTCTCAACCCAACTCGGGGTTTCTCTTTGTTGAGAGGGCGTAATGTTTAACTAATGTTCATCTTCCACCTGTACGGATATTCAAATCTTGAGATTGGACGCGTAGGCAATTTGATGTCTTTATCAAGCTAGCTGGGAATTAAAAAGCACAGGATCAGGGCCTGTGCTACGAAGTCCCTGCTCCAGATTTCTGGGCATCTGCCGCGGTGTCTAGTTAGCTGCCTGCGAAAAGGTCCTACTGGGAAGGGATGCAGCTGGCCAGAGGCAGACTGTTCGGTCAGGTTTGATTGTTTGACCTGTCCAGAGCAGACTCTCGGGACCCCAGACACTCTGCAAATTAGAGTCAGCTTGGTCTGGAGATCAGTCATCACTTGACACTATCTCAGATTTATCTCTCGAAGCTTCTCCCCCTCCCCAAAAAAAAACTGTTTTGGAGGTTTTATTTTTAAAAGTATTTCTAGAAGTGGCGAGTAATCACCAATCCAATTTAGATAGTGGTATGATAACAACGCGGAAAATGAATTGAAAGTTAACCATTCTCCTTAAAAATTTTTAATAGGCCCCTAATATACAGCTGTATATCCAACAAAAAATGGTTTGATAAGATAAATTTGCTAATACTTAATGGTGATATTATATTGGGAAAAATGAGGCAAAATGATTGAATTTTGGCTATATTACATTTATAAGTATTCAAAATCATACTTTTACAAATAGTGAAACAGCCACTGAAAATAAATTGGAGATAGAAATGAACTTATTTATAAGCCTGTGTTCCTATGGATGATAATAGTGAGAAAGTGAATCCTGTGATATGTTTAGCTGCTGCTTTGGGCCCAGCTAATTGGTAACATGCTGTAAAGATTTCACCGGGGTTTGTGACTGAAACCATCGCATATTTTATTCCTGTGCATTGTGTACATTACACTTCCAGAGCATCAGGGGAAAAAAATCAATACTAATTATGTGCTGGCTTTGACAATTATTCTTTGCATTTAGTTTAATGAACAAAAAAAAGTCTCCGTGTGCCGAATTGCTACATGGGCCCCAAATTGAATGAAGTTTACACAAAAAGATACCCTTTCAAATCCATATTATCACTGCCCTAGTTTGTGGAAACTTTTGTTTCATTTGTGAAATTGATTCTTTTTTGCCATTGCTAATTTTGTGTCGAAAGACAATTAAGTTGATTTCTCCCCGTTTTCTGCTGTGAACATAACGTGGAAGTGCAGTACTTAAAAATCAGTCCGTGTCAGCGGATGTAGCCAAGCGCTGTGAGGGTTAAATGCAAAACTATTTATCCACGGTTTTATGAATGATCGCCCGTTGTAACATGTGTGGGAGAGGAAGTTGGAGACACTTAAATAGAAAGTGCATGATGTCTTGTCATCTGCAATGTGTGTCTGATGGGTCCGGCTATTACTATATGAGAATTGTATTGAAAAGTATTTTAGCTAATCGTGAATAAACGTGCACTTGACACACATTTCCAGTTGGGGGAAAGATATCTAAGCTGGCTTGCTGCTGGAGCAATTAGTTGCAAAAGTAGTAGGAGTGGGTATAAATGCAGAAAGCATCCACACTTGATTACTCTAATGAAATGTCCATTGATTCCGATAGATTAATGTGAATGAGCAGCAGCTGAGGAGTGGCTAATACTCCAAGGTTGGCTGCGAAAGAGAGGGACCAAGAAAAGGTGGGAAGAAAATTAATAAGACTGGCTGAAATAGCTAGAAGGTGGCGGAAGAATACTAGCTATGATAGTGGTGGTGAAATGGGCGCAGATAACTGCTTGCCAAGTGTTGATTTTTTGCTGCGAAGCAGAATTAATTCACTTAACATCGGTCTGCCATCTAGATTGATACAGCGTATCTTAAAAAGAGAACACGTAATGCTGAGTGAAACAGTTTCATCTTGTCAATGAAACCATAGTTAGAATTATCCTGCCTTAATGTGCAGCTTGCCTAAGGTGTTATAAATATGGATGCAATATAAATGCAGTGAATGTAACAATTAACAGAAATCGTCTCTACTTCCTAATATCTTGTTTATACTTAAACTTTTGAAAGCAAAACCTTTACAACGATGAAAAATAAACTGCGATAACAATCTGCAAGCGTTGACCTGAATAGTATTACAAACACAGGAAGACATCAGACTGGAAGATCGACAATTAGTTTATTTATTAGCGTCACAAGTAGGCTTACATTAACACTGCAATGAAGCTATTGTGAAAATTTCCTAGTCGCTACACTCCTGCACCTGTTCAGGTACGCTGAAGGAGAATTTGAGCATAGCCAATGCACCTAACCAGCACATCTTTTGGACTGTGGGAGGAAACTGGAACACCCGGAGGAAACCCACGCAGACATGGGGAGAATGTGCAAACTCCACACAGACAGGAGTGGCATGGTGGCACAGTTGTTAGCACTGCTGCCTCACAGCACAAGGGACCCGGGTTCAATTCCAACCTCAGGTCACTGTCTGTGTAGAATTGGCACATTCTCCCCATGTCTGCATGGGTTTCTTCCAGACCCTCCACTGTTCAAGCATCTGCAAGTTAGATGAATTGGCCATGCTAAATTGATCCTAGTGCCAAGAGATTAGCCAAGTAAATATCTGTGGTTACGGGAATAGGGGCTGGTTAGGATTCTGGTCGATGCAGGCTCAATGGGTCAAATGGCCTCCTTTTGCACTGTAGGGGTTTTATGACAATGATCCAAGTTGGGTGTTGAACTTAGGTCCCTGGCACTGTGAGGCAGCAATGTTAACCTCTATGCCACTGTGCTGTCCACTATACACTCCCCAAAGACTCTATTTTGCATTCTGATAATGGTTGCAGTCAGAGAAAGCCATGGGCTCTATTTTTAAATAATAATCTACCTCTTGTTTCTAACTGATAAATACAATGTAGTCTCATGTGATAATTTTTGGGAATCAGGGTGTGTTTATATTGGTGGTGGGCATCCTGTAGCTGGTGGAGGGGCACATGCAGCCAAGCTGGGTTTGGAGTGTGGCCCATGAGACATTCTGTTGACCATTGCCCATATGCAGGCTTGCATATTCCACTAATTGCCATCTGCATTATTTTTTTCTTCTGGTCTGACTGAAGTGATACGAATATAAAGCAAGGGCAAGTGAAGTGATTGCCCACAACATTGACTGTGAGAGCCATGTGTTCATTCTGCATCCAAAGTGGAAATATTTCTTTTGTTTTTAACATTTGAAGTTGATGAGAGTTCTATTAATGAGTAAGCATTTTCTATAACTCCTGCTTAAATATTTGGTGTACATTAAATATATTTAATCTTATTCATAGGATCACAGGTACTGAACAAACCTGGTTTCAATCTTGTGGCCTACCGAGATGAAGGAGGGCTACTCACATTTGCTATTCACTGGATTGTACTAAGCTTTCCCTTACTGTTGTAAAATCAGTCTGTTTTAACCCTTTTATGGTGGACAAATAACTATGAATAGATGTCTTAGCAGTACAAACAATATTTATTTAAATCCACACAATCAGTAATCACCCACCTGAACAACAATAAGTTATCTTACAGAAAATATTAGAATTCAAATCCAATACGAGATCTTGACTTAACTTTGCGTGACTGGCAAGTACCCAAGCAGATCTGTGTGCTGGTCTCAATAGTCGTCTGCATAGTCTGGTTTTTGGGTCTGGTGTGGCATTCGGCTGTAGTCTTTCTTCCGGTGTGGTGGCTCTCATCTTGCTGGCAATGTTCACCATTGTTGTAGCTTGTTCATGGGGTCAGAGAGAGAGATTCCTGGTTGTGCAGCACTCTTTATACCCCATTTGGTTTCATGCCCCTTTTTGGCCATCGCCAATGAATCGATCAGGACTTGATCACCCTGATCGATAAAATTCCAATCAAGTGCTACCACACTGATCTCTGGGTATGTCCCCAGCAGCCATGTCTGTAGGTGCTGGAGGCACAGAAGTCACATACCACATTCTAAATAAGGATTCACGGTGCTCTTATGTCTGCTACACAACCCAGTGTGACCAGAAAGTCTCTTTTATCCTGGAGATATCCTGTTTATTCACTTACCAGGGTTACAGCCTCTTTGTCTGTGTCTTTAAACTGCAGCCTGTAGGTTTAGTTTCTTGCCCAATTGTCCGAGAATGCTTTACAAAACACCATTTCAGATGGTCCATTTGGCTACATGAGGTGGACTGGCAAGGTGGTGTCAAGGTCATTTTGGAAAGGTGTTAAGCAAGGATGGTAGAGTGAGTGAGCTGGATTGGCAACTTCACACTCTGAGCTCTCTCATCTCTGGATTTAAAACAATAGAGGTGGGATTAGAGAGCTAAGCACTAATTAGATTTGTTTGAAACATTTGTTTGAAGGTATATTACAATAAATCAGGTATTGATTTATTTTGTTAAATAAACTAAATAGCAGAATGACCAGAATTTTTTTTATTCATTAATGGGACCTGGGCATTGCTGGCTGGCCAGCATTTATTGTCCATCCCTAATTGCCCTTACTGAGTAATTTGCTAAGCCATTTAAGAGAGCAGTTGAGAGTCAACCACATTGCTGTGGCTCTGGAATCATATGTAGAGTAGATCAGACCAGGTAAAGATGGCAGATTTCCTTCCTTAAAGGACCAGATAAGTTTTTCTGATAATCAACAATGGTTTCATGTTGTCAGTAGATCCCTAATTCCAGATTTTTTTATTGAATTCAAATTCCATCATCTGCTGTGAACATTAACTGAAATTCTGGATTAGTAGTCTAACAATAATATTACCAGGCCATTGCCTCCCCAGTTGAAGATGAGCTAATCATTCATACTCCCACACTATACAGTGGATACAGTATATGCAGTGGATACAATATACGCTGTGGATAGCATACATTGGCCAGAATACCTGCAACAACAGAGTATATTGTTATACTCTATTGTTATCACAATATTAATATAATATTGTGATAAACTGCATTAGTGGTTCACTGTTTAGGAAATATTCAGAACTGGACACAACAATGTAAAGTATGCTCCCCAACGCATTGAACCATTTTTCATTTTCCTTTTTTTTAACATTGCTGGGCTTTTGGATTCATGTTTTGGCTTGCACCGATTGGCATTAATACCGTGAATCGCCATTGTAGTTACTGAGGAGTGTCCATTTAGCTTTATCTTGCTCTGACTTGAAAAGAGAGCAAACGTGTTTTGGCCTTACTGAGCTGCTAATGCACATGTCCTCCCCACACCCTCCATGCATTTGAAATTCAACTTGCATTACACTTCCACCATCCCACTTCAAATTGTCCCATTTTCCATGGACACGTACCAACTTTTCTCAATGGAGGAAGTCAGTCACGTTCAGACCTTGGATGGAGACGATTCTGGGATTTTACAACCAGCTACCAATCTACAGGGAACAAAGACCCATTAATCGGTCTTGGGACATACCTAATTACAGCAATTGAACCTAATGGCCTGAAAGAGACAGGATTCAACAAACCATAGACGAGATATCTTTCATTGCAATAGAAAGAATACTATTCTTTCACAGCAACGTATCTTCGGACTTTGAGCATTGCCACAGGAGGTTACCTACACATTGTGGTGGATGTTGCAAGAACTCAATGGTCAACTAATCAAAGCGACTTGCTTTAAAATTAACCTGGTTGTACAGTAACACAAACATAATCCATAAATATAATTCCCCATTAGATTGAAGTTAATCTAACATGATTAAGATCAATATGAAGGCAGTTTCTTGTTTGTTGCTTACAGTATTTCAAATACAGAAAGACTTCAAATCTGATGTAAGAATTTACCATTTTAAAATATGACCACACTAATATAAGACAGTATTTTTGTTGCAATACGGCAATATTTTCCATTTTTGGAAGATGTGTCGCCTAGCAATAAGCAAACAAAATGGTTTCCACAATGACACAGAATCCTTGAGTAGGATTTTCCCATAACCCCAGCATCAATATACTTGCAAGCAACAAGACCGGTTGCTGATTGGCTATCTCCAGACATGTCATCCAATGAAGGGTGGCAGGTTGGCCTCTGATGTTGCTAGCCCAATCAGAGGGCAGGAGGTTCTGGGACCATAATTCTACAGGGAGAGGTGGGCGCTGCTAAGGCAGGTTGGGAATCGAGGGGGCATCTAGTCAAGAAGATGGTGATGTAATGATATTGTCCATGGACTAGTAATCTAGGGTACTTCTTTATGGACCCAGTTTTGAATCCCACTGTGGCAGACAGAAATTTGAAATCAATTAAAATCTGGAACAAAAAGCCATTGTTGTAAAAACCCATTTGGTTCACTAATGTCTTTTTGGGAAGGAAATCTATAGCCTTTACCCGGTCTAACCTACATGTGACTCCAGAGCTAAAGCAATCAATTCAAGAGGCAATTAGGGATGGGTAATGCTGGTCCAGCCAATGGCGCCCACATAATGAATAAAAAAAACATTAATGACACAATCTTACTGCTGCTCGCACTACGCTCCCACTGCAGCGAGGTCAGAAAATTGGACGGAAAGCCAAATCTCTGATAATTGCAGCAGGATGGGAAATTCCCGCTGGTGTGAACGATGATAAGATTCTGTCCCAAGTATAAAATTAAAATCAGAGGTGCCTCCACGTCAACATGAAGCCCCCAGCACCAATCACCGATGCCTTCCCCCACACCCTATTCCCCATAAGGCTGCAAGGATGCTCTCTCTACAGAAATTCTGGCCTCTCCGTTCGCTAAGAGAAAGGGTGAGGGCACTCTGCCATGCACAAAATGCCAGTGTGCTGGAAACGTTATCCCTAATTGGGGCCTTAATAATTCAAGTTGGCTGCCATTCTGCAGGCAGCTGACTCGTATTTGGTCCCACAGTGGAGCAAATCTCCCTGGAGGTTGGAATGTGTCAGGGAGTTACCCTGCTGCAAAGTGCTGCCATTCCTCTGAACACCCACCTCCCAGGTCACCACCCAAACCTGGGGAGAAACCTATCTCTAGACTCAGCGCCAACGCCAGACTAAACATCTGAGAATTGTGATCGCTTCAAGAAAAGATGATTTGAGTTGAGCAGGAGGGATAGCCACCATGAGGGTAATTGTACGTTGTGAGAGTTGTGTTTTGGTTGATAATTTTCATTTTGTAATCAGTGACCTATCCTTTTTTTTTTACAGATCAACACCTCACATCTTTCAAACAATATTGCTTTTGTTCTTGTTTTTTGAAATATTGTCCAAATGTTTGTGTTTTCCAGCAAATTGCCCCACATCTCATTACTGCTGAATGTCCTACATGCTCTGGCTTTCCATGTCTGATTATAATGTGTTATTAGCTGCATCCTTTAGCAAAGCTGACTATTGCTGAGCTGGAGTTTTGTCCCTGCCATTTCCTGCTCTTGCTCTGTGCTGACCATATTGGCCAGAGGCTGCCCTTAGTTTATAGTTTGTCATTGATTTTTCTCTGGATTCTGACAGAATCATAGATCCATGGCAAACGAAGAAATGTTTTCTCTGCTATGAAATGTCTTTAATTTAGGCTGGAGTAAATCAAAGTCCATCTTGAACATCTCACAGCTCATGGAGCAGAGGGGTGACAGGCTTCAGCCTAAGATCGCTTGTAAAAATGACTATGGTTTTCTTTTCATGTTGTGCACTAAATAAACCGACCGTGCAATTTAATCGAAAATAAAAATGTAATTCTGTCCCATCCCTCCCATTCAAATTCTCGTGTGAAAAATCTGCAGATATTGTCCATCAGCTTCCAATTCACTCCATTATTTTAGTTTTGCTCTTAATGGGAGTTCCTACAATGGCAGAGCCTTTATCAGGAGACGGGAATATAAAAGAGAAAGGCAAAGGCAGCAGTTCCTACAACACTAACATCTTTAGGAAAAAAAGGTACTTTCAAAGACATTAAAGACAGCAGACTGTCATGTTTAAATTGAGACTTTGAGGCACTAATAGTAATTAACTACTTTCTTAGTAAAGAAAAATCTTAAATGCCTATTTACTTGATAGTCCCCCAGGGTGTCTTTGTTTTTGAAGGGGGAGAAAAAATCTTAGCTGCAAAATAAGCAGGCGATTCTAATCAATAAAACCAGAGGAGTGTATTGATTACTGCGACTACATTCTCTATTTGTTAACCCTTTCACTTTTGCAGGCGCTGTATTATTACAAGTTGAAACTTCCCAGTAGACCAAATGGGTTGTCTGTTTTAGCTAATGGCTCCAAAGGTAATCTTGATGCTTCTGGAAAATGCAACCTGAACCATTTATTTTCACAAACATTATAGATCCAGATGAAATTGCATGGTGGAATATGTCCACAAAAATTACAGGGTACTGTAATAGCTTTTCTGACATTGTATGAAATCTGCGAGGCAGCCATGTTGTGCATGGCAGGACAGAACAAGAGCAGCATTTTCCACACACAATAATAATGCATTTTAAAAAAGGAACTCCTGTACATGTTCAGAAATAATTTTCAAACCAACACTCAGCATCATACACTTCTTAAATCAATACTTCGTTTTTAAAATTATGATTGTATATAATGCTGGATCCAGTACAAGTGTTGTGTATACTATAGCTGCTTGCAATATTATTTAGTTTCTGACTTCGAGATATATCTTGTAACGCAATTTTCAATATTGATTTCCAAAATCCTTTAAGTCTAATAAAATTATGACTAAATTTGATTCTTATTGAGAAATCTTCAATACATCATCAAATAAAAAGATCAGGCATGAAAACCTGTTAACTATCATGATTTTTTAATGATGTTTTAGTATATTTTACATTTGCTGCGGTCTCCTCTGCATTGCCTCAAACTGTTTGTCATCATTCTCGCACAGTACATAAATTCATTTCTTGACTACGGACAAACACTTTCCAGGAAAGAACAAATCATATCAGAAAATCAGCAGAAAATAAGTATCAGATGACAGCTTTCATTCATAAATCTTCAGTTTGCGAATCTGGTTTAAAATAATGTTTAAGATGATCATAATGGAGTTGACTAATTGGAAACGTCCGTCCTGATTCCCTTCTGCTTCTCTGAAGGAACGAAGCAGAATTTCACCTCATGTACAAAAAAAAGCATCATCTTTGATTTCTTTTAATTTTTCAAATTTTGTCAATGTTTTTCAGCGCATATGTTCATTGTGTTCCATGCTTTTTTTGCCTTTCTGCATTCTTTTTTAAACAAGGTATCATCTGTAAAATGGAATTCTTTTGTGAAGCATAGAAAAAGAAAGAAAAATCCTTTGTCACCATTTAAGAAAAATAAATAAACCTGATGCCAATTAGACCTCATATTTGAGATATTACTGCTCTCATGTAACCTTTGGTTAAATAAATCAGCTTGCAGTGTTTTTTAAAATTCAAACAGATAATTAAGTGAAGGAGAAAAAGTAGTTTATTACACATATAATTCTTTATAGGATATATCCTTCGAATTAAATAACACAAGGAAGATGATCAATAATGAAACTAATTTAGGAATTAAAAATGTCAATTTAACCTTCATTGAAAGCTGCTTTAAAAACACTTCTAGGCACAGAATAAGGTGCAATCTGAGACTAAAAGATCGTTCCCTTTCTAATGTTTATGCCTTGTACTATTGTGATCAATTTTAAAAGGAAGGGAATGCATTGTAAAGATAAATATATATTTTTTTGTAGCATTAGCTATTATTGTGGCAGAAAAACATGTCATTAAAACTGAATTTGTACCCACACAGTCATTGCCAAATGCCCCATCTGGTAACATTTCCACGTTCTGTGCGAAGGAAATCAATACTAATAATCTGTGTGGGCCTCACAGGGTGTACGTTTTTCATCACAGGTTATCCTGGATTTCTTTCTCTATCTTTGTACTGACACGGGTTTTTGCTTTCTGTTTACCCACATTTAGTCTCACTCTTAAAGACCACAGGGGAGATTAAAAAGTGTATTTTGCTTAATCTTAAATTCTAATCGGTATTCAATTAAATCATCGGCCCTCACTGTTCTCAAATACAGGCAGCTTATGATTGGTGTCATGTGCACAGAATTACATCCTTTGCTCGAATAAATGTGTAAAGTTATTTATGGGAGGAATTGGGAGCAAAATAAAAGCAAATTGGTGCAACGGAAATCCTTGGGTTTGTGACAAAAAATCCACACAATTCTAATTCTCGGTGGTCATGGAGAATTGAAACTTTTGACTTTTTATTTTAATTCATTCATGGGAAATTTTGCTTGTTGAGAATTTAAACAGTGCAGTGAGCTGAAGTCACTTAATATTAGAATCCTTATAGTGCAGAAACAGGCCCTTTGGCCCATCGAGTCTACACTGACTATTACTTGAAAGAGTATTGCTTGAAACACTGCATTCTTTGAACGATTTTAAACCTTTTTTTTGTCCATTTAATGAGACATTGACCTTAAAGGCATATTGCAGAACTTGTTTAACAAACATTATTCAAAAGAAGTTTTTTGCCTAAGATGCAGTGTTAAGTCACATTTAATGAATGACTGCCTTGAATTTTAAGCTAATCAGTGTTGGTGCCAGGATTGCTTAAAAGCAGAGATACACTGAGGAAAAGCTGTCACGTGAGGGAACCACCACACAGTGGAAGGAGGGACTCTGTTTATGTACTTACTAGCAATTATAACAAGGTCTAGTTTAACCCTTCAAGACTGGCATAAATAATTCAGAACCAAGAGACTCATTCACACTGAAGTAAAAATCTTATATGCAGAATGCTGTGTCGATTGTTTCAAAAAAATAATTTTACAGCGATGCTTTTCAGTTTTAATATGTTGCTAGAGAAGGTAAGTGTGTGTTTTTATTACTCTACATCACAGTGGCAACATACAAATAAAGCAATAAATATCAGATTTATTGATTTTTAAAAAGAAGTTTTGATAAATGATTATCATTGCCACATATTTCATTATACGGAGCAATTTTGTGTTTAGTGTTTTTTAACTCCGCCATTGGCCTGTTATGAAAAACATTCAGGTGCGATTAGTAAACCTGCCTCCAAAAGGAAGCATGTCCCTGTGGAAGAACATTGCCTCTGAACCTGGGCACTGTGATCATGGACTATCTCTAAGAACAGATTAAAGTGTTGTAAGTGTTAGCCATGGTTTAGTCGCGAAATTTGAGCCCATACCTAGGTTCACACTTGAGTGCAGTAGAGGGAGTTCTGCATTGGCCAAGATGCCATCTTTCAGAACAGGGATAAAATTCAGGCCCAGATTGGCACCACAGGTAGTCCTTCAAGATACCAACTCAAAGAGGAGCAGGGATGGTCTCCTTGGTATCTAGGCCAATTTTTAAACCTCATTCAACATTGGTAAAACCAACTGACTTGGTCTTTGGCGAGACTATTAATCCAGAAATTCAGCTAATGTTCTGTGGATGGTGAAATTTGAATTCAGTAAAAAAAATCTGGCATTAAGAATCTACTGAAGATCATGAAGCCAATGTCGATTGTTGGAAAAAATACATCTAATTCACGAATGTCTCTTAGGGAAGGAAATCTGCCATCCCTACTTTGGTCTGGGCTACATGTGACTCCAGGTCCAGCATTATGTGGTAACTCTCAATTGCCCTTGCGCAACTAAGAATGGGCACCAAATGTTGGCCAACCACTGATGCCCATGTCCCACAAATGTTTTTTGTGGGACCTTGGAAAATGTCTGCCACATTTCCCCAAGTTACAATGTGAGCACATTTCCAAGATGTTTCATTTGCTGTAAAGTCTTTTGGGATGTCCTGTGGCTTTGAGGGACACTAGAAGTTTTTACTTCACCTTTTAGGCACAGCCACTTTGTGCTAAAACTCGTATCATCCTGGTGGAAGTGCTGAAGTTAAGCATTTCTATTGTGGGCAGAACCCCAGATTAACTCTGATTGTGAAGGACAAAATTGTGCCACTTAACAATAATTTTCTTCAGTAACATTTCTCACCAAGGACTTCAGTGTTCATCCACGGATCACACAACAGCTTTCCAAATACCTAACTGGCAGTCCTAATGCCAAAAAAAAGGGAGGTCAAGGAAAAGGATCACAACATGGGGAAAAACAGCATGAAAAGTGTCAACACTCTGACCTTGCTACTATTTAGAGGCCAAAGAACTTCATTTTACTGGGCATGTTTTCAGTGCCGGGGGGAGAACACTTAAAATATGTCAGGTAGCTGGCCTATACCTTCCTGCCCACTCCCGAACAGTCCCCATAATGCATGGGATAGCTAAGATGCCTGGTCACCCACTCTCCTTCGGCATACTGAGATTCTTGAGTGGCCAGTTAGTGCCCACTTGAGGCTCACAATCTTCCCACGCTGCCATAATACTCTCGGTAGTGGCAGGTGGGTGAAAATGGGAAGGCATTTGTGAAACAACTTCGGTGAAAGAGGGGTATATCGTTTGGCAGGAAAACCAGGGTGCATAGGGGGCACACCCCCAAGATGTTACCCTCCCCCCACTCTGTGCCTCTTCACTTGATCACCAAAACCCATCCTTCTCACCCTTATAATACCCAATTCCTTGCCCCCTGCAGCCACTCTAAGAACCTGGATTTCTCTGGGCTTGGTGTCCTTCTCGATCTCCATGGGCCTCCTTGCAATCCCAGCAGTGTCCACTACCAAGCCCTGGTGCTGCTGGAGCCACCTGCCCATCTGACCATCCTGGGGCAAGGCTCCCTTCCACTGAGAGGCAGAATTCCGAACCTCAGGATTTTCCATTCCTCCAGTACTTCCCACAGTGTGTTTGGCGGAGGTGGAGATGGCCTGCTGTTGGCTGGCAGAGGGATTTTCCAGTCCCACCGCCGTCAATGGATTTTTCGGTGTTCCTCATCTCTGTCACTGGGGAAGCTATGGCACTGGGATAGGGATGTTGCTATCAGCAAAACAAACTGGAAGATCTTTGTAGAATACTGTTGATTAAGGAAAACCCGAATCTTATATCATTACAGTAAAATAAATGTGGGCATAAGTGAAATGAAAAGTTGACACTGCAGTTAAAAGGAGATAACTTATTTCTCCTAGCTCCAATACTACGTCTACCACTGCAGACTGAAACAGCTGATTATTCCCTGTCATTTAATTTAGAGTAATTGCCGCTTGTGTACATTGTGCTGTTGTTATGGGTAAGTTGTAAACAGTAGCTACTGACTTCAGAGCAAATGAATCCCCAATATGTCACTCAACAAAAGATATGGCTGTAACTGGAGTGAGTTCAGAGTGGTGTTCTGAAACAGAACTTAAAATCAAGCCAGGGTTAACCCACACGCAATCCCCCCCCCCCCCCCCCCTTCCCCTCACCCCCCCGCCATCTCACTCCCCTCGCCAGCCCAGCAGGAATGGACAAAGAGCCAACTGCAGACTTTTTTTTCCCCAAAACATCTGCCTTTCATCCTTTTTAATATTCTTGCACAGCCTCAGATCTGGGGTCACCTTAAAGCGTTTGGTTGTTAAGTATCATATGTGTGAGATTGGCAACCTTGGCACAAAACGGCAAAGTTATTGATTAACGGCACAAGATAATCACATCCTTAAATTGCACCACATTTAAATGACAAAGCATTTTGCAGCTTTTTAAGCTTTCAAAAGTTCAAAAGGGCACCATAACACTTCCTGGTGGACCATGACCTCTGATGCAACATATAGTTTATGGCTCTGTCAGTGTTATTAATTTGATATAAAAGTATCATCTTTTATAGTGTCCTTCTTATGATTAAATGCTTCACTGCAGTCTCAGGTACCTCCTTCTCTTGCTCCTTTTTTTTGCTGCTTGCTGCAACTGTGCCATTGGCAATAATGAGCCAGAATAATCAAGATCAGTGCAAGATTCCTTGGAGTTAGCCTTTAGCTCCAGCAGCACTGGCTGTGAGGCCAGAATAAAGCCATGCCATTGAAGGTATGCGAGATTCCATGATTGAACGGTAGTGGATTGTAATTTGTTTGTGTTTGCCCTTGTTCAGAGGAAGGGAGCTGGTTCAATATGTCGGGGTTCAAGTTAGAAACTCCAAAGTGTTTTATGAAGCCAGCCTGATTCATAATTTTTGCATCTTGAATTTGGCTAAGATACCCATGCTATGTTCCACTTCAGATGTGATTCAAAAGACTCACGTGGGAGCTTTTATGAAATAAAATTTATTTAGGAATATAGTTAACATGTACAGTAAGAAAATTAGCAATAACTTCTAACAATTACAACTAAAAACAAAACAACCACAATAGTGTATAACCCTTAATGAATATACATATATATAAGCTATCACAATCAATTAACCTTTATAAACAATTCTTTAAACAGATTCAATACAGCATAGACCAGGGATCACACAATACTGAGATTGAGGCCATTATTCGAATTCTGCAGTCAAATGCTCTTGAGACTCAAACAGCTTGCAGACCAGACAGCTTCCCCAAATACCAGAGAGATTCAGGTCTAGCCTCCAACAACATTTGATTTTCACCCTTTAGAAGAACAAGATCTTGTTTTCAGCTAACCGACAGCATTTTCAAAAGCAACAGGGAGAGAGGGAAAACACTTCTTTTTAGCTTGCTGTCCCTTCTAAAACTGAAAACTCAAGCCTGCAACTCCAAACTGAAACTGAAATTGAAATTCCTGTCATCTGACCTGTTCATAACATTTTTTTCCTCCTCCCAACAATGCCATCATCTAAAGCTGTGAGCATGAATTTTTTTACAAAACTCTGGGTACATTATATATATATACCATAATATATATGGTACATATTAATGAACCATATTTATGTACCATATTAATGAAAGGTACATTAATATCAAAAATCCCACTCGCCTGCAGAGTACCATTCTCAGCTGTTGGCAAAGTAACACTCAGCAAAAATGATTTGGTTTATTAGCAGACAGTGAAAAGTATTGTTTCTTGCATGCTGCAGACAAAGCATACCATTCATAGAGAAAGAAATGAGAGAGTGCAAAATGTAGTGCTACAGTTGTAGTTAGGCTATAGAGAAAGATCAACTTAATGCAGGGTATGTCCATCCAAAAATCTGATGGCTGCAGGGAACAAACTATTCTTAAGTCAAATAGTACATGACCTCAGATTTTTGTATCTTTTTCCTGACAGAAGAAGATAGAGAGGTGAATGTCCGGAGTGTGTAGGGTCCTTAATTATGCTGGCTGCTTTGCTGGGATAGTGGGAAGCATAGACAGAGTCAATGGATAGGTGACTGATTTGAATGATGGACTGGGCTTCATTCCTAACCCTTTGTAGTTTCTTGCAGTCTTGGGTAGAGCAGGAGCCATACCAAGCTGTAATACAATCAGAAAGAATGCTTTCTATGGTGTATTTATAAACATTGGTGAGAGTTGTAGCTGACATGCCAAATTTCCTCAATTTTCTGAGAAAGTAGAGGCATTGGTAGGTTTTCTTAATTGTAGTATCAGCATGGGGTGGGCCTAGGATAGCTTGATGGTGGTCTGGACACCTAAAAACTTGAAGCTCTTGATCACTTAAGGGGAGGCAATGATCCAGTGGTATTTTCGCTAGATTATTAAACCAGAAACTCAGCTAATGTTCTGGGAACTAAAGCAGATGGTGAAATTTGAATTCAATTAAAATCTGGAATTAATAATCTATTGATGATCATGAAATTATTGTTGATTCTTGGAGAAACCCATCTAATTCAATAATGTCCTTTAGGGAAGGAAATCTACTGTCCTCACCTGGTCTGGCTGATATGTGACTCGCAACTGCAACTAGAAATAGACAATAAATGCTGGCCAGGCAACAATGCCCACGACACACGAATGAATAAGAAAAAATTCTACTTTGTCCCCAGAACAGTTAGGTACAAACAACTATTCATGTCCATCCAATGCTTAAAGCAGCTTGAGGAATAAACAGGGTAGTTTCCAATGTACAGAGTTTCTGCAGAGATGAAAGCCACAGTTGGCATTTCACCAACACTTCTGAAATGCTTCTGCAATATAAATCCATCAAGAGACAGGTTAATTAGAAAGGTTGAATGTAGACACAACTTTACAGGTCAAAGATGCAAGAGCATGCTAAAACTGTAATCCAATTACTCCAACTATTAAATGTCACAATTCAAAGTAACAATCGCTTTATGAAAGGATAGGTTTTCAGTTGCATTTAAACTAAATCATGCTCCAATGTGCTCTTAAGGTATTAAGAAGTGCAGAATTAAAATTAAATACTTGTGGAAATATCTCTCTGAACAATTCACAATGTCTTCTGAGTGTGAATACAGGATTCACTGGCACGTCAGTCAATTTTTGATCAGTCCATTTGTATCTGTCTATGGGTGAAGTTGAGAAGGTAATATTTCTTGCTTATTCCTAGTTTGTCTGGGATGCTGACTGGTGGGTGGGGGTTTTGGGGGGGGGTACTGCCACACTCATTATATTTATAGTGCTCCCATATGATGGGCAATTTCAGGATTTTGATCCAGCAATATTGAAACAATGGCAGCGGATAATCAAATTCAGAGGGTGGAGGGGAACAGCCGGTGAGAGCATTCCTGTGATATTAATGCTCTTCTCCTTCCAGGTGGTCAAGGTTTCAAGACCAGGGCATTTTAAAGAAACAACTCTGATGAGTTGCTGCCTTGCGCTGCTTAGATGGTACATATTATCAACCATTGCATTCCAGCAATGAAGATGATAGAAGTTTAAATTCAATGGCAGAAGTACTGATCAAATAGATGGATTGATCCTGAATGCTTTTGGGCTTCTGCAGTAGTATTGCAGACTCACCCCTCCAGGCAAGTGATGAATATTCTATTATGTTTTTGACTTGAACTAAAATATGAGCCATTTGTCACAGAGTACCAAGCCTCTGACCAGATCTTATGCCCATGCTATGATGTAGCTGGTCCAGTTATCCTTCTAGCATAGGTAATCTCCAGGGTATTGACAATAGGTTTATCCACTATAGTGATGCTGGATCATTGCTTCACACCAATCCTGTGAATGAATGCTACATAAGAACCAGGAGCAGTAGTAGGCTATCTGGCCCCTCGAGCATGCTTCGCCATTCAATAAGATCATGGCTAATGTTTTCTGGACTCAGCTCCACTTACCCTCACTGTAACCCTTAATTCCTTTACTGTTCAAAAATTTATCTATCCTTGCCTTAAAAACATTCAATGAGATAGCTTCAACTGCTTCAGTGAGCAGGGAATTCCACAGATTCACGATCCTTTGGGTGAAGAAGTTCCTCCTCAGCCCAGTCCAAAATCTGCTCCCCCTTATTTTGAGGTCATGCTCCCTGATTCTAGTTTCACCTGTCAATGATGTTTGATGCTGACAGATCCAGCCTGGATGTCATCCAGATCCTGTTGTGGGCTAACTTCAGCTGCTTCATTATGAGAGCCACTGTGAATGGAGTTGAACACTGTGCAATCATCAAAAAGCCTCAGTCTACTCTGAAGCTTTTGATAAGGGGGTGGGTGAAAGAGATGATGGTGGAATAGGTTGATGGGGTTACGCAGAGGAGATCCTCGAGCGACATCCTTGTGCTGCAATAATCGGCCATTGACAACCCCAACCAACTTGCTTTGTATCAAGTATGACCCAGATCGAAGAGGGTTTCGCCTCCCTCCAATTCTGCCCTAATTGATTGAATGCTCCCTTTATTTTTCATTGAGGGCACCTCACCTTTTTCCTGACATTCAGCTCTTACTGTAGAGATAGGAACAGGAGTAGGCCATTCAGTCCTTTGAGCCTGCTCTGCCATATTATAAGATCTAACACTCATTAAGTCCACTTGCCTACTTTATCTCCGTAACCTTAATCCCCCAACTAATTAAAAATCTATCCATCTCAGCATTGTAAATGTTCAAGGACTCGATCTCCACAGCTTCCTGGAGTAAAAAATTCCACACGTTCACCACTCTGAGAGGAGAAATTCTTCCTCAAATCCATGTTCTCTGACTCCTCTGCCTTCTGGTCCTACACCCTCTCATAAATGGAAACAACCCCTAGTGTTTACCTTGCCTAACACCCGATGTCAGCGAGAATGGAGAATTTGATGCTCAGTCAAATCTCTGTTCACTGCAGTGGAACCATGAATCTGGTGTTTGCAGTAAAAGTTTCCTTGCATTTCAAATTGCATTGTCCTTAAACATTAGATCCATATGGGTCTCTGTTTACCAAAGGCTTTATGTTCCACTGCCTAGCCCCAGTGACTCTTGTCCATCATAAGGACGTCAGCAAGCACAGAATCATACAGCGCAGAAGAGGCCCTTCAACCTGTTGAATCTGCACCAATATATGAAAATCACCTAACCTACCTATCTAATCCCATTTACCAGCATTTAGCCCATAACCTTCAATGTGAACAGTAATACTATGATTATGTAAAGATAAATTCTGGGAGAATATTTATTTGTAACGATTCATCTTCTCCTTCAGAGAAATAGAATGAGATTCTATTCCAGTTGAATATAGCTTCATAATTCATTTTGCTAATATCATCCAGTGTTCATGCTAATTTTGAATGTCAGGATTTAATTACTGATATTGGCCAAAGAAATTATCTATGTATCCAAATAAATGAGTGTTGTGCCATGAAATTTCTATTGCAAACTCTACTGAGGAGAGGACCTTGTCATTCTCTGCAATTTTAAAACTTGGTCTATGCGTATTTTGTTGCATAATTTAAGTCAGCACATTCACCTGTGATTCAGAATCTCCCAAGGAAAATATCAATTGTGCATTGTTTCATGTTCCCTGCACACTGGCACCTCTTCCAAGTCCTGCCAGGTATATATCCATTCTGTAATGCCTTGTGTCAGAGCTTCCATAACTGAAACAAACAATTTATTCAAGTTAAAATAGTTCCACTAAAAACCCAGGACCTCAGAAACAGACACTGGACATAATATTGTAGGCAAGCTAAATCAGGATAATAGTACTGCTCTTACGATGTTGCTGTAGAGTGTATAATGAGTATTCCCATTCCAGTTCACTGTCAGAAGATTTTCCAGCAAATATAAACCCTACTTGATTAGCTTCTGTAGCATTTCACAAAATAACAACTGTTTGTCTGGTTAAATCTGTAGCTAATATTTTGAAGTTCAAGTTAAAGAAGGGTTGTAGGCATGTTATAGTTAACCTTTCCTGATAATATTCTCCCAATTACAGACTCTATAAGGTATATTCAGTTAATTTCCATATAGGTTCTGTATCAAAGGGAGATGGTAGCGTAGTGTTAATGTTATAATCATAGAGGTCTACAGCAAAGAAAAAGGCCCTTCGGCCCATTGCGTCTGCACTAGTCAAAGTCAATACACCCAGCTATTTGAATTCCATTTTCCAGCACTTGGTCCATAGTCCTGAATGCCTTGGCATCGCAGATGCATATCTAAACATTTCTTAAATTTCTTTTTTTTATTCATTCATGGGACATACGCATCGCTGGTTGACCAGCATTTATTGCCCATCCCTAGTTGTCTGAGGGCAGCTGAGAGTTAACCATATGGAGTTATATGTAGGCCAGAAAAGGTAAGGATAGCAGATTTCCTTCCCTAAAAGACATTGGTGAACCAGATGGGTTTTTCCGACAATCAATGTTGGTTTCATTAAATTCTTAATTCCATATATTTTTTATTGAATTCAAATTCAATTCCGCTATGGCAGGGTTTAAACTCAAGTCCCCAACATATTAGCTAAGTTTCTGGATTAGTAGTCTAGCAATAATACCACTAGGCCATCGCCTTACCCTGGATCTCTGCATCCTTCATCCTTTCAGAGAATGAGTTCTAGACTCCCACAACTCTCTGAAAAAGTTTTTCCTCAAATCCCCTCTAAAACTCCTGCCCCTAACGTTAAATCTAAGCTTGGTCATTGACCCCCTGTCAAGGGGAAACTGGACTAGTAATCTAGTAACCCAGGCTATGCCTCAAAGGATATGAGTTCAAATCCCACCGTGGCAGCTGTGAAATTTAAGTTCAATTAATAAAATCTGGAATGAAAGCTAGTCTCAGAAATGACGGCCATGAAACTATCATCGATTGTTGTAAAAACCCATCTGGTTCACAATGTCCTTAAGGAAAGGAAATCATAGAAACCCTACAGTGCAGAAGGAGGCCATTTGGCCCACTGACTCTGCACCAACCATAAACCTTCCCACCCCCCAGGCCCTATTCCTGTAACCCCATACATTTACCCTGCTAATCTTCCTGGGGTTAATTTAGCATGGCCAATCAACCTAACCCGCACATCTTTGGACAGTGCGAGGAAATTGGAGCATCTGGAGGAAACCCACGCAGACATGGGGAGAATGTGCAAACTCCAGACAGCCAGTGACCCAAGGCCAGAATTGAAACCAGGTCCATGGCACTCAGGCAACAATGCTAACCACTGTGCCACTGTAAATAAAATCTGCTATCTTTACCCATCAGGCCTTCACGTGACTTCAGACTCATTTCAATGTGGTTGGCTCTTAAATGCTTTCTGAAATGGCTTAGCAATCCACTCAATTCAAGGGCAATTAGGCATAGGCAACAAATGCATGGGCTTGCCTGCCATGTTCTCATCCCAGCAAACATTAAAAAGAACAAATGGAAAATCTTGTAATTTCTCTGAAATTAATTCTTGTGACATTAATTCATTTATGTATCCAAACTGAAAACTAATTTTAGATGTCTTCAAATATTCTGTCCTACATAAAGGATGAATTGAATCTCCAGCTACATATAAGGATAGTAACATTTAAAAAGCAACGGCATAATATAGATACAATAGCAACATTTAAAAAGCATTTGGATAAGTGCATGGATGAGAAAGGAATAGAGGGATATGGGCCAAATGTGGGCAATTGGGACACGTAGGAGGGCATCATGAATTGGTTGGGCAGAAGGTCCTGTTTCTGTGCCATATTGCTCTGTGACTCTATGCATAGTGCTATGGATGGTGCTTTGATTGATACTGGGTTGATTTGAGATCTGAATGTTATTTAGCTTAGCCTCTGGTTTTCCTCCTACTCATTGATAGTATTTTTGATTTTGAAGGGAGGGCTCAAGTGGGATGACGGGGCAAAGCAATATTTCTTCATTACATCTGTCAAGAACCAAATCATGCAGCTGCAGGAATTGATAGAATCAGTGTGTAATAGCTGGCAGTAATTCTACAGCTGTTGAAACAAACCAAGGAATCTTCTTAGGAATAGCACTGCAAAGATTGATTCCCTCAGTTTCTCATGCACTGAACTGAATATCCTCTTCAGAGTGTGTCAGATTGGGAGGGCGGGGGTAGTGAAGTAAATAGGGTAATTCTGCAGAAATTTTCTCTAATGTATGTGAGATGAATATTGTATGGCACAGGAGGGAATCGGTCCCGGAAGACGAGACTATGAGAGGGTGAAATTTGGTCTGTGCCTGAAGTATGAAGGGTCTGTTAGAAAAGGGGCACTCAATCTTTCACCGCAACTTATCTTCTTTCTACTAAAGTTCACAATGATGGTCCAGTCTCTTTTTGAAGACCCCTTTCCTGATCTTAGTCTCACCTTGGATTAAGATTAAAAGTGTTGACAATATTTGTAAACAAAAGGAGACAAAAACTGGCCAAGTGAAAACCTAGCTGCCCATTTTGCATTGCTGGCATAGATTAGTTTCACTCTTTTTGTTTATTTTCCCTCAATAGATTCAATTCAAGTCCTGGCAGAGCCATGGAATGGAACACTTTCCACAATGCTCAACAAACATGCTTTAACGGTGGCCCCAACCCCAATGTGCCTTAACTGTGGCCCCAACCCCAATGTGCCTTAACTGTGGCCCCAACCCCAATGTGCCTTAATTGTGGCCCCAACCCCAATGTGCCTTAACTGTGGCCCCAACCCCAATGTACCTTGACTGTGGCCCCAACACCAATGTGCCTTATCTGTGGTATCAACCCCAATGTGTCTTAACTGTGGCCCCAACCCCAATGTGCCTTAACTGTGGCCCCAACCCCAATGTGCCTTAACTGTGGCCCCAACCCCAATGTGCCTTAACTGTGGCCCCAACCCCAATGTACCTTAACTGTGGCCCCAACCCCAATGTACCTTAACTGTGGCCCCAACCCCAATGTGCCTTAACAGTGGCCCCAACCCCAATGTACCTTAACTGTGGCCCCAACCCCAATGTACCTTAACTGTGGCCCCAACATCAATGTGCCTTATCTGTGGTATCAACCCCAATGTGTCTTAACTGTGGCCCAACCCCAATGTGTCTTAACTGTGGTCCCAACCTCAATGTGCCTTAACTGCGGCCCCAACACCCACTGGCTTCCATGTACTTTGCAGGATGTCAGTCCATTGTGCAATTTTATAGTAATCTTTCTCGGTACAGTTTGTCCAGTAACAAGAAAGATGAGCACTAAATGTATAGGATTTTAAACCTTTCAGAGTTATACCCAGGTTGATTTCATCAGGTGATTTGGCTACATTGCTGCCTTTTCATCACAACAAGAGAATGTTTGTAACAGCTTGAACAGGATTCATCTGTTCTAATTGTTTGGTGTTTGTGGTGATAGCAACTCAAAGTAATAGAACATTTCATGCAACCCAGAAACTGTTCTACCATCTGACTGGAGGGTAGAGAACGCAAGTGTCCTGGGAGCACAGACAACTAGGCAATACCTCCATCTGCAATCTGTCCAGATCTCTGCACTTTTAACCTCATTTTTAGCAGCACATTAGTTAGCACTGCTGCCTCACAATGCTAGGAACCTGGCTTAATTCTGGCCTTGGGTGACTGTCGGGAGTCTGCACATTTTCCTCATGTCTGCACAGGTTTCCTCTGGGTGCTCCGGTTTCCTCCCACAATCCAAAGATGTGCCGGCTAGGTTGATTGGCCATACTAAATTGCCTCTTGGTGTCAGGGGATTAGCAGGGTAAATAAGTGGGGTTATGGGGATAGGGCTGTGTGGGATTGTGATCAGTGCAGACTCAATGAGCCAAATGGCCTCTTTCAACACTGTAGGGATTCTATGAAAGCATCATGTTTTCGCTCTGAAAAAAATTTACCATTAAAGAAACAGATCATATTTTGGTATTGTGTATCTTCTACATGTTCATGAAATGTTGGCAGCTGTGAACTGCTGGTGCCAAAATTGTGTTAGGCGCTCTGTGAATGCAGTTTGTACTCTCAAATAACACCCAGAATCAGCCAAAACAATTGGGTGTGACTTCCTGTTCTGCAAACTCTGGAGAGCACAGTGCTGGACGCCCTAATTAGCCATGCGTCCCTGACCTCCCGGTTGCTGTTTATCATGAAGCAGTCCAGTGCACTCACCCTGGGTGACTGAAATGAACTTGTCGTATGGAGATTCGTGGCTGGAGTTATTTTCACAGTGGGTATCAATGAAAGTGATTCCAGGGCAGGATGTAACAGATGATAGGTTATCAGCGTGGGCTTACCAGTGCTGAGGTGAAAACAACACCAGCACTGCTGCCCAGTCTGTGCCACCTTGTTGCTTCCTGTTTTTGGATGCCCAGCCAAAGGTTTGCTGGATCAGTGCGTCCCTCATGTACCTGGCCCCTCCCGAATGTTCATATCGTCCATCTCAAAGTCCTCACCTCATGTGATTCCAGGCTCAGATTCATCATGGAATTATTCTCCCTGGCATGTGATCCTGCACACTTGCTTCAGTCTTCACTGGGCCCCCCCTTTTCAAAGTTAGATTGTGCAGAGCGCAGCATGTGATAACTATGTGGGAGATACACTATGGCAGATCATTCGGATCAGTCAAGGCATCAGAAGCACATCTTGAGCAGTCAGATGGTCCTTTCCACCACCACTCTTGTGGATATGTGACTCCTGTTGTATCTCTCCTCTGCCTCAGTTCTTGAGTGATGGAGTGAGGTCATCAACCACCTCTTCAAAGGGTCACCCAGGAGCCATCCATCCAATCCTATAGGAGCCAGAAACAGCCTTGGTATCTGAGCGTGGCACAGGATGTATGAATCATGTGAACTCCCTAGGTGACGGGCACAAATTTATAGAATTTGTGTCTTGGGTCACAGGCAATCTGTACATTTGTCCCTTCCTGTTGCTGAAAGTTCCCAGCTTTCCTGCTTTGATGCCCTGAAGATACCGTTGGCTAGGCATCCAAAAACATGGAAGCTGAATCAATCTAATGACAACATCTCACTCAGAGTAAAATTTCCCAACCCAGAAATGCTGCACCACACAAAGCCCTCAGCTTACAAAGCTGTGCAACATCTGGCCAATATACAAAGCTGTGCAACAACTGGCCAATGTACAAAGCTGTGCAACAACTGGCCAATGTACAAAGCTGTGCAACATCTGGCCAATGTACAAACCTGTGCAACATCTGACCAATGTACAAAGCTGAGTCAAGAGCACCCTGGATGTGAGCGAATCCAGCTGTCACCATGAACCCTCCGTGCTCTCTCCGTCTAGTCATGCCCATCTGTCCGGGAGTTGAAGGACGTGTAGCCAAATCTGAAGATAGCATTGGTTACTCACCTGATACGATGGTGTGTGGCTGATTGCGAGATGCCACACAGATCTCCCACTGAGTCCTGAAATGAACCAGATGTGTAGAAGTTGAGCCCCCTGTGACCTTGAATGCTACTGGCTTGAGGTGACCCCCATGCATTTTAAGGCGATTTTGGGATTTATCATATCACAAGTTGATATCATTGTGTCCCTAGACTTATAGAGCCATTTGTGGTACTGGACCATTGACATCAAGAGGTGGTTGGTGTGCCAGTCATACTAGTTCTGGGTAGTAGTATCTTCAGCATCCCCCCTCACCTTGGCCTCTTACCTTGGCTCTGCACCAAATGAGTCCATGACTCTCCTCTTACAGGTATGTGTCTACACATACCTTGCCTCCTCTCCCTCTTGCCCCGCTCTTCCTTATCAGAGGGGCTACCATCAACAGAGTACACTATCCCCACTAGAGTAGATATAGAGGACCAGTGCCTTCCAAATGATGGAACAAATGAGGGAATTGCACGCTCCCAGCATCTTTGATGAGGGAAACGCTTCCAACATCTTTTCTTGAGATTTTACACAATTTTACACGTGTCCAGCCCAGATGTATAAAAATCAGGCCGTGGATTTAAGATAAGGTGGGAAGCGTCTGGTTAAAATTGTTTCCTCATATCTGCCCATGACCAATTTTAGTTTATATCATAGCTATTCAATTGTTTTTTTTTAATTCATTCATGGGCGTCACTGGATGGTCGGCATTTATTATCCATCCCTAGTTTCTCACAGAGGACAGTTGCGAGTCAACCACTTTACTGTAGGCCAGACCTGGTAAAGACAGCAGATTTCCTTCCCTAAAGGACTTTATTGAACCAGATAGATTTTTCCGACAATTGTTTCATTGTCATCAGTAGATTCTTAATTCCAGATATTTTCTTTTTAATTAAATTCAAATTCCACCATTTGCTGTGGTGGGATTCAAACCCGAGTGCCCAGAACATTCATTGATTTTCTGGATTAATTATCTGGCGATTATTCCACTACACCATCACCTTCCATGTGGGGACTGTAGTTGGCTAGTTATGCCACAGAAGAATCCACACCACAGTACGTGATTTGATTTGATTTATTGTCACATGTATTAGTATACAGTGAAAAATATTGTTTCTTGCATGCTATACAAACAAGGCATTCTGTTTATAGAGAAGGAAAGGAGAGAGTGTAGAATGTAGTGTTACAGTCATAGCTAGGGTGTAGAGAAAGATCAGCTTAATATAAGTCCATTCTGACGGCAGCAGGGAAGAAGCTGCTGATATAGATTTCTATATCTCTTTCCCAATGGATGAAGGTGGAAGAAAGTAAGTCCGGGGTGTGTGGGGGCCTTGATAATGCTTTTCCTGAGGCAGCAGAGCAGATATAGACAGAGTCAATGGATGTGGTAAATGTATAGTCATGTGGCTACTATGTACGTGACTGGAGAGAGCACTTCCTCACTTGTGTTAAAATCTGTTGGTCTTGTTTAAACATTAAGATCTCATCAGTAGTTTATTGTCTCCTGTGTGAGTTTACGTGGTGCTGTATTTACCTCGAAGACACCATTGAGGCCGGAACTCAAACAAGATCTGTATATTTATTTTCCAAACAAGAATTGAATATGGCCCCAATTGCCCATTACATAAGTCTCTAACAATAGCGACCTCTGCGCTATATGAAGTAACTCAATTCATTTTTAAACCCAGAAGTAGCTGTAGTGAGATAAAATGGCTCTTTGAATAAGATGTATTACTGAACAGATAACATTCATCTCACTGTATTCACTGACAGTCAGTAGAAAATACCAGTGTGATTGCAGCCCAGATATCACACTTGGATTTGAAAGACTCTTGTTGATTTAAGTTTTATAATGACTTTACATGGCTTCCGCAGCCTTCAAATCACACTAGTGTGGCCCCTTTTACATCGTCCAAAGTATTTATATCTGCATAGCCAGATAGGTTAAGAAGTTTTTACACATTTTTGAAACAGGAATGATTATTTGTAGTGTTAGCCTGTACAGACACCAACCCACTTCTGGCACATTCTTCCTGCTTGAATCGAGGGAGAGACAATGAAGACAATTTTAATGGTGATGTTTGCTAGTGAATTACTGCCTCCATTAAAATATGGGGCAGAGAATGTCACACAAACGTATGAAGCTCACAAGACAGTCATTTCTAGGTTTGTTCTCTTTGTTTAATGCCTTACCCATTCAATTTATCAGGTGATTGTGCAAACTGTCAAGACAATAAATGAATGTAGAAAGAGCAATAGATGTGTTGCCTGTCATTTTGTACTAAGTGTGACATAAAATACACAAATTTAAGAAAATTCATCGTGGAAAATTGATAAGCACGTGGAAGTAGCTCATGAAAAATAAACACACTGGTTCCCTGTATTCTGTGGCGTTGCACTGTGAGCTATCCCTAATGTTTTGTGCAGTTTTAGTCTCCATTAAGCTACAAAATCTTAAAGAATAGTATTAAAGGCCTCTTGTGGTCCAATCGAAGGTGTAGATACTCAAGTCACAAATAGCTGTTGCTTAATGGAATCAGACATTCTGATAAACACACACTTTGAAGTAGTTCATGAAAATAAACACACTGATCACTTCAACGTGACAGATATAGAATGAAACCAGCCTTAAGGGCGCCTGTATAGAGTGACTACCTGTCTGTAGTGACAATATATGGTGACAGTCTCACCAGTTTATTAATTATTCAGTTTCAGACCTGCATTAGAAAGCCACCTGTCTATAAAAGCCACCTGAAGTCAGTCCCAGAGGTGGTCATTATAGACAGTTTTTGCTGTACTGTCAGCGCAAGATCAATTTGCTCAACCACAAAAGTGTGATAACATATTGACTCTCCGCAGCAGCAACAAAGCCAGGAGATTCCTCTTTGGAGCAAGACCAAAGAACCTTCCATTCATTGGCAGCAATGAACTTCATTTACAGAACAGCAAGTCATACTGAACTGGAACCATTTTCCAAAAGATTGACTGTGCAACTAGCTGTTAATAGTTGTGCAATGACAATCAAAAACATACTGGTTGTAACGGCTGGAAGAAGTGTAATCGCTAAGATGGAAACTGGCACCGTACAATAAAGAATGCAAATGATTCTATACAGTGTGATCACGACAGCAAGTTTAGCATTATAAGGCTGATCTTATCTGATTACAACGTTATTTTTGGGGCCTAAGTTTCCAACTTGATAAGTAGTAGTGATTACAGTGTTGCTTGTCATTTTCATCTCCAATATCTACCATTGTCTTAGCACTTGCAGTGCATTGAGGTTTCAGGTGCGCTGGCGATATTTACACCTGTCAGTGTGGACCCCTGTCACAAACAGGGAACAGACCATTAAGAGATCATTCTGCTTTGTCTGACATGTCAGTGATGTGATTCAAGTTTTCCAAATAATCTGACAAATTGCAGTTTCAGTTTCTACCTATTAGAGTTGTGATTGTGGCTAGAATAAAAGGGTGTTTGGGACTGTAAGGGTTAATGTGGGATTGGGGAAACAGCACTACCTACATCATAAGAGTCACATGATGATAGTAGTGAGTCTAGTAGGGGTCAGCATGTAGATAGCATCTAGTCAGTTTTTTTTATTCATTTGTGGGACATGGGCATCACTGGATGGGCCAATCTAATGTCCATCCATAGTCATTCCTGAACTGAGTGACTTGCTAGGCCATTTCAAAGAGCATTTGGGAAGGAGAAATCAGGGTATTAAATTTGATGATCAGCCATGATCAGGATGGATGGTGGAGCAGGCTCGAAGGGCCAAACAGCCTACTCCTGCTTTTAGTTTCCATGTTTCTAAAGATGCACTTTGGGACTTCCCACTAGAATTCTCTACATAAGAATTACAAGGCAATTTCCCAGTGAGTTCAAACTTTCCATTGGGCAATTGCCATGCACTCCAATTTAATCTCAATTTTCAAATGATTCTGATTATTTTGCAAATAGTTACCCAGGAAGAGTTAGAAGAATTAAAAAGACTTCTAAACCCTGGGTAACTAATTTCCTGACCCCGACTAGACCTCCCAACTACATCGCTCTCTTCTCTGTCCTGACTTCTCCGATTGCTCCCAACCTTACTACTACACCACCAACCCTCCAAATACCCTCCTGGCATGCTTTGGGGAATCCCCAACTATCCCCATTTCTTCAACTATCCACTGACCCTTCCACCCATTTATCTGACACAATTACCTTCTCCCTGTCTCCTCAAAACGGCTGAACCTTTAAACATTGCTGCCTTATGGCAGCTAGCACCGTAAAAAAGAAATGGGATGTGTCTTCCTTTCCTCCGACTCGATTCCCCCAGACTGAAGACCCTCAGGAACTCACTGCGCCTTTCTCATCCAGCCTGAGTAAGAAGGTCGGTTGAGAAGTGTACGGTTGCATTTCAGGGTAAACAAATAGGAGCACAGTGGCAATGATTGACACTCCATGTAAGTTATGGTCCCTTGTCTTCATCTTAAACTCACCCCTAATAGGCTGTAAATTCATAATGTACAGCAGTTTGTATGACAGGGGAAGGGGAAAGAATCAAGTTCTTGAGTTAAAGCTTCACTGAATTTTTGTACCATGTATCGTGCTTTGAAGAAAGATCAGATCAACAATTCAATCTACATTTCTCCTTTGCTGCTGGTAAATGTTTGATTGACAAATCCTGGGGACATTGTCACTAACATAATTGTCATTAATGCATATTGTAGGCTGGTGTCAGAGGGCAGCACAACAGCTCCAGGGACTTGGGTTCAATTCCCTGCTCAAGTTACTGCCTGTGTGGAGTTTGTACATTTTTCTCATGTTTGCGTGGGTTTCCTCCGGGTGCTCCAGTTTCCTCCCACAGTCCAAAGATGTGCGGATTAGATTGATTGGTCATGCTAAAAACTGCCACTTAGAGTTCTAAGGTGTGTAGGTTAGAGGGATTCGTAGGTAAATATGCAGGGATATGGGGTTGGGGCCTGGGTGGGATTGTGGTCAGTACAGACTTGACAGGCCAAATGGCCTCCTTCTAATCTATAAAGTTTCTATGATTCTATGAAGTCAGAATGGTTGAATTGTTTTGTAAATGTGATTTCTTTGTAATCACTTTCCTAATATGATTGTTCTGTGATTAATTGTCCTGAGAGAATCAGCATTGGGTCTCCAATTGTTGCAATCATTCTCTCTACCTCAAGTTAACGTAATGAAAGAATGACAAAACCTACATTTATACAGCACCTTTCACATTTTCCCAAATCACTTCACTGCCAGTTAAAGTTGGCTATAAACTTTTGAGTTGTAGTCATTGGTGTACATAGACAATCTAATCTAGTGGCAGAGTAGTCTTGATGGGACAAATGGTCTACTTCTACTCATAATAAGAGCGATCTTATTAGCTCATCATACCAGTCAATCAGTGTGGCAAACCAGTAAGACCATGAGACAAGCAGAAAAAACGGGTTTGTGCCCTGTTTCTTGCCCCTCGCCATGTCACCAGCACTGGATTGCCAGCATGATCAGCCTCATGTCTGGGAATACTTAAATATGTATGATCTGGTTTTAATAATATTAGTGAGCCCAGGATGCATTCGTCCTGGCTCACTGCCTTAGCGTCCTTGCTGGTGAATGTCTTCACTGGTGAAGTTCACTATTGGTCCCCAGCAATGGGGACCAGACGTGGTGGTCTCGCTGGTGGAACTGGAGACCATTGAGACCCCCTGGATAGTTGGGGGAAGGGGGCAGTGCTCAGCAGGCAGGTTGGCACTGCCAGCTTGGCAGTCTCGCGATGCTAATGGGGAACTCTGACACTGCATACTGAGCACTGGGCAAGGACTGAGGCCTAAGAGGAGGGGTGAGGCTTTAAGGGAGGAGCAGGGCTTGAAGGAGAGGCGATGCCTGGGGAGCTGTGCATGCGGCAATCGGGAATCACTGGGTTGGCAATCAACAGCTGGAGAGCTGGGGGGCGGTGGAGGGGGATGGTGATTGACCAGGGGTAGATGAATGGGGGCATAGGGGCCGCGATGAATAGGGGCATGAATGGTGACTGCAATATGCTAAGGGAGACTCGATCGGAGGGGTGGGAGAGGGAGTGTCAGATTCTCAGTGCACTAACATTGTACACTTTACACATTGCACTGGGCGATCATGTGCAATGGCACCCTCTAGCAGCCACCAGCCAGCTTCCTGCCAAGAAAAGGCTCTATTTACTCCCCTATTACACAAATCACACGTTGCCTCATACTTTTCACTAAGTGACGTAAGATATGAATTTTTCTCTCGCTGAAAAAGGTGATTCTTCCCATTTTCATGCTCATTTAAGACTCAAGATTATTTTTGGTAAGATCTGATTATTTCGTTGTTAAGGAAATTTTACCGTGAGCCGGTTTTGTGCGTTGAAATTGCCAGGTCAAGAATGTGTTATAGGCTTGTAATGAATCAACAACCTGTCTTACGCTGCACATAATTCTCAAGAATCTTTTCCATCGATCTCAATCTTGTCCTTTTATTTACTTACCTATTATCCCACTCTATCTTGGTGTTTCCATGAGTTTTTTGAGGTATTGAAATGTTGTAATAGAGTTGCATTGCATGGTAGATATTGAAAATAAGTTGTAGTGAAAAACAGCAATCAGCAGAGTCTTTGGACTTACTGATCCATTCAGATTTTGTCTTCTTAAAGTTTGTGCCATACAGAGACACCTGAGGGCTCCAATTCTTCTTACTGACTCCATTTTTGTTGCCCAAGAATCATTTGATCATTCTATCCTGTGAGTTTACTGATAAATTAGAATCCAATTACACTCCTTGTATGAAATAAGTATATTGAATAACACCACCAAGTAGGAGAAACACCTTGCACTGCTTATCTGGATTGTAAGCATTGAGTCCTTCCCCCACATATGAATTTTGTTGTCACTGCATTTAAAATTTTAAAGTTTATGTGTTTGTGTCACAAGTAGGCTTACATTAATATTGCAATGAAGTTACTGTGAAAATCCCTTAGTGGCCACACTCCAGTGCCTGTTTGGGTACATGGAGGGAGACTTTAGCAGGGCCAATGCACTTAACTAGCATGATTTTCAGACAGTAGGAGGAAATCAGAACACCCGGAGGAAACCCATGTAGTCACAGGGAGAACATGCAAACTCCGCACAACACCCAAGCTGGGAATCGAACCCGGTCCCTGGTGCTGTGAGGAAGCAGTGCTAAACATTGTGCCACTGTGCTGCCCCATTTATTTATATGCATTTATATAGTATAATGTGGGGAATATGGTAATGAGGGCTGACATAGTAAGCAAATCAGTATTATCATCTGCACAGTGTTATAAATAACCAATGGGATGTTTTCTGTCAAATTAGCAATAGTATATGTTAAAGTAAAACTTGTACTCTCTTGTTGGATTAATAGTTACAGTGGGATCACCTGTAGGACATACACAGACTAACATGGTATGATATTGTTACTAATCTTAGAATCTATGACCCATGCTGCATTTTTTTCAGGTGATATCTGTAACTGGATATCAACAATGGGCTTTATCATTTTACTAGGAACTTTCTGTGATTGTTTGGTGAATTGATTGGTGAACCTTGAAAGGGGAAAGATATTATGCATGGTGAAAGGCAGGGCTTTGGGGGATAAGAGACTCAGAAACAGGAGAAGCACCAAGACATAGGATTCTTCTCTCTGGTCTTGTGATGTTCTACCTTTCCACACCCAGCCATCACCCAAATGTATGACGCTTGGCCGCTAGTCAAACTGCCTCCTTCCCCATTTCAGATACTATTAGCCAGGGAGTTTAAAGAAAGACACAGGCTGGAATTTTCCCACTTCACCCACCACTGTCTTGGAAGTATTAAAGTGTCCGCTTTTGTCTTTTGAGGAAGAATTCCAAAGACTCATGACCCTCAGGAAAAAGAAATCTTCTCATTTCTGTATTAAAGTACCATTCTCAAAATACAGGAAGATCCTGAAAAATGGATTAAGGGCAGTTTAAACCTATCCTTCTAAATTCAAAACTGTCTAAGTTTTGTCTTGTAATAAACTATAATTTCCAGTTGTGCCAATGACAGAACACCTAAAGAGCGATTAGAACTTTTCAGTCCCTCATTCTAATGACATTTTATAATTGTAGTTTTAATATATATAACACGAAATAACTCCTCAAAGGCTGGTATCCTTTCACCAGATTCCTTTTATTTACAAACTCTGTTCACTCCTAAGAGTGCTTTAGGTACAAAGTCAGTATCCAGAGAGCCAATAGATTTGACACTCCTCATTGTATATGCAGGTGAGACTCCCTGACTCAGTCAGAGAGCTCATACTCCAAGAGGCTCATGCATGGGACTCATTGAGGTCATTACAATATGTATGAACAGTATACTAATAAAAAGTTGCCCTTATCATTATTCTCTAGTAAAGAAGAGTTTTGAATTATAAAAGGGCAAATTACTGCTGAGCAATTCTTATTTTACCAGCAGAATTGGTGATGATAAATTTAATTCTACAACAGTTGGTGTAATGCTGAAGTCAAAATACTTCCCAATAAATCTTTCTATTTGTATTGTTTTCACCTAAACAACAATTAAAAGACCCCCTCATGTTGGGAAAGTGAGAAGTATGTTCATTCCAACTTCTCTTTTGTTCAGAAGGCAGGAAAGTCTTGAAAATTTAACCTGGGAAAATTTGCCCGTTATCTAATTCCGTTAGAAGTTACAATCTGTGGAGTTTCAATGCTGTACTCTGTTTACATTGACTCTGTTTACAATTCCCGCTGCCTCGGAACAGCAGCCAGCATAATCAAGGACTCCACATATCCCGGACATTTTCTCTTCCACCTTCTTCCATCGGGAAAATGGTACAAAAGTCTGAGATCACATACCAAATGACTCAAAAACAGCTTCTTCCCCTGCTGCCATTAGACTTTTGAATGGACCTACCTCACATTAAGTTGATCTTTCTCTACCCCCTAACTATGACTGTATCTCTACATCCTGCACTTCTTCTCTATATACGATATGCTTTGTATGTGCAGCGTGCAAAAACAATACTTTTCACTGTATACTAATACATTTGACAATAATTAATCAAATCAAATCAAAGGTGAATGGTTCAGTGAACCATAAACCCGGACTCAAAATATTGACCCTATTCTGTCCGCACAGATGCTGTCAGACTTACGGCAATTTTGCAGCATTTTCTGTTTTTGCTTCAAATTCCAGCATCTGTAGTATTTTGCTTTTGTCTTAATGGTTCATGAAGACTGCATCATCATTCCAGCTATCTGAGGTGTGTTTTCGCACCCTTGTCTGAAGCCCATCACCTAATATGCACAGCAGGTGACTGCAAGCAAACTAGATGTAGAGCACAGCAGCTTGAGAATCCAAATAAGGAATGTAATGATTTTGTTACAACATGTCAGGCTTAACCTTTTGTCTTCCCAAAGTCCAATTTTACAAATTGGATATTAACTGAGTACAGCACTGCAAGGAAAAGCAGACTTGATATCATCTACCAATTTGTGAATGTCTATATTCAGTGTTAACTTTGCATAGAATCCTAATTTCATTAGGGATCTATCTGCAGCAAAAGACTCCTGATTGAATTATAGTGCAATTATGAAGCAGTTTTTGTGTGCTGGCAGACTGGGCAGCCCGCCACATTATTCCAAACTCTATCGTTTGATGCACTCACTAAGAAGCTTGACATCATTGCCAACCACCACCCTCCCCAGTACACTTTCAATTAAACATTTCACCCAACTGACAGATTGGACGAGTCTCCCTCATGAAATCACAAGTCCTCAATAAAAAGTTGAAATAAACAATCGACTACTTCCATAGTGACTACATTACCTGTGAGACCCTTCCTGTTGACAGCCAATGGATTTCACACAGGGTATATTAATTAACACCAAGAAACAGAACCTGTACAAACAAAGTTAAGGTCACTATTTCAAAATGTTTGCAGCAATTTCACCATATGTTCTTTTAATTATCGTGGTCCGTTAGCGTACAGCACAACACTGGGTGCACCTGTTGTAAATTACATTTAATTATCTCCCATTTGAGCAGTTGTTTTCAAAAGTTAATGTAAGGTGGCAAAAGAGCCTACATCAAATGATTTTCCAGATGTTTATTATTTTTTTCTCCTGTGCAAATTTTGCTACTTTGCTATGAGTAAGGATGAAGTTATTTAATATCAAATAGTCTCTTTTTTTTTGCAGATGGTATTAAAGGCATAAAGTGTCCATCAGGTGAATTGCTGTGATTGGGCTGCTGAGAAGCCAGGGTGATTTGACTTTGTACAAAAGGGTCATTGAACAGAAGGTCAGGCAGCTGGGCATTTCCATTTGAAAGATGCGATCAAAAGGCCAAGAGGCAGTTGATCCAGCAGCCGTAGCAAACAAGATTTTCTCCCATTATTTATGATTTTTTTTTATATACTAAAATAGTTTATGGGCTTACACTGGAAGGTCTTACATTCATTTCCCCTGAACAAAACTGGACTAATGGGAAAAGATTTTGGTTATAGAGAACGAAGGAGCTTTGAGTAATGAGGAGCCGTTTGGTGACCAGTTATCAGCAGACAGGCAGCAGGGCAATAAATCATTACTGGGACTCTCCACTTCAGCAGAAGACAATTGAGGAAGGTTATTACAAATTATTTCTTATCACGTCTCAAATGACAGGCCTCAGCTTCCACAAATACTTAAAATTACTGTGTACCTGTTCACCACGCACAGTGCTATGTCTAGCCTTGCTTTGATTTAATTTCAGTTCAATGATTTTGTACATGATCTTAAATTTTAACACTGTAGTCAGCAACACTCTTAAAATATAGCATTGATTTTTTTTTAGATGACATTATGATTTATAAATTAAAAATACTTCTGGCCATTTGTTACTAAAAACTAAAATATAAATATTTATATTTATTGAAAATTCAAATCTCACATCTTTCCCAATTCATATGTTTTCTTTCAAAAGATGATCTACGCATCAGTTTACCTTTTTAAATAACTGCTGTACTATTCCCTGTTTTGTGAATAGATGCACTACTAATTGCAGACTTAAGCCTAATGTGCCAATTGCCGAAAGGACGATTCTGTAGTTAGGCCTCCGCAGGCCGGCGATCTATTTGTCCCATCACCCCAGTCATTTAAACCTTTCCCATGTTGACAGCTTTGAAAAGACAGATATGTAAAGCTGATGCGTCACCGTCACAACCTGTTACTGATGAGTTTACTGCAGCCAGCTCAGTATTCGCATCAACATGTGTCAAGCTGTGACAGAGCTACATCACAGTAACTCTGGCACTTTAATTCGGTGTCAGCTATTAGTGTACACTGTGATGCCTCCGCCACTGAATGCTTGTGCCAGTAAGATTAAATACTATCACTGATTACCACTGTAATTCCCAGCAATGCCTTGAATTTAAAATTCTCCTCCCTCTGTTCAAATCCCTCAATGGCTTTGCCGCAACTGATCTCTCTATCTTCCTGCAGTCCTGCAATTCTCTGAGCTATCTCGGCTCCCCCAATTCTGGTCTCCAATCATCCCGTCACTGGCAACTCTGACTCCAGCAGACTTGAAGTTCTGAATTTCTCTCCCCGGACCTCACCTCATGGTGGCACAATGGTTAGCAATGCTGCCTCTCAGCACCTAGGACCCTAGTTCAATTCCCAGTTTGGGTCACTGTGCAGTTTCCCTTTCTTCCCGTGTCTGCATGGGTTTCCTCCGGGTGCTCCAGTATTCTCCCACAGTTCAAAAGATATGCTAATTAGGTGCATTAGCCATGCTAAATTCTTCCTCAGTATACCTGAACAGGTGCCAGAATGTGATGATGAGGGAATTTTCACAGTAACTTCATTGCAATGTTAATATAAGCCCACTTGTGATACTGGTATGTACACTAAACTAAGAAACCCTTCTCTTTTCTTCTTTTCTTGAAAACCAATCTCTTGAATGGACCTTTGCTCATGTATCCTAATATATTCTTATACAGTTCACCATCCTATGAAGCACCTTAGGATGTTACTGCGTTGAAGATGATATATTAATGCAGGCTGCTGTTGCCTTTTTTTAAAAATGGGCATCTGCCAACAGCAGTCTTAATATCAACATTTCTACATTGAAATAATAAACCAAGATTCACAGTCTTTATCTGACAAATATAAAGCATAATAGTTATTCAAGACAAAGTCATTGTGCGGGAAATCTGCAGACATATTTCTCTGTAATCCGTGTTGAAGGAGACAGTGGTCAGTAGATTAGGTTCCAGTCTGTGAGGGTACAAAAATGTACAGATTCCACATTTTTGTATATCTTTACTTCTGCTGCCTGAAGTTAGATAAGAAAATCTATAAATCATTATTCATCATTCTGCTGGTCAATAGCCCACTGGTTTAGAATACCAGCAGGAATTTTCTAGGTTACCAGGAAACTGCAGCCATGATGCATTTTGGAAAGTGGAGTGTGTGATCTATCAATTACCATTGCATTTGAGCAAATGCACTTTACAACCCGGCAGTGTTTAGCAATAGAGGCTGAAATCCTACCACACGTAGACTAAAGGCAGCTACAATAGGAGTGGCAGAAGAGTATAAACAGTTAGTGCAAAAACTCTACATGTACTTGATGTTTCACTGACCTTGAGTTAATTTAAGCTGAAATTTTGAGTTCTCTGCAAATGCATTTCCTATTTGTTGAATAATCAATATGTTACAATTCAGACTGAAAATGTTGTATTGAGTTGTTATGTTCACTTGTGAAGGAAGAAATGTGCTACTTTGTTTAACGAATACTTATTAAGGACACAAGTTGGCTTTCATTTAAGACTGTAATGAAGTTACTGTGAAAATCCCCAAGTTGCCACATTCTCATGCCTGTTCGGGTACACTGAGGAAGAATTTCTCAGAAAAGATGACAGTGCATTGGAACTTTGAGAGTTACATTAAAAAGATCTGGCATAGATTTCCTTTGAATTTGGAAACATAAAGATTGGTGAAAAAAAGAATGTGAGAATGTTATTAATATGAAAATATTTCCCTTGACTGGGCAAAGTCAAGAATGGGGCATAATCTGAAAATTAGAAATTGGCCATTCAAGAACTATTGTCAGACCATACATGGAGTAGAATTCAGAAACACAGAACATAGAAAACAATAGCACAAACAGGCCCTTTAGCCCACAAGTTGCACCGATGATATCACTACCTACTAGGCTTACCTATAACCCTCAACTCTATTAAGTCCCATGTACTCATCCAGAAGTCTCTTAAAAGATTCTATCGAATTTGCCTCCACTACCACTGATGGCAGCCGATTCCACTCACCCACTAGCCTCTGAGTGAAAAACTTACACCTGTTATCTCCTCTGTACCTACTCCCCAGCACTTTAAACCTGTTTCTCTTGTAGCAACCATTCCAGCCCTGGGAAAAAGCCTCTGAGAATCCACCCAATCTATATCTCTCAACATCTTATACACTTCTATCAGGTCACCTCTCATCCTTCGTCTCTTTAAGAAGAAAAGACTGAGCTCCCTCAACCTATTCTCATAAGGCATGCCACCTAATCCAGGCAACATCCTTAAAAATCTTCCCTGCACCCTTTCAATAGCTTCCACATCCCTCCTATAATGAGGCGATCAGAGCGGAGTACAGTACTCTGAGAGGGTCTGACCAGTAATGGGAGCAGCACCTTAGAAAGGATTTATTGACTACTGGGGAAGTATGGGCTTTAGCAAGGCCTTTGAAAAGGTCCTGCATTTTAAGAAGTCTCACAATACCAGGTTAAAGTCCAACAGGTTTATTTGGTAGCAAAAGCCACTAGCTTTTGAGCCTCTGACCCTTCATCAGGTGAGTGGCGAGTTCTGATCATAAATAGGGGATGTAAAGACACACACTCAGTTTGTCTTTACAGCCCTGTTTGTGATCAGAACTCTCCACTCACCTGATGAAGGGTCAGAGACCCAAAAACTAGTGGCTTTTGCAATCAAATAAACCCGTTCAGCTTTAACCTGGTTTGTGAGACTTCTTACTGTGTTTACCCCAGTCCAATGCTGGCACCTTCATATCAAGATCCTGCATGGCAGGCTAATCTGGAAGATTAGGTCAGATGGGATCCAGGGAGAGCTTGTTAATTGGATTCAAAGTTGGCTCAATTGTACGAAGCAGAACACAATGCTTGAAGATAGTTCCCGGGCTGATATAGTAATGAATGATAATGTGATTATATTACATCATTGGTGGGGGAATGGGAAATCCCAGCATCATGAAATCCATTTGGGAACTCTCATTGGATTCTCCGTCCCAACTGACTCCCTTACCCTCTGAAGCAGGAATCCCAGCCATAATGTTTTGTTTGATAAGGATATTCAGAGATATGAGGCAAAATTGGATAAATTGAGCTTAGATGCAGAGTAACTATGATCTAATTAAATAGTGGAGCAATGTAAGGGCTAAATGGCCCACTTCTGTTCCGAAAACTCCAATGTTCCTCATTAACAAATTACATCTAATGATCATCGAATTTGAACCTAATCAATATTTTAGTTGATTTATTACTGTCACAAGTAGGCTTACATTAACACTGCAATGAAGTTACTTCATTGAAAATCCTCTAATCACCACACTTCAGCGCCTGTTTGAGTACACTAAGAGAAAATTTAGCCTGGCCAATGCACCTAACCAGCACATCTTTTGGACTGTGAGAGGAAACCAAAGCACCCAGAGGAAACCCACACAGACATGGGAAGAACATGCAAACTCCGCACAGTCACCCAAGCCAGGAATCGAACCCGGGTCCCCATTGCGCCACCATGCCATTCTTATGTTCCTTATAGTTCTAATGATAGAAATGAATGATAGTCTCATCATCACTTTTCAATCACTAGCGGATTTCCCAGGGCAAAGAGCACGATAGGATGAAGGTTATGTTGTTTAAGATGGATAGGAATATTATACCATGTAACCCACAATATATGATTCTATGTTTAAAATGTTACTGTTTACAATCATGTATGTCCTTCTAAAGCTATGAGATACAGTTGCTGTGTTCCCTTCAAGTCAATTAAAGGATCTCTGCAGATGCTAGACTCAATTAGACATCAGGCTGACATTTTTTTATACCCATATTTCAGTGTGTCACTGAAATGTGACAGGTTTAAATAAGGATTAGATCCACCATATAGCATATATTTCACCGGTAGATTGAGATCTGTGTGCAGAGACTAATTGATGTGCTTAATGATATATCCATGGAACTGCTATCAACTCATCAGGAGTGGTGTAATCAGGCAAACTATCTGTCCATTCACATAATCCACCTCTCACTGAACTACTTGGTGAAGTCCAACTAGCGCATCAGTGGGCTCTGACCTTGCAATCCCAAAAGCAAATACTGCACATATTCATTTAGTAGAAAGGAGTCAATCTTGTCTATAACATGTAAATTGTAATTGTTCAAATTTAATTCCATTGTTCAAATCTCACTTCAGGATTACAAATGAGTAAAAAAACCAGCCTTTAGAACATTGCATTGTACTTACAAGTTACCTCAAAATCTGACATTTTAGAATCAGACATTTAATAATTTTAATGATTTTTGATGACACAAAGACGATTAGATGGATTTTGCCAATCATGAGAAATCTCATGGAAAATTGACAGTAATTATGAAGGTTTGCATGGAAACTACTTACCCCAAGGTGGATTCTTCCACCTTACAGCTTAGTTTTGTAAAACTAGGAGAAACAATTAATAAAGGAAAACAATTTGGAGAATGAAACAAGTATCTTAAAAAGAATTTCAGCAGCGCTGCTCTCAGAACAACAATAGTATAGCATAAGGAATAACATAGCACTTCTCTGCAAGTTCCAATGTTTTTTAGATTTCTGCACAAGTCTTTGGGATAATTGTCTTCAGAACCATTTATTTTTATCACATGGTCTGTATTGTCTATAAATCTTAGCCTGCAAAAAACGCATTGATTTTCCCTATAGACTTTTAGAAATCTTATAAGCATTGAATAGTTTATCCAATTGAAACCCAACTCCAATTTGTTAATGGCCTTTATTATGCTTAATGTAAGGTATCATTGTTTTGTGAGAGATTATATAAGTTTAAACGTTCAAACTTTTGCACTCATAAATCGACTGGTTAAATATATAGCAATTTGATGTGATGGCTGATCACAATGCTTTTACTGAATTGAATGAAGCACTGATTATAAAAGATGACAGTAATTAAAGTAATCCATTAATTACTTTTAAATGTCATGTTGTGCATTGAGTTAGTTCATCGGGAGAACTTCATTAAGCAGGGTCCCTTTTAGAAATTACTATTAATTTTAATAAATTAACTTTTATCATAGACTCTGGATTGAAATGTTTACTGATTGTGCTAAATTAAGCAATTGGTTTAACAGCAATTCATAACTTCCTTGACAAGGACAAGATTTTTCTGGTGGTGCTATGTCCCATCCCACCAATCAGTGTTTCGGAGAAAGGATCTCAGCTGATACCAGATGCCTCACAGTCATTTAATGTTCGATTTGGCATTAATTGGCTAAGGCAAGACTTCCACCCCCATCAAAAGAGGAAGTCGGGTCCACCAGCCAATTGAATGTCCAACAGCCCAGTAGCACCAGATTCCAGTGATGGGTACTGCTAGGATTACTACCAGTCCCTGAAGAAGAGCTGCTAATAACAGCTGGACTAAAGGTAAGTTTGGAGTATCAACAGTGCCTGGTTAGCAGACAGAACCCAGCGAGAGGAGTGAGAAGGATTGGGAGATTCAGTTTGAGGGGCCTCGGGAGGTGGTTAAAGAGGTACGTCCGATGGGCACAGGAGACCCCTATAGGTGGTACACCCCCTCTTTGCCCAACACCAGTCTGAGCAGGTAAAACCACCTGGCTAACTGCTTAGTCATGGGTAAATTAGGGGCAGGGTGGGGCACATGTGACTATGAATTGTCCACTTAAAAGTCCCAATAGGTCCAAGAGCAGGTGGGCCATCTGATGCTTCCATCATCCCTCAGAAATGGAAGACAGGTCAGGACAGATCAGCTGTAGACAGCTCACAGTGCTGCATTTTACGAATCCTCCTATAGTTAGATCTTTTGGTGGTGTCAGGAAAATGCCACCCCAAAATAATTCCAGCTTCAACTCTACGGAACAAAATTAGTTTTCCAGTTAAACTGAATCAGTTCTCCAAGGTGCCCTTCAAGCTATGCCCTGAACATTTGCCAATTTAAGAATATATCAAAGATAGAGGAAATACAGCAAAGGTTTACCAGGCTGATTCCTGGGATGTCAGGTCTGTCATATGAGGAAGGATTAAGTCAATTAGAATTATATTCACTGGAGTTTAGAGGGGTGAGAGGGGATCGCATAGAAACTTATAAAATTCTATCAGGGTTGGACAGAGTAGATTCAGAAAGTATTTTCCCAGTGTTGCATAGTCCAGAACTGGAGGTGGTAGTGTGAGGTTAAGGGGTAAACCTTTTAGAACTGACGTGAGGAGAAATTTATTCATCCAGAGGGTGGTGAACGTATGGAATATCACAGGAAGTGGTTGAGGCTCAAATGTCTGATTTCAAGAAGAAATTTAATATTGCTCCTGAGGCTAAAGGAACTAAGGGATATGGGGGAAAGGGAGAAATCAGGATATTGAATTCAATGATCAGTCATGACTCAAAGGGCTGAATGGTCTACTCCTGCTTCTAGTTTCTATGTTTCTATGTCAAACTGGCTACTAAGCCTTTCCATTGGTTGTTCTTAAAGATGTCTCGCTGGCAAAACTTCATGAGTATCTGTGTACCATAATCAGTAATACTGCTTGTAATCAGAAATACATTCTTGCACAATGTATTTCTTTTAAATTGTCATATGTAAGGGAAAATTAATAAAACTCAATACACGTAAAGGCCTAAGTGTTAAATAGCCACCATGTTGTGCAGTATTGTTAAGTGCAAAAATGTAGAATTTTGCATTCAGAACTAACTTCTATTGATACATCACAAACTGAAAATGAATCAGTTATCCCAAAAATATTGAGTGTGTTTTATGTTCCATTTGCTTGTTTGAATTTTGTGCGCTTCTGAATGCTTATTTTGTGCCATTAATTGATGTATAAATCAATTTGCATGGCATTAAAAAGCTTCAGTCACCCCGGGTTATGTTTATAGTACCACAATGACAAGCAGAATGCCTACAACATGTAACAGAATATATCCAAGATATCAAGTACAATGAAACGGATTATAACATATCGAGACAGGTTTACACCAACACAGTTGCAACAGTGAAGATAAGTTATTGCTGTCAAGTCCAAACAAGTAAATGTAATTGTATATGTTCTACTTGCTACTTTTTACAGTGGAATCTACAATAGGCCACTATGAATGGACACACATTATTAATAACATGCACTCTAAAAACAAACTTGATAAATCATTTTTGAAAGCTTTTGACTGTCTACGCACAGACTTAATGGAAACCTGAGAAAGGGCACATAAATGCACTTTTGGTGGATCTGAATTCTCATTCTTTGCCGCACTTTACTAGATTCTTAGCATGAAAAATTGATTCTAAGTTTAAATGTATAAAGGAAACCCAAAGACAGGTCAGAGGTTGTAGTATGTTTTGCTAATAAAGCTAATGACTGTCATCGGAAAACTGTTAGCTTGTAGATCTTTGAGCCCAGTTTGCAATGAGACCATATTTGTATCTGAAGTAAACTGAAATATATGTATGTAATATATATAAAAACACCCCTCTTCATTTTCTGGTGTGGTGTACATATGTTATGTGTATAGCATATATGCATTCCTTTCCGTCATTATCTCCAGTTTTATGAATTTACATTAGTACACCTCTTAATTTACAGGTAGGCAGTGCAAACTGTCATTAGATTTCATGATAGATACAATAATGCTCATAATGGCATACCATAAAGATACAGTTTCAGTGCTTATGCACATGATGAATCTGAATGAAATATTTTGCCCTATGCCTTGACAATATTGAAAATGGTTTTAAAATATTAATTTTATTGAGTCTGTTTTACATTTCTTTCTTTGGGGCATCAAGAAAAGCAGTCACTATCTCCTAAAGCAAACAATATTTCAGCCCATTTTCCATAACTAAATGATTTTATGTGATCAACATTTTCACCAATGTTGTGGTTAATTATTTAACTGAAAACACCCAAAAGTTCCTATCTCGGTTTGTGCTGTGAGATTTTCAACATGGCGGCCTCTGCAGAGAAATATAAGGTAGGTCTCGTTGCTCTGTGGGGAATACTGAAGCGTCATCCACACTTACAATGGATTCAATCAAGCGGACTCTTCCATTCAAAACATAACATTTATTCTGTTTTGTCCTTTAACTATGATAAAATATTGATATAATTGTGATTAATGGCTGTACAATTTATTTGGCTGTTAACTCCAGGAAATATTTGGATAGCTCCAACTGTAGAGTAACATCAAGATTAATTCCATCTTCAGCTAGCAATTCTGAAAAAAATCCCTGAAGTCATCATTTAGGTTGAACAATCTTAAAAGCTAAAGCTGTTATGCAACCTTTGGTTTTCCATTGATAAAGTATTGTATGAATGTGGCTGTAAATTGCTCCTGATAAGCAAATTATTGTGAATATGTTTTAATAACCAATGAAGTATAACTGCAAACAGTGTGTAGGAAACTTTATTTAATGTTTCCTGTTGTGCAGCCGAAATTTCACCTTTTTAATGTAAGCAAAACTGTCCCACTCAAACATTAAAAGGAAACCAATGATCTGGATAATGCTAAGCATTTTCTCTGAGTGACCTATAATGCAGACTAAGCATTGTAATTTAGATCGCCAGTCCTACATCATGGTAAACAAAGCATTGTTCTCAAACCTACAGTATGACTATTGCTTTTAGTCATGGGGTTTAGTGAGAGCTGTTACCTGTTTGAATGAATAGTTACACGTTTCAACGTGAGCGGGGGGAAGGGAGGCATCATAAATTGCTGCACTAGAGGCATTGATAATTTTTAATGCCATCTGCTGCAAGTGCAGAACTACTTTTAATCAAAATGATTGTGATTTGAAATACTGATTAAGCTAAGTTGCTGTTACGCTACCAAAATGAATTATCCAGCAAATTGAAAGAAGCGGCATAAATAATATGGAAAGGTACCAACGCAGTACTTTAAAAATGAATTATCAGATAACTCAAATTAAATGACATTGAATTAAGCGTAGAAAGTATTATTAAAGTGCTGAAACTTTTTTATTACCTCGATGACTAACTGTAAAATTATCTTCTGTCTGTCCATGGAATGGGTCAAATATTTTAAAGTGGGGGGGGGGTGGGAAACAGCAACATTTGGCACATCGGGAAAATAGCTTTTAATTGTTCGTTTCCTTCATAGCTAATGTGCTAGAATAATACTTCACTAGGGTACATATATGTATTTTTCTGTACAAAGTAGCCTTATTTCATGTTTTTCCTCTCAACCAAAGGGTTATTTTGCTTTCAAAAAAAAGCTAATTTTTTAATGTATATGGTGTTCATCTTTGTACAGAAATTGAGAACGGGAAATATATTCGCTTCATTGGCTATTCCAATAAAACTATCTAAATATAATGCGTGGTGGCGTTTGTCATTTATGTCTGAACTAAGAACTGGGTTTAAACGTTCGGTTCTGACTCCAATTCGACGGCAGAACTGAATCTTTTGCGAATTGTCGAAGCTGTCCAAGTTTAAGTGCAATGGTGCTTAAAAGGAACCCGCATTATCATTCTAACAATCTTGAGAATTGGATGTGAAAGACTATCGAATCAGGATGGATTTTGTGACAAGGAAACTAGCAGAGACCCTCCACGTGACCTGAAATAATTTCTGCTGATTTTTCAATATCTCCAACTATTAAACGCTGAATAACATCCGGCAAATTCCCCAACAAACGTGTGTGGTTCGAACTATTAACCGTTGAACGCTTCGCCACTTGAAGAGTGGGGATGGGAAATGGGAAAGGGAAGCTCCTTTTCCTGGGATCTAAGAAATGGATGGTGATTAAAATGGTCAAATTCGTCTGCCATTCGATCATGATGTAGATATCTTTCTATTTAAGATCCATTCCCCACCTCCTGCTGTGTTTATGTTAGTCCAGTTGAGGCGAAAATCGGGACATTCCTGCAAGTGGACGAATATAGATTAACGCTGGCTGCGGATTACAAAGTGTTTAAGGAGAAGCCCAGTTATACCTGCTCCAGTAGGGACGCTAGTTAAATATTTGTAGTGGGTAAATTAGCATAGTGAAAGCTCAGTTTGTTCTGGTCTTATAAGTGAAAGCATTCGGTAACTGATTAAACATATTTTCTATAGTCTTGTGGGCACACTTCGAGAGATAGAGAATATTTATGTTTTTAAATGTTTGCAATTCAAACATTAATTTGTTCCCCATGGTTCCAAACTGTGACATAAAAATATCCTCACTATTAAAGGCGCTAATTCCCATTCTGCATAAATTGGACTGTATGGAGTTATTGGGATGAAGGGAACCGAAGAATCTAATCATAAATGGGCGGGGGGGAGCTATGATGATGCGATAGTAAATTTCACCGCTTATTACCAGATCAATGAGTCACTTTCGGGTCAGTTTTATTAATTGCCGACGATTTCGCTACAGCAAATCCCTGTAGCTAAGAAACTATTTCAATGAAATTTACAAAGAAATGAACAAAAAAAGAAAGAAGGGGGGTTGCACTAATCCACCACTGTCTCCAGGAGACTTGAATTAACTTTAAACGTGACATTGGGGGGTGGGGGTGGGGAGAGAAAGAGCGAGAAAGTGAATCTCCATCTCTGTAATCTATTGTTTACCAAAAAAAAAATACGATGGTCTAACTATACCGACATCTTTAGATCGAGACCTGGGCAATGCCTCCCCAGAGTACTGGATGCAAGCTTTACATAGGCAAATCTCCTCCACGGTCCACATTCTGCAAAGTGCCAGGCATTTAACATTTGAACTTTCTCGCCTTTCTCTGGCACCATTGGGTTTGGCCTGGGGTCGCTGACCCTCCTGGTTACAGATCAGCTGCTTTAAAACGTTAATTGAATGACAGATGGTCAGCCTAGTCCAGTTATAAGCTTCAACTGGCTGCAGTTAGAGCCTAAGATCATCAGGGAGGGGGAGAGAGAGAGAGAGCAAAAAGCACCTCGAAGATGACTCTCGGAGCAATCAGCCTCTCCTTGCAATCTTCCATCAATGGCTGTTTGCCTTAGGTTCTGAATTTATTAGATTCCATGATTATTTGAGATTTTGTAAAATATATAAAACTGTTGGCTAAGGTGTAGCCGGAATGATTTGGTGTTATTAGCAAAAACGACCACTGGGTCTGTTAGAGTCAATAAAAGCGTCAGGCGATTTTTTTTAAAAAAATCACTGTTCCTCCGGATCATGTAGACAAGAGGGGAACAGCTTTCTGTGAGAAAACTGCTCGCTGCCTAAGCGCTGGGTAAAGTGGAGGGAGCAACCCATGGATATTCAAATGTCAAAATGAGACGAATACATACATGCTAAAGCTTGGAAAAGATTTGCACCGTTTTATTCATGGAGTGGCCATCTACCCCTGCATACATTTTCCCAAAATGTGATATTCTGGCCAACACGCCAACAATTTGGTTGGAGAAATGCAGGACTGAGGCGGATTCATAGCCGCGCGAGCCCTTTTTTTGTTATCAGGGTTTAAAAATTTCGGCCTTTTCTTTTACCTTCCTCCAAGAAAAAAGAAATGCTCATTTACCCAACTTATTTTGAACAGGAAACCTGGATAAAAAGCGCCCGCATGTCTCCATGAGCGGCTGGTTTTGCTTATGAATGATCAGGGGACCTGGGCAAATGCAATTTTAAAGAAGGTGGTGGGCGGATCAATAAAAGCATCATTTTAGGGCGAGGTCCAGTCCCCTACCCCCCAGCCCCAACCCCTTGGCCGTGGGTTTACACTCAAAACAATATCTATTTCCATTTTTAATTTTGAACAGAATTACCCACAATGTCCACATCCCCAACAGCCCTTGGAGGCACAGCCCTTGTGTTAGCATTGCCGCCCCAGTCCCACCGATAGTGCATCTGGGGTTGTTTAAATGGTTTCAGAGGAGGGTCAGCGAGGGGCAATTTTAACCTATAGCAGTCCATGCGTTACAGCAATCAAAACCATCTCTCTTTTTTTCCTTCGGATTTGAAAGGTTGGCCCAGGTACAACTGACGTAAAGGCAATGGGGGTTATATATACACTCGCCCCAGATAAATCGGCAACAACGCAAAAAAAACCCCAGCAAGATAGCTGTTTCTCAGCCTATTGATTGCATTTATTGATTTAGATTTGGAGATTGAGGGGGGGAGTGGGGTGGGGAGGGGGTGGAAGGTCTGAGATTCAGAACTAAGAGCCTAAATGCTTGCCTTCTCTGTCTGCAAGCATTTCGCCTGTTCTAATGCATAAAACCACTGCTTACAACCCCATCAAAAAAAGAGCAGCAGAATAATAATTGTGTTAAGCGGACTGATCAACTTAATGCTGAATAGAGGGGCGTTAGGAGGGAGGGGGTGGTGGTGGTTGTAGTCATGTGGACAACTCTGCCTGTGTGTGTGTGTTTTTTTTTAATTAACAGGAATTTAAACCCCTGCATCAGTTGGGTAGATATATCTGGACTAATACAGAGATAGCTGACATCAACTTCCGTCGGTGGGCAGCCTCAGATCGAACCTTTCGATTGTAACTGAACCAATTTGCATACTGATCCCCTTTCATAGCCATCGGGACACATAACAAGCCAGGGTTATTCAAATACAACAGTAGCATCTGCAAATGCGAGGATATACTGTCCGGAACACGAGCTGCCTACCCCTACGGCCAAGAGATGGAGACTATCCCAGGCTGATCAGGGTTGATTTAATTTTTGTTCTTTTTTTTTCCCTCGGCAACCGTTTAGGGAAAGCGAGAGAGAGAGGTGGGGGTGCGGGGGGGAGAGAGTGTGTGTTTGTATGTTTGTTGTGCGTTGGGGGAGGGGGGGAGTTCTTCTGAGCTCCCAAGGATGGGGTCTAAAGGGGAACCGGGGATTACCCCGGCCCCCTTCCGAAGACCCAAATGATCAGATTCTCTGGCCGATTTGCAGGCGAGGCAGCGGGCGAGCTATTGATAAAAGTTTCTCATTTTATAAGCGAGAGAATTCTTTTTTTGTGTGTGTTGTTAATGGTCTAGGAAGCAAGATTGTTACCCCTCCATTGTAATTATGCAGATTTATCTTTGCTTGGGGCACACGGGTTATCTGAGTGGCCGCCTGGATGTTTATAAGATGCAAAATGCCAACCATAAACTGCAAATCATGTCTCAGTTTTTTTTTGTTGCACGGATTTCGGTAAGTGTATCTGAACGCACCGTTTTAAGAGTCAGGAGTTGGAAAATCCACAGTGGTGGGTTGGAATGGAGTGGGGTGGGGTGAGGGGGGCAAAATAGTTATCAATAGCCATCGGCTACACCCCAAGTGGCATGGGGCACCTCGCTGCGTTTGGAGCGGCCACGGGAACCAAGCTCTGCGAAGATCCCGGCGTGTCTGTGACGGGCGCGGAGGAGCTTCGAACATCACCACTTCATGTCCAGGACGTGGGAGAGACAAGGAGCCGCAGTTCAACCCTCGTAAATATCTGTCAACATCCGGGCGGGGGAAGAGGAAACGTGCCCAAACTGAGAATATATATCTTGTTGATGGGATCTGAGATGGAGGCGTTTATTTTAAAAAAAACAAAAACTGTGGCGTTAAGACAATTGATTATCAACCAAAACCTAAACACAGGTTTGTGTGTGTCCGAAAAATCAAACAACTTTGGCAATTTTATTATTAGAAACTTTTGACCCAAAAAGAGTGAACTGGAATGGGAAGGAGCTGGCTGTCTGCGGTCACTGTGCATCGACAACTGAGCAACTCTTGAGTATCTTTGACATATTTCAATAAATGTAATTCATTAATTGTTAGCCCCAGTTTCCATTGGACAGCAGAAGCAGACATTGCAAAAACTTTTTTTTCTCTGAATGGTTAAAGACAGGAAGTGACGTTCTGGTTCCCAGCAGTTAATATTTCATATATTTCTGAGAATTGGAGAATCCTTCAGTATTGAAATGACAGTCCGTCTGGCGAAGAGTGCTTGTAATGGCATGTGACCACACATAATGTTCAATGTCTGCAGCGCTTTGTTCATATTTTCTGCTTCATTAAAGTACCATAATTCGACGCAGGTGAACCTCGCCTCTCTGAAACTGCCCATTGCAGATAGGTTATTGATAAATATGCAACCTGTTACCGCCTTCGTGAATTGAGACTTTACAAACCAACTCATTGAGATAAACGTGCTAGAACCATGCAAATCTAGCTAGAGTGATCCATTGCCTACAACTGGCTGCTCGGAATATCAAAACTGGCAGAGAATTCCTTGTGTTGCATTCACAAATTGCAAACATGATGTTTGGTTATATGTTTGCTGGGCTAAAGGCATTGAAATATGAAGCGGTCAGGGATTGTTGGCAATCTGTGTGTGTGAATACAGCAGTTGTGTAGTTCGAACTGTAGCACGCATCTTCGATGCAAGAGCATTTTCGAGTAAAAATTTTCTAGCGTTGGTTGTTGGTGTAAAGCATTTGGTACACGTACAGGTGGATTTTCTCCTTAAGGTGGATAATGCTGGCTATGGGAAACATTTTCATAAATATTATCTCTAATACCTTAAAGCATTTTATATTGTTTAATAAAATGCATTCAATAAGTTGAAAATATGCGGAAATATGTGTACAGTTGTCCATAGTCAGTACATCTCCAAACTGTTTAAAAACTGGGTTCTAGTGCTAACTTATTTGGTCCTTTATTAGGACAATAGCAGTATTTATTAAGACCTGTAATTCTATTATTAATTGCGCTACAGCTCATTGGAGTGTTAACATCTAACAGCACTTCAAGAACTAGATGTTTTACAATCCTTTATCATTTAGAATGTACAATTCTCCAGACTTTCGTTATAATTAACTTGTTAAATTCGTCTTGGAATATAGTGTGACTATTTCTTGAGTCCCTGGAGCAAATGTCCATTGTTGTAGATGGAGCATGGAAACATATCTTGAATTGTAAAAAGAACGGATAGCTCCCGAATGGCGTGCTAGTGTCAATGATAGCGATGACATAAATGTCAAAGTTCGATGTTCAGCTGCTTCCGATTTTCACAAGACATTATTTACCCAGTGAGTAATGGGGGCAGTAAAAGATAATAGAACATTAGGAGTTTTTTAATGTTTGATTTTATTGAACAGAAATAACGCTAATTAAATATAGGCGTTAGGAGTGGGAGGGAGGCTTTTAATGTCTCTTTCTGCGCCGCAGGAAAACTTTGCCACTCTCACTGTCAGAATGCGCACTGGTTAATGGCATTATGTAAGAGCTGCTTCATTATTTGATGAGAGGATTGCGCTACTTTGAAGAAGGAGGTCGATTCCTCGTCTCCTCTCTGTAATTGAGCTGGAATGACATTGGCTGAGAATGTGCTTCTCAGAAATGGAGAGGTGGAGCAACAAATGAGCTGTGTATTCCGATGGAAAGAAAAGCAAATGCTAAATGGAAACACGGTTTATTATAATGTAAAAATATCTTGCACTTATGCAGAAAAATGCATAGCCAGTCATCACTGGAAGTGTGTTTGTTGTGAATAAACCAATTCAAAAAGCATTGAATTGGCTAAAAAATTGATTGGGGAGCAGGAGCTTTCGATATTGCTACAGCTGAATATATTTTAGTATTTATGTTCGGTAAAGGCCTTAATATCGATAATTGCAGATTGATTGACGTCTCATACCACTTTGAAAACTTACACATAATTCATTCACTAGATCTTGGATAACATTATATGCTAACTGTTGGGCCAATGCAGAGAGAAGAAGCCAGCCCCAGTTTACCCTGAGTTTATTTACAATAATTAGCACGATTACAGGATCAAGGGGAGGCGACAAGGAATTGCGTACTTTTTGTGTGAAATGAGATCTGCATGGGATAATTTACCATGAGCATGAGGATTGTGTTGCAATAAAGGAAATAGTGAGAAAATACTTCCCCGTTATTACCCGTCTGCATATATCCGTGATATTATGTAACAACTATTGTTCACACACTTCAACATTGTATTTAACTCTTTGGGTGCCGGTTGTTAATGGAGTATCTAAATAACCACATGACATTGTTTATTGGCGAATTGGCACGTTACTTTCGAAAGGCTGGGGTTAATTAATTGTGTAACCAGTTCATCTTCCCACCAATAGTATTACTCAGCTCTCTCTCTCTGCTGCTCAAATCCACACACGTATAGACGCCATTCATTAATCTGGGTTTAATCTAACTGACCCTAACTAGTTTCTTTAAGTGAGTGATGTTCCAAGTTCACGCCCTCACTATTTGGGTCGGCGTAGTATTAGACAGTTTTGTTTGTTTTGTGCTATTTAAACATGGGTACCTATTCTATTGTAAGATAGCGTGTCCTATTGTTGGCTACAACAAGGGTTGATTCAGTTTTGTTTGTGTTGTCATTTGGAAATAAAGTTTAGTCAGTTTGTTGACTTATTGCAGCTATGTTTAAAAAGTGGCACAATTCTTTCAAGTGTCGCCCCTGTGATCCGAATTAATTAGTGTCGTCTAAGTTAATACCGAAAATCATATTCTAGAAATCGTTAACTTCTAAGGCTCTGCAAAGTGATTCATTGCTAATAACACGTTGTCACCTATGGAGCATAACTACCAGAAGAAACAAAACTTCCTACATTAAATTTCTTATCGAATTGATATAGAGGCTGTCAGGATTTTTCTCTACATCGCTTTTATTTCGAATATTAAATTAACAATTAATTTACTCGGGCTCTTTGTTTAGCTTTTTTAAGGAGGAAGTCTCATTATTGCTGTGTGGTATTTAAATAGGAGTGTTTTCTGCTATTTCTGACAATTACATATTTGCTCCTTATGGTATCTGTCTTTATTGGGCCTCAATAATTTATTTTAACCCGGTACATGAAGTAAAGGGGACCATTCTGTAAGAGATGCAAAAGTCTCTGAAACTGGTTTGATCATTCTACTTTCTATGGGAAATTGGAATATCCTTCTCGTCCCCAACCGAACACACGCTCAATATTCCGGCACACCCTATTTGCAAATGTAATCCCTTCTTATATTAATCGGCCGTCAACACCGTTTTAGCTCTTGTTTTTACAGGGTAAGAATACACAACCTTGGGGCAGAGTCCATTTTACTGATATAAGGTTTGAAAACTATGCAGGAATGTGGCCAAAACAATGGCAGTTGCGGGTGCACAAATATGCTTGTTTATATATTGTCAATATTGAGTGTTTGACTGCCATGATCCTTTCCAAAATTCCCCTATCCGTTTTACAGTCAACGCACATTTCGTTTATATTTCGATACCCAGCAGAATGGACAAAGCTTGTGAAATTAAAGTGCAGACAAAAACTCAGGAAATTTAATGAAAGGATGAGCTTGGGGTATGTGGATCAGTATTGTAGACTCGGTTATTCAGATGACGAAGTTTTTTTTTAATTGTTCATTTTCTGAGTTTGTTTAAAGTTCTTTGTTTTTTTGGCCTTCTCGTTCAGGAAAAGTAAAGTCAACTCTAGTTATCCAGTAAGACGTTGCTTACCCATTATCAGCACACACCCAGCTTTGCATTCCTCCTAAATTAGTGGTGGGAAGGGAGACATTTGAAATATATGATATTCGACTTTCAGCAATCGCGGTTCACAATGATGCCGCCTTATTTTAATATATCTTAAATATAATAGCGAAACAGATTCTTCTTTATCAGCCTTCCTTCCCCGTTTGACACACAATATCAAGGCCGCTGTACAAATTAGATAAACCAGCGATTATTTAAATATTTAAACCCGTACCACCATTAAGATTTCGTTACATAAATACTACACCTTGACAAATTTAGCAGGCTATGGGAATGTAACAGAATTCCACAAAATTGAGGAGAGGCTCCGTTTCCCCCCCCCCCCCCCCCCCCCGCCCTACCCCCCGCCCCCCTCGAGAATGTGGGACTTATTTTTAATTCGAGCTTTCATTTAAGATCTGTGTGAAATTATTATATTTTTCAATATTCCCAGAATTAGGACAGCAATTGGATTTTTCGCCGATCCTTCATTACGTTTGAACGTCTGTAACTCGGACATTCTCAGCAACCTGGTTTAACCTGAAATAAAAATTAATTCAATTCCCTCATTTAAATTTCGACCAACCCCCAGAAGTCTGACTTTTTTTCGACAAATTAACTCAGTTAAAGCGAATTCAAAACTTTAAGATGTAAATGTTACGGGAATCAAGAGAGACTTGGAAAGTTGAACTCGGCGGGTCTTTTTCGTGACATGATTTCAGATAATGATGCAATGAAAACTCAGATTAGCACAAATAAGCTCTCCATTTATTTTAATTTACAAATACTATGATGTTAGCGAATAAGGTGCTTCATTGTTATGAAATCTACTTTCCAATTAACCAGGGAAAGCCAATACTGGCGAGTCCCTAAAATGATTCATGGACCAACCCTTCCCGAAACAAAATATTACTTTAGTGAGGACCTTTTTTTTAAAAAAGTAACGACATCTAATCGAAGTAAACGGCGATATATTGAATAGATTGAATAACACTGACGTTAATAACAAAACTTTTTATATGAATTATTTCTATACACGTTCAGTCTCACTGCGTAGAAAGAAAACATCGGGAGAGGCAGGTTAATGTTACCAAAATATTTTATTTCTGTAATTTTTTTAAAAGAGAAATCAGCCTGATAATTGTTGCTCTGTGTTCCCGGTAATAATAGACTCGTTGCAAATTGCTTTTAAAATAGTTTAAACATCAGAAATAAATACTGTTTTCTTTTTAACACTTTGCATTGATCTTATTACAGTTGGGGTCACTTGAAATCCTTCCTATTTACAATTAGTCGTTACTCTGAACATTTCGCTGCCATGTTCCCAGTGTTGTAGCGGCTGATATACAGCAATTTGCCACTTTTAATCCTGGTGATTGTGGCTTTACTTTCTTATTTATTTTATAGTATGGAGTAATTTACATGCCTGCTATCAATAACGCTGTCATTTGCGGGTTTCCAATACGCGAGTTTCATATTATTGATCCTTAAAGCTGTTAATCTCTGACATGCAAGACATCGAATAATTTTCGCATTACAGAGGGCTGTAATAATTTGAAATCATATTTGAAGCCTCGCAGACTCTCTATTTCAACCTAAAATGACCAAAGGCGCCTAATTAATAATTTGAAACAAGAAGACATTAGAGTGTAAATATTTAATGGGAACAACTCTGCTTGCTTTGCAAATTGTTCATAAAATACGAAATAAGGCGGGGGGAGGGAGGGATAATGTACATGGAATAACTTCTGCCGAGCTGCAGTCTACATTAGTAATGTTTGGGAACTATTACTCTGCAGTCAATAGCCAGATCTATCTGGACATTTATGCTTTTTTTCCCTATATATATATGTATTATACTTAATCTTAACTGCAATACGAATGATATGTTTTGTACTCTGCCCTGCGTTTGCTTCTCGCCGCCCTCCATATTGTTAGTAAGACCGGAAGCCACCTTCATGCCCTAATGTTTAAGTGTAACAATAACACCATTAAGGTGCAATTTCCCCCTCCCCTCACCCCATCCCCCGGCCAGGTAAGATGCCTCATTTAAAACATATTAATTCGAGTTCCTCACTTTCAAGATCGATTCCTTTGCAAATATCCATTAACGGGGCTATAGTTTGAAAGTGTGTATGTGAAATTGATGTGTGAACAGAAATCAAAGTGGAACACTTTTGTTACCAGTTACGAAACAGTGAGCAAACACTATTTAGTCGAAAATGCATGCGAAAGCTTTTAACAAATCATATCTAAAACTGGCTTTTACAAAAATATCCAAGGGCATCTCATTCTTGGAATATCTTAGACATAAGGAATGAAATGTCAAAGCTAGGTGTACACTAGATTTTTTTTAGAACGTGTCCATAATGTGTGAATTTCAGATTTGACCCTGGTGCCAATATGGCTTTTTTTATATGATAATTTTACAATGAAATTTCAAGTGATAGCATTTACCATTCGTGTGAAATTAATTTGATGCGATCGTTTACAACACATGTGATCACATGTTAATAACATGGGTTTTACACCAATTAATCCCCACCAAATTAATTGTCACATGCCGTGTTTCTCTCTCTCTCTTCCCCTCTCCCTCTCCTGTTATTCTTCCTGTCTGCCGATCTCGCTTATCGAGCTTTTGCGATGCCAAGAACGACAATCGACTCACGACCATTTTACCTATTTTAATTCAGTCACAAAACATATGCGACAAACTCGCGTTCTAACACGAATAAGATTTGCTTGAGTGAATCCCAACAAAAGTCTAATTTTCCCTTTACAAGCTGCAGAGACGGACGTGTGAATGAAAAATATCGACCAGTATGTGAATATGAACAGATGCAGTTTCAGCGCAAGGATTGGCCTTTGCTTTGCTGTGGGAAGTCGCAATGTTCATTAATAATACTTAATACATTCTCATTTAAGACTGGGCATTGTCGTTCTATTAATTTAAGTCGGGCAAGTGTTTGAGCTTTAAGGGCATCGTTCTCAACATAATTCTCAGAATCTGATTTGAGTGTGTGTACCACCCCTTCAACAAGGAAGGGCAATTAAAGGTCCCTGTGTACTTTCCAAAGAAAATCGCATTTAAAAGCGCGCTGACACCCGGGCTTTTGACTGACACTCAAAATATTTAGCGATACCAATAGTTTCGAAATCTCATTAGTGAGATAGTTGCACTGTGGCTATGCAGTCAGCCAACGCTGAGCTGAGATCCTGGCCTGTGTTCCTCATACCCTAACCACCGCATGCTTCCAGAGAAATACACTTACTGTGCAGCTCGGGTTGGAATTCAAAACTTTCAGTGTTTGTGTTAATTCTACTGTTCAATTTCAGAAGCACGTGTCTTCAGCCATTCATCCAACTTCGCATTTTATTTCTCTACAGATCTTTAATGAATAGGAAATTGCCAATTTGTGACATTACATCTTTTTCTTAATTTAGTTGGATCGCTCTTTCATCGTTCTGTTAGTTTATGAAGGTGCTTTGTTGATGGTGTTTACATATCATAATAAGATTTAATTTTAATTTAGTTTATTTATTAGTCTCACAGTTAGGCTTACATTAACACTGCAGTGAATATCCCCTAATTTAATTCACTGAAATACATGGGGGTTGGTATATTTCTTGACATTTTTCCCCCTCGATTGACAGATGTGTGTTTTCTTGGGGCTAAGTCCGTGCCAAGAAGCTCAACAGGCGAAAGTACAAAAAAAAGTCTCCGGTTAATCTGTTGAAACGGCAGCTGTTGGCTCTTGGAGTCTTCAAGCTTCACCTTTGACATGCCCCTTTTCAATCAGGACAGGCTTCGAACAACTGACCACTGCAAACGCCATAAAAGAATAGCAAGAAGACGCTTGTTGAAGATGCAGCTTAAATTTACCCTTTTTAACGTTTTGTTAGAATAACCAATGCAAGCCTTTGGACGGTGGCCGGTGCTTTTTTGATTACCAATATGCCATCATCTCACACCCCCACCCCAACAATCACTTCAGCTAATTCATTTTCAGTGTAACACACAGATTTTATTCAATGAAAGAAAGTAATGAGTTTGTATTCACATGTTGTTGTAATCTAATGGAAGATAGTTTGCCAAGCTCAATGTTCCAATGAAGCTTTTCCTCGTCGTACAGAAACTGGGAGCAGGAACAGGCCACTCGGCCCTTCGAGCCCGATTCATTTTGATCATGGTTACCATCAAATTCAATATCCTGATGCCATAGAAGCTGGTTCCATACAAATTTCAACTAGTCATCAAAGTTTAGCAAAACAAAAGACTGTGGGCGTATAGCTCTGGTAATAAAGACAATTTGTGCCCAATTCTACTCGTAAACAAATTGCTTTTAGATTCCAATATTTCGAGCTGACAGGGTTATATAGCCAGCCTGTTTATGTCAAACTTTTATTCCGTTCTGCTGCATCGAGTAAGATTCCACTGTATTAGTAAAATCAATAGCCAGAATACAGGCTATTAATTGATAAAACTTCAGTTCATTAATATTTGAAACATGGCAAAGTAATGCTTGTCTTTAGTAGCGATTATTTCATTGTTAGCCAAGGATACATTTCAGTTGGTTACTGCTAAACACGAGTGCCCTAAAGGATAATGACTTGATGGTATAAATGATGTAATCTTAATGCTGAGTGGAGTTTGATTAAACAGATCATATAGCAGATACAATGATGTGTTTTACATTCTGGTCAAGCTGTTTGTGGATGTTTTGTTTGCTGATGTTATGTTGGGCGTTTGCCTTCGTCATAATTGCCATCATCGTTAGAGCTATCTTCTTGAAATAAAAGAGTGATTGATTCCTGCTCTCGTGGGTATCTGTACGAGGGGGCTTCTGACAATAATTCTCCCCCAAACCCTGCCCCCCCCAACACACACACACATACATTTATACCGCCATTCGGCGCTTCTCCACCCAATCAATTTAACCGATTTTCATGTAGATCTGTTGGGATTCAGTCAAATATCATAATCTAATATGTCACAATTCCTTCCCTCCCGCGGTTCGCCCGCGAGAATGGAGCCACATTTTCCCAAATAAAAAAAAACCCACTTGTCTGGCCTCATCCGTTATTGTTAATCTTAGAACAATGGGCACATCTGTCCCGGTTTTTTTTGCCGCTGAGCACCTTTAGTGAAACAGTGTTTAAAACAGCAACAGTGGTGTGTGACAGCGAGCCACCCCTTTTCAGAAACAAAACCCATTTCGCTCCTGCCATAATTTAAATTTATTTAAATTGTTTGCCGATAAGAATTGATGATTTTTTTTAAAAAAAGGAATGCAGTTCAGTGCGAGAAAACTATTGCCGACCTAAAAATAGCTCCCTCGCTCTGAGACCCCACTCCCCCCCCCACCTCCATTTAATTTGTTTGCCAATTTTGTTGCACTGTAGTCGTCAGAAGTGACTTGTGTGGTTAATTAAATCTACATCATCTCCTTTTGTTGGCCTATCCAAGCCCAGTTTATTGATCAAACATATATTTTACAAATATAGCTAAACATGTTGCAGTCAGTATTTGACTGCCTTTTAAAACCTGCGTCACCTTGCTGGAATGTTTAGTCTCTATGTCCTCTTCCAGATCAGCATGCGGAGAGATGGCTACACGAGTGTTTCTCTTTTTAATTTGTTTTTGCAAAAAACTTCCCCTCCCCCCACACCTAAAAACACAACTGAAAAGACTCTGCATTTTCAATTCCAGCCTGACTTACAACATTATTATTACATCAACTTAATTTCAAACACCGCCCCCCGCCCCCCACCCCGCATCCCTCACCTACCCATCCCTGAAAAAGAGAAACAGGAATGGGGATTCAGAGATCGTGTGTGGCACAGAGTGGGTGTGTATGTGTGGCAAGGAAAGTATGTATGTGTGTGTGGACGTATAGGGGGCAGGGAGTGCTAGTATGTGTTAGTGTGTGTGTCGGAGCAAGATGTGTGTAGGGGCAGGGAGTATGTGTAAGCAGCAGGGAGTGTGTATGTGTAAGGAGAGTGTGTATATATATGTGTGTGACAGATTGTATGTATGTGGAGGAGTACGTGTGCGTGTGACAGAGATTGTATGTGTGTGTTGTGCGTGTGACAGAGTGTATGTGCGTGCGTGTAAGCAATTGAACTAAGTGGAAACAACGGGCCCGGGTATCTAAGCAGCAAGTTTATCTTCAGGGCTCTGGTTGGAGTTGATCCCAGAGTTGCCAATAAAACCCCTTTCTTCGTGTTGCCTGTCTTGTCAATTTCGGGTCAGTTTCAATAAATTCTTCATCAATTAGGCATTGATAAATAAGTCAGATTACACTTTGTTAGAACAATACAGTGGTAGGGGCATTCAAGTAAAATGGTCAGATGTGAAGGTTAACACCAGGAGAGAGTTATTGTTGGAGTTGCAGCATTTACTGTGACTTCAATGGAGGAATGTGTGTGTTTGTGTGTGTGTGTGTGTGTGTGTGTGGAGGGGTTTGTTTGTGTGTGTTTGTGTGTAGAGGGATCTGTGTGAGGTTTGTGTGTGTGTGTGTGTGAAAGGGTTTATGTATACGTGTGTGTGTGTGTGGAGGGATTTGTTTGTGTGTGAGAGAGATTTGTTTGTATGTGTGTGAAAGGTGTATGTTTGTGTTTGGAGGAGTGCGTGATGTTCGTGTATGTGTGTGTGTATGGAGGGAATTGTATGTGTACGTGGAGGAGTTCGTGTTTGTGTGGGGGGGTCTGTTTGCATGTGTGTGTGTGTGTGTGTTGAGGGGTCTGTGTGTGAGAGGATTGTGTGTGTGTGTTGAAGGGTCTGTGTATGTGTGTATGGAGGGGTTTGTGTGTATGTGTGAGGTTTGTGTGTGTATGTGTATGAGAGAAGGGTTTGTGTGGGAGGGGTTGTGCATATGTGTATGTTGGGGGAGTTGTGTGTGCATGCGGAGGGGACTATGGGTGGGTGGGGGATGAGGTTGCGTGTGTGTGAATGGGGTTTGTGTGTAGGGAGGGCATTGTGTACATGTGCATTTGAGGGATTTGTGTATGGAGGGGCTGATGTGTGTGTGTAGGGGGAGAGGGAGAGGGAGGTGCAGTGTGAGGATGTGAAGCCAGGGCAGTGTCTGGAACAGGAAACTGAGACTGGATTGGATTTGATTCCTTCTCTCCAGCTTCTGGGGGAGGGGGGGGGGGGGGCTGTGTGTGTGTGTGTGTGTGTTTTGACATGGGGAACCGAAGGCGATGGGCTACTCGGATTGGTCGCTTGACGTCAGGGGAGTGCGCAGAGAGTGAATGCGCAGGGTTGGTGGGTAGGGGAGGGGGTGGGTGAGGATGGTATTGGGGGGGTAGTGGGCGCGGGTGAGGGGAGGGGGGGAGAGAAAGAGAGAGAGAGAGAGAGAAGAAACTGCAGCAGGAGCAGCGGTGGCCAAAGACAAGGGGAGAGTGGCGGGGAAGTGGGGTGGAGGGGGGGGTAAGACACACACACACACACACACACAGGGAGAAGGACATGGCTGCAGAGGCGGCGAGGGACAGGAGCGGGCTGGAACCGCGGCTGTGAACAAAACAAATAACAGAGAGGAGGAAGGAAGGAATCAAGAGGGTAGAAATTGGGAGCTTTTATATACATAAAAAAGATATCACAGTGTTGGTGGTGGAGGAGGAGGAGGAAGGGGGGGAGGAGGAGGAGGTGGTGGAGGTGGGGGGGGGGAAACAATAGCCGGGAGTTAATAAATGAATGAATGAATGAATTTCATGTGAAGCGACCGTCCTGATGCGGGGAGCAGCCAGGGAGACGCCACGCCGATGGTCGCTGTAAAAGCTGGAGCCAGCCATGAACGCTCAGCTGACGATGGAGAACCTGGGCGACCTGCAAGGGGTGCCCCATGAGCCGGTGCAGGCGGGCGAGCTGCTGAACGGCTCCAGCCCGCACAGCCGCCCCCTCGGCCACCGCAACCTGCCGGTGCACGCTCGCTCCATGGTCTCCAGCATGGCTTCGATCCTGGACGCCGCCGGCGACTACCATCACCATCACCACCACCACCACCACCGGCCACCCGAGCACGGCAGCCTGGCCGCCCCGCTGCACCCCACCATGACCATGGCTTGCGAGACGCCGCCCGGGATGAGTATGAGCAGCACCTACACCACCCTGACCCCCCTGCAGCCGCTGCCCCCCATCTCCACCGTGTCGGACAAGTTCCCCCCCCCCACCACCACCACCACCACCACCACCAGCACCAGCGGCTGCCCGGCAACGTGAGCGGCAGTTTCACCCTCATGCGGGACGAGCGGGGCATGAACAACCTGTACAGCCACTACCACAAGGAGATGAGCGGCGTGGCGCCCAGCCTCTCGCCGCTGGCCACCATCCACCCGCCGCAGCACGGGCTGCCGCCCTACGGCCACTCCGGCCCGCTGCCCGGCGACAAGATGCTCCCGCCCGGCGGCTTCGAGGCTCACGCCGGCATGCTGCCCCGGCCCGAGCAGCACCTGAGCCGCGGCGGCCTCAGCCCTCCCTCCGTGGGCATGGTGCCCATCAACGGCCTCCACCATCATCCGCACGTCCACCCGCACGCCCAGGGGCACGGGCAGGTCCTGGGCGGCGGGGCTGCTGCTGCTGCTGCTGCTGGTGGGAGAGGGGAGCCTCCTCCTCCTCCTCCTCCTCCTCCCTCCGCCTCCGGTGCCTCTCAGCCCGGCGGCGGCGGCTCTGGCCCCGGGCAGCTGGAGGAGATCAACACCAAAGAGATCGCTCAGAGGATCACGACGGAACTCAAGCGTTACAGCATCCCCCAGGCCATCTTCGCGCAGCGGGTGCTGTGCCGCTCGCAGGGCACCCTGTCAGACCTGCTGAGGAACCCCAAACCCTGGAGCAAACTCAAATCCGGCCGGGAGACGTTCAGGCGCATGTGGAAGTGGCTCCAAGAACCGGAATTCCAGCGGATGTCGGCTTTGAGGTTGGCAGGTAAGAGTTGGGACATTGTGTGTTGGTGTCTCTGTGTGTGAGTGTGTGTGTGTGTGTGTGTGAAAGACTATTGGTGTCTGTGTGTATGAGAGTGTGTATCCGTATGTGAGAGAATATTGGTGTCTGTGTGTGTGAGTGTGTATCTGTGTGTGAGAGAATATTGGTGTCTGTGTGTACGAGAGTGTGTATGTGTGTGTGAGAGAATATTGGTGTCTGTGTGTGTAAGTGTGTATCTATGTGTGAGAGAATATTGGTGTCTGAGTGTGTGAGTGTGTGTATCTGTGTGAGAGAATATTGGTGTCTGTGTGTGTGAGAGTGTGTATCTGTGTGTGAAAGAATATTGGTGTCAGTGTGTGTGTGAGTGTATATCTGTGTGAGAGAATATTGGTGTCTCTGTGTACGAGAGTGTGTATCTGTGTGTGAAAGAATATTGGTGTCTGTCTGTGTGAGTGTATATCTGTGTGAGAGAATATTGGTGTCTGTGTGTGTGTGTGTGTATCTGTGTGTGAAAGAATATTGGTGTCAGTGTGTGTGAGTGTGTATCTGTGTGTGAGAGAATATTGGTGTCTGTGTGTGTGTGTGTGTGTGTGTATCTGTGTGTGAAAGAATATTGGTGTCAGTGTGTGTGAGTGTGTATCTGTGTGTGAGAGAATATTGGTGTCTGTGTGTGTGAGAGTGTGTATCTGTGTGAGAGAATATTGGGGTCTGTGTGTGTGTGTGTATCTGTGTGAGAGAGAATATTGGTGTCTGTGTGAGAGAGTATGTATTGGTGTCTGTGTGCCTGTATATCTGTGTGTGTGAGAGAGAATGTGTTGTTATCTGTGTGTCTGTATGTCTGTGTATGAGAAAGAGAATAATGTTGTCAGTATGTATGAGAAAGTATGTGTTGGTGTATGTGAGTCTATGTAAGACAGAATGTGTCTCTGTATGTCAATGTTTGTGAGAGGGACTGTGTTGGTATCTGTGTCTGTGAGAGAGAATATTAGTGTGTGTGTGAGAGAGTATCTGTATTGGTGTTTCTATGTCTGTGTGAGAGAGAGTATCTCTGTGTGTGTCTATATCTGTGTGAGCTTAACAAAGTGGATTCACACAATAATGCAGAATAACAGCACATTCCAGGGAATAATTCTTTCATCCCTGAACTCTTTTGAGATGTAGTTGGAGCATTGAAAAGCCCAAAGCCAGTCCCCTCAATCCCACACTCTGTTCTGCTGCAAGAACCAATGCTATTGTCACGGCGGTATTTCCTCCTGGAAGCCTATTTCAAAGGAGGGGAGAGCGTTGGTCTCTCTACAGCGGCAGCAGCAGATGTGGGAACGCTTCTCCCCGAATGTCACCAGAGTTTAGTGACTCAGTTACATTCCGGGAAGGGATAAGAATTGTGAATACCGTCTAGAATTTCTTCCCAGCCCTTTAAGATGTGAAGGGCAGACCGATTCTCGGTAGAATGGGCTGTCACCCAAATGTGCTTTCCATGAAATGAAGTGGTTAAATGTTATTTCACACAGTGCTTTGATTCCCATTTCTGTGAAGCAGATTGGGGTGTTATTTCCAAACTGCTGTTTGTAACCAACATTTTTTTAGGGTAGGAGGAGGGAGGCTGGAGGAGAGAGAAAGGCGTCTTGTTACTGTTGAGAACTTTCAGATTGTAATGTGCCGAGTGAGGATAGCTTGAGTTTGTTACTTCAGTGTGGCCCTGCACGAGGCTTTGTTAATTAACTGATAGGTCTCCATTAATTTTTCCCAGGAGAACGAGAGACAGTCAGACCCCGAGTCAGGAGCAGTGATCCGTTTCACACGAGCTCTGACGTGCAATTGCCAGCATTTCAAATTCAGATTTCCAGAACACAAAGGAAAGCTGTTTTTATTTATGCATTTGCTGGCCCTGTGCATGACATTTATGTTCTGTTTGCTTGCGTTATAATATATATATTATATATAACTCGTTAGCAATAAATAAGCATAGTCACTGCGGATTCCAGCTGTAAAATGTATCGGTCCAGGAGGTTTAAAATACCTGACTCTGCGTTATCACTCTGTTCCTCATTTATCTTCACTCTATCTGAGGTGTCACAACAAAGATTGCACGTCCAACCGAAAATCCACTTTCTGTGGAAAATTATTTATTTGCAAAAGTAAAATTCAGTGCTATATTGACAAGCAGTGAGCTTCAGTCCAAGAGCGAATGCGCCTCAGTATTCGAAACTTGGCCGGCGAACTCCAGGTCGCAAAGGGGCAGATGTAGCCCGTCTCTGTGCATATTTATAAACTGACCTATTTTAAACTCTTGTGCTATAATTAAAACCCAAATCCAATCGCTCTGAGAGCATGCGTACGATTAAGTAAATAGCTGGCCAAGAAATCTCCATCGAACGATTGATAACATTCGCGTTGTTCGATTTTTAGACGCTGCCTTGAGTGTATTTTTACGACAATTTTGTCGACCTCAGTCTCCATTTATTTGCATGGGTCGATACTGGAAACAACCACTTGCATTAGAATATGTTGTTGAGTCTTATGGGTGTTATCTGAAGGTAAACGCTGCCAAAGGCGGGCTGCCTGATGTTGGAGCAGGTCACGTCTGCATTTCAACAGAAAATACCCCCACACTGATTTGTTTTGCTAATCGCCTCTTTAACCGCGGATACTTTCTGTTTACCTTATTAATATGCCTTTATTTCAGTCGGCCAGAGCCTTACAAAGAGATTGTCATATCTCAGGCAGTACAATTTGTTTTGTGTTTGGGTTAGCCTTCAAATAGTAAATGTTTACGTTTTAGTCGTTTTATTTATAGATGCTCGGAACTCAACAATCTGATGGAGAGCTATCCAATTGTGTCCTAACTTGCGATGTATTATTTAGGCAATTCATCTATTATTTAGTCTTATACACCGAAAAGCACGAGTCTTTTATTTAAGCAGACAATGAAACAAACGACTTGCCTAAACATACGATGCATAGCTGTGTATTCTAACGGCATTTCCGCAAATAGTTTTAAATTGCATACCAAAATGTATCATCCCCACAAACAATTTCCACAAAACCACAATGCCTTCTTGCTAACTTTTTTTTGGGGAGGGGGGATTATTTTTGGCAGAATCGACTAACAAAATTTTGAAAACTTATTGTGTAGGAGTAATTATTTCGCAGTTATTAATACAGAATGATTGCTTCTTGTCTTTGCCTGAACTATGCTCTTCTTCCTAGATTTTTTTTTAAAAGTGTCACCCCTCCCCAAAAAAAACCCCGTCCTCCTGTGAAGGGGTCGAAACAATGTGATGATGGCTAAGTGAAATGTGTTATTCATGCGGGCTCTCTCCTCGCTTTGTCCGGCCAGCTTCTGGTGTTTGCCTCTTCCTGCGGTTCCCTCGGGGATTCCTAGCACCGAGATTACATTGAACCTCCCGCAAACAGTCTAAAAATTGGTAGTTACATGTAAGGAATATTGAGGTCTTGACACTTTCTGTACTGTCTTCAAATGTAAGCAGCGAACACTAATTGCAATTCTGACCCCTCCAGCCTCCATTTTGTTCCTTCGTCATATTTCAAATCTGGATTTATCCCATTTTATCCACATTTGTTTTGGGGAAAAAAATTCGATTTTTTTATTGCCTTGCATTTTTATTTGGCTTCTTAAATTAATCAAAGGTGGTTAACAGTTTTGTAGAGCTCCTTAACTTCATATTTAGACGAGCGAACAATATGACTCAATATAACTGACTGAATTTCTGGTTCTCAAATAGTAGTTTTCAAACAATGGTATTTAATTCTGTTCATGATGCCAAATATCCCATTGCAAAAAAAATTTATAAATTTATAAGGACAACTAGAGAATAATTGACAAACAACTTAAACAGCTTATAATACAATATAAGAAAATGCTGGATACACTCAGCAGATCTTGCATCGCCTATGGAAGGAGAAATACAGTTAACTTTTGGGATCTAAATGATCCTCCAATAGAATAGATTAGAATGGAATACTATAGAATCCCCCGACCGTGCAAAACGAACCGACTTTCTTAACAGAATATTTTACCCAAGCCCTATCTCCCGCCCTATCCCTATAACCCCACACATTTACCATCTTAATCTGCACATCTTTGGACACTAAGGGGCAATTTAGCACGGCCAATCTCTAACCCCGGACTGCTGCAGCAACAGCCCATTCAATTGAGGCTGGGCATATGTCGGCTACAGGAATTGACCAGACGCTGGCACAAGGCTGAATGGGGTATTGGTCAAAAAAAAACTCTTTGGTTTTAAAATATGGCTTATGAATTGCTACACAATATCCCTACTTTTTAGGGTGCAGATGTATCACATTCTCTTAGGCACTTGTCTCAGACAGACAATAACCTCTGACGGACTATTTGCAATTTCCTTTTAGTCCAGAATATTAAAGCGTGCTTGCTGATGGCTAGAAATTTGTTTTAATTTCAAAACGTTCGTTGGGAAATTCTTGAAATGCAGAGTTCTGTAATTGCTGGCAGCACTGCGGGGGGCAATGATTTTCTTTTGCGAAAATATACTTGGTTCGTAAAAAGAAAGCCGCAAAATGACTTTGACAGAAAGCGCAGAGAGATCCGAGTTTTCAGCGTTAGATCATACTGTATTCTGAGGTGCTTCAATCTTTGTAAAGAAGTGAATTCAATCCAAAGGATTGAGAAACTTGGAGGATACTGGAGTTTATGTTTCTGCCTATCTGGGTTGCTGGTGTTGTGCACTCAGATGTCTGGATGTGCAGTTTGTGAAAGGGCAGTTAAAGCATAGAGACAGGTATCTGTAGAGGCCAGCCAGCAAGGCACTAGCTACTCTAACTAAATTGTACCAGCAGGCCTACCGTATGTAAACAGCCTTTTCAATCGGTGTTTTGTGAATATATTAACGCGTCAGCCCTGCAGTTTCGACCCACTTAACGGTGACGTGTGCAAACAAATGACCCCGGGTTCCAGGGGTTGCATGTAGTTTGAGATTGAATTTGTAAATGTTTCTTGTTAACGAAAGGCGGAAGCCATTATTCCAAGTGGCTGCAACTGCTGTCGGTGTTCGCAATTTTGTCTCATTTATTCAGTTGTTAATTCCGAATCATTCTGATTTCGCCAACAGACACACACAAAAAAATGCAATGATCAGCGGGTAGTTGCAGTGGGTGGCTGGCGCTTTCAATACAACTGTAATTGTGGTGGGCAATTTGTAAGATGCGTTATCGGAGCAGCTGAAACGTTAAGTCCATTCGAGTTGTTTCGTGGCTGTAAAATCAATATTATACGGTACAAATTTAGTGCTTCCCCCCCCTACTAATTTACACAACAGCCAGTGCCTCACTGTAAATTCTATTTATATCTACGATTGTACATATCAGCAGCTAATGTGACCCAAACAAGCGTAATATCATTTTCATTTCCTTCTGGGATGCGATCAGACAAACAAAGCACGGGAAAGGGGAGAGGGGTGGACTGGCACCGATTGTATTTTTATTGTTAGATTCTGGTTGTGAAACATTTACAAAGTTGTGAATCATTTCTTTGGGCTGTTCCTTTTGCGTGTGTTGCTGATAAACCCCGAAATGTTTCATCATTCCAGCTGCCTCCTCTAACAAGGCCTTGATATGTTTCAAGAATTATAGGACATACGCTCCCCCTCCCCCACATCCCACTTGTGATTAATCACTTTAATTAAAATCCTGACCCACAAATTCGCCGATATACAAATGAACAAACGCACATTTCTAGACTCGCGCCAGCAGTGTGATTGGGGTTCCTTTGTTAGATTGGAGCGAATTCAGTTTAGGTGGAAGCATTTCTGGGATCCTCATAAATTTAGGATTCTGGCTACATTTGCAAACACCAGCTCCCAGTGTTTGCGGGCTATTGGCTTGTTTGCCTTCCAGCGATAAGAGACGATACGAATTCTGGAATATTTTAAGCTGAAGTGGCTGGTCTCTGGGAAAGTTCTACACCTGTGACATTTCCTGATTTTGCTTGTCAGTGTCCTTGTAACCCCATTGATTTATAACTACCTAATGTTCGGCCACATTTGTTTTACGTTAATGTTTATCCAAACTGAAGGCATTTACAAGCATTTAAACGAAGCTGCGATACTCGGGCAGGCAATGGAATCTCCCCTCTAAAAGATCAGTTTTTAAAAAATATTTGGCCCAATTTTCGGAAATAATTTACTTGCGCTGAGACCATCGAGAGGATTTAATTAGCAACATTAGCTGAAATCTATGTATTAAAAATGAATTCATGTACACCTTTTTTTGGAGGGCACAATTTTTTTTCTAAAACACACCGCCGATTTGCGAGTGCATTTAGAAGCTGCCGTATTTAGTTCTCTGGCCGTATGTGCAACAGTCATGTTTCGATTAAGTTTCAGTAAATAATTAAAATGACTATTGATAGCCCTTTTTTTGCACTTGCGAAGATGAGGACGATTGTAATTAATAGGTAAATGATGAAGCGTTAAAGTGTTATCTGTCTCTACCTAATTTGAGTGAAGTGATTGATTTAGGTCAAATGAGGTGGAAGCAATTAAGAAGGAGGCAGCGGAATTGCGCCCTGTGGCTTCAAGGGTGTTGGCACAGAGCGTACCTCAAGCTTTTCCTTCCGAGAAACCTGTTCAAAATTTGTACAGTCGGACACTTTGCCTCTTCGCGTTAATTGGTGTAACCAAAGATTCTCAGCGGAAGTGTCCACCATAAATATATTGAATAGGGTATTTCCAAATGAGATAAATAAAGCTTTATAGCACTTCAATTGGGATTCCCTTCTCGGCTGCCACATTGCTGGTTTACCACTAAGGAGGCTGATTTTATTCGGAGTTTGAAAACTGATTAAATGTAATTCACCACACTTGTTTGTTTTAAAAAAAAGGAACGGCGTGGTCAAATCTAACATTAAAACCTTCCGGTGATGAATAAAGTAATACAAAGTTATCAAATGATCTAATCTTTATCCAAAGATTAGCTAAAGATACGCAGGTAGAAGCAAATTATTGCGCTTGCTGGAATCTGAAACCAAAGAGAAAATGCTGGAAAATCTCAGCAGATCTGGCAGCATTTTGTAAGGGGAGAAAAGAGCTGACGTTTCGAATCCAAATGATCCTTTGTCAAAGTCTCTTGAGCTGATAGGGATAGGGCCTGGGTGGGATTGTTGGGCAGAATGGCCTCCTTCTGCACTGTAGGGAATTTATGATTCTATTGATGTCCTCGAATACAGCAAATTACAAATCTGACTGAGCGCTTTTCCCGGGGAGTTAGTAAGTGATGTTTTAAAGATGATCTGCCCTATCATTCCCCTTCCACAATGAAAACAGAGCCGTATGGCACACGTTTCGTACTGGGCTGAAATTAATTGAAAACACTGAGGGATCAAAACGAGTTCCTAGTAACAGTGGAGCCGGTTCCAAAGAACCAATGCGCCACCTCATGGTGGAGTCTGTGACCAGGTTCTCCGACGTCAAGGGCTGGCATCAATATTTATAGATATGAACACTTACGTCTCCAGCAGCGAGCAGTGAGGTGATGCTCACGTAATTTAGTACAACGCGTAAACAGTAGAGGTCGGCTGGAGGCAGCAATCTCGAGGTACTGGGCACCGCTGCGCTTGTTTTGTCGCTTTCAATGAGGAGTTAATGCCAGCAGGGAGACAGGAGGCAACTTTCATAAAGACTTCAGCCAACTGTATTTTGAAAAGCAGATTGGTGATGAGTCAGTTATTTTAACTAAAGTAACCTTCCTTGCGGATTGACGCTGTGAGGTTGACGTAGAAAAAGGATTTGAAAGGGAAACAGTGCCTGGTTTCCATGCAGGTGTGTTTTACATTCGCTGCGCCAGTGGAAAGGGGAGATGTCATTCAGTACCATGGACAGTTCAGTTCATAGTGCTTTTGCTCTCCTGTTTGAAAGCAAAAGTGGCTTAAATTGTGCTAACTGGTCCATAATGCTTACCCTCCCCACCATTCCTCCCAGCCCCCCGCCCAGTCCATTGCCCCCCCCCCCTCCCCCCGCCTCGCGCCCCTCGATTTTCCTTAGTTATTCCCATAGTAAATGCCCTTTGGCAGCTGTATCTTTAACATGGGCTTCAGACTCGACAGCTCCCCGTTACATTGAATCTCTCATCTCCTGGGATGAAACTATTCCCTGCTGAACTATTTGGACAGCCTCAGCTCATGTCTGCATTGCAGTCATTGACAGTTGATTCGTTTTTTTTTATTAGCCAGTGTTAATTTTTAAAAAGTACAGAAAAAGTTTGTTCTTAATTGTAGTGGTTACGAGCAAGGGACAAAGATTGAATTCTAAGCAGAACTGTATGCAGCACGGTAGCACAGTGGTTAGCACTGCTGTCTCACAGCACCAGGGATGCGATTCCCCGCTTGAGTCTCTTTCTGTGTGGAGTTTTCACGTTCACTCGGTGTTTCCTCCGGATGCTCCTGTTTCTTACTGCGGTCTAAAGATGTGCAGGTTAGGTGAATTGGCCATGCTAATTTCTCCCTCAGTGTACCCGAACAGGCGCTGGAGCGTGGGGATTTTCACAGTAACTTCATTGCAGTGTGTATATTAGCCTACTTGTGACTAGTAATAAATAAACTAAACAACTTGAAAAGGCCTTCATTGTGGGAACCATATGATGTGATTGGAAAGTTTAAAATATTTGGTTTGTACTGTAATGCAGAATTGATCTGAGATGAAGGCATGTTGGCATAAGGCTGTTAAATCCATCATCAGAAACTATGACATTCAATTTCAGTTAAGTTGGTGTTTGATAATCTTTTTAAGACATTGGTCTGAATTTACAGTTAAGAATTGAGTTATCAAATTAGTTTAGAATTTGTCTCTAATATATAGCTCATTTGTCAAAGTAGTCATTGGATTTTACTCATAGCAACGGATTTGAATTCAGTTAGTAATGTGCCATCTATCTGCTATACTGTGCTTTCCAACAGAATGTCATTTTATTGTTATTAAGAATGGGGTAGACTCACCCATTCCTTTAACGGGAACAAAGATTTTTCCAACGGGTTTATACTGGCACCCCTCCCCCACAACATTCTTTAAAACAAATTTTAGTATCAGTTTATTTGTTTTCCGCATGTAAACAGTATCAGATTTGGGGGGGGTGAAATGATGCCACGGTTATCATAACTTTGTTGGACAGAGCTGATGGGTAACAAGAGAGCTGAAAATATGTTTTTGTACTCAGGTGTTATCAAAACATTTAGCCAAGAAAACAATTCCAAAATGAACTCTCAGAATGAGTTGCATCCATAAATCCTAATCTCTCTTCCTTGTTCTCGTCCAAAGTTTGTGGCTGCAACATTCTTGTTTATAAAAGAAAGAATCATGTATTCTTATGGTGGAAGTGCTTTCGACTTACTGCTTATATATGCTGAAATGGTGCTCCTGAGATCTCTTCTTCCACTAGAACCATTCAGTTAAAATCCCCACTCACAGCCAACTGATTATTTTTAAACAGCACTCAGTAATCAAACCCAAAATTGACAGAGTGTGGTGAATCTTTGGGACTCCTTGCCACTCCTCTGTGGGGGTAGAATCTTTGTGTGTATTTAAGGCTGAGCTAAATGGAAGTTTGATCAGTAAGGGTTACAGGGAAAGAGCAGGAAAGTAGACTGTTGTTGAATTAGCCATGTTCCCATTGAATGGTAGTGCAGCAGTGTCCATGGTGCTGAATTACCTACTCCTGCTTTTAGACAAAAACAGAAAATGCTGAAAAATGTTAGCAGGTCTGGCAGCATCTGTGTAAAGAAAATAAAGCCAATGTTTTGAGTCACTATGTGTCACAGGTTTTTCAGACCTGCTTAGATTTTCCAGTATTTTCTGTTTTCGTTTTGAATTCTAGCACTTGCATTATTTTGTTTCTACTCCGGTTTCTATTTCTTATAGCTTCAATAACTCCTTGTGAAAGAAATCTGAAATGGTCAAATGACTAATTGGTGTTGGGAAACTAAGGAAGGTTGGTCTGGTCTGCACAGTGGCACAGTGGTTAGCATTCCTGCCTCATAGCATCGGGGACCTGGATTCAATTCCAGTCTTGGGTCACTCTCTGTGCAGAGTTTCTATGTTCTCTCCTGTCTGTGTGGGTTTCCTCTGGATGCTCTGGTTTCTTCTCACGGTCCAAAGGTGTGCAGGTTAAGTGGATCAGCCATGTTAAATTGACCCATGGGCCAGAATTTTATCACCCTGCTCACCACAGTAATCAGAGTAGGCAAGAGATGGACCTTGAGAAGGTCCATTGACCTGGGGTGAGATTTTGCAGTTAGTGATTGAAATTTTACATCCATTTTGGAATTGGAGCAGCTGTGAGGCAGACCATGGGAAGGTCCATTGAGCTGTGGTGAGATTTTACAGTTTGGGGACCAGCAAAGCCATAAAATCCAGCATTTAATATATGGTATCCCATGATGTGTAGGTTAGGGGGATGAATGGGTAAATGGTTGGAGTTACAGAGATGTGATGGGCTTGGAAGAGATGCTCTGTAGGAGAGTTGGTGCAGACTCAATGGGCCAAATGTCCTCCTTCTGCAATGTAGGAATTTTATGACAGTGCAACTAAATAATGTTTAACCAAAAAAAAGCTCGAAAATCTCAGCAGGCCTGGCATCATCTGTAAGGAGAGAAAAAGTTTATTTATCAGAACACAAGTAAGGCTTATATGCAATGAAGTTATTGTGAAATTCCCCTAGTCGCCTGTTTGAGTCAATACAACTAACCAGCATATCTTTCAGACTGTGGGAGAAAATGGCTGTGGAGCAGCATTGGGTTCAATTCCCAGCATGGGTCACTGTCTATATGGAGTCTGTGCATTCTCCTCGTGTCTGCGTGGGTTTCCTTTAGTTGTTCCGGTTTCCTCCCACAGTCCAAAGATGTGCAGGTTAGGTTGATTGGCCATGCTAAAATTACCCTTAGTGTCCTGAGATGTGTAGGTTAGGGGGATTAGTGGGTAAAATATGTAGGGATATGGGGTCAGGGCCTGGGTGGGATTGTGTTTGGTGAGGATTTGATGGGCCGAATGGCCTCTTTCTGTACTGTAAGGTTTCTATGATTTCTATGATTTTATGAAACCCAGAGCACCTGGAGGGAACCCACGAAGACACAGGGAGAACATGCAGACTCTACACAAATGGTAACTCAAGCCAGGAGTTGAACTCAGGTCCTTGACACTGTGTGGCAGTAGTGCTAACTATTATGCCACCCACAAGACCCAAAGGGTCATCAGAACTTGAAAGGTCAACTGTGTTCTCTCCTTACAGATGGGCGGCATGGTAGCACAGTGGTTAGCACTGCTGCTTCATAGCTCCAAGGGTCTGGGCTCGATTCCCTGTTTGGGTCACTGTCTGTGTGGAGTTTGCACATTCTCCTCATGTTTGTGTGGGTTTCCTTTGGGTGCTCCGGTTTCCTCCCAAAGTCTAAAGATGTTGCCTTAGGTTGCCCCTTAGTGTCCTGAGATGCATAAGTTAGCGGGTAAATATATGACGATAGGGCTTGGTCGAGATTGTGGTCGGTAGAGTCTCGATGGGTCTCTTTCTGTATTGTAGAAATTCTATGATTTAGATCTTTTGTCGACTATCAAACTGGCTGATGTGTAAAGCGGCCGAATGGATTCATTTTCCGCCTTGGTTTATTTTTCTTGCAGCCTGCAAAAGGAAAGAGCAAGAACACGGCAAAGAGAGGGGGGCCGCGCCCAAAAAGCCTCGGCTGGTCTTCACGGACGTCCAGCGCAGAACTCTCCACGCAATATTCAAAGAAAACAAGCGTCCGTCCAAAGAATTGCAAATCACCATTTCCCAGCAGCTGGGCTTGGAGCTGAGCACGGTCAGCAACTTTTTCATGAACGCCCGCCGGAGGAGCCTGGATAAATGGCAGGATGACGGCAGCTCCAACTCAGTCAACTCTTCCTCATCATCAAGCACTTGTACCAAAGCATGAAGGGGACCCCCGGACTAAATCTCGGTGGAATAGCTTTAAAACCAATGACCAGGACCTCCAGAGAGCAGGTTTAATTATTGAACTCAATAGACAATATCATATTTATATGTCCAACGAAACCAAAGACTTAATTGACCTGCATTAAGGACTCCGTTCTACAACACTTTATTATGACTTTTTTTGGGGCAAAAAAAGATAGAAGCCGCTGGTCGTACACCTTTCATCACTCAACATTGTCCAACGTGTGTGACTGTAAGTCGTTCAGAGCATCCTCATGTTGTTAAGAACATTACTCCAAACATTCGGCTCCATTTCACTTCCACGGGAATACCATGAAGGTGTATGTTGTAAAAGTACAGTGTCAGTGTCAGTGACCAGAGACTTCAGAAGGGGCTGGTCTGCAGGTTGTGCTCAGGCATGGCGGTACAAAGGTGGAGTCATCTGTGTTCATCTCGGAATGGGACTGGATTCTCGCTCTTTGAACCCGAGAGCTCCAATCTTTTGTTTGTTTTCAGGGGCACACTATTCAATGTTCTGAGAGCTGTTCTTGTCACCTCACCACTAGTACACCCCTCTCTGTTCCACATGCGGTTGATTATGCGACAAGTAACTCACAGCTAGTAGCCAGAAAACAAAAGCGTTAACACCAAACACAATACAGTGCAAAACAAAATACATTGGATAACAAAGAGCAGGATAAATAACAGCGAGATTTCGCAAGAAGCACAAAATATTAATTTTTATTGGAGTCCCCGTCAAATTGCAAAGAAATCCACCATTTGTTACTTTCTATTCGAATGTATTTTGCACACTAAATTCATGACACGGTTTTGCAGTTGAAGAACTTGAGGTATCAAAACCATTGACAGGAATATTACGGCCAGTTCAGTCAGGCATCATTGTATTCCTGTTTCTTGCTATCCAAATTGTTTCACACACAAGGAAGCGTGTTTAAGGAGAGTGCGGTTTTCCGGATTGGCTGCGTATTGTCAAACACGCTAATGGAAATGAATACTCCATTCAACAGACTGTTACAACAAATCAATTATTAATAACTGAGTCTCTTCCTGATACATCTACCAGGTGTATTCTACCATATACTTGAAAGCAACAATAAGGTCACATTTGCCTATATTTTGTAGAATTCCTTATCAAAGTGCCCCACCCAAGAATGCCAGAACTCTTACTTTACAATTCTTATCGGTTATGTTTCAAACCCAAGGTCTTTAGCTCCTAACTTTTGTACAATCTTTACTCTGAGACCCCTTCGCCTACAATATGATAATCAGAACATCAATCTTAAACATTACTTTATGTCCGAGAAGACAGTCAATATAGTTCATATAGTTCCCTGCGCATATTGGTCCAGAAATATTAAGTCTAGAAAGAAGTGAGCCACATTAGTAAAATAAACAAATCTCGTCATTATAATATATATTTTTTAAAAGTCAGTATGCAGAATGCCCAAGACAAAGCAACCCCCTTCCACGCGTCTTCCACAACCAGTCACTCCCTCAACCACTGAAGCACATGGCAGCAGTGTGTACATCTACAAGTTTGCACTGCAGGTACTTATAAAGGCTCCTTAGACAGTACCTTCCAAATTTACAACTGCTACCTTCTAGAAAGACATGGGGAGCAGATATCTGGGAAAACCACCACCTAGAGATGCCCTTCCTAGTCATTGATCTATCTATCTATCTATCTATCTATCTATCTATATATATGTATATATATATGTATGTATATATAAAATTTTCTCCACCGTCGTCGAGTCAAAATCTGAAGCTCCCTCCCTAACTTCACCGTGGCTGTACCTCCCCCTCAGGGACTGCAGCCGTTCAGGAAGGCAGCTTACCATCTTCTCAAAGGCAACAAAGAAGGGTAATATAAGCGGGCCTAGCCATCGAATGAATAAATACATTGTTGGTGAAGATAGCAAGTAGCAAAAGGAGTTTTGACTCCTTCAGTGTTGACTCCACAACACTGGTCATCCTTCATTCCACTGGATGTAGGAATCTGCAGGGTTGTGAGAACGCATGATGTATAACTCCGGGACAGTACAATACCTGTTCTTTCTACACTACTGTCACTAAATACTGACAGCTAATCTATCAAACAGTCCCCAATCTTAATCCCCCTTCTCTTTTTTTTAAAAATATCGCATTCATGTATTGCCTCAATGCCAACCCCTCCCCCATTCATACACAACCTGCCCATCTGTCATTAAAGTTGCTATTCTTTTGTTGCCGTTTCCATTGTTGTAACATTCTCCCTCCTTTCAGTTCCAATCAAGGGTTCATGCTCTGAACCATGAACTCTGTTTCCCTGCTGGTGCCGCCAGACCTGCTGAGTTTTTCCAGCTTCCTCTGTTATCGCGTCAGTCTCCAGCATCCGCAGAATTTTTGCTCACCTTGCAGTCTTGTTGCAGCAATGAGACACTTTACTGTTCAAATACTGCTAGCATTGTCGTACGATTCAGGTTAGGTTTCCAAATAGAACAGGGACCAGACTGTGCCCAACACGAGTCTGGGATACTGGGCAAGATACCTTTCAGGTTTGGGTCAAGATGTGTATTATCCTTGATCTGTTCAGTCACCCAGTTACGTGCTTTAAAAAAAATCATATATCGTCTTTGCTAAAAAACCAAAGATAATTTTTTCTTAAAATTCAGGAACATTGCACTTCTGTCACAAGCTGTAGTGGAAAACTAGCCATTTTGTATTCCGACCAATTAATTTAGTATCGTCTTTGCAGGGTAGGGTACAAAGCTATGTCATCAGATGAAGTGGGTCACGGTACAAATATGGCACTTGATTTGGGCAACATCATAGTGGGACTTGTGGGCATGGCATACGAATAGCAAATGCCTATTTTGGACGGGATAGAACTTATTGGTTAAACACCAGTTCACACAACTCCAAAGAGGCTTGCCCACAGATAGTGGTGACTCAATCTCAGGTCTTAGAAGACGAACAACCTCATGGTTTAACAGGCCTTAACAAGTCTGCTGCTTCTTGTTAACGTTGCTATATTCTGCCATGATTCTGTGATTGATCTGTCATTTCTTATAACTTGTCCAGCTCAATGTTAAAGCTTGTCAAAATCGTGCAGACCATGACAAGGGTGGACTATAGTCAGCAGTGGTGACAATGACCGCTTCAAGTTTAACAACTCTATTAAAGTAACTTATTTACCTCGAATTTAACTTAATATGCAAGCGAAATCCCAAAGCTCACCTTCAACTCTTAATGTTTGCTAACATCAATTTTAAATGTTTTCATGGAGTAATTTTTTCAAATGGGGACTACAGAATGTAAACCTCCCCCCCTAAAAAAACTATAAACTTTAGTAAGCAGTGATCGAACGCGGAGGCACCGAAATGGTGCGAAGAAAATGATTTTGGTGCGTTGGAACTGTGTGTGTGTGTGTGTGTGTGTGTGTGGAGTGAGGAAGGGTGCGTTTGTCTCTCTCATTTTCAGAATGAAAAATGTCACATGCCTTTACACTTCATGATGATTTTTCCTTAATCCGAAATCCTACTGCTTTGAAAATGTTAAGTAGATCTGCGAGACTCTTCTGTTTAAACATAAAACAGCGTTTGTTTATAAGTATAGTAGGGCTTTTTATTTCCGAGATCAGTACTGTGAAATACATAAGGATTGGGATTTAGTTTGGGTTGGAATAGTTTCTGTGTTTTTTATCGACACTGGCAATCTCCCCTCCCCCTTTCCCGGAAAATTAAGGTAACATGAGACATACATTTCTGCTGTTGCTTTCTTACCTTCGCACACTTCCATTCGATGAAATGTATCACTGCTAACTCACTGTTAGAAACGTGAAGCGTTTTCCCCCTTACAGCCTCCTCCATCCCTTTTCCTTCTGTGACGACCAAAGAAACAAAACTATCTAACATTTGAACAAAAGCAGCTCTTGGAACAGAGAGAATGTACTAGTGATTTTTTTTAAAAAAGGTGACGTTTCGCCAGGTGCGTTCTCAACGCAGGAGGTCATAACGATGGATAACAATCCGGATTTTAACAATATTCTGGCCTTGTGTTACTTGTGGTGTGGTTAGCTTTAAGATACATTTGGTAATCATTTACTAGTATTCAGACAAAGAAGCAAAGGTAAAATAGCTGCTTCCACGTGTAAAAAAATGTGTAAAGATCTACTATTTATAGTGTGAACCAAAGACGCTACCTCACTCGATTTCCATTCGTGATTTTAATCACATTGATGATACCAAAGAATACCAAAGATTTTCCTTGCACGGCCTTCGTGAGTGGGTTACTCGGCGTTCTTTCCTTAAACCTTCAATTGTCACTCAGTGTGTGAAGTTTTCTTCGTAAAAGCTATAGGCAAACATATTGCAAAACTTGTAAAATCATAGGACGAGTGCCTTGCTTAAACCAAAGTGTTAAACCGCTGTTGACCTCTTCTCACCTTACTCTTGAATACCTCAGCCTCTAAAAAGGCCACTATTGAAAAAAACAATGGAATAACTCTTCACCGCGGTGCTTTTGCAGTGCAACCATGCAATGAAACTTTCTTTGATACCAAAGTATATTTCCACTTTTTTGCTGACAACCAAAGCTCTTTCTTGCGTCTTGCAGTAGTCACTCAACGCAGGCCGTGCATTTCTTTAACCAATTTCCTCAAGATACCTCATAGTAATAAATCTTTAGGGTTACGTTGTATAGAAGAAAGTCTATGTGATAAGGCAGAACTTAATAGTTTGGTAATTGTTAACGTTACTTCAAAAGCTTTATAATTATTTATTTTGTAGATTTGGCAGAACTCTGATGCGCTCGAGGAAGAAGTATTTTAAGACGATGAAGGGGTGGGGCGGGTGGGGGGGGGCTGGTTGTGTGGGGTTGGTTGCAGTGGTTGTGGGAGGAAACCTGATTTTTCTTTTCCAAATTAATCCGGGCTTTTGTGTTATGTTGGAAAGTAGTCTTTCTACAGGGTAAGCCATCCTCTGCTATGGTACGTGTCAGTATTCCTTGCAAAAATGTTGGTGTGCTGTGTGATTTTTATTTTTTTCTTCTTTTCAAAAATTCGGTTTGTCTGATGTAAAGAGTTCTTTGATTCCTGTATTAATTTATGCAACTGTATTTGTTGAAATGATGTATATATCGTAGGTTTCTAAAGCAACCAAAGCTTTCTGATACAATCTGCAGGTAGAGTTGTGTAAAACTGATGAAGGTTTAAAAAAAACCCAAAAAATGTTATATTGCTGCAGAACCTAACATCTTTCCGAGAGATCTTAGCAGGCACTTCGCGTGTTACAAACACTGCCAGATGCCAAACTAAATAACATGCCAAAAAAAAACCCCAATAAGATTCAAGATGTCACTTTGTCACTTAGAAGGCTCGTAAGCTCTGTTTAGCGTCTCTCTCTCTCTCTCGTTTTCCTTTGTTTTGAAATGTATACAAAGAGAGGGTCTTTTTCGCCAGAAAGACCGTACGTCCAAAGAATTTTTAATTTTTTTTAAGTTTGTGAAGTTATCAGTTAAAATTTGGATTTCGCACGTGCATAGGAAGTAGAGGGCGTCAAACTTTGCAGGCAACCCGACTTGACGCTGGGAACTCTCTCCACTTAATGCCCGCCTTTGATGTTGGAGGAGGTTGGGTAGTATTGTTGATCGGGGTAGTTCACGCACTGCAGACTTCGAGACCTCCTGACTGGCGGGTTCCTGAAGTGTAAATGCCTGTGGGAGCGAGCATTATTGGGACAGTGGCGACCCGGTCTAAGTGACACATGAAAGGGTAATATCCGACCTTTGAGGCAATGTGTTTTTTTCTTTTAAGTTCAGTTTCTGACAGCATGGTTTGTATATCTTTAATAAATATTTATTTGATGCACTTACCAGTAATTTTTAATGTGTATTTGTACATGTTTCTTATGAATTACTTCGCTCCCGACAGTCCCCGGCAGCGTTTAACTAGTAGACTTGTTACAGGGAAGGGTCAAGGGTTATTACCTGACTGATTTTCTTGATCACATTAGGTTGGGGTATTTTGTTCATAGTCGTTTCACTTTAAGGTTTCTTTTCTAAATGATTATATCGACCAGAATGGTTGGATGTTACCTTTTGATTTTGTCCACAAACAGAATTTACCAAGGCACTGCTTGACACCAATAATGAACTCGAAAATGTGTGTGATTGGTGATTTTTAAATTCTACATACCCAAATTCAAACCGTGCAATGTACAGCGCAATATTAAACTGCACTAAGAAGATGGGCTGTACTACATTGCTAAAGGCATTACTTAAGGTGAAATAAATCACGGGAGGTAAGCAAGATGGGATATGACACGAGTTTAATGATCAGACAAGTAAGCAACCGGTGGTGCTGCATTAGTAGTTCACCGATGGGAAGAACATTTTGTACAGTAAGATACGCCACCAACACATTCGTGACTGGACGGTGGTCCAAGGAAATTCATCGTGCCATCAATAATGCACACTTTCAGGTTTATTGTTGCAAATTGGAGAAAGGTTAGTTGCACAGCATTTTTGCACTTCCGCTTTCAAGTTAGATTGCCTTGGAGTTTAATACCTAGAGAGCGCCTAAGACAATCAACAGATGAAGGGTGCATAGTTAATAGTAAATCTTCCAGAGCCAGAGGGAGTTCTTCCATAACAATGAAATCAGAAAAGCTTAAAAAAAAGGTTTTGATAAAAGACAACTTGCTGACATTTTGCGAATTAGAAAGCGGTAGTAGTTCATGCGTTTGCATCTGCATTTCCAAATAAGTGATTATTGTATATGATTACAGTTTATTGCTGATATTTTGTCTATCTTTCTCTTAGTCAAGCGCTTCTTATGTATTTTTGTGCGTAGCTGCGAGTGTAATGCAATAGGCATTGTTCTTTTGTTTGTTTCTAGGTATCTTTCTCGTACTGCGTTAAGGTTTTCTTTTACTTTTTCGTTTTTTAAGCTTTGCTAATATTCTCACTATACTCCGTGCAATATCATCTGCTGTGTTTGCTAAGCAAAAAAAGCAAGTGATGATGTCATCATGCTTTTTCAGTGTTAAAATGTTTCAGCGTTTATGTAGTCACAAAATGTAGTAAATAAAATGTTGGATTTTCCAGCACTTTAAATGTAGATGGTCTTTTGTCCTTTCTGTCTCTCCTTGTAACCAGCGATTGCAGTCAGCATCCCTCCCCCTCAGTTGGTCATTCCCTCCCCCCTATTCAGTTGGCCAGCCCCGTCCCCCCCCACCTCAGTTGGTTGTACCAGCTGCCTCATGTCAAGAAGTTGAGCCTGGGTTTAAATCCCGTTCATGAGAATTGAACCCCAAATCTTGCAGCAGCACGGTGACCCAATGGTTAGCACTGCTGCCACACAAAGGCCTGGGTTCATATTCCCAGATTGGGCCATTTTCTGTGCAGAATCAGCATATTCTACCCATATCTGAGCAGATTTCTCTGGGTGCTCTGGTTTCCTCCCACAGTCTGAAAGATGTGTTAGTTAGTTGTTAGTTATTGGCCATGGTAAATTCTCCCTATGTGTACCCAAACAGGCCCCGGAGTGTGATGACTAGTGGCTTTAAACAGTAACTTCATTGCAGTGTTAATGTAAGCCTACTTATGACACTAGTAAATAAACAAACATTTTAGACTGTTAGGTGTGGCACTGAGGGAGAGTTACTTTGTCAGAGTTAAACACCTCTGCCCTCTTGGGTCCAGGTTGAAGATGGCAATGGGGGAGGGGGGTCTCCCAAGTGTCCTGGCCAATATTTATCCCTTAATAATGATCCTGAAACTGTTTACCTGGTAATATTATCTGCTATATTCACTGTAGCTGCAACATTTTCTACATTGCAATACTTCGTCCATTGGCTGTAAAATCCTTTGGAATGTGGTGAAAGGTGCTACATGAAGCAACTTTATTCCACTTGTAAATAAAGGCACCTTTATGGCACTTAGCTTTATTTTATTAGCTTCATTAAACCAGGAATTAATTGTATCGAGGTTTGAAATTATGCTTAGATTTTATCTGCTTCGCACTCCATGTACCATTTCTATGCTAGTTTAGTAGAGTATTGATCCTTTCATTATATTTGAGTGAATTCTTGCATTCACATAATTGAAGAAGTTAAGGAATTTCGTAGAAGGGATTGGTGAAGGGAGTGAACATTGTATACATTTTCCAATAGGGTGGAAACCAAAGAATTTGGTAAGGGGTTACATTGAGCAGCCTTATATGACTTCTAATTAGACATAGAGTTTATCTCCAATGCCTACCCCCCAATTTTTAAAAGTTTTTTAGTCACAAGTAAGGCTTACATTAACACTACAATGAAGTTACTGTGAAATTCCCCTAGTCATCAGATTTCAGCATCTGTTTGGGTCAATGCACCTAACCAGCTCGTCTTTCAAACTGTGGGAGGAAAACAGAGTACCTGGAGGAAACCCTTGCAAACATGAGGAGAATGTGCAAGTTCCACACAGACAGTGACCCGAGCTGAGAGCTGGACCCTGGTCCCTGGTGCTGTGAAGCAGCATTGCTAACCACTGTGCCACTGTGTTATAATCCAATCTTAAAACCATATACATTTCAGAAGAAGGCAGTTGGTCCCAGTGTGCCTATACTAATGCTATTTCCTCACCTACCTTTTTCCCTGCTTTTTCTGTACAGTCTTTAGTGTTTTGCTTCTTCAAGTGTTTATTTACTGTCCCTTTAAATGCCAACAGCCTCAACTGTCACTTAAGAGTTCCACGATCCATACATTTATTTAGGCTACAAAATCATGTGCAATAACAAAAAATCGCACTGAGCTGGCAAACCTGGAATTCCATATCAACTTGTTACATTAAAAATGAGCTGTTCTGAGTAACACATGGGATGTAAACGGCTAGGTGATATTAGTTGTTCAAAAAATGGGCAAAAGCCACAGTTAAAAAGTGTGTGCTGGGTTGAGGAGGCAATGTTTCACACAATGCAAACACATATTCATATCACAAAACTCAGGCGCAATTATGACATTGGTATAATACCAGTGGCAACTTTCAAACAATATTAAGCAACAATAATGCCTGTCCATGCTGCCTTCAAGACAGAGAAACCTCCCCTGACTTACAACTGCTGTTCTAAACTCAGTACATAGTTCTATTAGTTTTTTTTCTATGATGAGCAAGGACTTTTAGCTCTTCTTTGGACTGCTTTTAATCTCAATATTTCAAATTTTACTTTGATTGCAGTTGTGTCTAATCACTTCCTCCAATGTGACCCACCCCCCACCCCCACACTTAAAGACAAATTGAATTAATAGGTGTTTTGCATGTTTAAGTGCTGATAATATACCAGCATTAGGGTTCATGCAAAAGTAGCATTGCAGCAATGTATGATAAATCATATAACTCTACTCTAAAACATTTGATATGTTACAGATTAGATGGTACAACCACTGTGTGCAAATAAAATGCCCACTCACTAAAAAGCCATCCCACCAAATCCAAAGACTGATCAATGAATTGGACTTTGGGGAGTAACTTAAAGTTGCATCAACTTGCTCAAAAGAGGTGGACAAAATGCCATAAATCATTTAACCATTTTACCATGCGTTATTCTTCCTATGGGGCATCACTGGCAAAGTCAACATTAGCTGCCCTATTCCTTATTGCTTTTGAATCAAGTGGCTTGCTAGACTTCCAAGGGTAGGAATAAATTAATAGCTGTGGGTCCAGAGTCACATATTGACCAGGCCAGATAAGGCTGACAGATTTCCTTCCCTAAAGGACATTGGTGAACCAGCTGAGTATTAAAGATGTGGAAATGCCATGTTGGATTGGAATGGACAAGAAGAGACATCACATGACACAGGTTAAAGTCCAGCAGATTTATCTCTTCACCTGAGATAAAAATCTCTTCACCTGACAAAGGAGCAGTGCTCCGAAAGTTTGTGATTTCAAAGAAAACTGTTGGACTATAAACTGGTGTCCAGGGACCTCTCAGCTAAGTTTTAAATTTATTTATTAGTGTCACAAGTAGGCTTTTATTAACACTGCAATGAAGTTACTGTGAAAATCCCCTAGATGCCACACTCTGGTGTCTGGTCAGGCACATTGAGGCAGAATTTAGCATGGCCAATGCATCTAACCAGCACACCTTTCGAACTGTGCGAGGAAACCGGAGCACACGGAGGAAACCCATGCAGACACGGAGTGAATGTACAGACTCCACACAGACAATGACCCAAGCCAGGAATCAAACTCACCGTGGCGCCGTGTGGGGCAACCAATTATAGTTTCATGATCACCATTACTGAGACTAGCTTTTAATTCCAGATTTATTAATTTAATTCAAATTCCATTAATTTTCATGTGGGATTTGCACTCAAGTCCTGAGAGCATTAGATTAGTCTGACCTCTGGATTACTTATCTAATGACATCACCATTTCCCTGCAGTTTTAACTCCATCATTATTATTATACTTTTCATTCCATTCTTGCTCCAGGTGGTAAATTCTGGAACACAGTTTAAATGAATTTCACCAGCTGATTAAATTCTGGAGTTGTTTGCTAAACTGCAAATATTTAACAGGCAAGGGATTGGTTGTCGAGATTCAGATTTTCACAAGACAGCGTCTTAATTTGGCCAAAGATTAACGATGTGGTACGCTGATATTTCCAGATTAAATATTGTGTGTTGTTATGAAGTGAGAATGTCTGAGGAATGGGACATTTCTCACTTTGGCACACAGTATTGGGATCAAATAATCCCAGGTTAGATGTCGCATCAGAGAGACAGACGGCAAAATTTCTTCTACTCCAGATGGACTTTAATCCAACAACAGAAAGGTTTCCTATTAGAAGGATGTGTACTTTCTGCTATCTATATCAGCCATCATTATTATTCTACTGTTCATTCCATTCTTGTTCCAGGTGGTAAATTCTGGAACACAGTTTAAATGAACTTTGAATGAGATCACTGGTGTCATTTAGTTCCAAATTAGGGGCAATTAAATATTGTTTCCTTTATTTCTGGCCACTTAGAACTGTTGAGAATAAGCAAAACTCATTTCATGTATTGCCTTTTCAAATGATCAATTGGCAGCATGGCAGCACAATGATTAGCACTGCTGCTTCACAGAGCCAGGGACCCAGGTTCGATTCCCATTATGTGGAGTCTACAAGTTCTCCCCTGTCTTGCGTGGGTTTCCTCCAGGTGCTCCCATTTCCTCCCACAAAGACATGCTGATTAGGCGCATTGGCCATGCTAAATTCTGTCAGTGTACTTGAACAGGCACCAGAGTGTGGCAACTAGGGAAATTTCACAATAATTTCATTGCAGTGTTAATATAAGCCCATTGATGACTAACTAAACTTTCATCCTCACATTCAAAAGTGGGTTGTGACAATATATCCACACAATGTAAGAATAGTGTTTAAAACCATTAAACCACTAGTCCCAGTCTGCTTCAGTGTTTTAAAATAATCCTTTGGCAGAGGAGTTTTGGCTTTTAATACCCAAATTCTCATATCTTTCCAGAAAATGAATTATTACAATATACCTCTACAACCACTCATGTTATATTTAGTGGTCTGCTCAATTTCAAAGTAGCGTTGCCTTATTTTCAGGACATTTTTGCTGGTTCTTTCATCAAAGAAAAACTGACAGTGAATAATATACTTAATATTTTGAAATGTTTATACAAAATCTTAGTATTTTAAACCTGAATTGGTCAACTTTTACAGGACTAGACATGCTGCTATTTAGAATAACAGCAGAGAATGATGAAGCCACTCAGCTGGTTAGTCAGCCCTAGAACAGAGAGTGAGATAGAGATAATATTTCACGGTCAACATTTCAGATTAAAACCATTTTAACCAGAACTAGTTGGGATGTTGACCCTCACCCTCTCTTCATCATAGATGCTGCCATTTTTTATACTTTCTATTTCACTGTGTTTTAATTCTTGCCTTATGGTTACAATAATACTGAGACATTCTACACAACTGTCATATGTGGGAGAATTTTCTTTATTTTGAGCAGTTGAGGGTTTGACTTATCAGATTGCATGCAATTTCATTTTCTGATCTGGCAAAAGAATTACTCAATACAAATGATCAAAACTGAACACAACAGAAAAAATATTACCTACTATAGATACAGGAACAGGTGTGATAAACAAGAATAAGCCAGCTACACTGAAAATAAGCTAATCTTTCAAATTCAACACCATACATGTTAATATACTCATTGGCAAATTAATCACAACTCTTTTTGCAATATTTTATTATTGACAACAGTGGTTGGCTTTATAACCCTCTCAATTACACTCCAAAACAAGTAAAATTTATTTATTAGTGTCACAAACAGGCTTACATTAACACTGCAATGAAGTCACTGTGAACATCCCCTAGTTGCTGCATATGGCATTGTTCGGATACACTGAGGGAGAATTTAGCACAGCCAATGCACCTAACCAGCACATCTTACGGACTGTGGAAGGAAACCAGAGCACCAAAAGGAAACCTATTCAGACTCCACACACTGAGGCAGTAATACTAACCACTACACTATTGTGCCAAACTGTCAAGTCATTAATTAACAAATTAGCCAGAAAATTACTATCTGCATGCTCAAACTAAATACATTTTAGAAAACGGAAAATTGTTTATTTCCATATGGTTTTAAAGTAAGTAGACAAATTGTTGTATTCTGTTCCCTGCTGATGTTTCACACTAACATCTGTTGATCAATGAGAAAGCATTATTGAAATCATTGGTTTCAGACGTAAAAACAATTCAGGCAATTATGTTTCTAATTTGAGTTGATCATTTAATAACTTTCAGAGCTTTATTCCAAAGTAACAGATGAAAGAGATTCTCAAACGTTTGGAAGCTCTGAGAGAGGTTATTTAGTCTCAGAAAGTGAAGATCAGTCAAGTTTTCTATGAGTATTCTCTGCTGTCCAGCTATTGTGTTCTTCTTCAACAATGGGGAAAAGTCTCAAACCAATTGAAAGAGGTATGCATTTCACTTATTTTTATATTTAGAAAAAAAAGCATGATAAAATCTATGTTCTTATACTTGATTGATACCACATCTACAAATATCCAGTCCTTCCACTACCGATGCTCACTAACAGCAGTGTGTACTATCTACAAGATTCATTGCAGCAATTCACCAAACCTTCCAAACCCACGACCATTTCCATCCAGAAGGACAAGGGCAGTGGATACATGGGAACACCACCACTTGCAAGTTCCCCTCCAAGCCACTCACCATCCTGGCTTGAAAATATATTGCCATTCCTTTGTAGTTGCTGGGTCAAAATCCTGGAATTCCCTCCCTAATGGCATTGTAGGTCAACCCACAAAGGACTGTAGCGATTCAAGAAGGCACCTCACCACCACCTTCTCAAGGGCATGTAGGGATGGGCAATAAATGCTGGTCAGCCACCAACACCCATGTCCTATGAATGAATGAAAAGAAAACATTAACTTGAGATTCATTGCATATCCCCAGTATTTATTGCCCATCCCTACATGCCCTTGAGAAGGTGATGATGAGGTGCCTTTTTGAATTCCCATTTCCCCCTCAACTGTAGCCCAAACTGTGATCACCTAATTCAATACAGATCGGGGACAAACCACTCTATCAGCTATCCGGAGAACTGATATTCCCAGCACCTCCCTGAGTAAAGTTCAGCTGTCACTCAGAAGCATGTGAAGGCATGTGCAGAGCCCCTCAGCTGCTGTGCTGCACAGGAACCTCAAGCTGCCAGTTCCAGACAGCAGCATATTGGTGCAAATCAAATCTTTGATTTGATTTATTATTGTCACATGTACTGTATGCAGTGAAAAGTATTGCTTCTTGTGCACTATACAGACAAAGCATATCTTTCATAGAGAAAGAAAGGAGAAGGTGCAAAATGTAAAGTTACAGTCATAGCCATGGTGTAGAGAAAGATCAACTTAATATAAGGTAGGTCCATTTCAAAATCTGATGGCAACAGGAAAGAACCTGTTCTTGAGTCAGTTGGTTCGTGATGTCAGACTTTTGTACCTTGTTCCCGATGGAAGAAGGTGAAGAGCGTGTGCCATAGAGTCATAGAGTCACAGAGATTTACAGCATGGAAACAGGCCCTTTGACCCAACTTGTCCATGTTGCTCTTTCTTTTAACTCCTAAGCTAGTCCCAATTGCCCACATTTGGCCTATATCTCTCTATACTCATCTTACCCATGGAACTGTCTAAACGCTTTTTAAAAGACAAAATTGTAACCACCACTATTAGTACCACTGGCAGCTTGTTCCAGACATTCACCACTTTCTGTGTGAAAAAATTGCCCCTGTGGACCCTTTTGTATCTCTCTTCTCTCACCTTAAACCTATGCCCTCTAGTTTTAGACTCTCCTACCTTTGGAAAGTGATAGTTGATCTATGACTCTCATTATTTTATAGACCTCCATAAGATCACCCTTCAACCTTCTACACTCCAGAGCAAAAAGGTCCCAGTCTATCCAGCCTCTTCTTATAAGTCAAACCATCAAGTTCCACTATTATCCTAATAAATCTTTTCTGCACACTTTCTAGTTTAATAATATCCTTTCTATAATAGGGTGAGCAGAATTGTACACAGTCTTCCAAATGTGGCCTTACAAATGTCTCATACAACTTCAACTAGAAGTCCCAACTCCTATATTCTGGGATGTATGTCTGGGGTCCCTGTGTTTGGGATCCTTGATATACTGGCTGCTTTTCCAAGGCAAAGGGAAGTGTTGACAGAGTCAATGGATGACAGATTGGTTTGTGTAATGATTCTTTGTAGTTTCTTGGTCAGAGCGGGAGACATACCAATCATCCATAAACGATGCTTTTTATGATGCATCTGTAAAAGTTAAATTTGACTGCAGCATAACTGATGTTCATTCATTCAAAGGAGGAACCCATCTGCAGTTTCGATTTTGGACGGCCTTCAAGAATGTGGATATTGTTATTCTTCTGAATAAGATTTCAGCCTCGAATAGCAACAAGAAGAAAAGCCAGCCAATAACCAGAAAGTGGCAGCTTCTGAAACAAGAGGTAGTTCATTCAGGGTCACAAATCCCTCTGCATCATGAACCTTTAGTTGGGAACAAAGTAAGCAATATTTAGAGATTCTGTTCTTTTATTTGAAGCAAGCGGAATTATCACTTACCCAGCCGGGAGAAAGATATTGCATTTGTAACGCTGAATAATCTTGTGTGACTTTCAAAAGCTGAAGTGGATTTTGCTTTCTATGAAACATCGAATAACTTTTCCAGATCTTATTAAGTCTGACTAGTAGCGCCAAGGAGAATTCACCAGAGACATTTGTTCTTTCTGAAGATGGAGCTCAGCATTGTAGGGCTAAGATCTATGGTGAAACCATCAGGTTTAAGTGTAGCTGATATTTGGTTTGATCATGTTCAACAACATACTGAGATGCTGATGTGGTAAATTGTGATGTTTGTTCCTTTGATCCACAATTTATGAGGAACATGAAGGTGCTCAAATGAGAAAGAAATTAATTGGAATTTCAAACAAGTCTGATTCAGAGGAAGTATTTATAGTGGATAAGTATAATGAACCAACTCATTCAGCCGTGAACGAACAAATTATCATAAACTACGCAGAGAGGACATGAGTGTCTGACAGTGATGTGGAGTTGCCAGCGTTAGTGTGGGGTAGGCACAATAAATAGTCTCACACCACCAGGTTAAAGTCCAACAAGTTTATTTGGTAGCATGAGCTTTTGGAGTATTGCCCCTTTATCAAGTGAGTCTTGATGAAGGGGCAATGATCTGAAAGCTTGTGCTACCAAATAAACTTGTTGGATTTTAACCTGGTGTTGTGAGACTATTTACAGCATGCAACAAAAGAGATTTTCAATCTAATAGGCCAGCTGTCTCTTACAGGTAATATCTCGCTGCTAATACGGTGAAATGAGTGATCACACAAGAGGCCTACTCGGTTGCAACAAAGAAGCGTAACCAAAATGGTTTGGCCTTGTGGACAGATTAGCAGCATTGCAGAAGACATAGTCAGTCAGAAACTGAATCACAGGCCTGAATTGTTGGAGAGTATATGCCTAAAATCTCACAATCTATCTTCTGAATCCGATGATTTATATTATCGCAGTGTTTACATTTGTATACTTTCTGAATTAGTGTAAGATTATTGGAATATCAATTTCTGAGGTAATTACACAATCTAGGGCTACTGGCCTCGTGTTTACATTTGTCACATCCTAATTTCGGATTGACACGTGCAATTCCTCCAATTTTTTTAACAATGGCAAGCTTTCTTTAATTTTTTTTTCAGTATGCATTTTCAGGATGATGGAGCTGTAATGCCGCCATCTTTGGAGTCAGGAGAGAACACAATATGATTGGCTAGCAGCTCCGCAGTTATTCCAGGAATAGCGCCGTCGAGGCCAGAAGAGGCAATGCAGCTAACCACATGGAACTAAGTGGCAGGAACCTGGGGAAAGGTGAGTGGCAGTGGGTGTGGGCAAGGCCTGGAAAGTGGCGAGAAGGGAGATCGGGGTCTTGTGGATCAACTGGGAAGGACTGAAGAGGATTCCTGCCAGAGGCCCACCCCCCCCAGCATCCTTCCTGCCTGAGACCAAACATTGTCCAGGTTTGGTTTCCTGTATCCAGCCCATCTATTTTATACTCACTATATTAACTCCAGGAGTCAGCTATAAAGGAACACTGCTTTATTGCACAAAACAAAGTAAAGCAAATACCACAAGCCTGGGGTGAACACAATATTTTCCAACTGGGACAAAACAAATAATGGACCCATTCAGGGGCCTGCTTTATACAGGGCTTGCGATGTGAGCTCCACCTGTTAAAGTAATTACTAATCCCTAGAGAGCTCATACTAAATGAGTCCCAAAGGAAGGTTAGTTGGTGATTCCCCTTTGAAGTTATGATGGTTATCACACTTGCTCACCTAAAAATTGAACCTATCTGGGAAAGGACCATTAAATGGCTGCTTAAGGGCCTTAATTAGGTCAAGAGTGAGTGAGCTTCCCATCTGCCTGCCCCAGTATAAAACAGCAACCAGTTTGGGGAACAGATCCAGAAAAGATCCTGTTATGCCATTTTATGCTTCCCCTCCTGTCTCAGAGCCCATTGTGAAGGGGGAGGGGGAGGAATGGAGGGGGGGGGAGGAATGGAGGGGGGGGGAGGAATGGAGGGGGGGGGAGGAATGGAGGGGGGGAGGAAGGGAGGGGGAGGGGGGGGAGGAAGGGAGGAGGGAGGGGGGGGAGGAAGGGAGGGGGAGGGGGAGGGAGGGGCGGGGAGAGAATGGGGGAGGATGGGGGGCGGGGAGAATGGGGGGAGGATGGGGGCGGGGGGGGAGAATGGGGGAGGGGCAGGGAGGGGGAGGGGGGAATGTTTCTGGCCACTGTGTATCATTGGGGAACACTATCTTCCAACTTTCAGCTTTGCAAACAATGTTGTTGCATTTAACACTCCACAAGGTCTTGGTGGTTTTATTTAATCAGATGTTGACGTATAACTAGATAGCACAAATTCTGTTTGCAAAGCAACGTACACTTTGGTGAAAGAATGCAACATGAGACTTTAATCAAATCCCTGCCTGTTATTCGCTGACTGGTTTTCAACTTCAATCATGTTTTGAAATTCCTGTTATTGATGTAATTTTTTTTCAATTCATTCGTGCACATGGGCATTGCTGCTTAGCCAACATTTATTGCCCATCCTAGTTGGCCTTGAACTGAGTGGCTTACTAGACCATTTCAGAGGACAGTCAAGAGTCAAACACATTGTTGTGGCTCTTTGATTTGATTTACTATTGTCACATGTATTAGTATACAATAAAAAGTATTGCTTCTTGCATGCTATGCAAACAAAGCATGCCATTCATAAAGAAGGAAACAAGACGGTGCAGAATGTAGTGTTACATAGCTAAGGTGTAGAGAAAGATCAACTTAATGAGAGGTAGGTCCATTCAAAAGTTTGATGGCAGCAGGGAATAAGTTGTTCTTGAACTGGTTTGTACGTGACCTCAGTCATTTGTATCTTTTTCCCGACGGAAGAAGGTGGAAGAGAGACTGCCCAAGGTGTATGAACTCTGGCATCGCATGTAGGACAGACCAAGGGAGGTGGCAAATTATCTTCCCTCAAGGACATTAGTGAATCAGATGGGTTTTTCCAACAATCATTTCATGGTTATTAGTAGATTCTTAATACAGTTGGTACATGTACCAGAGTTGTGTATTTTATTCCCAACAGAAAAAGGCAGAGGAGAGTATGTCCGGGGTGGGCTAGGGTCCTTGATTATGTTGGCTGCTTTCCTCAGGCAACAGGAAGTGTGGATGGAGTCAATGGATGGAAGGCAGATTTGGGTGATGGACTAGGCTACTTTCACAATTCTTTGTTGTTTCTTGTGGCCTTGGTCAGAGCAAGAGTCATACCAAGCTGTGATATGACCAGAAACAATGCTTTCTATGATGTATCTGTCAGAACTGGTGGATATGCCGAATCTGCTTTGCCTTCTAAGAAAGTAGAGGCATTGATGGGTTTTTTTAATTATAGCATTGGCATGGAGTGACCAAGGGCAATGTGATATTTTGGATTCTTTGCGTCCAGAGTGCCAGCTCTCCTCGCTGATAGGATGGTGAGTGTCTGTTTGGATGGAGTGTCTGAAATCCATCAGGTTTGGAGCCTGTCATTTGCCAGTGTTTGGGAAGCAGTGGAAAACCTAAAGCCGGCAGATTGACAGAAATCCCAGTGAAAGGAACGATCCAGATGTGTCTGTAAAGCAAATGTTTCCAGGTGATGTTCAGTTCTCCGAATGCAATTTTAACCGGTGGGTAAAAGCAGGGGATTGGCTGAGTGTTTGCTGAAGTCACTGTTACAGGCTGGGAGGAGGTCACTGATTGGCTTTTAACCATTTGTTAATAACTCAGTGTTAAATGTGTAGTAATTTACAGCATCGCCTTACTACCAGAAGGACGTGGAGACTCTGGAGAGAGTGCAGAGGAGGTTTACCAGGATGCTGCCTGGTATGGAAGGTCTGAGTTACGAGGAGAGGTTAGGCAAATTGGGACTGTTTTCCTTAGAAAGACGTAGACTTAGAGGAGATCTAATAGAGGTGTACAAGATTATGAGGGGTATAGATAGAGTAAACAGGGTTAAGCTTTTTCCTAGGATGGACTCGAACAGCACGAGGGGTCACGGGCTTAGTGTGAGGGGGTAAGGTATAATTTGGATGCTAGAGGGAGTTTTTTCACACAGAGGGTGGTGGGGGTATGGAATGCGCTGACAAGTGGTGGAGGCAGGCGCTCTGGAGATATTTAAGAAATACTTAGATGGGCACATGAACAGAATGGGAATGGAAGGGTATAGGAAACTGATTTAAAATAGGGATAATGAGCCTTGGGTGTCCCTGGGAAGTGTGTAAATAGATGATGATATTGATGTGCTTGTTTTTATCCTACAGATGCTTTGGTCCACCTTGTTGTCTAACAAGGGGCATACACGCGATGGGTCGTGAAAGGGCTCTCTTGGATTTTTTTTTCGAGAGTATCCTAGTGCTTCACGTTGTTAGTGTATGCTTGACCTGGACCATTTGATGGGCAACACAACAGCTCAGTGACTATCGCTGTGCTGTGCAGATACATGGATTTGGGTCTGTGTCTGTGGGAGTTTGTGCATTCTCCCCGTGCTTGCGTGGGTTTTCTCCGGGTACTCCGGTTTCCTCCCACATCCCAAAAATATGCTCTTAGGCTAATTGGCAAAACAAATTCTCCCTAAATTGTCTCAAATTTGGTTTTTAATCCATAGATCTATAAACATAGGTAGGGATCGCGGGTAGAGGTGGGAACATCGGGGTGGCGGCACAGGCTCGTTGGGCCGAAGGGCCTGTTTCCCGTGCTATTTTGTTCTTTGTGTCTTTGCGATATTAACTAGATAATCAGTTTTTGTGATGGTAGTTGAGGGATGAATATTAATCAGCACAACAAGGACAATTCCCCTGTGTTTCATTGAGATAATACCATTGATCTTTCATTTTAATGTCCCATCTAAAATCAGTGCAGCACCCTCTGAGTGCCACATGGGAGTGTCAACTTTACTCCTTGTGCTTAGGTTCTGGAGTAGGACTTGAACCGAGAACTTTGTAACTCGGGGATTTGTCACCAGCTGAATCACAACTGACAAATGTAGAAACATAGAAGATAGGAGCAGCAGGAGGCCATTCGACCCTTCGAGCCTGGTCTGCCATTCATTACGATCATGTCCAACTTAATAGCCTAACCCTGTTTTCTCACCATAACCTTTGAACCCATTAGCCCCAAGTGCTATATCTAGCCAGCTTCTGAATACATTCAATGTTTTGGCATAACTACTTCCTGTAATAATGAATTCCACCGGCTCATCACTCTTTGGATGAAGAAATATCTTCTCACCTCCATCCTAAATTGTCTACTTCAAATCCTCAGACTGTCATCCCTAGTTCTGGACTCCCCCACCATCACGAACATCCTCCCTATATCTATCCTGTCTAGTCCTGTTAGAATTTAATAAGTCTCTATGAGATTGCCCCTCATTTGTCCAAACTCCAGTGAAAACAATCCTAACCTCATCAACCTCTCTTCATACATCAATCCTGCCATCCCCAAAATCAGCCCAGTAAACTTTGTTGCACTCCCTTATTTTAAAATTTACTCCTAATTGCTTCATTTTATATTTTAACCAGCTGTTCTCTTCTGTTATATATTTCTATTTTCTTTCAATTACTTCTGCGTATATATGTTTAATGTTTACATCAAAAGTGATGAAGTGGAGATGGTCGAGAGCTTTAGGTTTCTAAGTGTTCAGATCACCAAACGGGATGGAACTGATTAAAATATTTAAATCATAATTAAAATATCATTAGCATGGTCAGGACTAAAGTCTCTGGGCCAGCTACCCTCTCCCAGCCCCACCAGGAATGATTCACTCACAGGGGAGCTGGCAGCCCAACCCTGCTGGAGCGAAAGGGGGACCTACAGACCCCCCAGGAGGTCATAGTAAGGGAAGGACCCTAGACTTTGCTAACCTAGCAGTGCCGGCCTGGCCCCCGATACTGGCCAAGGGGCAAAGTGGCAATGCCCAAGAAGCACCTTAGCACTGCCCACCGGCACTGGGAAGTGCCAAAGGGGCAGGGCAGAGGGTGAGGCCTATTGGGGGCCGGGCCCTGTGGGAAAGAGACAGGTAGGGATTCTGCAGTCAGGATTGAAGGCAGTGGGAGGGCAGGCAGATGTTGGAACTGGCCACTGGGGTGCCAAGGTGTAGGGGTTAGCTACTGAAGGGGGTCCGGGAGATCAGGACTTGGGGGCGGGGGGGGGTGCATGAGGAAATCAAAGCAGGTCAGGGGGATTTGGTTTGGCAGGCCTGAAGCTGTCCAGGAGACCGCAATCTGGAGGGGGATGAGGGTTTTGGAGGATCAGTGATGGCAGGGGGTAGTCGCAGTGCTGGCCAGCGACCTGGAGGCTGGCAGTCTGGGGTTTCGGCGCATGTGCCAATCTCAGCGCTGATCAATCAGTGCATGCGCAGTGGTCCGCTCAACGCAATGCTGCTGACCTTTCCTGTGGGAATGGGGTCCAGCCCTGGATTTTTATCGGGATTCACACTGGAGCACTCTGTGATACACAGGTGATGGGAAATTCATTTTGAAAACCCCACTAAAAAGAACAATGTTATTTACACCAGTTTTTACACATATTAAGTAGTTAGAATTGTTTTGGGAAAATCCCAGCCCATTTCTTTAAGTAAATAACTGCTCGAGAAGATTGGAGGGAATTCACAGTTTATGCGGAAATTCCATATTTTCTGCTAAATTTTGATCCTTTTGCACAAAGGGATTGAGATAAAATAACTAACATTTGACTTCAGGTGAAGACATAACTTAAATTTATACAAGGGTCAATGTGCCTCTAATAGCTTTAGGGTGTTTCATTATATTTTCAATACAGCTGTGAATAAATGAATAACTATAGAAGTATATATTTTATGAGAAGCTTTATAAGGGCATACCTTAAAAACACTTCCTTTTGAAGTTTGTACCAATTGATTCAGTGCCTTACCACTTATTCTAGGCTACATATTCCATCTTATGAAACCCTTGGAAGCAAAGATTCTACAATCATAGAATCCCTACAGTGCAGAAGGAGGCCAGTTGGCCCATCAAGTCTGTACTGACCACAATTCCACCCAAGCCCTATCCCCATAACCACATGCATTTACTGCTAACTAGCCCCTTGACACCAAGAAATGTGATCAACTTTTCAGGAATTCTTCAGGAATGCAGTCAATTTTCAGCTAAGCCAGCATGCCCTCTGAGTTTTAGAATGTAGTTAAGTGTTAGTTAACCCCTACAGACTAGCATTTAAATGTAATTGCATAGGCAGAAACATCTTAACATGAAGTCTTTGCATAGACTGAAGCAATCAGGGCTAAGCGTACATAGGATCTCTCAAGAAGAAGAGGAGAAGGTTACCACAGCCAGAGTCGGGGATGATATTCCTCATTTCTCCACCTAAGGCACGTCCTTGGACTCTTCTCCCAATATTTGTAAATTTCCTCTTGATATGGAATTAGAGAGGAAGGGTTGGGGAATGCCATCATCTCAAATTGGTGCTCTCATTTCATTATGGCTTACCTTCCCCTTCAACCAGTGAAATTACTCAATTGTCATTACATTTTTGATCAAATTGGAGTATCAGCAAATAGAGTGACAGTGTTTATATCTGTCATGCAGCTACATTCAACACAGAGTCACTGCAGAACAGCAGGAGGCTCTTTGGCCCATCACATCCATGCCAGCTCACTGTAGATTAATCCAATCAGTACATCTTCTTTCCACTCCCATGGCCCTGCAAGTTTATTTTGTTCAGGTACCCATCCAATTTCCTTTTGAAACTGTTCATTGTCTTTGCCTCGACCACACTCACAGACAGCAACTTACCCCCTTGCATAGAAACAAGTTCTTCCCCATTCAGCCTTAAACCCATTTTATCGAGACTGTGTACCTTTCAAGAACAGTTTTCTGTTGTCAACATTATGCAAATCTACCATAATCTTATAGCCTATCATAGCTTCCCTCAAACTCCAAACCCGAGTTTCTCCAGCCCCACCTTTGTAGCTAAAAACTCTCATCCCCAAGTTAATCAGGTAAATCCCCTCTCTGCCCTCTCAGGGACACTCATATTCTTCCTATAACAGGGACCACAACTAAAAGTAATGCCCCAGGTGGGGCCTAACCAGAGCTTCATTCAGGTTCAGTATAACTTCCCTGCTTTTGGACTTAAAAACTTTGCACACAAAAGTTAAAGTTTATTTATTAGTCACAAGTAAAGCTTACATTATCACTGCAATGAAGTTGCAGTGAAAATCCCCTAGTTGCCATACCTGTTTGGGTCAATGCATCTAATCAGCATGTCTTTGAAACTGTGGGAGGAAACATTAACACCCAGAGGAAATCCATGGGGAGGACATACAGACTCCACATAGACAGTGACCCAAGCTGGGAATCAAACGCTGGGGTCCCTGGTGCTATGAGGCAGCAGGACTAACCAAAGTGTCAACCTGCCTCCCAAGAAAGTGGTCTATGCATGGACGCTCCCAGTTTTATTTGTCCTTACACATTGGAACAGTGAAAGAATTTACTTTGTCAAAATGAATATAAGACGTGAGTGAGGAAACTCTTTGAAAGGATGGATCCTGTTGTTCAATAAGCATTCATGACAGTTTTCATAAAGTACCTGGAGACTAGGTGAAGGACAATACTGGGAGAAGGTAATCTCAAGTGCTCTACATGTTTAATACATTACCTTGACAGGAGATTTTCCTGTTATATGAGGCTGGTAACATATTGGGTATACTAGTAACTCAGAGGCCCAGACTGATTCACTTCTAAGGCATGAGTTGAAATCCTACCATGGCAGCTCAGGGAATTTATATTCAATCAGTTTATAAATCTGGAATAAAATGCTCGTTAATCATGAACTACCCGGATTGACATAAAAACCTATCTGGTTCATTAGGGAAGGAAATCTGCTGTCCTTACCTAGTCTGGCCTACATGTAAGATCCACAACAATGTGGTGAACTATTAACTGTTCTCTGGAATGGCAGAGCAAGCCACCCAGTGGGAACTGACTGAAATAACTCCCCAGAGGCCAGCATCCCTTCACTACGTTCCCTTTATTTATGAACTCAATTCCACCCCTAAGAATGCTTCAGGTACAAAGTCAGAATCCAGAGTGTCAGTAACCCTGACACTCTTCAGTATGTAGATACAGGTGAGACTCCCTGACTGGGTAGGCAATCATTACCTCAATCAGGGAGCTCATGCTCCAAGAGACCCTCCTCATGGGCCTTGTTGAGGTCATTACAATGACACGGTACCACTTTTTCAAAGGAAGTTGGGGATGGACAATGTTTCCTGTTCATTCCAACTACACTCAGAATAATGAATAGGAAAAAGCTAAGACTGTCATGTTTTTGTTTTGAATTCACAAACAGCAGTTGAGTTTCGAGCCTTTTATATCTTCTAGGTTTCAACTACACAAACGTGATGCTATATTCAAGGAATGAGAAGCTTGATATGTCTGATTGGTGTGTTATGGACAGCATGGTGGCACAGCGATTAGCACTGCTGCCTCACAATGCCAGGGACCCAAGTTCAATTCCAGCCTTGGGGTCATTGTCTGTGTGGAGTCTGCACATTCTCCTCACGTCTGCGTGGGTTTCCTCCGAGTGCTCTGGTTTCCTCCAACGATCTGTGGGTTAGGTTGATTGGTCATGCTAAATTGCCCCTTAGTGTCGTGGGATAGGAGAGTAAATATGTGGGGTTATGGGGATTGGACCTAGGTGGACGAAGGATCATTATTTCTTGTTATCAGTAAAAGCTTGATGGGCCAAATGACCTCCTCCAGAACTGTAGGATTCTATGATTCAATTACAAGCCTTTGACTCACTGAAGGTATCTCACATCATGCATTGCATTCCCCATTGCTCCGGATTTTACTTAGCTGAATGGAAGCAAGTGAGTTTTCTCAGCAGCGGGGGAAACCCCAGGGCTATTCCAGTGGAATAGAAATTTTTACACAGCAGCAGACGATCACGAGACTAGCCGAGGATAAAATCCCCTTCTGTTATTTCTGTTTTGTATCTCTTCTCCCTTCTCACTTTTTGCCTTAGTTTCTGTCATCGTTTCTCTGCCAGCTTGTAACTTGGGTCATGAGGTCTCCTGTATTCATCACAATGACAGACTCACAATCACGAAAACACATTTGATTTTGGAATTTTGAATCCTTTCCGTGATGCCCATGTAATCTGATGGTAACTTTTGCATCGGTTTGAACAAATGGGGTATATGTTCTCCGGTCCCGTTCATCCCGCCATCACAGCGAGCAAGAACAAAAAATTTGGCACTCAGCCAAAACTCCATTCACTGCAGCAGGACTGGAGAATCTCAACCACGGGTGAGAATAGAGAATTCCAGCCATTGTGCCTATAGGGGGTTGGTTAATTCCGATGGCGTTCAGGGTAGAGCCACAGGTTTAATTGCCATTCCAACTGAGATAGAATGAGGATCTGCTTCCCTATAGAATCCCCACAGTGCAGAAGGAGGCCATTTGCCCCATTGGGTCCGCATCAACAACAATCCCACCCAGACACTACCCCTGTAATCCCATGTGTTTACCCTGCTAATCCATCTGACACTAGGGGGCAATTTAGCATGGCCAACTAATCCAGCCCACACATCTTTGGAGTGTGGGAGGAAACTGGAGCACTGGGAGGAAACCCACGCAGACATGGGAAGAATGTGCAAACTCCAGCACCGACAGTGATCTGAGGTCAGAATTGAACCCAAGACCTTGGCCCTGTGAGGCATCAACGCTAACCACTGTGCCACCGTGCCTCATCATGCCCATGAGGGTGGAAGGCAATGACAAAGCACCGCTGACAAAAACTACTAAAAAGAATGAGTTCAGGGTGAGAATCAGCAGAAAATGAGCCATCAGGCAAAGCATTTTGTGGAACAGAATGGAGCTGTATCTACAAGCAACTATTTGACAGCCTCCTTCTAACTAAATCTATAGTTTATTATATTAGAGTCCTGGGCTTGAATCTCAAAGTCTATTAAGGAGCCAGACTTGTGTTAGCACTATTGAAGCTTTCGGAGAGGTTTTGATCTTTAGAGCAGCTTGCAGACTTCTGCCTTTAAACAATCCCAGCTAGAAATTGAAAACACGTCCTCTGCTCCAAGCCTAGCTCCTCCCATTAACCACATTATCACATGATCCTGCAAACCTCAACAAAAGCCCCAGCTTCTATTCCTTCAATTAAAAGAAAAATCCCAGGGGTATGTATCTGTCCAGGAGGCTGCATTGGAGCAATCTGTGCAGATGCTAGGAATGTCATAGAATTCCTATAGGACAGAAGAGCCCATTTCCCATCGAGTCTGCACCAACTCTCTGAAAGACCATCTTATCCAGGTCCTCTCCCACTTTATTCCTGGAACTTCACACATTTCCCCTGGCTAATCCATTAATCTAGATGTTTTGAGGCATTAAGGAACAATGTATCATGACCAATCCATCTTAACTTGTGCCTTTTTGAAAACCAGAGCACATAGAGGAAACCCACGCAGGCATGGTGAGAACGTGCAAAGTCCACACAGACAGTGACCCGAGGCTGGAATTGAACCTGGTTCCCTGGCGCTGTGAGGCAGCAGTGCTAACCAGTGTGCCACCATGTGGCTCATGCTGTCTAAGAGAATAGTTCTTGTGTGCTATCGGGAATTTTGAGCTAATTTGGAAATGGATTGCACCCCAAGTGCTGCTCAACTGACCCTCATCTTTCACTGTACTGTAGAAAGTAGATTCTGTGTAACTCAGAGCTGCCAACTCTTCTGCTATTGCTGTGTTTCAGGCTACATCTATAACTACATTTAGAGGCTGGATTAATATTTCAATAGGAATGAATGTTAAGTCTGGAAAGAGATGGTCAAATGCTCTATTGAATAAAATATGCTGCTGAGATGATTGTAACATTGCCAAGAAGCATAAAGTTACATTGCTACTGCGGCTGCTAGTCTAAGATTGATGATACAAGCCAGATGATACGCCATTCACTGAAAAAGCGAGTCTACCATGCTATAGCAGAGAAAGAACTGAAGAAATGAAGAAGGTAAACTAAATATGAATTAACTCCGTGTTCCCGTCTCTGTAAACATCGCTGCGCTGGGCGATAGGTAGGAAATATTTAATCATTTCCCCTGCAATCCCATTTTGAATGCTGCAAAATCATTGCGAGAGTTGAAAACAAATCTCAAATGCTATCTGACTGCAAAGTGCTGCAAAATTGGAAGCTGCGTTGAACCCTTTCTGCCAAGTAATATCTTCCCTGCTCCATCAGCAGTATCTTTGTCCAAGAATTTGAGCCAACTCCATTATCCTGAGTCAGCACTCCGTGATCCATTCTGTGTCCCATTCCCTGCATTATATATCCAAAGTATTGAACAAATTGCGCTGCTTTCCCCATCACTTTATGATGCCAGCCTTCACTCAGTAACAACTTACACCTTTAGGTTTAGTCCAAGCCCATTCTAAAGACAGGAGCCAGTTATCTGGTTATTATCACATTGCTGTTTGTGGAATCTTGCTGTGCACACATTCGCTGCCATATTTCCTACATACCAACAGTGACTACACTTCAACAGTACTTCAATAGCTACAAAACCATTGCCTGGTTGTGAAAAGCACTGTATGAATGATAATCCTGCTTGGGAGTGAAGTTAACATTCTGGAAATGGCAGCATGGTGCATAGTGATTAGCACTGCTACCTCACAGCACCGGGGAAGCGAATTCAATTATTGAATGTCCTCACTGTGTCTGCGAGGATTTCCTCCTACAACGCACAAATTAGACTACACCTGGAATACTGTGAACACCTTTGGTCCCCTTATTTAAGGAAAGCTGTGCTGGCATTGAAGGCAATCCAGAGAAAGTTCACAAAGTGATGGCGGGATCTTGTTGTGAAGAGAGGTTGAGTGGGTTGGGCCTGTACTCACTGGAGTTTAAAAAAATGTGATGTGACCTTAATGGGACATGTAGGATTCTCAGAGGGTTTGATGGAGTAAACGCGGAGACATTGTTTCTCCTTGTGGGAGAGACATGGACCGAAGGACATTATCTCAGACTAAGGAGTTACCCATTGAAGACAGAGATGAGGAAGATTTTCTTTTCTGAAGGTAGTTAATCTGTGGAATTGTTTCCCACACAGGGTTGAAGATGCTGGGTCATTAAGTATGTTCAGGGATAGACAGATTTTTAATCTGTAGGGGAAGTTAGGGATATGGGGATAAGGTAGGAAAGTGGAGTTGAGGAATATTACATCAGATCAGTCATGATCTCATTGATTGGTCAAGCAGAATTAATGGGCCAAGTTCTGCTTCTGTGTCTAATGGTTTTTAACTTAATTTATTAGCATCACAGGTAGTTTTACATTAACACTGAAGTGAAATTATGATGAAAATCCCCGAGTCGCCACACTCCAGCACCTGTTCAGGTACACTGAAGGAGAATTTAGCATGGCCAATGTACCTAACCAGCACGTCTTTCGGATTGTGGGAGGAAACTGGAGCACCCGGAGAAAACCCACACAGACACAGGGAGAACATAGACACAAACTCCACACAGACAGTGACCCAAGCCAGAAATCAAACCAGGATCCCTGGAGCAGTGAGGCAGCAATCCTAACCACTGTGCCACAATGCCTGCCCCACTTGCCTTGGGAATCGAAGCTGATGAGGTGCAAGTCCGTTGACCTTGGGCAGGGTTTTCCAATTTTGGGGTTAATATGGCCAAAAAATCCCGCCCCAAGTCCTGTATTTGAGTGAGAGAGCTTCTTGGGATTGGGCGAAATACCAGAGAGTGTCCAATACAATCCAAGGTTCATTTGATAGCTTTAAATTCTATCCTTGTTTATATGTAGCTGCTACCAAAGCCTATGACACTATGTTTAGCACTGTGAGGCAGCAGTGAGGTTAGCACTGCTGCCTCACAATGCCAGGGATCTGGGATCAATTCCCAGCTTGAGTCACTGACTGTGTGGAGTCTGCACATGCTCCCCGTCTCTGTGCAGGTTTCCTCTGGGTACTCCGGGTTTCCTCCCACTGTACAATAGAAGTGCTGTTAGGTGCATTGCCAAATTTTCCCTCAGTATTACCCAAACTGGTGCCAGAATGTGGCAACTAGGGGATTTTCTCAGTAACTTCATTGCTGTGACGGTGTATGAACCGTCATTCATATGGTTCATACTGTATGAACCGTACTACTCCTGACAATAATAAATAAACTTTTAAAAGACTTTAGGATGCAAAGGAGTTGGAGACAGCAATGAAGTTTCTTTGCAGCACAGAATAATGAGTTAAGGAGAAATAAAATTGAATCCTGCCAGTTCACACAAGAAGTGTGAGATTTTTAATATTCTTCTGACCATACTAGTCTGGTAATTTTATAATGTATACTGATGTTTTCATTGACTAACTATTTTGCTTGTGTGATTGATACGGTAGCAAAGTGGTTAGCACCACTATCTCGCAATGCCAGCAGCCCTGGTTCAATTCCTGCCTCGTTTCACTATCTGTGTAGAGTTTGCATGTTCTCCCTGTGTCTGCATGAGTTTTCTCTGCCTGCTCCGCTTTCCTCTCACAGTCCAAAGATGGGCGGGTTAGGTCGATTGGCCAAGCTAAATTGCCCTTTAGTGTCAGAGGAGCAAGCAGGATAAATACGTGTGATTGCAGGAATAGGGTTCGAGTGGGATTGTTATTTGTGTAGGCTCAATGGGCCGAATGGCCTCCTTCTGCACTGTAGGGTTTATTTGAAATTCTGTCTTTATATGAAATCGCTGATAGTCTTTTGTAAATTAGATCAGTAGTTTCAACCAGTGCCAACATTTGAAGAAGATTTCCAGAGGCCGGCGTGTGTTAATACTTGCAGGGGAATTCTCAGCGGACAAGCACTGTTATAACCCAACTGGAAGCATATTGCTTACACGGTTCCTGTAACATGATTGACATTAATTGTAATATCAGCTATAGCCACAAGATGGCAGACGTGGCTTACAGATAATCCATTCTTTAAATTGAAAAAGGGGAGAGACAGGATTGCCAACTCTGATTAAATACATTCCTGGATGTTTCATCGCATGACTTGCCCAATGTTCCAGCCTTGCATTAGCCAATTCCTGTAGCCTCATGATGAGCAATTGCCTTTCTACACCAACTGGAAAGCAGAAAGATTTATTAGCTGATGCCCAAAACTCAGTCCCCTTTTTCTTCATTTTTAATATTTTTATATCTGGCGAAGAAAAATATTACAGAAAATGAGGCAAAAAAAATCAAACTCTTTTTAATGTCCCTGTGATATTTCTCTGGCAGCATCCTGGAGGTTGGAAAAGGTCATGATGTAGAGATGCCAGCGTTGGACTGGGGTAAACACTGTAAGTAGTCTTACAGTTACTGTGCCATTTGGAGACAATACACATCTCCTTAACCTGTGCTCAGTGCTCCTTCCACTCACATTGCTAACCACTTTAAGACTTGAATAGCAGGTTAGGTGTAAAGATTCGCATTCTAATCAATAATCTGTAAACATTCTGTGCTGTTATGTGTGCTGTTTGAGACCAGAACACCTCATTCACCTGACGAAGACCAGAGGGTTGAAAGCTTGTGAGTTTACTACCAAATAAATCGGTTGGATTTAAATCTGATGTTGTCAGACTTCTTACTGGGTTGGAAAAGGTCACAGGATGAATATCATAGAATCATACAGTGCAAAAAGAGGCCACTCACCCCATTAAATCTGCACCAATCACAATCTCACCCCTTGCGACCCCCATTAAAGCCTCCAACTGCCCACCACTCTCCCGCTTCTGAGCTGTCCCCTAGCCCCACTCTGGTGCTGACCAACCTTGTTCTGTTACATCCACAGACCTCTTCTCTATCCACTGGAAATCAGGCTTGTCAGTAAGCCTGGGAGTAATTAGTGCCCTCCAAGGGTAATTAGGGATGGCAATAGATGCTGGCCAGCTAGCGGCGCCCATATCCCACATAAAGTGAAACCTCAATCCTCAACGAATTAGTTTATAAATGGTAAAAATACTCAGAACTTTGGAGGGGGAATCACCTTCCTCTGTAACTTCAGAACTACTGCAGCAATGTTGTCAGGGCCCACAGCCTTTACAGAGTCAGTGCCTTCAGCCATTTACTGATATCACGTGGAATGAATTCAATAGACTGAAGATTAGGTAGATTTGTTTCATTGTATTAAATATAAATTAGGTATTGAATGACATCTTATTCTTGAAAAATATCTCTTGTTAAACAGGAAACAGTCTCAAAAGAAATGCTTTACTGGACTAAATATTGAGGGAAAGAAATAATATGAATATTTAGATCGGGGCGATGTGCAAGAGCTGATTTTACCTCTGTACGTGTGAATGTAAGTGAATTAATATCTTGCCCTATAATGTGTACACATGCACATAGATATAAACACAGGGGAAATGTGATCACCAAACCACATTCAGAATGTTACTTGGGCACTGAACAAAGAGCAAAGAAAATTATAGCACAGGAACAGGCCCTTTGTCCCTCCAAGCCTGCACTGACCATGCTGCCTGACTGAACTAAAACCCCCTAATCTTCCAGGGACCACATCTCTCTATTCCCATCCTAAACATATATTTGTAAAGACGCTCTTTAAAAGCCACTATTGTATCTGCTTCCACTACCTCCCCTGACAGCGAATTCTAGGTGCACACCACCCTCTGTGTAAAAGAACTTGCCTTGTACATCTCCTTTAAACCTTGCCCCTCGCACCTTAAACCTGTGCCCCCTCATAATTGACTCTTCCACCCTGGGAAAAAGCTTCTGACTATCCACTTTGTCCGTGCCGCTCATAATCTTGTAGAATTCTATGAGGTCACGTCTCAATTTCCATTGTCCCAGTGACAATAAATCAAGTTTCTCCAATCTTTCCTTATAACTAATGCCTTCCATATCAGGCAACATCCTGGTAAATCTTTTCTGTACCTTCTCCAAAGCCTCCACATCCTTCTGGCAGTGTGGCGACCAGAATTGAACACTATATTCCAAATGCGGCCTAACTAAGGTTCTATAAAACTACAACATGACTTGCCAATTTTTAAACTCAATGCCCCAACTGATGAATGGGGCATCGATCATTCATGTTGTATACCTTCTACCTTCTCCATCTGCATTATCATTTTCAGTGACCTGTGTACCTGTACACCCAGATCCCTCTTGTTGATCAATAATCTTAAGGGTTCTGTGTATTTCCTATCTGCAGAATCAAAACACAAGTTAGCCTCCTTATTGTCTACAGCACAGTTCGGTGCATCTGACCCCATGCCCTTTCCGGTACTTTCCTCTCTGTGTAGATATAGAAATCTCCAGCCTGTCATTGTTCAGCTGTACTTTCTGTCTCCTTGAAAATCGAAACAGTGAAGGTTACTAGCTTGTTACATCCTCTTGTATGGTGTCATACTTCCCCCCCCCTCCCCCGCCAATCTTTTCAGTGGTTCAGAATCTTGACAGCTAATGTCACTTTGCTGTGTTGTGTGTGAATGTTGACACTTTATACATTGGTTCCCTTTAAAACTCCCATACCATTCACTTCTGCTTTAAACATCAGCGCAAACACACTCTGTTTTGATCCTTGGTCTCTGTGCATTAAGCCCAGGCAGCACGGTAGCACAGTGGTTAGCACTGCTGCTTCACAGTGCCAGAGACTTGGGTTCAATTCCTGGCTCGGGTCACTGTCTGTGTGGAGTTTGCACATTCTCCTCATGTCTGTGTGAGTTTCCTCTGGTTTCCTTCCACGGCCCAAAGATGTGCAGATTAGGTTGATTGGCCATGCTAAAATTGTCCTGAGACACTTAGATAGAGGGATTAGGGTAAAATATATTAGGGTAGGGCATGGGTGGAATTGTGGTTGGTGCAGACTCGATGGGCCGAAGGGCCTCTTTCTGCAACGTAGGGTTCTAAGCCACTTTTGTTTGTGGTGTTCCTTCTAAACAATTCCAATGTTAAAGATAAAGTCATTACTTTGTGATAGCTTTTCAGTGCAGATAGCCACAATCCTCTTGGCAGAAAAGGAATGGATTTACACACACTCCACCAGTCTTTTCCTTTACACAGTGTTGTGCATAAACATAACATGGAGTTTGTTTTAATCCTTAACAAAATGGCTGCCTGATGGTGACATTCCTGGCAGCCATGTTCTCCTTCTGCTTCCATACCTGCTCTTGCTAGTGGCATTGGGCAGTGTTCCCCAGTCCAAGTTGCACAGGTGGAGCGTCACATGTCAAGTGTAAATGGAAAGTGCCGGAAATACTCGGCAGGTCCGGCAGCACCTCCGGATGGAGAAGCTGAGGTAAATTCTCCCTCAAATGTGCAGGGCACGATCTTAACGCTCATTCATGCCACGTTCTCGCCACTGCGAGGTCGGAGAATTTGGCAGCCAGCGGGATGGGAAAATCCTGCCGGAGTGAATGGTGAGAGGATTCCAGCCAATGAGTGTCACGGCAAGCAGGAAAAGCAGGGTCAAAGCCACTGGCCCCAACAACAGCCTTCACCACCATATCGTTCAACAGATTGAGGGAAGTAACCGTAAGGAGTGTGTCCCACAGCGTCACTCTGGTCAGTAACTTAGCTTTCAAAGGTTGAGGCACCATCTTCAGAGGCTGTCCAAATACAAAACATTAAAACCAGAACACCCACCTCCTTACACAACGCCACCCCCCCGCCCACGCAGCAACCGACCCTGCCACTCACACACACCCCCTCCCACCTCACACATTTACCCCTGCTAATCCCCCTGACACAAGGGTTAATTTAGCACAGCCAATCAGCCTAACTTGCACGTCTTTGGATTGTGGTGGGAAACTGAAGCACCCTGAGGAAACCCATGCAGACATGGAGAGAATGTGCAAACTCCACGCAGACGATGATCCGAGGCCAGAATTGAACCTGGGATCCTGATGTTATGAGGCAGTCCAGACACTGCCTTCTTGCCCCAGCAGTGCCGGGGGCAGTGCCCAGGCAAGACCCTCACCACCCAGGGCCATGCACTCACCTGAGCTCCCCTGGCGGATTCTGCCAACTAGCTGCACACTGCAGGAGAATTGTTGTAATTGAAGGGGTGGGGGAAAGGAGGATTATCAGATGTAAAGGTTTAATAATCAGATGCTAATTTATTCTAATTGGGATCTCGTCAGGATTCCCATTATGTCACTGGCGAGAGGCGGGGTCAATCGCATCACACCTTTGTGTTGGCATGAAATGTGATTTGATTAATTATTGTCACATGTATTGAGATATTGTTTCTTGCCTGCTATGCAGACAAAGCATACCATTCATAAGGAAGGAAATGAGACAGTGCAGAATGTTGTGTTACAGTCCGAACGGTAATTTGGGTAGGATTTTCCCCACCCACCGCCAATCCCACCCAATAAAAGCAGGAGAGAAAAATCCCCAGCTCCCATCCCAAGTGTTTTGAGTCAAATATATGTGACTCCTCATCAGAAATGGCAATAGTCAGATCACATTTCCAATTTCTGATAAAATTCACCTGTGCAATTGCAAACCTATGGTGGGCAACTTTCTGTGAATACTATTTGGGTGCTAAAGAGCCTCCAAGGTGTCAAGGTGGGATTGTGTGCTGCAGCATCAGTTTAGTGTGAGATATCAGCTTGATGAGGCAGTTGGAGTACAGTGTGCCCATGAGGTGGGGCAGCACGGTGGCACAGTGGTTAGCGCTGCTACCTCACAACACTAGGGTCCCAGGTTCAATTCTGGCCTTGGATCATTGTCTGTGTGGAGTTTGCACATTCTCCCCATGTCTGCATGGGTTTCCTCTGGGTGCTCCAGTTTTCACCCACTGTCCAAAGATGTGCAAGTTAGGCTGACTGGCCATGCTAAATTAACCCTTGTGCCAGGGGATTAGCAGGGTAAATGTGTGGGGTTACGGAAATAAGGCCTGGGTGAGATTGTGGTCAGTACAGACTTGATGGGCCAAATGGATTGTAGGGATTCTATGAGGTTGGGCTCAAGGAGTGTAAACCCTCTTATTGAATCATTTTCACTTCCGTAGCCACTGGGCACCGCAGGGGCTGTGGTGTATTATGAACCCCGATAATCACCTTTATTTTGAAGTTTCGTTCCAACTTTGATTTTTGGTTTGGGCTGTTCCCCTTCCTTTTGGGAAGCTGCCCCTTTTAATTTGTCTCAAAGTTAATCTAATTTAATTTATTTGGTTGGTAGTGAAAGAAATCCCTGATTGAGTCATCATTGCCTGCCTAATCGGGGAGCCTCACCTGAATACAATATGGGAGTGTCAGGTCTACTGACAGTCTGCATTCTGTACCTGAAGCACTCTAACAGAGGAATTGAGTTTGTAAATGAAAGGAATCTGGTGAAGGAATACTGCCTCTGAAGGAACACTGCTTCACACAGGGCTGGGGCAACCGCCCAGAGGATCAGCAAGGGGACAATTAGCAATACGGTGCTTTTTGACATTTGGCAAGTGTACAGCCTCTTTAACCATTTTGATAGCTAGTTCTCCAAATAGCACTCCCAGCCCCACCCCAGCCCCAACCTCACCAGCAGACCAGGAGTGAAAAAGTTAATTGCTGAAAATTTCCAGCTGCAGTAAGAAGTCTCACAACACCAGGTTAAAGTCCAACAGGTTTTATTTGGTAGCAAAAGCCATTAGCTTTCAGAGCACTCGCCACATCCGACAAAGAAGCAGCAAGCGTTCTGAACGCTAGTGGGTTTTTGCTACCAAATAAACCTGTTGGACTTTAACCTGGTGTTGTGAGGCTTCTTACTATGTTTACCCCAGTCCAACGGCGGCATCTCCATATCATAATTTACAGTTACACAGAGCAGAGGCGCAGCAAGCTCTCTCTTTCATCTTGCTCGAGCTTTGAATAAGACTTTTGAGATAGAACTGGAGACCAGTCTTCCTCTTGACTTGACTGACTCTCTTATCAAGGTTTATCCTGGAAGTTCTCTCCGCAGTTTCCTTGAAGAGATTCTGCCTTACAGGGCATTTCCTCTCAGTTTGCATCAGGAAGGAGGGGAAGAGGAGAGGTCGCAGCACCAGCTCCTTCACGTGCACTCACCTCACACGTCTTCAATAGTTACAGAACATCTCACCTCCTACAGGACCTCCATTCAACAACCTGTGCCCCCTCTCCCATGATCCATGAACAATCAGGGAATATGTAATTGTGTGTCAGCTGCCTACACTCCACACCATATGACCATAAGATAGAGAAGCAGAATTAGACCATTTGGCTCATTAAGTTTGCTTCACCGTTCAGTCACGGTGGCGGAAAGGTAGCGTAGTGGTTAGCATTGGTGCCTCACAGTGCCAGGGACCCTGGTTCATTTCTGGCCTCAGGTCACTGTCCGTCTGGCATTGGAAACATTCTGCCCTTATCTGCATAGGTTTTGTCCGGATGCTCTGGTTTTCTCCCACACTCCAAAGATGTGCAGATTAGGTTGACTGGCCATGCTAAATTGACCCTTCTGTCAGGGGGTTAGCAGGATAAATATGTGGGGTTGCAGGAATAGGGCCTGGATGGGATTATGATCAGTGCATGGGATTGTGGTCGGTGCAGACTCGATGGGCCAAATGGCCTCATTCTATGCTGTAAGGATTCTATGATTCCCCTTTGATCCTCTCCTTTGGAAGTGGGGTGTGTGGATCCACAGCCTTGCTCTGTGAAAATTGCTTCTAATCTTAGACTGAATGAATGCTGAACATGTCACTGTTTTGTTTAGCATCTCCAGATTAATTCAAATTATGTCACTCAGCAATGATGCCCAGAATTGTGTACTAAAACAAGACTTTCAGGGAGGCATGACTCATTGTCCCAGCAGCCAAACAGAATGCAATTTCGCCTTTCCCCAAAACAACCCCCAAAATAATCCCCAAAATCTTTTACTGCATAACAGAGTCCAGCTATGTTTTTCGTCTCTCAATTTAAAAACTATTCCTTGATGTAATTAAGACTTGGAAACTGCTAAAGCTTTATCAATATATAGGTAAAATGTCTCAAATCCAACTGCTCAAAACTAGCGTTGTCTTAAACCAGACAATTTTACAATGTCTGTGATGCATTCAGTGAAGGTTTTTAACAAAAGCTAACTTAGCGGAACAATTCACCTTGGTGTTAAATTGGCACAGTGTCACACAGTGCGGGGCTAGTTATTCATTTCAATACCTGCATATCAGTTTGTTCCCGTGCTCCGAGCAACTGTTGACCCCACTGGACCCAGCTTGGTCCAAACTGCCCACAGCCTGATCTGAAGTCAGACCAGGCCTCGATCCTGAGATTTCTTTTGAGTGGTCAGAACTTTCTCTTTATTTCAACAATTCATCGAAATACATTACAATCCAAATACATTATAAACTACAGCATATAACACATTAAATTACAGTAATGGTAATGGCAGCACAGTGGCATAGTGGTTAGCACTGCTGTCTCACAGCACCAAGGACTTGGGTTCGATTCCCAGCTTGGATCACTGTGAGCGAGGAGTTTGCATGGGTTTCCTCCGGGTACTCTGGTTTCCTCCCACAGTCTGAAAAGTGCACATTAGGTGAATTGACATGCTAAGTTCTCCCTTCATGCATCTGAACAGGTGCCGGAGTGTGGTGATTAGGGGATTTTCACAGTAACTTCATTGCAGTGTTAAAGTAAGCCTACTTGTAACAATAATAAATAAACTTTCACGATTTCACAATGATAAATTATTAAAACAACAAGCTGATGTAATTACAATGTTAACAACAAATACACATTCCTTAATAAGCAGCAAACAAGCTATTTTCCAATGAAAATGGAGCCCACTTTAAGTTACGTTATCTATGACATTATAGGGTTTCGCCATCTAAAGTTTTGCCTTCTAGGACACACGAGTCCCCAAAAGGATAACGTTTCTCACACAAATCCCAACAGAGATTGCCGACTTTGAGAGATTGAATCTGTAGTGGAAATGGATTGATCACCAGAATTAAGTACATTTAATTAACATACGGTCCTAAATCAGTGAATGCTTATGAGGAGAGACTGCGTAGACTGGGGCTATACTCATTGGAATTCAGAAGATCGAGGGAGTTCTTATAGAAACATATAAGATTATGAATAGAATAGATAAGATAGAAGCAGGGAGGTTGTTTCTACTGGCAAGTGAAACTAGAACTAGGGAGTATGGCCTCAAAATAAGGGGGAGCAGATTTAAGATTGAGTTGAGGAGGAACTTCTTCACTCAAAGGATTGTGAATCTGTGGAATTCCCTACTCACTGAAGCAGTTGAGGCTACCTCATTGAATGTTTTTAAGGCAAGAATAGATAAATTTTTGAACAGTAAAGAAATTAATTGTTATGATGAGCGGGCAGGCGAGTGGAGCTGAGTCCATGAGAAGATCAGCCATGATCTTATTAAATGGCAGAGCAGACTCGAGGTGCCAGATGGCCTACTCCTGCTAGTTTTTATGTTCTTGTGTTAAAAATCACTGAAATGCTTTTAAGTAATGATACTGATCCATTCATTGCTGTACACTGAACAGTTTCTTCATAAATGAAATATATTTTGACATGAAAAAGCTTTTAAGATGTTCCTATAAGTGCATGTGCTACCTAAGAAGATGAGGATACTTTGAGCAGATTTCCCCAACCCATGCAATTGGTAAAATCTTGCAAAGTCAACTGAGGTGAGAATGGAGTTTTGTGAGCATGGTGTAATCCAGGCAAATTGAATCTTGCACTGCAGTAAAAGATCATGGAATACACACAACTTAGTGTGAAACTCAATTGTGTTTAAAATTCCCTGATCTTTGCATTCATTTAACAGATTTCACCAGGATTATGTATAACGAGGTGATCACATCAGCTCCAAATAGAGACCACGACGAGGCGAGTTTTATACGGTTCAACGTGCACAGTTCCATCCTGTGCAAAGTAGATTAAATTGAAATGGCAGTGAACATGGTAGAAAATTAGGCACTTCAGTGTCGCTGTTTCCCAAGGTAAAAGTGATTAGTAGCAACGGCAGAAGAAACAATTAAAAGAATGACTCAGCCCTTGTTTAAAAAAGCTGAACAGAACTGGATGAAACTGGTCTATGTTTTGGTTGAGAGGGCTCCATAGTCCGAACATAGTTGTCACAAAGTCAACACAAATTTGGATCAGAGCAGAGGCAACTCTGGTTAGGTGTCAATGTTTTTAAATTTTAGTTTCAGTCTTAAATATTTCCAATCAGGTTTTAATATAAGCACTTCTTATTCCAGAAACTCCCCTTCAATTCAGCGTTCACACATTTTGTATGTAAGTAACACTGATCTTTGCTCTTCAGTTACCACAGTTCTGTGGCAAAAAACTGAAACAGTGGCAAAGTTAAACCAAAGACCCGTAACCTTTGTTTGCTAATGCCATTGCCCCCTGCTATTAAGCTTTAAAACACTCACTGTCTAGGTTTACATACAAAGAATGATCACATGCAAAGTACAGAGTGGAGTATACCCATGGGACAAACTCCAATGAGAAGTTGACATTTTTGGAGAAAACAGCGAAGAATTGTTGGAAGGGAATAAAATCATTGCCAGCATCTGAGTCATAAATTTTAAAATAAAAATATGGTGTGGTCCCATAAAACTTCAGCACCTGATTAGATGTGATTAGTTGTAGTTAATGTGGAATATGTACAGATTAGTTTCGAGCACTTTGAGAATCCATTACTGCTCAGTCGCAGGCACTGGAGGATTAATCTGATTAAATAATGACCCTTCAGTAAAAGGTTTTGAACATCTTTCAGGTTTAGAGCCATGTTTACTTATTGCTGTTTACAAGCAAATGTTGACTTGTGCTTTCCAATATCATCCCTCAATAGTATTGAGGTATGACACATGGAACCTATTCCTGATTGGCAAACAAATTTCTCTCATTCTAGACTGGAACCAGGGTTGAGTTTGGTGAGGAGGATTAAACTGAGCTGCCTCACATACAGCAACATTTTCCCATTTTATCCAAATCTCAATGCATCTGTGCATGAATGAACATGTACCTTGCAGGTACCTACTAAACCATGCACAGCAGCACTGATGGGTTGAGGAAACTGGAACATCCAATGTTGTAGCCTTCTTTACCTGATTCCATACTTAAAAGATACGGTGGCACAGTGGTTAGCACTGGTGTTTTGGATGAATGTTGCCATTTGCTTTCATTTCAATCTCTCAGTTTTCACTTTGTTCCTGACAACTTCACATTGATGAGAATATCAAATGCCTGACTCACATATTTTAACTTTAGGCAGTGCTAGTCTGCCTCCTTGCAGACTGACAGAGTGAGGGCTCCAGACACTGCTGCTGAGGATCCTGAGTGACCAGCCCATTGACCAGAAACTGAACTGAACCCGGCCATGTAAACTCTGTGGCTACAAGGGCAGGTCAGAATCTGAGAATCCTGTGACAGTCTGAAAAATATGGTGGTTAGGTGCATTCACCTGAACAGCCACCAGAGTGTAGCCACTAGGGGAATTTCACAGTAACTTCATTGCAGTGTTAATGTAAGCTCACTTGCAACCAATAAATAAACTTTACTTCATTGATTTTGTTTACCCTCAAATCAGGCAGAGTTTGGTTCATTTTCCATTATGTTCCAAATATTAGTTTAGAAGTAAACATCTTGGCGTACTCTGGATGCAAATCAAATAGTATGTACAGTTCATGCTTTACTGCAGTTAAAGGGTCTGTTGTGAATTTAGATAGCTGTCTTTAATCATCGTGTTGTGTTAAATCTTGGCCCAGCCAGCTGAATGTTTTCGGAAAACAGGAAATGCCTGATTCAAACTCAAATTTCACAGCCTGAAAACAACAGTGAAGAAGTAATGAAGCACTGCACCATGTGTATCAAAGTTATGTCTTCACGAGCAACTTTGTCCCTTCCAGCTAGGTAACTCTGCCAAAGCAGTCTCTGCACACTTCCAGATACTAAAATACACTCAACTGGGAGAGGAGGCTTTGCCCTCGATTTCCACAAGTGGAAAAGCTGCTGCTTCTCATTAAGGTCATTATTTTTTTCTGACTGTGGGCAGCTGGGGTTATTTTTAATACTGGGGAAAGTACAATAAACTTACCAACTCCAGACTTTGGTAGGTATTTGTCCACAAAATTCTACATGTTTTAGAACCATAGAATCCCCACTGTGGAGAAGGAGGTCATTCAGCCCATTGAATCTGCACTGACAACAATCCCATCCAAACCCTATCCCTATAATCCCATATATTTACCCTGCTAATTCCCTGGCATTAATGCACAATTTGTTATAGGCAGTCCACCTAACCCACACATCTTAGGACTGTGGGAGGAAACCAGAGCACCCAGAGGAAACCCACATAGACATGGGGAGAATGTGCAAATTCCACACAGACAGAAATCCAAGCCAGCAATCAAATAGGGTCTCTGGTGGTGTGAGACAGGAGTGCTAACCATTGTGTCACCGTGCTGCCCCACTGTGCCAACAATGCTGCCCCACTGTGCCAACATGCCAACTCTTGTATTTGTACTGACATGCATGAATCCACGCCACAGTATAAATGGAAGGGTTGAGACGAACTTGGCACAAGATAATGTAAGTCAGAATGCAGAACATAATCTCCAAGGGGATAAGACATCTCTGCCTCTTGTTCCTTTAGCTTGGTCTGATGTTATAAGTGTCCCTGCTGCCCTTTGCTGGGTTCTATCAATTATTTTCTATTGGTGAATGGAGGTAATAAATAAACATTTGCTGCAACTAAACTTCTCTTGGCTGAGGACGGAGCAGAATTTGGGTAGTTGACAAAGAATTAATTGAAGATGCAGTCAGCTGATGAAGGTTGTACAGGAGTCAAAGCGTTTCTGAAGAGTTTGGTGTGTGGTTTAACGTTTAGACTACAGGCCCCTGCCCAAGTTTCCTAGCTCCAAGATACACTCTAAACAATTTAAAAGATTTTGAAAACTGGCAACTATCCCACTTATAAGGCCAGTTTTATTCCAAACCTTGCCTGGATAATGTGGTATGGTGTCAGGAGATAGTAAACTACAACACATTTGTTAATACTTTTGCTCGATTAGGTGGCTGTAGATGTGTATATTGTGAAGACCTGTACACCGGGAGTGACGTGTCAGTAATATAGGAGCTCTTCCCAGCATTGACAGGTACTCAGTATGTAAGAACTGCTTAAGAACTCTAAGGAAACCATTTTAAGTTGCTAATCCAGTCAAGTCAAGAGTGGATAGGTTTTTGATTGACAAGGGAATTAAGGGTTACAGGGAGAAAGCGGGAAAGTGGTACTGAACCACTACAGATCAGCCATGATCTTATTGAATGGTGGGGCAGGCTCAAGGGGCTGGATAGCCTACTCCTGCTCCTATTTCTTATGTTCTTATGTTCTTTATCCTTGGTCATCATTTCCATACAGTTTTACAATGACTTTTCTTTGAGCCTTAAGATAAGTAACTTTGAATGGATAAATCCATTGGTACTACAGTGTGTTTTTTAAAAATTCATTTACAGGATGTGGGCATTGCAGCTAGAACAGCATTTACCACTTATCTCTTCAGGACAGCATGGTAGCATAGTGATTGGCACTGCTGCCCCACAGCGCCAGGGTCTCAGGTTCAATTCCAGCCTTGGGTCACTGTGTGGAGTTTGCCTATTCTCCCTGTGTCTGCGTGGATTTCCTTGGAGTACTCCCGTTTCCTTCCACAGTCCGAATATGTGCAGGTTAGGCTGATTGTCCATGATCAATTGTCAGGGGGATTAGCAGAATAAATGTATGGTGTTGTAGGAATAGGGGCTGGGTGGGATTTTGACTCATTGGGCTGAATGGCCTCCTACTGTACGATAGGGATTCTATGATTCTAAGTTGCCCCTGCGAAGGTTGTGTTGAGCTGTCTTCTTGAACTGCTGCAGTCCCAAGGTGTAAGTCCATGTATTATATTGTTAGAAAAGAAATTCCAGGATTTTGACCCATTCACAGTGAAGGAATGGATACATTTACAAGTCAGGATGGTGAGTGTTTGGAGGGAAACCTCCAGGTGGTAGTGTTCCCAGGTATCTGTTGCTATTGTCCTTCTAAATCGTAGGGATTGTGGATTTGGAGGGTGCTGCCTAGGAACCTTGGTGAGTTCCTGCAGTGCATCTTGTAGATGATACACAGGGCTATCGCTGTTTGTCAGTGATCAAGGGGTTGAATATTTATGGAAGGGGTAGCAATCAAACAGGCTGCTTTGTCCTGGATGGTGTCGAGGAGTGTTGTTGGAGCTGCACTCATCCAAGCAAGAACAGAGTATTTCATCACACTCCTGACTTTTGGATGGTGGACAGGCTTTGGGGAGTCTGGAGATGAGTATCTCACCACAGAATTCCTAGCCTTTGACCTACTCTTGCAACCACAGTACTTATACATCTAGTCCAGTTCAGTTTCTGTTCAATGGTAACCTCTGGGATGTTGATAGTGTCATAACTATTGCACCAGACTATGTAGCCCAAGGTCATGAGCTTAATACCGTGAACTTTAAAAATATGGTCATTGTAATTAGCATGATTAACCATGTTGTATTGTGATATGACAAATCTCTCATTAATTAATGCTTTTCAATGTCTAGTCTACAAGTAATTCTTGGCCGAACAAGCACAGCTGTTTCAGGAACATCATCCCACAAATGCTACAGCAGCACAAAAAGGGAACACTCAATCATTTGTGGGCTCTGGCAATGTGATTTAAAGTTTATTTGTTAGTCACAAGTAGGGTTACATTAACAATGCAATGAAGTTATTGTGAAAATCGCCTAGTCAACACACTCTGTTCGGGTGCATGGAGGGAGAATTTAGAACCGCCAATGTAACTAACCAGCATTTGTTTCAGACTGTGGAAGGAAACCGGAGCACTTGAACCTAACCCATGCAGGCATGCGGAGAACGTGCAGATGTCGCACAGTGACCCAAGCTGAGAATTGAAACTCAACTCCCTGGCACTCTGAGGCAGCAGCGCTAACCACTGTGCCGACGTGCTGCCCCTGGTTTCCTGAGAACACTAAAGTCATGAAGACTAGTTCCACCTGTCCAAGAAGCTGTATGCTAAGTATTGATCCAGTATGCCACTTCTTACGCTGCGATTCTGTAGAAGGGCTGATGTTCCCATTACTACAGATATCATCCTGCTTACGTTGCAGAGCTGATTTGGTATGAGTCAGAATGTTACAATATCTGTGAATGCAAACAAACTTCACTGAACTTTATGTCCTTGGTGAGTTTGCTGGCAGTGGATAAGCATGGCTATCTTCTGAGCCAGAAAACCATGTAATAAAACCTGTGTTCAGGCAATGTATATCATTGCAGGGGGTTGGAATGGAACTTGTTTACTGGTTTCCAGTTTAGGTTCTATCAGACAGAAACTGGAAATGAAAAAGCATAAGTGATAATACAAATTTGTGAATTTTATTTCACATGTAAACAGTCAGAATAAAACAACTTTCTATAATTATTACAATCCTTCAAAGAGCATTCAGTTGAGAATGGCTCTCATTAAATGGAGAAAAACTGCAGAAAGCTGCAACACAAAGGGACTTGGAGGTACTTGTGTACAAAACACAGACAGCTAGCACAATGGTGCAGCAGATAATCAGGAAGGCTAATGGAATGTTGGCCCATATTTCAAGGGGGTTGCAATATAAGAGTAGGGAAGTTTTGCGGCAACTGTACAAGGCACTGATGAGACCATATCTGAAGTACTATGAGCAATTTTGATCCCCTTATTTAAGGAAAGAAATTATTTCATTGGAGGCAGTTCAAACAAGGTTCACTAGGATGACTCCCAGTATGGAGAGATTGTGTTATGAGGAGAGGTTAAACAGATTGGGACTCTACTCATGGAAATTTAGAAGAATTTTGACCCATTCACAGTGAAGGAATGAATACATTTACAAGTCAGGATGGTGAGGGTTTGGAGGGAAACCTCCAGTGGTAGTGTTCCCAGGTATCTGCTGCTATTGTCCTTTCTAAATCATAGGGGTTGTGGGTTTGGAAGAATTTAGAAGAGTGAGAGGTAATCTCCATAAATAAACATAGAATTCTTCAGGGGCTTGACAGGGGAAACGCTGAGAGAATGTTTCCCCTCATTGGAGAGTCCAGGACCAGAGAACAGTCTCAAAATAATGGGGCACCAAATGAAGACTGAAATGAGAAATTTCTTCTCTGAGGATTGAGAGTCTTTGGAACTCCTTGCCACAGAGGCAGAGTCCTTGTGTATATTAAATGCCGAGATTGATAATTTTTTTTATCAATAAAAGAATCAAGGATTACAGGGAATGGGCAGGTAAATAGACATGAGCAATGTCAGACCAGCAATGATCTGATTGGATGGTGCTGCAGGCTCGAAAGGCCGAATGGCCTACTCCTGTTCCTACATCTTACCAATCTTCATATTGGCATACATATGACCATGTTTGTCGAATACGACTTGATCCAAAAAAATGCATGGCCACAGAGTAATTTTTCAGATAAAAGACAAGTGAAAAAAGTTTTTATTTCAAATTTGCAGCATTGACAATGTTTTGCTTTTATTCTTGGGTTTGAATAACCTCATGGCACTATTTATGTGAAAACCTTCATTATTTTTTTCACAGTGCATACATTGATTTCAGGAAAATGTGATTGTTTCATTCCCGTACTGCACTGTTTAGTGCCTCATTGCTGAAATTGGCTTACAAATGTTAAAAGCTTGAATGTCTTACAAGATTAGCAAGAGGAAGACAACAATTTAATACCAATAAGATTGAACTGAATAAAATGTTTCCAACAACAGTTGGATATTGCAAATTGAATGGCAGGAGCAACATTAACAATAGAGCAAGGAAATGATTCACATAATAAATAAGAGCATTATCACCTCCATAAATCAAGCTAGCAAAATGTTCAAACTCCTGATGCAATTCATAGCCCTAACCACAATTGTCAAGGGTGCTGTATTCACTGTCCATTCAATAACAAACATTTGAGTAAAATAAAGTCATCAACTTTCAATAGTTGACTTGCAATCATAGAAACGTAGAAGACAGGAGCAAGAAGAGGTCATTTGGCCCTTTAAGTCTGTTCTGCCATTCATTACGATCATGGCTGATCATCCAACTCAATAGCCTCATCTTGCTTTCTCCCCATGACCTTTGATCCCATTTGCCTCAAGGGCTCCCTATCACCCCAAGTGTTGCAAATGTTTGGAATTAGCCAAAAGCAAATAGTGATGGTATGAGGCACAGGATGAAAGATTAGGACTGTTGTTTCATGTTAATTCAATTGATATTAGCAATGTAGCTCCTTAACACATTAAATGCAGCATCTTGTTATAACAGAATTATCAGATACAGATGAATTTTATGCTGTTTTATTACAACACAATACTGGTTTGCTCATCAGATTTTATACTTTCATTTGTTCATGGGATGTGAGCACTGTTGGCAAGGTCAGCATGTTGACCATCCTAAATGCCCTTGAGACAGTGGTGGTGAGCCACCTCCTTGATCCACTGCAGTCTGGTGTAGACAGACCCACAGAGCGTTAGGGAGGGAATGCTCGGTTTTCAACCCAATGACAGTGAAGGAACGGCAATATAATTCCAAGTTATGATGATGCATGGTTTAGGCAATTTGCTGCTGGTGATGTTCCCATGCCTCAACTGCCCTTGTAATTTTAGGTGGTGGAGGTCACAGATTCGGAAAGTATTGTTGAAGGATGTTTGATTAGTTGCTGCAGTGTATTTGTTTAGTCCAGGTTTAGCCTGCAACCTGAATTTCCACGTAATTTCAATCTTGATAGCAGAATCTTAGATCCAATTGCTTCTGAGTTTGTAAATTTGCTACTTGGATATGAAAGATAGATTTCATGTTAACAAGGGAAACTAAGCACTGATGCCAATCAACTGATATCCAAAATAAACACTGACACAAGAACAACAATGCTGGAACATTTCAAGCAGGTTAAACACTATCTGTCAAGGAAACATGACAATTGACATTTCAGGTATAAAATCTTTCTACAAGCTGAAAGATATGACAAATAAACTGCATTTAAAAAAAACAGAGCAAGGGAAAGTGGGCAGGAAGCAAAACATACACTGGACAAAACAGAATGGCGTGTGAATTGATACAGTGGTGAAGGGTTGGGGGGAAATCAAGAACAAGGAATAAATGTAACAAGGAACAAAAGGAGACATAATGAGAGAAATATAAGACACGCATGAAACAATGAATGTGAGAACAGCAAAAAGAAGATGGATGAGAAGAATGCATTCTTCCTATCTATCCTCTTCCTGCTCTCACCAATTTTTACAGATGCGCTGTAGGAAGCATCTATTCAGGTGGTCCAAGTAGGGGTGCTCTGGTGAACACAGACACTCATGCTGCATGTATTCTTCAGTGAATGGGAACCCATCTTGTGGTAAAAAGGAGTCTGTCCCTGCTCCGTGTGCCTGACATGCAACACATACCTGGAAGGAATGCTGCAGTTGCACTCATAGCAATGGTCACATCCGCACACCAACCTGCAAGCTCTCCTGCCTTGCCATGTTCACTATACCAATGGCAGGCACCCTATTCAGGTGAAGCATGACACCACAGATGGCGTTGTGTTGCCAACATCCACGTGTGGGGATACTGGTCCCAATGAGGGATTGTTGGGGGGGGGTGTGGTGTTGGGGTAGATACAAGCAATGATATGTGTCTATCAACCTCTCTGAAACCCTCAGCATGCAAAATGGATCTAATGGATCTTGGTCTTATCGATTTAGAGCTGGCCATCAGGGTGCTGGCTAAAGAGGAGGATGTGGCTCAGGAAGTAGAAGGTATGGTGAGGCCACTCCAGGAGCAGCCAATGGTAGGCCATCAGGAAGGAGGGCAAGGGGCTGCCGCTGATGCCCAGGAGGTGGAAGAGCAATGTCCCGAAAGGTTGGCCAGGAGAAGGAGGATGCAGAGGACTAGGCGGTACCAGACCAGAACATCATTCAAGGGGCTGTTGGAGGTCATGTGCTGTTGCTGGCCCCGCCTATCTAAGGACACAGTCCAATACACCAGGCACCAGAGGGCAGCCACACAATGCCAATAGAAGTTAAAGTGATGGAGGCACTGAATTTCTATGTGACAGGGACATTTTAGGTACCCAGTGGCGATCTTTAAGGAATCCCTCAGGCCTCAGGCCACAGATGTGTTTGCCCAGGGAGGCCAATATATCTGTTTTGACGTTGGTCAGGGTCAGCAGGAGCCCCAAGCTGTATTCTTGACCGCCATTACCAGGACGCCCCATGCGCAGAAGGCAGTGGATGGGACACAGATTGCCTTGCAGTCCTCTCAAGGTGAGGGGCAACTATTCATCAACAGAAAGGGGCTTCATTCCCTCAATGTAAAAATCGAATGTGATCACCTGATGAACATCATGCAGGTCCGTGCACGCCATCAGGGAGTGTCCATGACAGCTATGTCCTGAGGCAGACATCCCTGGGCTCTTTGAAGATCTGCCCAGGTTGCTAGGATGCCTCATAGTGGGGGAACAAGGGCTACCCGCTGAGGTCATAGCCAATGATGCCAGTGGAAAGACCCAAGACTGAGGCAGGGACCCATTATAACGAGGCCCACGTTGCCACCTGGTCTGTAGTACAGCATTGCATAGGCCTGTTGAAGATGTGATTCCAGTGCCTGGACTGCTCGAGGGTGCCCTCCAGTATAACCCTGTGTATGCCTTATGCATTATAATCATCTAATGCATTCTGCATAACATAACACAGCAACAGGGAGACCAGCTGGAGGGAGAGGATTGAGATCAGGTAGAGCTCAACAACTTGCTGGAGGATAGTAGTCAGGCAATGATGGCAGGTGCCCGGCAGGGCAAGGCAGCAATGGAGGCCCTGATAGCAGCCCCCTTCTCACAGCTGGTGACATCCAGTATGGGAGCTGCTCCCAACATCCTTCCACCACACCCCAGAAGAAACTGTAGCCTCCACACCCACACCCCCACAACCCAAAGCTGGCCATTCATCCCAAATAATCCTTCCCTTTCCTGATGTTCTCTCAGCCCAGTCCCATCCTTCCCCCACCCGACCTCGAGAAACACCACAATTGGTTAAATGACCCCGGATTGGCCATGGTAGCGAGTATTTGATGAAGGCTGGAGAATGATGGCAACTGGGATCTTGCCCCTGGTGCCACTCAAGTCTGACTTGCTGCTCTCCAAACGCACACTGTCACCTGGGCCCACATGGCAGAAAGAGTTGGGGACACAAGCATGTACGGAAATGGGCCAAGTGGGTTCGACTGAAGTTCTGGGGGCGATGCCAAGGGGTGGTGTTTGATTAAGGGTCTGGTGGATGCTGGGAAATGTAGTGCACATGGTTCATAACTTTTGGCCAAGAGGCTGATATTGCGCAGCACAGCTGTCTGTGTCTCAATGTGTAGGATGGGGGTATACTAAACACTGTAGGGGAAGAATCATAGATTAGTCCCAGCTGTGAGGTGCAACTTTTATTTATGCTGTTAACAGTGACCAAAATCTAACCCTGACCACTGATGACCATCACCCGTGCCCTCTTAGTGACTCAACAACTTGTTAATCTTGTGCTTTCTGTGATAAAAGTTCGTGAGAGTCGTACTGATATGCCAAATTTCCTTAGTCTTCTGAGAAAGTAGAGGTGTTGGGTGCAGTGGAGAGTGCTGGATGTTATATTACAGTCATAGCCAGAGTGTAGAGAAAGAAGGGATTGAAATAGAGCATTCTTAGAGAGTTTAAAAGACTTACAGTAGAGTTTTAAAAGCATAAAATAATTAGAGGTACGTAAGGGATGGCTCACAAGAAGTAGCTTTAAGTTTTGCTCCATCTTTGTTACAATGGAGCACTTGAAATGCCATAGCAAACAAGGCTATAGCCCAAATGCTGAAAAATGGGATTAGGATAGGTGCTGGATGGCTGGTGCTGATACGATGGGCCAAACGGCCACTTTTTATGCTGGAAAACTCCATGATTGTAATCACTTCCAGCACCTACTAATCACCGGCCTTCTACTCTGTTGAACTCCCTTTCACATGTTATATAGTCACATTTATTCTTTGGGAGAACGAGTCATATGGATTCGAACCGTTAACTCTCTTCATCTCCCCACGTATGCTGCCAGATCTCCCAAGTTTTTCAAGAACTCTTTGCTTTAGATTCCAGCATCTGCGGTATTTTGATTTTACTAAAATTGAACCCCATTTGCCCTGAGTTTAAACTGGGATTGTATAAATCTCATCTTTAGTATGGTGACAGCACAGGAGACCATGCGGCCCATCGTCTCACTGCCAGCTTTCTGCACAGAGTAACTCGCCTCTGGTCTGTCAGAACCCAACAATGTTTTAAACATTAAGATAAAGGCAACAAACAATGTTTAAAACTTTTGGAACAGGAGTGGAATCCTGGCATCAGTGATTCTATTTTACCCGAGCCAAGGTAGCCCATGCCACCAGCAGGTCGCTGGGCCCGGTTGCTATGGCAACGCCACGGGAATTCCGCGGGGGGCGGGGGAACAGTGAGGCGGAGTGATGTCAAGGGAGAAAACGGTTGTTGAGACACGTGACTGGGATGGAGGCGGGGCTAGGGATCCGCTGACGGCGGGTCCAGGAGGCGGGGCCAGTGTGTGCCTCTGTGAGCGCGGAGCTTGGGGGAGGGGCGAGCGGTTCCCTCTGAAGGCGAGCCTGAGGAAGCAGCCAGTACTTCCATTGAAGGCGGGCCTAAACCAATTCCTCTTTCGAAAGGCAGATCTTGGGCGGGCATAGGGGCGTGGCCACCTTCTGTGGGCGTGGGGCCTATTCCCTATCTTGGAGAGCGGTTCTGCGGCCAGGGTTTCCATTGTGGGCTGTTCTGGGGCAGGGCCTATTCCATTGGGAGGCGGGGTCAGGTCCTTTCACTGGGTGGGCGTGGATAGGGGCGGAGCCTATTCTTGTGAGGGCGGGGCCATTTCCTTCCATTGAATCTGATCTGGGGGCGGGGCATATTCTTCTCAGAGTCGGGGCCCTCTTCCTTCCATTGGAACTGTTGTGGGGGCGGGGCATATTCCCCAAGGGACAGGGCCTCTCCCTTCCATTGGATCGGTTCTGGGGGCGGGTCATGTTCCTTTAAGGGCGGGACCTCTTCCTTCCATTGGGACCGTTCTGGAGGCGGAGGCAAATTCACCGGGGGGGCGGGGTCTTTTCCTGTGGGGGCGGGGCCAATTTCCCTCCTCTGTGCTGGGGGGGGGGGTTTCTATTTTGACAACATGGAGGCGGCGGCGGCGGTGGGGTGACAGAGGCCGGGGGGACAGGCGGACAGACACGGGCCGGCTGCTGCCTGCCCGGCTGGCTGGTCTGCCTTGCTAGCCGTTAGCATTCTGTCTTCCCACACTCCGTCGACTATATTTTCTATTTGGTTCCCCATCAATTCCGATCGCTTTTGGGGACTCCCAAATCCGGGCAGGAGGAGGGAGGAAGGGGGGAGGCCTGGATGACAACCCCGCCGTGAGGAAGTGAGAGGGCAAGAGATAAGGAGAGGGGATCGCATCCGTTTAACCTCCCCCCCCACCCCCGCCACCCGCCTGTCAGTCAGTCCCTTTCAGAGAGGATCCGGGAGCAGCAACTCGACAGCAGCGGGGGGCTGGAAGACGAGGAGCCGCCGACAATGAAGTCCGACCGAGGTAAGGGGACATTTCCATACCAATTTAACCCCATCTGACCAAAATGGTGACCCCCCCTTCTCTCTCTGCACCCCCAAAATCTTACCCTGAGGAGATGTGTGTGAGAAAGAAAAAACATAAACCCCAGCTCATCAACTTTGTTCTCCTAACCTGCTCTCAAAAAGAAAAAGGTGCGATGAAGGAAACTTTTGAATTATTTCCTTTCTTTTGAGACATTTAAAAGCTTGTGTAGATAGACTACGTGGCTACGTGTCAGCGGAGACTGTCAGCAGAAATAATCGCCTGGACAAGCCTCAGCCTGCTCATTAAGAGGAGCCAGGACTGTGTGCATGGATGATGATGACAAGTGGGTATTTTTCACTCTTTTGCATCACCCCCACTGCCATTTAAAGAGAAGCTGTTACTGCAGTAAATGTTGGCACTGACTGCAAAGTTTAGAGCACTGTTGTGTCCCACTCTGTCTTTCCAACCCCCAACCTTCAGAATAACTACACTTAAAAAAGAGTGTTCCCTAAATGAAAACCGACCATGTTCCCTGCAGATGTCTGTAGTTTGAAAATTCACTGCCAGCTGAATGCCCCTCACAATAGTGCCATTTGTTAGCTTACAACACGGAGCGACTTTGAAATTTGAATAGAACTGCAGATGGAGAGCTACAAATTTTAACAAAACTTCTAAATAGGAGTTTTGCAGTGTCTCGCAATTTATGATCCTGCAAACCAGATGGAATAAAGATATGTTCTTCATTCCCTCTCCCTGCCCACCCCTTAACAGTTTGGTTACTGATCCCCAATGAAATTAAATAGAGATCCTGGGCACTGCATTAATAACTTTCACTGATTGCTGAAGTGCAATTACATGTTATGTTTTGAGTCACAGTTGTGACGTGGATTTATAAAGAATAATGAACAACGCCTAAGTTTCCTTTCTGATGTGCTAAAATTCTGCAGGGGAAGGGGGCTGAATTGAACTAAAATGAGTTTTTTTTCTGTGATTGCTGGATAACCTGATGAAAGTTTTAGAATGGCAAAATTTGGAAGCAAATATCTTCTGTTTGATTTGTGATGAGAACTGTGTGGTTCTCCGTGGTGATTACAAGGCCTGCACTGTAACCCAGTGTCATACTGCTGAAATGCTGGTTCTTGTCTACTGGGAGTTTGGAGGAATCTTTTGACTGGTAACTATTGTGATCTATATATGACAATGTTTGTATGTTGTAGGGGATAAACCAGATGCAGAACAATTACTACCAACTCCTATCCTCCCCTCCTGCAAAGAATTCTTGACCTTCAACAGTCACTTTTACCATGTAGTCTGCAACACCTGCTGCTGCCCTGGCATTTGAAAAAAAACTAACAGCTGCCTCTGTGCAAGTCATGTATAAAGATAACCAACCATCAGTTTGTTTGAGGTATTGGTGAACCAGGTGTAGATAAACACCAAGATAACCAGGTGAATGGATCATGACGCAAATTAAGATACAGGTAACAAAGTTCAGAATGAAGACTAAGTTTATGGAGGTTTAATATTCAGAAAATTCAACTACATTGTGTTTAGGTGGACTAGTAAATTGACAATTGTGGAAATGTTCTTAACTACTGAAATCAGCTGGTAAAGTAGCTTTCAGTAGAATTGCTTATTGTCTCCACTCCAAACTCTCTCTCCTAACTACCAACTCCATTCTGCTACCTGTCAACTGTTTGAGATTATTGGGAAGGTGTTATTTACAGGAAGGTTAAAGAAGTAGGTTACCTCCTAGTCTTCATTAAGTGTAGAATGGTACAGCCAGACCCTTGTATTTCAGCTAATCTATTTACATTTAGGTGCCACATTTAGTCCTGAAATGGCCTCTGTTTCAGCTCATCTGTTGAACTCCTCATTCATGCCTTTGTGAACATTGGACTCAACTAATGCAATGCACTCCTGACTGATCTCCCACATTCTACCCTCCATAAACTTGAGGTCATCCAAAGCTCTATTGCACATGACTTGCAACATTCCTGTTCCCTTCCCACTCCTATGTTTGCTGAGCCATGGATCCTGGTCAAGCAATGTCTTAAATTCAGAATTCACACCCTTATTTTAGAATCCTTTTGTGGTTTTGCCCCTCCCCATCTCTAATTTCCACTATCCCTCAACATTCCAAGGGATGTGCACCTCTCAATTTCTGGCCTCTTGTGCATCACCAACTTAATTGTTCCACCATAGGCTCTGTCTTCAGTTGCTTAGGCTCTATTTCTGTCCACCTTTCTGCCTTGCTGTTCTCTTTAAAGAAATTCCTTATTTACTTATGTTACTTGGTGTCATACTTAGCATGCTCTTGCAAATCACCTTGGGACATTTCCTTGTTAAAGATGCTATATTTAAATATGTAATGTTGAATGATAGCAGTTCTTATAAACTGCTAGACAGCAAAACAATCATAAATGTCAAATAATTAAACAGGCATTATGAACTATAGTCCTCAGTGCTAATCCAGTATCTTAAGGCATTTGTAAATTTGTTAAACAAAAATCTGGCAATGAAAGCATTAAAACTGAGCTTAAAGATAATCTAATTTTCCATTTGAAAAGGTAACTGGAGATTATGATTTCGCTGTTTCCTTTAGGGATAATTCATAAAACTTGCTTTTAAAAAAAGTGACAAGTTAATAATCTTACATACATGTATGCAATACCAATCATTCTGTCTGAAATTTCCAATCTCTTCTGAAAATGAATATGACTCTAGGGTGATCCTTTTGCTTTATCAGGATTCTGCTATCTGTAGTTTTAGCTAATTGCCAATCAGGACAATCAGTTACTTTGAAGCTGGAAGTGCTTTTCTTCCTTCCAACGCTTTCGGAATAACCGAGGGTGAAACCAGCAGAACTATCCAAACTTAGTGATTTAAATTGCTTTATGGGATAGTTCCTGTCCCAGTGAAATTATCCAGGGACAGTTAACTCCTCTAGACAATTGCGGGGTAAACCCTGACATGGGAACTTCCAAGAAGGATTTCCTAGTGCATCATTAGGGTAGCCCCTAAATATGATGCTGGGAAGCAGACCTAATCTGAGGGCAGCCACACTGGCAACTTTATTATGCAATAAGATTTGAGATGTTGACTGTCCAATCAGTCAGAAATCTTCTCTGGACATTATGACAGAAGGCATCACTTGTTGAGGAACTGATGGATGGTTAGAGTGACATTAACAGAAATCTGGAATAGGGAACCCAAACCAGGGAAGTGAAATAAAAATATTTAATTCAAGGAACAATTATAGACAAAGTGAATAAAGAGGGAAAGAAAAATAAGTGACAGATAAGAGACAAAGAAAAAAGCATGTTATTTTAATTCTTTAAATCTAGCAATCATTCAAATCTGAATGAATGAGATCACACTAAATTTTCAGGGCCAGAGGTGTCACTTGATAGTAATTAAGACTATAACACTTAATGATTCAAGCCTAACCTCTTCTGGCATATTTAATGATTAACTAAAATTTAAGTACCACAACTTCATGTCTTTCCTGTGCTTTAACTAATCCTTTGATTAGACGTACAGTGAAGCTGGCAGAAGAGAATGCAAACTGGATACAGACTTCCTGATTTCTGCATTTAGCGGTATATGTGGGAATTTACTCCCACGTTTCGCAAAATAGGGACCTTTTATTTACTAGTAGGATATTAAACATTTTGAAGTCTCAAAGGTTTAATGTGACATTGAAGTAGTGAGTACATTTTAACATTAGATATATTGTAAAGGAGATTTTAGTTTGCATCAGCCCTTTGTATACTTGGGAACATTTGCTGCTGATACTTGGTGCAAAATGTGGACCAAGCTCCTGAACATTGATATCCTGCACCTTAGTGAATATTGAGCATTGAAATTGAGCCAGTCCAAAAACAATACAACAATTGTAATAGTTTCTTCTTATTTGTATCGAGTGGATAACCAAGAAATAGTGGTAGTAACTTGTTGTGCTTCTTCCATTAATCCCCATAGTGTGAACTGCATAACAAATCCTGATTATTCATTTGTTCTGTAAGTAATTAATTGGTCTAAGTGATCAAACCTTACACATAACCGAAGATAGTTCAGTTATAAAGATTAAGGCCATAACTAGAAGGATCAAAAACATGTCCAAAGATGTGCGGGTTTCTGTGAATTGGCTATGCTAAATTGCTCTTTATTGTCAGGGGGACTAGCTAAGGTAAATGCATGGCATTATGGGAATAGGGCCCAGGTGAGATTGCGGTTGATACAGACTCGATGGGCCAAATGGCCTCCTTCTGCATTGAAGGATTCTATGATTAATTAGAATATTGGAAACCTTGTGATCGACACAAATTGCATCCTTCACATGAGCTTGGCAAGCCAAATGGCTGCCTCTGGTGCTGTAACCATTCTGTGATTCTGTTCAAGTGTAGGAAGACTTTTCAGAGAGTTTTACAATGAAAAGGAAAAGAATAATTGTGCATTGAGAAAGTGGGGAGGGAGGATAGAGAATTGAAAACTTGGAGGAAGTTTTGAGTTAGTTTTAAACGAGCAGGAAAGGAGGTGGCAACTAGAGGGAATTAGGTTGGGTTTTCTCAAACAGAGACAAAAGTGTTATGTGCTTCAGTGTTTTCTTTAGAGAAAATTTAGGGAGGGGTGTCCTGACATTGTGGAAGCACCTGTGGTTCATAGAGTTTTTACACAAACAACCCAATTAAGGACTAACCTTTAATGTTTATTTTTTCTTAGAAATGAATTACCATTTGTTAAAGTAACTGTTAGACCTTTGTGTTAGGCCTCACTCCAGCTGAAAAATTCTAACTTTAACAGAAGTCTGATATTTTTTCAGCTGTAACCCCTGATTCTGTACGTTTAGCACTTGTTGACGTGTAGAATGTAACTTATCAAAAGCAAATATTTGATATATACTTTTAAAGACTACATGAAATGTATTTATTAAATTCTAATATAAAATTATATTTATTTGTACAAGAGAATTGAATGTTTTTTTGTAGGAACCCTGTCAATTGTTTGGGGGGGGAGAGGGAGGCAGAGTGAGAAATGGACTGAGATGGGTGTGTAACAGGCTTGATCGTGTATAGTTATGGGTTGAGCAGTAAATCTGGACCAACGGAAGTAATTCCAAAGCCAATCCTTTCAGAATAATAATTGTGACAATCTCCATAAAAAAATTAAAAATTAATTTTCTATTTGTCATTATAACACAAGACACCCCTCTCCCAATATATTTAGCAATTTCTTGCAGCAGCATTTATTTTTGTAACACTGTCTAATAATTGGTGACTTGTGTCACATCACTGTGTCTTAGAAATCTCCCTTCTTTCTGATGTTTATGCTAGGTAAATTTATTCTTAACCTTTTGTCAGTAATACTTTTTGTTAAATGGACATTATCTCTGAGGGCTTGGTTATCAACATGGCATTTTATGTGCAGACTTTTCTCATCTTGTTCCTTGTTTCTGTCAGTATATTGGATAAATAAACCCCTATATCCATGGTGTCATCTATGTTCTGCAGTTTTCACTACCCTTTTCCTTGGCTCCCCAAGCCATAGCATAACACTTATCATTCTTTCCAACCAAAACATATGATGAACTCTGTGGTGCTCAAAAAACTAACTGGAAGATTAGCACTGCGAAGCATCGTTAAAGGTGACCAATCTCATATATTCTGATTCATAGGAGCTGGGAACTTAAGTGTGCGTTTATCTAAGTTTAATTTATTTAACGTTTTGTTTGCTTTCAGTACTTCCTCTACCACGGCATCTTTTATCATGGCACTCTGTTCCAATCCATCATAACTAGCATCAGGTCTAGTTTCAATGCATAATCTAGTTTAACTGCCCAATTTATTGGATTCCTTGGATTCTGGCTCCTCTTGTGAAAGTCTGACCCATTTTATTGGGACGTGACCAACGTTTTCTAGACTCAATATCATGCCTGCCTTGTTTTGTGTAATATTTAAACCTATGTTTTTAAAAGCCCTTGAAGCCTTGCTTCCAACCTTGAACTCCTCCTTGATTTTATCAGTCACCCTTTGTTTAAATTCCCCAAAGAAAATCATCCGAATGCATAATGAAGATTCCTACTCGCCTTCAGTAGAATCATAGAAACCATACCATGCAGAAGAGGCCATTTGGCCTGCTGAGTCTGTATCTTACTCGCTGACAGAGTATCTTATCCAGGCCCTTTCTCTGTCCCTATCCCTGTAAACCCATACGTTTAATATAATCCATCTAACCTACACTTTTTTTTGACACAAAGGGGCAATTTAGCAGGGCCAATCTTTAGGTTCTGGGGGGAAACCAGAATACTGTGAGGAAACATATGCAGACACAGGGACAATGTGTGTTATGTGGGGTTCGCACAGTTACCCAAAGTTGGAATCGAACTTGCGTCCCTGGAGCTGTGAGACAGCAGTGCCGACCACTGTGCTGCCCACCGAACATTACAGGTCTGCTTTTAACTGAAAGCAATCCATTTTCAGCAAGACCGACTTCACAGAAAAATACCATACTTCTAACACATCATTTAATCCTAAACGTACTTGTTTAAATTCCAAAATTTTCCTCCTTTAGGTGATTTTAAAAAAATACTTAAATTGCTCACCCTGCAAAAATGCTACCCTTGTTATCTATCAGCCTGCACTCACTGGAGTATTTTGTCAAAATGGCCAATTCAAATCTTCAAGCATACTTTCCCTGAAGTAAGGAAATCCACTCTGGTATCTTGATCTTTAAGTCTTTCCTCAGAACACTGAATTACCAGTCCGCTTTATCTTGTATGTGCTGCCAAGGTGCATCTTTGCAGTGCACATCTATCTGTGATAAGGCCTATCTAGAATTTCAGTATAAACGCTCCAAAATCTTTCAAACTTGCTAGCTCTTTTTTTGGCCCCCAAGCTAATCATAGAATCTCTACAGTGAAGAATAAGGCCATTCATCCCATTGAGTCTGCATCAACCACAATCTCACCCAGGCCCTATTCCTGTGACCCTAATTATTTACCCCACTAAACCCCTGACAGGAGGATTCAATTTAGCATGGACAATCCACCTAACCTGCACATCTTTTGAGTGTGGGAGGAAATCAGAGTATCCAGAGCAAATGCCACACATATAGCGACCCAAGCCAGGGATCGAACCTGCGTCCCTGGAGTGTTGTGAGGCAACAGTAAACGTTGTGCCACCTTACTGCTCTATCTTTGAATTTATTGGCAGGTACTAAAATTTCTCTTCCATGAGGTTTCTACTTCTAGTGACATTGATTTTATTCTATAGTTCTCTTTCTCGTCAAGCCTTTATTTGTCCCTTCTCATCCTGGACTGGTGCTACATGATCTTTCCTGCATGTGATCAGAGGCCTGTCTGAAAGTCTGAGATCTTTTCCTTGTATCCTTTCTGGTTCATTGTCAGAACTTATACCCTATTCTCTGGCCTTTGCATTTTTTACCTCTTTTCGCCAAACCACGGGTCTTATCTCCTGACCTTCATCTTGCCTATCTAACCAATGTTTATGTTTACCAGTGGTCTTTCCTGCTCTTCCTACGACGACAGCATCTCTCCACACATTAGCCTCTTCTGGTATGTATGTTACCTTTGTTCATACTTTGGGTAGTTGTCCTTTTGAATAGATAGTCTTACCTTTGGCTTCACTGTTACTTTGTTCATCATCATAGCCATAAGGTAATGTAAAGGAAGATTGCAGGAGTTTCTTTTTAGATATATAAAGGCTAAGAGGCAAGAGTGGACATAGGTCTGCTGGAAAATGATACTGGAGAAATAGTAATGAGGGACAAAGAAATAGCAGAAGAACTGAATAGGGACTTTGTTGATTCCTCACAGAGAAAGACACCAATGATATACCAAAAATTCAAGAGTCAGAGGTCAGACATGAGTATAGTGGTCATTACTAAGGCAAAGATGCTAGGGAAGCTGAAAGGTTTGAAAGTGGATAAATCATCTGGACCAGATGGACTACACTCCAGAGTTCTTAAGGAAATAGCTGAAGATATTGTGGAGGCATTAGAGGTGATCTTTCAGGAATCATTGGAGTCAGGAAGGTCCCAGAGTACTGGAAATTCATAATGTAACACTCCTGTTTAAGAAGGGAGGGAAGCAAAAGCAGGGAAATTACAGGCCGGGTTAGCCTGACCTCAGTCGTTGGTAGGATTTTAGAATCCATTATTAAGGATGAGATTTCAGAATACTTGGAAAAGCATGGTAAAATAGGGTGAAGTCATCATGGTTTCATCAAGCGGATGTCATGCCTGACGAATCTGTTACAATTCTTTGAGGAGGAAATAAACAGGTTAGAGAAAAGAGAACCAGTGGTTGTCATCTACTTGGATTTCCAGAAATTCTTTGACAAGGGACCGCACAGGAGGCTGCTGAGTACGATAACTACCCATGGTGTTAGAGGCAAGGTAATACCATGGATAAAAGATTGGCTGATTGGCAAAAGGCAGAGAGTGGGGATAAAGGGGTCCTTTTCCATGACTATGGAATTCTGCTGGGACCACAACATTTCACTTCATACATTAATAATGTAGGTGAAGGAAATGAGGGCATTGTGGCTAAGTTTGCAGATAATATAAAGACAGGTGGTGGGTCAAGTACTATTGCGGAGGTGGGGAGGCTGCAAAAAGACTTGGACAAGTTAGGAGAATGGACAAAGTATGGCAGGTGGAATACAATGTGGGAGAGTGTGAGGTTTATGTACTTTGGTAGGAAGAATAGGTGCACACTATTTTCTAAATGGGGAGAGAATTCAGAAATTGGGAGCACAAAGGGACTTGGGGGTCCTAGTTCAGGATTCTCTCAAGGTTAAATTGCAAGTTGGATGAGTAGTTAAGTAGGCAAATGCTATGTTAGGATTCATTTTGAGAGGACTAGAATACTAAAGCAGAGATGTACTGCTGAAGCTTTATAAGGTTCTAGTCAGATCATATTTGGAATATTGAGCAATTTTGGATGTGCTGGCCTTGGAGAGAGTCCAGAGGAAGTTCACGAGTATGATCCCGGAATTGAAAAACTTGACATTTGAGAAGTGTTTGAGGACTCTGGATCTGTACTGATAGAGTTCAGAAGATGGGGGGGATCTCATTGAAACTTAGAGAATACTGAAAGATCTGGATAGAGTAGATATTGGGAAGATGTTTCTATTAGTAGGAGAGACTAAGATCCAAGGGCACTGCCTCAGATTAAAGGGATGACCCTTCAGAACTGAGATGAGAAGGAATTTCTTTGGCCAGAGGGTGATGAGTCAATGGAATTTATTTCCACAGAAGGCTGAGGAGGCCAGGTCATTATGTTGATAGGTTCTTGATTGGTTAAGGGCATCAAAGGATACAGGAAAAAGGCCGGAGAATGGGTTTGAGAAACATGTCAGCCATGATTGAATAGTGGAGCAAATTTGATGGCTGAATGGCCTAATTTTGCTCCTATATCTTATGGTTGTATCAATCAATTCTTTATTTGCCACAGTTAATTCCTTATACTTGCCAATTATGTGCATATGTGAAGTGCATGGCACCTCTTCACTGTCTTGTTCAGAATCTATAACAGTATAGTGAGTGTCAATTACCCTCATAGAACCTTTACAGTTTGATTCCCATGTTGTAAAATAACTACTTTTCCTTCATTGCCTATCATTTTGCCAGGGTCTTTCCATTCTTTCCCCACTTCTCCTTTGTACAGTCTCCTGATCCAAATTGTATTCCTCATGGCCATGCACAGTGCTGTAAAGCTCACTGGATTTTCTACAAAACCTCAGCTTTAATGAAAGTCATTCCATTTGCAAGGAAAACATTCAGATGAGTAAAAAGGTAAAGCTGTTCTAAAGCCAGGGGAGTATCTCATAGGACTAAAGGCAATTTTGGATTCCTGCTGTACACCAGTTGGTACAGACTGTACCCTCCAACTATTTGCAAAGAGTTCTTTGCATGCACTGCCTATGCCATCATTGTTTACCGTTTAAAATATTGGCTGATCAACCAGATTGTATGTAACATGTCTTCTATCACTACATAATTTCTCTCATGTAGTTTTATTGAAAGGGCTGTCAGCTGTAATGTGCGTAACTATGATATTCAAGTTTTCAAACATCTTTAAATTCCTCATAATGATGGGTCAGGAATTTCATTGGTGTCCTAATCCTGTTCCCACCCATTTCCCCATGACGTTATCGATAATGGTCTGTTTGCCTTCAACATATTTTATAATGGATATGCTAGATCTGATCACCATATCTATACATTGTAACAAAGAGAAAACTTCCTTTTTAGTCCCATACTTTAAAGTCTATTATCAATGCATCAATAAATTCCCCAGCTAGTGGCAAACTCAACAGGACATGCTGGTATCTTTGATACATTATACAAATTTGAGAGCCGTGACAAGGGATCAGTTAGCTTTATTGGCTGGATGTCTTGTTCGTGATGTGGAGTGATGCCAACAACATGGTCTCAGATTCACAGTTGAGTTTATTCGTAAAGCCCTTCTCAACCTTGCCCCTCACCTGAGTAATCTTCAGGTTAAATCACCAGTCAGTTCTCTCTCCAAAAAAAGGGAAGTCTCTGAAACTTTGGCAACTTTCATCTCATTCTTTATCAAGCATTCCACCATCTCTCAGTCAAGCTTTGTTTTTGTGGCACAAGATGTGTGAATGCCTATACAACATCCAAATACATCTTCCTTTTGTCCACCAATTTTTATTCCTACAAGTTAACAAGACATCTTGAACTCTTTAACAAGAACTTTCTTGCTTCCTTAATTACAGACAGTAATGGCCTGAGTAAAATATAGATCCAACACAACATAAATCCCAACACAATTGCTCTGTCATTCTTAATGTATCATCTGTGCTTCTTTTCATTGACGATCTGCTTAATAATAGAACTGTGTCACTAGAAACTAAGACTGTACTGATCAAAAGGCTGACATCAGCAATCCTGCAAGGGAGGACTACACTTTTGGAAGACATTAGTATATTGTCATTTCCAAACCTGAACCACAGAGCTTTCATACTCTTTGATCTTCTTCCAATCAGCCTCAACAAGACACTCCAGGTAACAGTTAAATCAATCCAGCCCATACGCTGAAAGTGCATCTACCAGCTAAAACTGCACAGTTGAATGAATCGGCCACTCTGAGTTATCTGTTTTGTGTATTACTTCAAAAACTGGATTCTTTGGACAATGCATTGCATAATGATACTTGAAATCACACTGATAACATTTCTTGGATCTAATCATCCAACATCCACTTTGTCTCAATTCTAATAATCAGCAAGAAGAACAGCCGTCTTCAGAGAACCTATCAGTAACCCTATTGTTGTATTGGAATCTGCGTTTAATGTTTTGTTCATTGCAAAACTTAGCTATCTTCGAATTCTTCATCCTTTGCTTTACCACAGAGTTGCTTTTATTCAATAACTGCTTTCCTAGTAAAAAAGTTAGGGCACTAGCCCCTTGTTGTAAGGAAATGTCTTTATTGTGAAATTTAAGCCCTATCAATACCAAAAGTCCATCAACATGAGAAATATGCATACAGCCAAATAATTTAAATGCCAATACAGATTCCAGGATTTCAGGCTCAAATCTCTTATACCTCTGTTTTCTTAAATTTATCATAGATTGGCTATGCTTAATATGCTTTCAATAATTATCTTTATTGTAAAATTTACTCAAAAATGTTAACAAAGTCCAATCATCTTCATTATCCAAATATCCACTTTTATTTCTGAAAACACCTTGCTACTTGCTAATCCTGCTATTTCCCAGCAATGACAAAGCCAAATCCATACCTTGCTTCTTCTAGGGCAAAACAGTGACCCATGTTCACATTGCTGTCTTGTTTTTCATTGTTTATGTCATTCAGTCTCGCAGAAAATCAGTGGATAATCAAAGCTTGAGAATTTGCATTTTCCTGCTGACACACTGTTCCTTAAAATTTGTCAACAGTAGTGTACTTATTTTCCTTCAGAGGGTGAAGACAAAAACTGTTCTGCAGCAACCAATCACCAAGGCTTAATGTTCATCCTTTGTTACCATGCTTGTATTAAATGTTGGCATATGATGGAGGAATGGTACAGTGGCTTCTTTTTTATCTTCAAGTTTATTTTGCATCCAGCTTAATTATAGAAGCGGCACAGTAGTAAGCATTGCTGCCTCACAGCATCAGGAACTCTGATTTGATTCCCAGTTTTGGATGACTGTCTTTACAGAGTCTGCACATTTTACTCCCACAGTCTAAATGACATGCTGGTTAGGTGCATTGGCTATGTTAAATTCTCTTTCAGCGTAACCTAACAGACACCAGAGTGTGGCAACTAGGGGATTTTTACAGTAACTTCATTGCAGCATTAATGTAAGCCTACTTGTAACACTAATAAATAAACTTTAACCGTTTAGCGATACAAACACCTTACCATTTCCCCACACGCATATACCTACTGTTCTGGCTGTGTCTACTTATATTCTATTGGCGGTCGGGCCAATAACCGTCACCTGTCTTTGATAAGGCAGTGAACTTATCAGTTTAATTTGCCAAAGCATGCACTTGCTGATTCATTGACACCTGGGATTTTAGAAACTAGAAGTCTAACCATTATACATACAGATGTTGCTGTGATTGTCTCTCAAGCATGAGCACCATACATCTTCCCTTTAACAAAACAACCTGGGCCTCCTTTAATCTTTCATAACCACACCATACCAGCCTATAGTCAGGCAGACTTCACAACAGGTCAGATGACCCCTTCATTTCTATCCTTAAAGACACAGCAATCTCTCAAAAAGTTACGAAGTTGAACAAATAAAAATGAAGTGGCATTGCTTTGCTTTGAATTCAAAAAGGGCAGCAGTGCAGTGTTTTTAAAGTTGAATGCATAGCTAAACTGTTTTTCACAAGCATTAATCATCCCAGCTGCCTTCAGACATGTATTAACCCAATGTAATAGGATATGGGTTTCGCCACCTAGCAACAACTTAGTGTGTGTCTGCCACCCCGACATCACTTCCGGCTGTTTAGGCAGCTGTGAAGATTATTGTGCTGTGAAGGTCATGTAGATAACATTATGCTCCAATTTGGGTAGCTTGTTTACAAGTATAGCAATTCTGTTAAAGGAATCCAATAGGAGGTGGGATGCACGTCAGTCTATTTACAACTAGGAATCACAACGTAATGGAAATTAGTTAAAATGATGCAGATTTTCACCTTATCGCTGCCAATATTTTAATTGTGATGGAAATCAATGAGAGTCTAAGAGATTATCTCTTGTGACTAGATTTTTTTCATTTAACTAGTTCCAATTACACTAACTTTAAGTTATTGATTTGTTAACAGTACTATGGGATTCATTTGGCTTCAGCAAATATGGGAACATTATATCTTCACTGAGTGAGTCTCATTGTAGCAACAGAAAACCAAAGGGCGGTGGTTGAGAGTTTTGGCTTGCACATCAAACTTCCTGCTTGTAATCGAGCAGTTTGTTTTGCTGTAAATCAAGACTGAGGCAGACCACATCCCCTGTCATTTTTTTTAATAACCAGAGTTCTGCAGTTGTATTTAATGGTTGAGGTAACAACATCTGCATAAAGACCACTAAACACTGGACAAAGTGCATTATTGAAAACAATGAAACATTTCAAATCTGCAGCTACCACTTATAATCCTATTTGAAGTCAATACATTTATATTACTCCCAGAATTCCACTGCTGTTTTCAGTGGCAAGACTGCAGACCACTGATAATGACACTACAGAAGTTATGCATTAATCTTTCCTCGGGGTAGATATGGGGACAGTGACAGATATAGAACAAATAAATATTGGACAAATCTACATTTTAATTGTTTTGTTCTTATCACCTGATTGGTAATTGCAAAGACCCAATTTTAAAAACCTGATATGCAGTAAATTTTTGATTTGATTTATTATTGTCATGTATTAATAACATACAGTAAAAAGTATTGTTCCTTGTGCGCTATGTCAGCATGTATGCAAAAAGGAAATATTGGCAAATCATGTTAGTTTAGTGTTAAGAATACAGGAAGTGCAACTTGACAAAGCCTGTATCATGTATGTTGCTAGCTAATTCCTCCAAAGGTTAATATGAATTACACAAGGTGCTGTTGCTGTAATTTAAGATGGTATCATTAAATCTCAATGCTGCAGTTCAGCTGATAATAATACTGGAACTGGCTTGCTCGAAGGATGGTGACATTAAACTTCATTACAAACCAGCCTGAGACCAGTCTAAGATATCAGCGGTTCAAGCACCATTTTAGGACAATATGATCTAGGCTGATACTTGATTGTCTTAACCAAACATTAGCATCTGTGACAATATTTTGATAAAATAAAGTGAGGCTCTAAATGCCTTTCATTTCGTCCTGAGAGATCCTATGGCATTGTTGAAAATACAAGAGAGCGCTCAGTTTTCACTGTCATAACAGTAATGAAACTTCAGAAGTACTTTAATGGCTGTAAAATGCTTTGGAGTTATGGAGGGTGAGAAGTAATTGCAAGTCTTTTTTTAATAGTGTTCTGCCACCATTTATTATTTTAGTCACTGCAGCCAAAACTGGTTTAGCAATGAGATTAATAGCTAGTTGTTGTAAATTGACTGGTATATGTTTATTTATAAATAACAGTCCCAATGGGTTGCATTTTTGCTACTGAACTGAGTATCTTGAGTTGGGAAATTATTGACTTGGCAGACCTGTATTGGTTTTTTATAATTTTCATTCCAGGGAAACAGGTGCAGGCTGGAGTCAGGCCTGCTGATTCCTCCTGAAGCAGATTCTAGCTGGCCACAAGAGCAGGCATGGCTCAGTTATCTTGGATTTTGTTCCTGTTGTAACAAAAACAGTTAAGTCGTCCAGCCCTCAACCACCAACTCTGACCTTCCATTTCACTTTGATGTTAACTAGTGTTCCTCATTATCTCCACATGACTTGTCTTGTCCTCCTTGTTAATTCACCAAGTATCCACCACGGGCAGAGCTGACGATCCATATGGAGATGAAATAAACTTGCAAAAATCAGCTCTCGTTTCGTGCATTCAATAGTGAAAAATTTCCCATTGATGAAGTCCATTGAAAATTTTTAAATCTGAAGTTATATTCCCTTATAAAAACAAACAAACTTGATTCATTCCCCACACCAATGACAAGTAAAGCTTTGATAGACTCTAAATTGTGAACAAAACTGTGAACTTGGAATCCCCTGCTGAGATAATTGTAGCTCTTGAAACTCAACTAAGCTTGCATAATGACATAATAGTAGACCTTGGGGAAATGCCAACAAGTAATGGACAAACAAATGCTTCACTAGTTGCTGATTCAATCAAAGCAATCTATAAATGTTTTTAATATAAAAAAACTACTAACATCTGCAGCTTTATTTCATGTTTTAAAGCACTAGAGTTTTAAAAAAGCATGACAGTTGAACAAACCTTATCCATCCTTTTAAGAGCGATTACATCTGCACACATGAATTGATGATTTGAATTAAAGCTCTTGTAAATAGCCAAAGATAGGTTTGTTTGAACTCAGCACTGAGTTTAAATGGCCCTACTAAGTTTGGATTTCTCTCATCTGTGAGTCACATCCTATCTCTTTTCACTACTCTGAAAAATTGGAAATAGGGATGGGATGTGCACATCAGGTCCCACTCTCCATTTTTAATGGTGTGTGGAGTCTTCCCGACTCTGAAAATCCATCCTATACCAAAAAGGTTAGCCATTGGCAGGATAGTGCTTTTGGACATCCTTAGAATATAAACAGTAGCAAATAAATGCTATTTATTAGGTCTTGATGGTCTTTGTTTTGCCGGATGCACTTCGAAATTTGCACCTGTCATGCTGATCTAATAACCATTAACTTTAGACATATCTGTTAATTACATTTCCTTGCATATTTTAAATAATTAAAAGCTTTCCTTGCAGTGAAAACAATTATGAAATCCCTTAACCAGAGTAAAGCACAAAATGTGAAATAAAGAGACAAACTGTAGCACATTTTGATTAAAAGGAATGAAATGTTAGACCTCAGAAGTATGTGGTTACAAAAACTGATAAGGAGTTCCATGTAAAAACTGGTAGGATTCTATTGCATCTTCTATTGGAACTTGTACTGGGAGTTCTTATATTCTTTAGTAATTTATAAAAGCATAACAAAATATATTTCTGTATTACCATCTCTGACAGAAGTTGCTGTATCAAAACTTCCTGTCAACTAAAGGATTTAATGTCCCAATCAATTACATTGCACAAAGAAGGCAATGGTGTGTTACCAGAAGATTCAGCAGATCTCAGTGGTACAGTTTTATTACTTGAGATGTGGATGACATTTATAAACTAACATTTATAACTGATTTCATCATGAAGAATAATAGTAGACGTGTTTGGTTAGACTTTGAATTTTTGACTATATAGAATTACTGTATCTATCTGAAGAAGCAGATATTCTTTCCTCTGTTCAATTTAGTTGTGTTTTAATTGCTTTACATACTTCAGTGGTGAAAAAGATTTGCCATTTCAGCACTTCATTCATGGCTGTCAGCTATATGATTGTTACTATGGTGCTTTTGATGAATTACAACTTTAGTGTCTTTGCCAGACTGGTACTGCAACTTCTTTGATCTGAAAATTAAAGGACTGATTAAACTGGATTTGTCCAGTTATGAGTGACTACCATGATTACATTGCTATTCCACATTTCAGAACAGTTTTGGCCAACAATTATTTAGTTTTCCTCAAAGCTTTTAACATAAATTCTAGTGGAAAATAGTCTTTTGGATCTGTAATCTTTTGTTTACTTTTTGGGAGAGCAATGGATTTCTAAATTTAGAGTCTTGTTTGTATTTTATCTTTTTGCCTGTAGGCTATTGGATAAAATCCTCTTAAGTTATTGGTAGTAACCACATTTCTCCCATCATGAACTAACTCATCTTGTTATTTGCAATTTTTCCTCGTGTTCTAATTATTAATCACAGTATTGTAACAGTAGATTCCTCCAATAATAAATAATTGATAATCCAAATTTAGCACAAGAGATTTAGATGGTGCCAAGCACTTTTTAGTACCTGTAAATCAACACCAGAAATAGCCATTTTCTTCAGACTTTGACTTAAAGCATTCCAAGACAAAGTATAATTATTTTATACAAATAATTTGTCTTAACTAGTCTGTTCTACACTGGCAAGTCTTTAAGGGCACAGCACTCAACTCAAGAAAAAGTGACTAATAATTTTCTTTGTGATTTGACAAAAGCACTTTCTCAACTCTGTTTTGTTGAGGCTAGAGGGTGGGTTTATTCTGATAATAGGCATTCTTAATAAATACCACAGGAAGTTCAACTATTATCCATTTCCTATACAAGTCACTATCAACTTGCTGGTGTTTATTTAGGGGTATGCTTTACTCAGGCCTAAAACCATTGTGCATTTAATACTTTGCCAACCAGTACCCACTGCTCTGTCTCCTGAGAATATTGACTCGTTTCAATATCGTTCCATAGGCACTGAATGTCATCTGATACTTTTGCGCCTTGCCGTTATTTGTGTGTCTTTAGATTCTGGAGACCATCATAGCCAATCCTGATTGCAATATACACTTTTCCAGTAGGAAAATTTATGCTGACTGATTTCATCTTCCCTCATTCAAAGATGTTGTATAACTGCCTACAGCTAACATCATCTAACTTGGCATAGACCCGGGATTGAACATGATGTCCTTTGCCTTAATAGTTGATCTGTAAAATCAATACATTTGCGGAGAGGCTCTTGATTAAGATCTTTACAACCACCAGAAGATCTTGAACTTCTCTACTGTGCAGTGGCTTTGAACTGAAATTCCAGATTAAAGACGGTGTTGTAAAACACTCTCCAATTCAAGATTATTTCTGTTGAGTGGTTTATAGTCATTGTGAGAACCAGGATTGTATTACAGTCTTGTTGCCAGTTTTATTGAAAAAGCATAGGATTAACATTGAAGTCTTCAACATTTGTGATTCATTTTCTTTGTGATTTGAAGAAAACATTTTCTCAACATTTTCTAATATAATCCCCACAGTGCAGAAAGAGGCCATTTGGCCCAATGTGCCAACAATCCCACCCAAGCCCTATTCCCATTAGGAAACTCCCTGACACTAAGAGGCAATCTACCACGGTCAATTAACCTAACCAGCACATTTTTAGACTACAGGAGGAAACCAGAGCACCCAGAGGAAACTCGCACAGACACAGGGAGAACATGAAAAGTCCACACAGTTACCCGAGGGTGGAATTGAACACGGATCCGTGGCACTGTGAGGGAGCAGTGCTAACCACTGTGCCTCTAGGCTGCCCCCAAAGAAACTTCATCAGTTTCCTTAATTGAATCTGTTTTGATGAGGTGAGAAAGTGGAGTTATTCTGATAATGAGCATTCTGAATGGATACTATAGGAGGTTCAACTATTATGCTGGAAAAAAGAAGAATCATTAGTCATTTCTTTGAGTTGAGTGATATGCCCTTAAAAACTTACCATCAGGTTGGTAATTACTTCACTTTGGAGAACTGCTTTAAGTAAACCTGCCTTTGCATATGAACATAACTGATCAGAAGAAGGAAGAGCAGTGAAGTAAAAATAAATGTCTAGATGGCTTTTCTTTCAGACCCATTAGGAATTATCTATTGATTATTTTTATATTGGGGGAAATAATTTCCATGATTTTTGTGCATTGTAAGAATTATGTAACAAAGAATTACTTAATAACTACATAAATTATAATCCCTGCTCGTAATATACAGACCTTTTAAACTTCCAGACTGCATGTCTGGCTCTTGTATCGTTTAATATATATACTGGCTCAGTCCTATGATTACCATTGTGACAAGTCGCTGTTGTACTCTGAACTTTAATTTACCTGTTTGCAGTTGAGAGCAGAAAAGCACTGGCTATTGCTGAGCAGGAAACTATAGTAGTTTGGACACTGGGTTTCAGTGTTGCTGCCAGCCAATCCGCTTGCACGGCTGTTGCTATGCTTGCTGTAAGTCTGCCTCATTGGAAAAACAGTGCGTTGCAGAGTGATAGGCTGGAGCTAATATGCACCACAGCAGAACATGTTGTTTTGACCATTGCAGACATCTGGTGCACTCAGATACTGACAGTACAGCCCAGCATTAGCCAGAGGCAACTTCCTTTACTCAAGGAGTCAAACATTCTTTGTTCAAAAAGGAAAATTATGGCTGCATAGAAAAGGTGTGTACTGTGAAGAGTGTTTTTCTACGTTATATTCTCATTGCTTTTCTCTCAGATTTTTTCCCCTGTAACATGTTTAAGGGGATGGAACACAAGAGTGTACACAGAAATGTTGAGTTTTCTCTAAGTTTGTTTTTTATGTGATTGAGGTCAGTAGATTTATTACGTATGACTCACATTACCATCAATTATCCATGAATAGGCAAGGTTCAAGTTGTTTTTGTTATGTTTTATTTACATTTTGTAAATCAGCTTTCTTTGATTTCTGCCTGCTGTGGAATATTTTATCTACAAAAGAATGACCTCCCTCTGAGACCTAGCAATGCCATATCAAACCTTTGTCACTGTCTGCTTTAGGTGAGGCACAGTTTATACTCCATGCAAATAATAGACTAGAACCCTAGCAAAGGCACCTTCCAGACAGCCTTCTACATTCGCATGGCTTCCGTTCTAAGCTATGAATGTGATATATTCTCAGCCAACCTTCTCTTTGAAACAACTCCACATAAAGGTAACAAACTCATCCAGCACCTGCATTTTTCAAGATTTAACTTGCAAATTTGTGGTTTACACACCAGTGTAAAATCTATTAATCCTTTTTTGGTGTCTCTCACAGCAGTATGTTTTTATTTCAAGCACTATTTTTCTTAAGTCTGCAAGTACTACAAAAAGGCAACTCAAGTTTTACACACGTTCAAATTTTATAACTGGATTTCTGAACAATAGAAAGATTTTAAAAAAAGACTTTGTCTCACTGAAGCAAGGTACAATTGATCTTTTATGTTGGGGAAATAACTGACATTTAACAGCAGCACTGAGGTCAGTTCTTGTGACTGTCTCCCCCTGCCCCTCACTGTGTCTTGTTTGTGGAAACAGAATGGTCTCGCTCACTGGTGTAGCAAACATTCTGGTGCACTCTCTTTGGTAAGTGTAGTGCACAGGTTTTTCTCTGTATTGGTTTTCTCTCTTTCCACTGTGCCACCATCTTCCATTTCCAACCCAAATGTCAACAATAAACATACCTCTTTCTTGTTTGTCTCTGTCTATTCTGATAAAATTTGCTTTTGGCTCTTTTTTTTTCTGTTGCAGCCATCACCACTAGGTTATTTGACCTTTCGAGCCTGCTCCTCCATTCATTTTATGTGTTAGATCTAATATTTCTCATTTCGATTGCACTTCTATCTCTACCAATGCACTCTAATTTTTTTGTAGTGCATGGGTAATTTGTTCAAGAGCATGGCCCAAGAAATTATTGTGTGACCACACATACACGTCGTAAAGGGCTGACCTGTGTGAAGAGCAGCGCAGCTTGAAGGGAAAATTGAACCCTGCCCCGCACCCCACCCCCGGTTCATATGTGGATACTTATTAGAATGTTACATGTTTAGGTCCTTAAATGGGTGAATAGGTGGCACGATGATTAGCACTGCTGGGGACCTGGGTTCAATATCTGGCTTTTGTCACTGTCTATGTGGAGTCTGCATGTCCTCCCCATGTCTGCTTGGGTTTCCTCTGGGTGCTCCGGTTTCCTCTCACAGTCCAAAAGACATGTTGGTTAGGTACATTGGCTATGCAGAATTTTCCCTCAGTGTACCTGATCACGCCAGAGTGTGACAACTAGAGGATTTTCATGGTAACTTCATTGCAGTGTTAATGTAAACCTGCTTGTGACATAAATTAAATCAATAACATTTCTGGCTCCTGGCCAGTGTGCTGCTTCTGCAGCACCGTCCTGTCTCCTAAAGATTAAAGTTTTTGTTTAAAGTTTATTTATTAGCGTCACAAATAGGCTTACATTAATACTGAAGTTACTGTGAAAATTCCCTAGTTGACACACTCCAGCGCCTGTTCTGGTACATGGAGGGAGAATTTAGCAGAGTCAATGCACTTAACCAACACATCTTTCAGACTGAGAGGAAACTGAAGCACCTGGAGGAAACCCACCCAGATACAAGTAGAATGCGCAAACTCCTCACAGACAGTGACCCATGCCAGGAATTGAACCCAGGTCCCGGGCACTGTGAGACACCAGTGCTAACCACTGCACCACTGTATTGGTCCCTGGACTATTTCCCTGAGACTAAGTGGAGAGAGAGGTAGTGGGTGGAGAGACTACATGTCTGTAAGTAGTGAGTAGCCAGTTAAGGATGTTTAAAGCCTGTTGGTACCTATTTTCAGAGGCTGACTGAAAAATTCCAATATAAGCTGCCTCCAGATAGCCTTCCAGCAGCTGACCAAGGTGGTGGGTTGAAAACAAAACTCCAGCCAGCTTCTGAGCCTTCACAACCTGTCTGCCTTTAGCTGCAAGTCTGAGGCAGGGCATCTCAAAATAAAGGTGTTTCTCATAGCTACCTGAAATAGTAGTCTCTGCTTCTTCATTGCTGGATGACTTCTTATTTGCCAGCCTTCCATTATTAATTAGCCAATTTGGGGAAAGTCACAGCTGAATATAAGTTTCCCTCATTGTGTGAGCTTCTGACCCCTATTTGATCATGACATCAGGTCATTGAGGCCCTTAGAGAAAATCCTGTCCCTGATCTGCCACTGTCAGAGCTCCCTTCTCTTTGTTCCCTCTCCTGTTACTTGTTCGTGTCCTCAACTTAATTTTCATCCTCCCTTTCCTCTGTGCCACATGCTATGGTAGAAAGCTCCACCTTTACTGTGCCCACATCCTTTTGCTTTCTTTCACTTTTCAACCCAATTGTCATATTGAAAATTGTCCTGCATGACTGGAAGGCACTGCGTTGGTGGAATGCTTCTGAAATGGATTGTTTTTGGCTTAGGCCAAAGAAAAACACACTATTTACACCTTGTCTTGGATCATGGGAAAAGCTAATTAATGGACTGCCTCTAAAGCTATTACGTTGTGCATATTTTATATGTAAATGACTTGATGTCTTGACAGAAATAAAGTTCTCCGTTTTGTGAATCATTCTAAACTGGGAGGCATTGCAACCAACCAAGAACAGACCATCGAATACAGAAGAATCTGGATAGATTAGGAGTTGAGCTGAGATGTTGCGTCCGCTACCATTAAATGTGGATTAATTCATCATGAAGAGATTGGAAAAAGAAGAATGAGATAGATGGAAGCCAACTGTACAGAATGTAGCAGTGGTAAAGAGAACAAATCAAACAGTGACCTCCCATCAGAGGAATAGAGTACAGATTGGCCTCTTTTAGGTAGAGTACAGAATTAAATTTGTAGAAGAATGCTGCTCTGCCGCCCGAATTCTAGTTCTAGTTACAGTATTGTATTGTGACAAAGACATCTAATCTTACCAAAAAGATTCTAAGTGCCAAACGAGTGTGAAAATGAGAGAGAGAATCATGCTGATTTTTTTTGGCTAGCTTTCAGACACAATCTTATTCCACTTAGCGAAAATAAAAAGGCAAATTGTGGTTCATGCCAGTAGAGGGAGCGGATGGCATTTATTCGCACCAGAAAGCTAGCCGTTCACAACTAGAGGATGTCATTTTGCATGCATAGAACTCTGTGTTTTGTCTAAAAGACTGGCACTACCAGGGTCGTACTGCCCAGTGCGACCCCCCCCCCCCTCCCAATCATTGCTGATAACCCATTGGGATTCAATGGTCTCCGATCCCACTGGTAGGCCATCATGACAGGTCTCAGTTGGTGGGGACCATACATGATCCTTGCTGGTGTCCCAGGCTCACAATTAATATTTAAATTAGCCATGCAAGGTTGATCACACTGGCAATCCAGGACCTGTATGATCATGAGAGCCAAGAAATCGGGCATGAACCTGGTTTTTTTGCCACCTGGTGGACCAGTGTGATGAGCCTGTAAGATTGCAAGCCCCCCCCACCACCCACCAACGAAAGTTCTAAAGGATTAATTGGAGACTGGTAATCAGTTGGATTCTTGAATCGGCAGAAAGGCAGCAAAAAATAAGAATGATTATAGTGAAGAGAAAGCTGAGAGATGATCCCATTGAAGTATTCCAGATCTTGAGTACGTTGAATTTTTATTTTGATGTGCATAGGACATTGTAGGAGGGGGTAAGGCAAGGCAAAAATTTGTAACACGATTTTGCAACACTGGCTCACGCTTTGATTACTACCATTTTGGCAGAACAGATGAAGGACAATTATTTGTATATGATGTTAGCAAAGGAAGCAGGCCAGTTGAAAGAATATGACCCAGTAGAATTTCTTTTTTCAACTTCTGGTGCCACAGCACAGTATGAATAGATTCTCCCATCCTGTTGCACCAAGTTCTTAGCTCACCGGCCTGGGAGATTCTCACATCGGCCGATTCACAGGATTCATGCATGCATTCCCTCCCCGATAGCCTCTCCCAACCCAAGCTTTTTGATGCTAACGGAACCATGCTGAAAATCAGATTAACAGATATTTGCATGCGTTTACATAATTACCATCTGATTAGTGGGTCCATGACAACATCAGCATTGCTCACCTCTCTGGTATGATGCCACTGTGGTAGAGCTCACAACTGCTATATAAAAATCAGGAGTTGGTATGGCAGCGTTGAACAGGAGTAAGGAGATAAGTTGTTTTTTGTGGATCTGCAGCCCCCAGTGTGCTGGGGAGATTAGAAACAGAGTCTGGAGATTTGTCGCTCGTTGTGGGGAGCTTCCTGGAGATCTTCAGGTGCTGTACCCTGGTCCTGCTGGTTAGGTTGCTCTCTGCAGCCACTGTGCTATTCTTTTGTCCTGACTGTGGGGTGTGGTGAGGGACAGGACTGAGTGCTGGGGTTTTGAAGTGGGGGGGGAGGTGTGTTGCTTGAGGGCTAATTGGATCAAGCAACTGGTGCTCCAAGAAGGGATGCTCTTGTGAAACTAGACAATCATACTGCATGAACCCATACTACAGTGAATGGGAACCCAACTTTTGATAAAAAGGAGTCTGTCCCTGACATGCAACACATGCCTAGAAGGGAATGCTATACTTGCACTTATGGCAACGGCTCAAGGATGTGCAATGGTCATACCTGCACATCGACCTGCATGCTGTCCCGGCTTGCTGTGTTCGTAATGCCAATGGCAAGCAACTTAATCAGGTGACGCATGGCACCACAGATTTTGTCGTGTTGCCAACATCCACAAGTGGGAATATTGGTCCCAGTGAGGGATTTGGAGGGGGTAGTGGGAGAGGTGCTGGGGTAGATACAAGCAATGACATGTATCTATTAATCTCTCTCTAACTCCCAGCATGCATATGGATCTCAGTCTTATTGATTTAGAGCTGGCCGTCAAGGTGGCAGAAGGGAGGCCATTGCAGGAGCAATCAGTGGCAATCCCTGAGGGAGGAGGGGAGAGATCTGCCCATGAAGGTCAGGAGCTGGACAACTAGTCCCCCAAAAGGGTGGCTAGAAAAATGCAGGGGCAAAGGTGGTACTGGACAAGGCATTCATTCGAGGAGCTATCGGAAATTCTGTGCTGTTGCCGTCTGCATGTATCCAAGGACACTGTCCGGCGCTTGTGTAAGGAGAGGGGTTAAGATGTTAAGATGACAATGGCCTTAATTTTTATGCAACAGGATCATTTCATGCACCCAGTGCTGACCTCTGGGATCTCTCAAGCCTCAGTACACAGATGTGTTCACCACGTCATGGATGTCTTTATGTCCAGGCAGGCCAGTACATCAATTTTGATGTGGGCAGGCTAATCAGGAGGCCTGGATTGCAGGCTTTGTGGTCATTGCAGGGATGCCCATGTCCGGGGGTAGAGGATGGGACACACATTGCCCTGTAGTCCCCGCGAGGTGAGGGGCAGCCATTTATCAACTGCAAGGCTTTTCACTCCCTGAACATCCAGATTATCCGTGACCACCGGATAATCATCATGCAGGTCTGTGTATGCCATCTAGGGAGTGTCCACAACAGCAATGTGCTGAGACAGTCAGACATCCTTGGGCTCATTGAAGACCAGCCCAGGCTGCCGGGATGGTGAATGGGGACAAGGACTACCTGCTGAGGTAAGGCTGATGATGCTAGTGCCAAGGTCCAAGACTGAGGCGGAGACCCACTACAGTGAGGCCTGCACTGTCACCCGGTCAGTAGTAAAGTAGTGCATAGGTCTGTTCAAGATGGGTTTTGCTGTTTGGACCGCTTTGGTGATGCCCTGCAATATGACACTGGACGTTCTTCATGCATCAGAATTATGTGCTATGTCTTGCACAACATCTCTCAGCCATGGGGAGACCAGTTGGAGGAGGAGGAGGAGGAATGGCAACATGCCAAAGTGGATGTCCTGCGAGGGAGGTCTTTCTAATAGCCCGCTTCACATAGCAGCCCCCACACTACACAGCACCAGCTTTGAACACATTTCCACTACAGCTGCCAACCCCACAACCCCAAATTGGCGCTCAATCCACATAACCCATCCTCTTCCCCATCCTTTCTCATCCTAGCCCCTCCCCTTCATTACCTTCCCAACCCCCTCTCATTAACTTCCCCAGCCTTTCTCATTGCCACAATCCAACCCAACATTACAGCCCATTAATGGTTCTAGGTTGGTGGTGAGTTTTTGGTGAAGGCTGGAGGATGACGATGACTCAGTGTAAAGCACACGTCCTGCCCCTGGTACCATTCAAGTCTGACCCCTACCTGTTCACCAAATGCACACTGCCACCTGGATCCATGTAACATTAAGAGTTGGGAACACAAGTGTGTGGGACGGAGGATCAGGGATGCCACCAGGGGGAGGGGGCAAAGCAGGATCTGATGAACGGTAGAGAAAGTAGAGCAGGCAGTCTATAACATTTGGCCGAATATCAAGCATGGGATTGGGGAACGCTGAGCTCTATAGTGGAAGAGTTCAAGACAGATTAGTTACAACTGTAAGGTGAAAGTAACACTTTATTGTTCTCTTAACATTTAACAAAACTTAATCCTGACTGCTGGTGACTTCCTCAGTTAATTTGATTTAATTTACTTGGTTAGTCAAAAAGAATGACTACTGGTTACATTTACCCTTGCCCTCTTAATGAATCTACAACCTTCTAATCTTGTGTGGCCTACTGCCTCATTTAGGTGCTACCCAGGATGCACATTGGATGTGGAGATATCCAGCTGTGATCCATGCCTCGATGCCTGTGATGCCCTTGGCGGCCTTCTCCTGGGTAGCCGAAACCTGAGGATGCCGACTGACCTGCGAATTACACTGTTTCTGTGCACCCTGTTCATCCAGTTGGCACTGGGATGCCCCGATGTAAGGAAGGGGGAATTGGAATTGTGGGGTTGGTAGGCTAGCAATATCGGGGGGACAGGGGTGGGGGGCATGAGAGGCCAGTGACATCCATGGAGGATGGACAGAAGGGGTGAGAGGCCAGCAAGTTTTCATGTGAATTTGACACTTAGATTATTTGGGAAGAATTCTGACCTATAAACCAGCAAGAACACAGTATGGCCAAATAGCACCTTGAAACCCACCAAATTTGGAGAGGGCAATATCCTTACAGCATCTCCTTGCTAAGCTATGGGGTGTCCCAGAGAAAACAACATACTTCATATTTCTTAGCCAGAACTCAGGCGCAGTAGCTGGCTGATGCTGTATTTCTTCTTCCGCCACTCAGTGTTTCAGTTGCATAAACAGTGAATATATACTCAATTCAAGTAGTGGGAAGCTATGGAATTCCAGCAGGGTCAAGGGTGCCATTGACCAGCATATGGAAAGTCCCATTCCACCCTATTTAGTTGGTGGAGCAGAATTATAAATTAGCATAGCATGACCATAAATTATACAACATGGGGCTAAAGTGCCAAATGTAGAAGAGAGAGAATGAAATGAGTATGTTGGTGTAACATTTTTATGTATAGTGGTATTTTTTTCATGGGATGTGGGCATTGCAGGCAAGGCCAGCATTTGTTGCCCATTGTTAATTACTGTTGAAACGAGTAACTTGCAAGGCTATTTCGGAGTGCAGTTAAAAGTCAGCCACATGTAGGCCAGACCAGGTAAGGATGGCAGATTTCCTTCCCAGAAGGACATTAGTGAATTATATGTTTTTATGACAATCAACAATAGTTTAATGGTTATCATTACTGAGACTAGTTTTTAATTGCAAATTTATAACTGAATTTGAGTTTCACGTGGTGCTGTAATGGGATTTGAATCCTTGTCCCTCTGGGCATTAGCCTGGGCCTCTGGATTACTAGCCATTTTCACTACACCACTGCCTCTCCTGTCTGTGGAATGGACTTCAAAGGTAGACAGTAGCAACGATTGATTCAACAAACTTAAAAAGATTTGAGTAAGTGCTATGAAAAATCAGTATAGCAGGAATTGTGGACACTGGGCAGATCAGGGAATGGTTCCCCCCGCCCCCCTATTTTTTTCATCTCTTCACCTGAACGGCCTTCTCTCTCTTCATCCTACCGTTCTCTTTTCTAGCAAGAGTTTAACTGCCCCAACATCTACAGCAAAGCTGAAGGCAATCCAGTGAAACTGGATGTGATTTTTTCGTTCTAACTTACTCCACAGCATTGTGTTCCCTTTAGTTAATTTCCAGTAGTCAAAGAACAAAACAGCATGGGAAACAGGCCCTTCGGCCCAATAAGCCTGTGCCGCCACCCCGATGTTCCCACCTCTACCCGTACCCTGTCTACGTTTATAGATCTATGAATTAAAAACTGTCCTATTATAGTTCCTAATTTTATAATGTTTAAATCTGCTGAAGCTTCTAAAGATCTTCCATTAGAGTGCAATGTCACTAATGATGGTACTTTAAAAATTTGCATTTATGTAGCACCTCTCATGTCATCCTAAAGTGACCACTAAATGCTCTTTTGTTAAGTGTACTCACCAATTTAGGAAATGCTGCAGTCAGGCTGCACACAGCAAACTCTCACGAACTCTTTTGTGATGTTGATTGAGAGATAAATATTGACTGCAACACTAGAAATAACTCTCTCTACTTTTTGAAATACTGTACTGTCATGGGACCTTTTATGTTCACTTGAAAGGACAGACAAGGCTTTGGTTTGTCTCGCTTGGAAAATGGCATTTCTAATATAGCTGTTTCTAAATACTGCACTGAAATGTCATCCTGGATTTTTGTGCTCACGTCCTAGGGTGGAACTTGAAAACACAACCTGGTAACTGTCAGGGGAGAGTGCTACAGAGCCATGGGCTGGCGCTGATATATTTATTTAGTTCCAGTATTGGAATGTTGTCACGCAGGCCCTAAAAATTGGGGTATCATTAATAGTCCACCATTTCTGCTTTTGCTATTTTACATCTCATTTATTTGCCAGTGTCCACACTGAATTCCTCCCCCCCCCCACACACACACACACACATACACACAATGACCACCCTATCCCATGCTTCACAAATGTATACGTACAATAGAATGAATTAATATGATAGTCATAGTATTCATATTAAGCAATATAGTTTTTAACAATGTAAAGAGAAAAATGGGTCACAGAATTCTTTCAGAAGATGCAGAAAGTTTCAAGTGTAGTTGCTATGCCTCTCTAATGCCACCAGGTGTCTATTGAATTTTAGAGATTTAAAAAGCTATGGAACAGGAATACCAAAGTTTTTGTATTTATGGACTTCTACCCATAAAGTCTGCTTACTAAGTTTAAGCACACGTTGGCATCAATTTCTATATCTCAATTTAAGCTGTTAATAGAATATCTCAAAACTGGCAATCCCGGGACCGAACCGCACAACATCAAACACACCATTGTCCACAGCAAATTACCCAACCTTCAGGAGAACAGTGATCATGACACCACATAACCCTGCCACAGCAACTTCTGCAAGACATGCCAGATTATCGAAACAGATGCCATCTTCTCACATGAGAACACCATCCATCAGGTACACGGTACATAGTCTTGAAACTCGGCCAACGTTGTCTACCTGATACGCTGCAGAAAGGGATGTCCTCGAGGCGTGGTACATTGGGGAGACCATGCAGATGCTATGACAACAGATGAATGAATACCGCTTGACAATCACCAGGCAACCTGTTCTCTTCCTGTTGGCAAACACTTTACCGGTCACAGGCGTTCGCTGTCTGATTTTTGGGTAAGCAGTCTCCAAGACAGCCTTTACGACACACGACAGCGCAAAGTCGCTGAGCGGAGACTGATAGCCAAGTTCCACACATGAGGACGGCCTCAACCGGGATCTTGGATTCATGTCACACTATTTGTAACCCCGGTGACTTGCCTGGGCTTGCAACATCTCACTGTCCTGTCTGAAGACAAACACATCTCTTAAATCTATACTTAATGCTATCGCCACTCACATTGTCTGCACCTTTAAGACCTGATTAGCTTAAAGATACACATTCTAATCAGTATTCTATAAACTGAGTGTGTGCCTTTATATGCCCTGTTTATGATTAGAACTTGCCACTGACTGCCAGAAGGGCAGAGCCCCGCAAGCTAGTGGCGTTTGCTACCAAATAAACCTGTTGGACTTTAACCTGGTGTTGTGAGATTTCTTACTGTATTTATCTTAGTCCAACGTTGGCATCTCCACATCAGGATTTCAGATCTTGCCAGTTCCTGGAAATATAATGAATAGGGAATATGTGATGTTAAGAGAATGTTACTTTAGAGTACATGTGGAAATCTTTTCTATCAACCTGAGCTCCTAGCCTTTCTAGAATACTTTTCAGCAAGTTGCTTCATCTGTCTTTTCTATTGATGCTAACAAAACTAGGTCTGATTGTGAATTTCTTCTGGCTTTTTTGATGTGATTGCTTTAACTTTATTGCCCTGCACAGTTATAACTATCACTACCTGCATCAAGACGGGTATTTTTTTTTAACATTCTCAATGTACGACTATCAAGACTTGTATTTTTTAAACAGGCACAGAACTATCTATTCTATTAGCCCTTGAAGTTGGCTAGGCCAGTCAGGCCAAGTTGGGTCAGGTGGGGTCAAGACTCGACTAGTTGGAGTGCAGGAAATGTCAGGCACATGAAGCAGCCAACTATTTACCATCAACACTTTGCCGGTGCAGCAAATCGCCAAACAAGCCAGTAAATTTCTCACTCATTTATTAAGAATCATAATCCTGGAGGGCCACTGCCAGTTGTTAGATAGTGGGATTTGAAGTACTATTAAATCCTACATCAGAATGCTAAAATCTATCATCTGCCAACGAGACAACATTACAAAGAAACAGTCATTCCCAAATCTTCAAGGCCACAAAACTCAAACAGCACAAACTACTTTATTTATTAATCACGAGTAAGGCTTATATTAACATTGCAATGAAGTTACTGTGAAATTCCCCTAGTCACCACATTCTGGCATCTGTTTGGGTCAATGCAGCTAACCAGCACGTATTTCAGTCTGTGGGAGGAAATCAAGAGCTGGACTGCCAGGGCTTGAGAGTGCATATGGTGTGGTGTGGCTTGGGCCTCCTTCTATCATTTCGACTAAGCTTGTTTTATGAGAGTAAAAAGGTAATGGGGATTTCTAAATGTGACACAATGTTTTATCAAATTCTTGCTTCCAATTATTGGTTTGACTTTTTGAATTCCAAAAGGTACAATCATGTTGTAGTGTTAGTAGTGTTTACCCATGGTGAACTGCTATTGTTATTTAGAAGCTAATATGAGGAGGGTCCCTGGATTGTATCAACATTTGCATGGAGCCTCCTGGGGTTATATTTGTACTTTTGGACTGTTCTTCCAAACAAAAGTTTGAATAGTCTTGCTGTATGTGATTTGGTTACGACGCTAGCCCTTCTTGCATGCGAGGCTGAAAGAGTATCTCATACTGATTTCGCTCAAGGGAATCAATCTTTTTGTTGTGGGGGAGAAACTAGAACTTTTTGTAAAAAGGCTTTTGCAGTGAGCTTAGGCAGCAACTTTTGATTATAATGTGACCTTTTTGCTATGCTGATGTCATTGTACCACAAGGACATTTGAAAGACTGAAGCTTTGTGTTTAAGTTCATGTTTCTAAATGTGAACCATAGTAGCTATCTCAAATCTTTTGTTCCCAATGACTGGCTCAACTTAAAACAGTGCACGTGAGCTCAATAAATGACCATATATGCTAAATAATTTTACTGAGACATTTCAATATAAAACAAATAGGACAAGGAACTGTTCCTGTCCATTACTCAAAAGCTGTCTCTGAATTTTTTTTTCACCCACAAGCCTGTCTTTCCTCGCTCTAGTTTCTAATCTTAAACCACTGCAATTTCAAACCCCCCAATTCATTGATTATCAACCCTAGCCACCTTTCAATCATAAGACAGTCAACCTTTGATAACTTTCCAGTTTCAGTCTCATGTGATATCTTTCAATTTTAAATTCTGTTTGGCAGCTTACTAGATTTCTCCCCATTTGTTATTTTTAGGATTTCCATGTCACAGTCTCCAAAGTTTCATTTCTTTGACTCTCCTAATAAGCTCTATCCCCGTCCTGATGTAAATGGTTCAAAGATTTGATTTTTCTTTCTACTTAATCAGAATATTCCCTCCTCCTATACTCGGCTTCCTTCGCTGTTACTAGCGGCTACAATCTCTGATGTTGCCTTTGCTATCCCCATTGGGGCATTGTGCATCTGCCCCAAGGTTACTTCTGTTTCCTCCTTTTCACTATATGCAAACTGTGGCATCATCTGAACAGGAGATCAAGTTTCCTATGTATACACATAGCTTTAATCTGCTCTTTTGATTCCAAAGTTGTTCCTTGAATTTGGCATCAAATCTTCAATGCGTCAGAAATTTTACTGGCACAATTGAAGCCACTTTGTTTGGTTTTGTTGACTCATATGTGTTTGTACCCTAAACTCCATTCATCTCCCTGACCTCACTTCAGACTGAAAATGGTGATGCAGAAACTGGTGTGCTGCAAAATTCCTTTCCTATATCAGCTCTATTTCCTACATCAGCTCTAGTTAATATTGTAACATTAATTTAGGGAAACATAAAGTCATCAAAGTTTACAGCATGGAAATAGATCCTTCAGCCCAACTTGTCCATGTCGCCCTTTTTTTTTAACAACTAAGCTAGTCCTAGTTGCCTGCAGTTGGCCCATATCTCTCCATACCCATCTTACCCATGTGACTATCTAAATGCTTTTTTAAAAGACAAAATTGTGCCGCCCCTACTACTACCTCTGGCAGCTCGTTCCAGAACTCACCATGCTCTGTGAAAAAATTGTCCCTCTGGACCCTTTTGTATCTCTCCCCTCTCACCTTAAACCTATGCCTTCTAGTTTTAGACGCTCCTATCTTTTGATAACACTTTTGCACTCAGCAAAATCCACAAACTAGTAAAGAGATAAATAACCAAATAATTTGTATTAATGATGTTGGTTGAGGGGAAAACATGTAAATAGTTTTTTCCCCTGCTCAACCTTGAATAATACCATAGGATTCTTTACATCTACTGAGGTAGATGTACAGCCTCCCAATCCATGCATATGCGCGCAGACACAAACACACAATTGCTCAAAAGATATACTTGGTTTGTCTGGGACAATATACATTTTTGTATTGTCTATTTACTGCATGTTTTTTGATTTTAAAAAATATCAGTTATCTAAATAGCCTTGCATATGATATAACTGTCTTCAATGGTAATGTAAGCATGCAGATTGCATGTATTGTATTGACCACAAACAGTTGATTTCCACAACTTTTTTCTCTGTGGAATCCATTGTAACTAGGCATAACACACTGATATCACCGTATATACAATTTCATCAGGGTATATGATAAAAGTGAAATAATCACATAGTGGCAATAAACAGTGGTAATTGAAGCAAACTTCCAAAAAAAAAACATTTTTATGGAATAACTTTGTAAATCATTCAATCTTTCGTTTTGTGGTTCACGGCTTATGTATAATCAAAAGCTGTTGCAAGATGTACCCATCATTTATCTTAGCCTAATAAAGGGACTACTGATACAAACTCTGACTGATATATAATTGCATAAGTATTCAATAAATTTTGTATGATGTGGACATACGACAGCACTCCATATAGCAAATTCAAGAGAGTTGTCCTGCTAGATCAAAAGTGGAAGTCACTACAAACAGAGCAGTTTGAAAATAAATTTCGTTTGAATCAATAAATGACTAGAGTAGAACCTATGGAGGAGCAGAAGGATGTCAAAGTAGACAAATCACTAAGAGCTAGTGAACAGTATATAAAAAAAAACAAATGTAACATTGGCCTTCTTCTCAGATGGGTTGGAATACAAAGGGGAAACAGCTATGCTTGAACAGAGCTTGAATGAAATCCCATCTGCAGTGCAGTATTCAGTTCTGGCACCAAATCCCGGGAAGCATGTTGACATTAAGAGGAGGGGAGTTGATAATATTAAATGTTAGTATATGATGGAGGAATGCAGCACCTTCTCTTTTACTTTCAGCAAGTTTACTGTCCTTTGAACTTATTAATGGCATAAAATTGCCAAGCAACAGTTCCAGCTGTGTACATTTATACAATCTTGGAGTTTGAGCCATTAACCATTACCTGTATTTCATAAGGGCTTAATGTAATTATCACAACAACATACACTTGCTGACATATTGACAGATGGATGCAGTCTGAGAAGATTTTGAAGAAAGGTTAAATTACAAGATCACATTGGATAAAATGTATATTGTATTCTGACAAGTTCAGAAGATTGAGTGGTGATCTAGTTGATGTACTGTATTAAAAATGCTAAAGATATTTGAAAGTGAAGATCTTCGGAAGCTATTTTCTTTTTTGGGAGAATCCAGGACAGAGGAATGTAATCTTGGTACTGGACCATTCAGAAGTGAATTCAGGAAGCACTCTCTTAACCCAAAGGGCAGCAGAAACAGCTATTCTCATCTTGAAAGGCTCCAAAAGCCAAATCAATTCACATTTTTAAAACTGACATTGACCAATTTTTGTTCGTATGGGGATTAAGGTTTGTGGACCAGGAATGGAGGGGTGGGAGGCGTAAATGGATTTGAGTTAGATATTAAATAACGGGGATAAGCTCAGAAGGCTAAGTGGTTTACACCTGTTTGATAATTCAACCAAATTGGTAACATTGCTGTATTTTTATTGTCAAAATAACAAAAGCTGCTTTTTCACATTTGGGTGGGCAGAAAGAATATATCAAGTTGTCTATATATCCAGACATGCATCTTATTACACTAGAGGATTTTTACATGCCTAACTGCTACATACACACTGGTTCATTTTTGCATGATCTATTATGATAACAAAGCTGTGGTGTTTGATCAGAAGCAATTATATTAGTTCCTCCTGTTGGATTAAAATTGTTTTATCAATCATTAGATTTTCAAATTCTTTTTTAGTCACTCTTTTGGTGAATTCCATGAATGTTAATCTTTGTTAGCTTAAAATTATTTTCTTTGACTTTCATGAAGACTTGTATATCATTTAAGTATTCTAATTGAACTGTAATATAGCATATTTACGAACTGCTTGCAATGAATTTGTACAATTAAATCTGGACAACTTTCATTTCTGTAACACTCTTGTACAGAGTCATGAATGTGCTTAACAGATAGAGGATAACTGAACATGAAGCAGGAGGAATAGGGGCTTGGATGAAGGTAAAAATATGGTCAGTATTGACTGGGTGGGGGGCTGGCAGCTACCAATCAATGGTGGAGCACTGAACAAGTAGCACAGTGTGTCAGCTTCATAGATGATACACATTGCTGTATGTGGTTGAAGGCAATCATAGAGGTTGGAAGGAGTGAAACTTGAAGTGATTTTTGAACCCACTGATTCTTACGGAATTAAAGTTATTAAAATTAAGTGCTAATGTTTAAAATTATTTTAGAACTGGGTAGAAGTATAGTTTATTTGAAATTACATTTGTGTATATGTAAAATTTGCATTCAACACAACTTTAGAACAGACACTTAAATAATGAAATTTTAGTTCTAACATATTCCTAAACTGCTAAGTATTGAGAAAAATTTTAGAGGCACTAATTAAAATCAAATGTTAGTTACATATGGCTTAAGAAAATAAGTTATTACCGATCTGTATAGCACTTCCATATTTTACTCTGCGACATGTATAACGTAGAGGGGCAAGAAAATGTAGGAGTCAAAATAAGTACCCGGATTTTGTGATCAGCAATGAGTGAATGGCATTCACTATTGAACTCAAATATTGAGTTTTTTTTCCTTATAACGAAGCAATCTCATTCAAACATCACCTATAGGGAACCTCTGTTGTTTATGAACTGTAAATTCATCAAGCAAGCTGAGCAATCACATTGAAGAATTCCCATACATAGTACACTAGGAAGGCCAATAACACTGACTATTATTCATATCTTAAAAATAACTTTATAAACATGGAAATTAGAAGCAGGAGGAGGCCATTCGGCACTTCGAGCTGATTACGTAAGAATGCAATAGAAGCTGAAATTTCAGTTTTTTGGAGTTTTGTTACTTAAAAAACCTATAGGTTTTTATTATTGTTGAATTAAGAGAATGATACTTCAGACTTCTGTAGCGCTGGAAAATTATATTTTAGAAGTCATTTAGTAGTAATTATGACTTGGTACCTCTATTCAACAAAGTGTGACATTTTTTCAATAGTTTTTAAATTGACTTCTTAAGTTGTACCTCATATTAGAACACTGATTTTTCTGACTGTGAAAGCTTCAACAGTGTATCTTGTGGTGGTGGTGAGGGGTGGGGGGGTTGGGGACAGGTTATGCCTGATGGTAACTTCCGTTTTTAATTGTGTCTATATGGACTATTGAGGTTGCTGTCAGTTTTACCATCATTACAAGCACAAAATCTAGGTCATTGTCTTAATGATAATGTCCAAATTGCAAAATATTAGGTCTAACTGCAATGAGATTGAGTTAAAATGCATGTTTTTCAATTCCATACTGTTTCATATAATTGTTTGAAAGTATAAACTCCATACTGTTAAAGGGAGGTGTAATTTCAGAGCAATAAATTTAGAAAATGGATCATTTAATTCTTAAAATCTTTAGAATCCACTCAGTTTCACTTAAAACTGATTGGGTGTCTAAACTTAGCTTTTAATCAGCACAGTCACAGTAATCACTGTTTATGATCGGCTAATGAAGTATTTAACCCCTATAAATCACCAGAAAGTAATTCAAGTGGCAAACCGTTTTTCAAAATTCTTGAATGTACCATTAAAATGTTAAATTTTTTGAAGAGGTCAAACTTAATTTAGAGGCAATCAGTCACATTTTTGGCTCAAGACTCTATGCTTTTCCCCGCCTCTCACCAAATATTGCACATGAAAAAGGGGCTTGAAGGAGGTAGCTCAACAGTTGAATGCTGAAAGACACGACAATTCATTTAAAGTAATACTGCATTCAGCTGCTTGGCACTGGAGAGCTGTAACCAATTGAGAAGCTGAAATCCTAAAGAAAATATTTTTCAGCTGTTTCAATAATTTTTAATGAGATCACAACAGTGGATGGTGGCTTTAACATACACTTTGATAAAGATAAACATACACTCTGTAAAGACTTGACTACCTATAAAGACTCGCATTCCAATCATTATTTTGCCATTGAGTCTTTGTCTATATATGCCCTCACCTGATGAAGGAGCAGCACTCCAAAAGCTCGTGATACCAAATAAATCTGTTGGATTTTAACCTGGTGTTGTGAGACTTCTTACTGTGCCCACTCCAGTCCAACACCAGCATCTCCATATCTTTGATAAAGATGTTTTCTGTGTTTTTTCTCCTGTAAAGAATTTTAGTTAAATCCAGTATTGCTATCATCTAACAGGACATTCTGATGCAAAATATGTATTAATTGAGCAGTCAATATGCAAACATAGATATTATAAAATGACATTAATGGGATTGGGAGTTACAGATAGTTCTATGGCCTGGTAAGTATAGATATGATCGGCACAAATTGTGGACCGAAGGGCCTGTTTGCGCTGTAGTGTTCCATGTTCTATGACACTGACATATTAAGCCTTTTCACAGATGAACCTTTGAACCATCTGAAATCTAATAACAAGCAACAAATCCTATAGAGCTAACCACCATTCATCCATGCATCACCATAGATATTTGGGCTTCAGCACCATTAGAAGCAAAAAGGTTGCTTTTATAGCTTATTCAATGTCTTCGGGACATCCTAAGGCCAATAAAGTAGTCAATGTTGCAATGTAAGAACACAAGAAGTAGCAGGAGTAAGCCATGTAGCCTGTCATGCCTGCTCTATCATGCAATACGATAATAGCTATCCTAGGGCTTGAATTCCACTTTCTTGCTCATTTCCCACATCCACTGATTTCCCCAAAAATCTGTCTATCGCAGCCTGAAATGTATTCAACAATGGGGTGTCCACAAGAGAATTCCAAAGATTCATAACCCCTTGAGTGCAATTATCTCTATTCATTTCAGTCCTATTTGATCGGTCCCTTGTCCTGAAATTGTGCCCCTGTACTTTAGATTCCCCAACTAATGGAAATAAGCTCTGAGAGCCCATCCTTTCAAGGCATTTCAAAACTGTGTAAATTTCAATAAGATCACCTCTCATTCTTCGTAATCTTCTAGTTTCCATAGAAAACAGATTCAGTTTGCTTATCTTTCATCTCCAAGATTAATTTTGTGAACTTTACCACTTCCGATGCAAGTATATCTTAAATATAAAAGCCAAAACTGTACACAGCACACTAGTTGTAAAACTCTAGCAGGATTTCTTTATTTCTGCAGTCCAACTGCAGGCAGCAAAGGCCAGTATGTAATTTGTATTACTAATTACTTGCTGTATCTGTATGTTAACCTGTTATATTTCTTATATGAGCACACCTAAGTCTTTTGAACATCAACACTTAGAATTTTCTCTTATTTTTAAAGATATGTTCTGCCATCTTATTGTGCAATCGCTTAAGAAAAGGAAAGATGGCAGCCAGATAAATTGGTTTTTTTGGTGGTGTGGGTTGAGAATGAATGTTGAATAGGGCACCAGGAAAATGTCATTGTTCTTCTTTGAATAATGCCTAGGGGACTTCAACATCACTAGAGAGAGAGCAGTCTAATTCTGTCTAACATCTCATCCAAGATATAGCACCTCTGACAGGGCAACACTGCTTCTGTATCACACTGAAGTCATAATGTGGAGATGCCAGCATTGGACTGGGGTAAATACAGTGAGAAATCTCACAACACCAAGTTAGAGTCCAATAGATTTATTTGGTAGCACAAGCCACAAGCTTTCGGAACACTGCCCCTTCATCATTTATTTGGCCTCTGATCTTCGAGTAAGCGTTAAACTGTTGGAGTTTAACCTAGTGTTGTGAGACTTCTCACAATCTACGCTGACACTCCAGTGTATGTTGATATTTCTAGATAGTGATCTTGCAGCTATGACACAACTCTGAGGGGAAATGCTCCCATTGAATAAAGGTCGGTCCAATAGTGATTTACAACTATATTCTTTAGTAGGGGGCCATGTGGCATTTCTAATAAAGGTGAAATGGAAATGTTGTGTACTTGTAGGATTTGGGAAGCAAAAAGATCAGTTAGGGTGGGAAAGCAGATGCTCTTTCTGGAGAGATTCCTGGGCAAAGTATTTTTTTACTGCTGGGTAGTAAATAGGATATGATCCACATAGACTTAACTGTTTACAGTACATACACTCCTACTCACATGCACAAAATATTTGAATTTTAATCATTGGAAAGGGGCTTTGCATAGATTGTTAAATACTAGTTTTACATGCTTGCTCCTGAACAAGAGAAGTGCAATCCCAGCTAGGCAATAAGAAGAAAGACTTGCAATACATACAACATCACTATATCCCAAAGATTTACAGCTAATAAATAACTTTCAAAGTATAGTCAGTGTTGAACTAAGAGCCAACTTACACATAGCAGGATCCCATGAACATCAATATGATCACAACTAAGTTAGTTTGAGTAATGTTGTTAAAGGATAAATATCATTCTCCCCAGCTCTTAATTGAAATACTGCCATGGAATATTTTGCATCCACCTGCGAGTACAGATAGGGCTTTGAATTAACATCTTATTCAAAAGATGGTGCACCTGACAATGTAGCTGTGTGTCAGCACTGCACTGGGATGTCAATCTAGATATTTCATGCAAAATCACCTTTATTGTTGGAGTTGAATCTACAACCTTCCACCATTGGTGAGAGTGCTTCTTGAGTGATGGCTCACAGAATTCCAAACACTAGTTCTAGTTTTAAAATGTTATGATTTGGCACAAAAAAAATGTAGAATACCAAATAGGCTTCAAATTTAAGAGTGTTGTTAAAAAGGTTTATATATTTGTAACAAATAATCTGAGCAATTTAACATATGCTATGTTTTCAATCACAGCAATAAGATGAGCTGTAGCTTTCTTCTCAAAAATGAAATAATTATATTGCATCACTAAGCATTTTAATTTACCAAACTTTTGTAAATGCACAACATTCTAATACAACATTGGCATTAGTATTAGTTCCATTTACAAACTTAAGAAATTATATCCTCACAGACAGTTAGCGTGAACCTGAATGGCCAATTTCAGAAGACACTATTATGTTTACAATTCTAGAATGCCTAAACAATGAGATGATGATGCTGTGTTAACTTCTTACATTGAAAACATTAAGGCGTTTAAATGATTTTACAGCTTGCATCTTGTGACAATTTGATAAACTGTATGAATAAAACTAACCATGAAACTGATGTGCTGTAGAATCCTGTTGACTCTCCATATCTCAAACATTTTATACCATAATAATTTAAGTTTACTGTTGCAAAGAGGCAGAGTTCAATTCAGATTTCCCCTCCCACCCATTTGTAAGCAGAATTCTTTTGATTTCCCCTTCATAAGTGGTGACAAGTTTTGTTGATGGAAGATGTTAGACAGTCTCTTTTAACTTTACAAGGAAATATTGTGTGTTCACATGTGACATGCATAAGCCACGACTCACATCCCTAAGTTGGGACAAATGATGTATATTCCTGGTCTGGGTTTTGAGATAGTTAATGTTCCATCTGTTAATAAAAGCACTAAAAGTTTGGAATTTGATTGGTGCAGTCACTGGAGGCATTAATGTGACATTGTCTGTATCTTTAAAATTTGAATAGTAGGTTAGCTATAAAGACTTGCATTCTAATCAGTATTCTGTAAACTGTGTGTGACTTTATCTGCCCTTCTCTGATCAGAATCTTCCACACACCTGACGAAGGAACACCATTTCCAAAAGCTTGTGGGATTACTATCAAATAAACTGGTTGGACTTGAACCTGGTGTTGTGAGACTTCTTACTGTGTTTACCCCAGTCCAATGCTGGCATCTCTACATCTTAGCCATAGAAGACAGAGAGTAGCAGTGGAGGGGTGTTTTTCCGGTTGGAGGTCTGAGACTAGTGGTGTTCTGCAGGGCTCTGTACTGGGATCTCTGCTGTTTGTGATGTATATAAATGATTTGGAAGAGATGTAGCTGATGTGATCAGTAAGTTGCAGACGACACACTGGAGTTGGGGATAGTGATGAACATTGTCAGAGAATAAAGCAAGATATAGGCTAGAAAATTGGGCAAAGAAGGGGCAGTTGGAATTTAATCCAGATAAATGCAAAGTGATGCATTTCGGTAGATCTACTGTAGGGGGAGGCTATACAATAAATGGCAGAACCATCAGGAGTATGGACACACAGAGAGATCTGGCTGTGCAAATCCACAGATCCTTAAAAGTGGCAGCACAAGTGGAGAGGGTAATGAAGAAGGCATATGGCATGCTTGCTTTTATTGGACAGGGTATAGCGTGTAAAAGTTGGCATATGATATTGCAGCTGTATATTGCATTGATTAGACCACATTTGGAATACTGCATCCAGTTCTGGTCACCACTCTACCAGAAGGATGTGGAGGCTTTGGAGAGATTACCAAGGTTTACCAGGATGTTGTCTGGTATGGAGGGTCTTAGCTATGAGAGGACATTGGGTAAACTGGTGGTGTTCTCCCTGGAAAGACAGAGGATGACAGGCAAGCTAATAGAAGTGTATAAAATTATGAAGGGCGTAGATAGGGTGAACAGTGGGAAGTTTTTTCCCAGGTCGAAGGTGACAAACACAAGGAGTCACACGTTCAAGATGAGGGGGTCAATGTGCAACACAGATGTCAGAGAGATGTATTTTACACAAAGGGTGATGATGGTCTGGAATGCACTGCCAAGCAAGGTGGTTGAGGCAGACATGCTGGGATCGTTTAAGACTTAGCCACATGAACAGATTGGAAGTAGAGGGTTACAAACAAATGGTCTAATTGGGTGCATGAGTGGCGCAGGCTTGGAGGGCCGAAGGGCCTCCTCCTGTGATGTTTTGTTCTTTGTTCTCTCCGGGTAGGAATAAGCATGCTCCCCATGAGTGGGCCTTGGCCTCGAAGGTGGCCAACCATTTAGGAAACCATTTAGGCCTCCCGGGGAAGCCAAGGGGAACGGGTGAGCCCCTTGGGCAGTGCTAGCCAGGCATCTTGGCAGTGCTTGCCAGGTACCTTGGCAGTGCCCATTGGTCAGGGGCAGGACGAATGGGGCTGATTAGGGCAGGACCAAAAGGGGCCCCCTGCCACTCGATAGTTTGTTGGGGGGGTAGTTGAAAAAACACTTGATTAGTGGAGAGAGGGAGGGAAAGAGAGCCAGTTGCCACTCTGCAGTGATCGGTGGAGAGGCAAGGCTTGGGGCTGCAATTGGTGGGGGAAGGGAGGAGGTCCATGATCAATCTGGGTGGGGGGCATCAGGGGGAGGGCGATTGTGGGAGGGCAGGGACTGCAGTAGCAGAGGCCTGACAACTCTTCTTGTCTGTCAGACCTCTGCTACTGCTAATGCACATGTGCAGCATCAGAGATCTGCACATGCGCACTACCTTCTTCTGCAGGCTTTTGAGCATGGTAAGCCCTGCCCACAGGCTTCTGCAGTGAGCAACAGACTTGCTAAAAATTTTGCAGCCAGAGTGTGTATGGGGGAGTCCAAAAAATTGATCTGAAACTCTCCCAGCTCCTTATCCATCTGATGCTTAGGAAAAAAATGGTAAAATTCTGGCCAATGAGTTTGCTGTGGTTTTCTGAAGGCTTGAAATTCTTCTCATGCAAATGTGTAGCCAGTCATGGCTTGAATGTCATGCCTTTGTCCATTTATAGTTTTTCTTTTAACCTAAGTAGCCAGCATGATATAGATATATATTTCTCCTATGTCTTCCTGAGTGACAAAGTAATAAATCTCACTTCAATTTAAAATAAATCAGTTGTAGCAAGATTGAAAATTCAGTGTTTTCTTCACTTTGGAATTTGTAGATGTAATTGTGGAAACTTACTATCATATAAAACAATTTTGTCTGTGGTCTGGTGACTTTTTAGTTAATAAACCAGCAGGATCTTGATGGATTGGACCTCAGTTTCCACTATTGACGCCAAGTTGAGAAAACACTTGATTTGTTTTAGAAACCGTGTATTTGGAGTTTTATCTGCCCGCTGTGATTTTCTTTTGTTGTTTGAGTTGGGAGAAAAGATAGCATTGTCAACTGGGCTAAACCTTCCTGGTCAAGGACATTGTGACAATTCTTGCTGATTAACAGGGCAGTATTTCATGGTAATTATTTATGAACATGCAAACATGCTCTTGAAGAGGGAGAAAGAAATGCTATCAAAATATAAATGCTCCTGGTGTAGCTAAATGCAGCATACACATGTCGTTTAAAATTAAAAGTTAATGTGCAAATGTTAGGCCTCAAATTTAGGGCATAGGAAACAACTGAAATTGTATTCTCAGAAATGCAAGAATACAGAATCCAATGAGATAATGGCCAGAATTCTCCAATATCGTACACCCCATCACCACCGCCAGCGAGAATGGAGAATTTGGTGCTCAGTCAAATCTCCTTTCACTGTAGTGGGACTGGAGAATCCCAGGCATGGGTGAGAACGGAGAATGGCCAATGTAAATGGTACTGCTGCAAATTCTCTACAGTTGTTTTAATTTCAGAAATATTAAACTAATTTTATTGATATATTCTAATGTATATATTGCAGCCTGATAGCACATGCACATGGTATAAAATGATGGCAAATTGGGGTGACCCCAATTGTCTTCACACATTTTCTTGTAGCCAGCAAGATGGGGTAAAACAAGAATATCTGCTTTCATGAACCCTGTCACAATGTATTATGCATTCAGTTCATAAAGGGGATCGTTCTGAAATTGAACAGACAATGGACGTTATTTCAGCTCGTAACACGGTAAGTCGTGTATGTACTCTTTTTATTTAAAACAATATAACCTTGCTGACCAACCCTTACACAAAGAAAGGCACCTTTCCCACCATTCAAATCAGCAGTCATTACTCCCTCAACCCTACCCACACAGACACGAGGAAGAACTGATCCAACCACACCCTCTCCTTCACAAAGGCCCCAGCCCTCTTCACTTTCCACCTCTATTCAGTGCCCCTCAAGCTTCAAGCCATGTCTGTATAGTGTTGGAAGGGAGGATGCACCTCTTTGCTAAGGGTGCTACCCTATACCCTTGGGATCCAGTACATTAGATCCACACCAGTCATTATCAGCACCAAAGTCTGCCGGTCCACTTTCCACTGGAGAGGTGGGTGAATACAGTAAGAAGTCTTACAACACCAGGTTAAAGCCCAACAAGTTTATTTGGTAGTAAATGTTTGCTACCAAATAAACCTGGCATTTGCTATCAAATAAACATGTTGGACTTTAACTTGGTGGTGTGAGATTTCCTATTGTGTTTATCCCAGTCCAACGCTGACATCTCCACATCATGAGGTGGGTGAATGCCAGAGAGCAAATGAGTAGGTCCTCAAACCCAATAATTGTATTACAATTTGCAGGTTTGCATGATAATTGCGTTGCCACTCACCATGGGGTTCGGGGGTGTGGGGAGTGTTGGTGATGATGACAGTGATCTGGGTGTATCTCAATAGCCCTCATGTCCTGTGGGAATTCCAATTTTTGACTGATGCCCCATTCAGAGGGGTATCAGAATTATCAGTGGCCTTCTGATGAGGTTGGAGAATTCCGCCCCACATCTGGAATATTGTGTTCATGTTCAGACTCCTTGTTTGAAAAAGGATATAATAACATTAAAGTAGTACAGAGGAAGTTCAGTTGACTGATTCCCAAAGGGTTTATGAAGAAAGGTTGAACAGGTTGGATCTAAACCCATTCAAGTTGAGAAGAATGGGAAGTTATCTTAAAATGCTGAGGATATTTCCTCTTTTGGGTGAGACCAGATCTAGGGGGACACAGTTTAAGAATAAGAGGTCTTCCTTTTAAGACTGATGAGAAACCTTTCCTCTTGAGGGTTGTCAGCATGTGGAATTATCTTCCCCAAAGAGCATTGGAGGCTGGGTCACTGAACTTATTCAAGGCAGAGTTAGACAGATTTTTGATGGACAAGGGAGTCAGGTTATGGGGGGCAGCCAGACAAGTGCACTTGTGACCACAACCAGCTAAACCAGAGCAGGCTCAAAGGGCTAAATGGCCAACTCCTGCTCCTCAGACAAAACTTCCTATATTTCCTTCACAATTTGACATTTGTCATTGTTTAAGGCAGTCACAATTTTCTTCCCTATGGGCTCATGAATTCTTTGAGGTAAAACCTTCTGGTAGCATTCTTTTGAAAATTATGTTCCCATGGAAAATGTTCAATGCAGGATTTTTTAATTAAATATGTAGAATGAGGGAGAAAAATTGAAATGAGAGAAATGTGTATTTGGTGATAACTTGTATTCATACTGTGCTTTCATATAGGAAAGAAAATCATCAAAGGTACTTTCTAACTGGGATTATGATCCAAGAAGGAGGGAGATTAGTGGACATGACCAGAAATGCAGTTGAAGAGGTCATTTCATTACTGTCAGTGAAAGACTTGGATGAGCTGACTAAAAGCATTTTTGCAGAGATCAATTTTAAAAGTAGAGAGAAAAGTAACCAGCTGGAGAAATTCAGGCCTTCAGGGAGACATTTGCAATGAATTGACCATCTGGCTAGACTCTGACATTGGTGCTGCAGCTGAGCAAGGGAAAGCTGCGCAGGATGTGAGAGTTGAAGGACCAAAGGACATGGACTTAAACAGGGCTGGATCCAATTACGGGATTACTTTGGGAAAGGCAATGGAGTGACTTTTAAACAAAGATCAGGATTTTGAATTATGTATTATGGAGGCTGGCATGGAGGTATTTTGGAAGTAGAAGTTTGGGTGGAATGAAACTATGGGTAAATGTTTTGGAGACAGCAGGAATTCATCAATTGAAAGTTGACAGTGTAGTTAAGATGGATGCTAGCAGTCATTGTGATGAATGGATTTAAGACTCAGCTTTGGACATACTGGAATTGGGACATCTTGCTGAAGTTGTTTTATGACTTTGGATTGAATACAAGTGTTGGAATATCATGTTGAAGTTATACAAGACATTAGTAAGGCCACACTTGGAATACTGTACATAGTCCTGGTCACCCTATTATAGAAAAGATATTACTAACCTAAAAAGAGTACAGAAAAGATGTATCAGGATACTTTCGGTACATGATGGTTTGATTTATAAGGAGAGGCTGGATAGACTGGGACTATTTTTTTCCCTAGAACCTAGGAGGCTTAAGGGTGGTCTTATACCGGTCTATAAAATAATGAAGGACATAGATAACGTAGATAATGAATAACTTTGAGGCAGCACAGTGACACATGGTTAGCACTGCTGCCTCAGTGCCAGGGACCCAAGTTCAATTCTGGATCACTGCCTGTGCGGAGGTTGCACGTTCTCCCCTCATCTGTATAGCTTTCCTCCAGGTGCTTCAGTTTCCTCCCACACTCCAAAGATGTGTGGGTTAGATTGATTAGCCAAGCAAGGGTCAAAGATTGATGCCCCTTGGTATCAGTGGGATTAGTAGGGTAAATACATGGGATTATGTGGTTATGGCCTAAGTGGCATTGTTGTTGGTACAGGCTCAATGAGCTGAGTGGCTTCCTTCTGCACTATGAGGACTATATGAAATTCTATCTTTTCCTGAAGATAGGGAAGTCCAAAACTAGAGAGCATCAGTTTACAATAAGAAGGAACAAAAGAGTCCAGAAGGGAAATTTTTTCATACGAGAGGGTGTTGAGTGTCTGGAACAAGCTGCCAGAGGTAGTAGTAGAAGTGATAACAATCTTGTCTTTTTAAAACACATTTAGACAGTTACGTGGGTCAGATGGATATAGAAGGATATGGGACAAACGTGGGCAGTTGGGAATAGTTTAGTGGTTTAAAAACTGGGCAACATGGACTAGCTGGGCCAAAGGGCCTGCTTCCATCCTGTAAAATCCTATGACAATGAGTTTGTGATTCAGACCCCAACAAGCAGCCAGAGGTGGGATGGAAGCAAGGACACTGCTTTGACAACGGCTGAGTTGGATAACTGTGTCTCTTGATATTGGATGATCAATCTTTCAACTTTGGTTGAAAATTAGTAAGTGGATTGTGGGTGAACATGGATTCAGTGTAAAGTTAAATTGAACACTACTCGACTTCAAAATAATCAACTTTGGGGTGAGCCCAAACACCACTGCAATATAAATGTCAAATTAAGGAATAATCAAACTCCTCCATTTGGATTTGAAGTATTGATTATTATAGGACACCAAAATACCAGCATCAAATTCACCCTGGTATTACCAGATCTGTGTGGAAATAACTTTTAATCTACTCAGTTATTTTGAAGCAAAAGGTTGTTCTTGCCTTTCTAACTGAAGAGTCAAATGTAGTAGAAAAGAAAATCAAAAGCATATGGTTGGCTGAACGAGGAGATAAATATAAGTTAGATGATAGATCATATATTCCTGATGATTTATTGTGCAGCAAAATAATTTGAATCGCTGGTATCTGCTAGTATCTGAACTGCAAAGATTGTGCTGCAGTAACTGCTGGAAAAAAGCGAACGTCACACTGTTTTGAGTTTAAATTGAGGTCACTGGAACAATCATTGAGAAGCTTCGTGTACATGATTTCTATCAGTAATATCCAACTTGAAAAGTCTATTTCATTGTTACTGCTCAGAACGTCACAGCAGTATAGCGTGTTTTTTTAAAATATAGAGCTTAATTGACAATTTACTGTAGTCATGAGTAAGTTTTCTATCTTATCCATTTATTTTTGTAAATCTAACCACTTCTCTCTTTGCGGGAGCTGACGTGCCACTCACGGTAAAAATAGAATGTGATGGAAGTGCGCAACTGAAAACTAAAGGTTGATATTTAGTTGACCCTTCAACCTCTGAAACAGTGTATTGTGTTTGTCTAGCAGTAGCATGGGGTATTTAATATTTGTTTAGTTTAAAAGCTCCAGCAGTTACCACCTATAGTGCTTCCTTCGTCTGAAGGAGAGTGGGTTGTACTGAAGATTGCTGTGTCGCTAATACTGATGAGAGTTTTGTGATTGGCTAATAACAGATGTGTTTTGCATACCAGAACTGGTACTGCAAGCTTTTCCTGCTCCACTCATCAGGGAGCTGGAGTGCTCTGTTGCTGTGAAGTGTTCCATTGAAGTGATTTGTCTTACTGCAAATGGAACTCGCCTGCTGTGTAAAGTTGAGTTTGATTGATAACCAAGCCTTACATCTGAACTCCTGATACCAGGATGGGACCTCAAAACCCCCAAAGCCAGAAACGTACGTGGTAATCTGCTTTTTAAATATTTGCCGGAGTGGGTGTTCTACTTTCGAGTATTGCATCAAGTAAGCTGACATTTTCCAATTGGGCACTCAGAAATAGACAGAACTTGCGTTTGCTTTGCTAATCTTATCAATTCCTTTTAGCGTTGACATTGTGTTATTGACATAACCATTTGCAGATGTTGGAGCTTTTAATGATGCTTACTACATTTTCTAAAATGCTTTACCTGAAGAAAAAAATAATGGATGAAGCTTCCGAATTCCAGCCACTTGGTAACTGATCATGTAGAAAGTTCCAGCTCTTAGATTTGTTTTGAAAATATGCAAGTTTCTAAAACTTTCATTTTAGAAAGATAAAATTCTAAAACTGTTTCTAATGACTTCTAAATATACATGTTTAATTTATCAATAATAAAAAGGGAGAATTCAATATTTGGAATAGAAACATAGTATATTCTAGCACTACCTTTAAAAAATGATTATGGTTATAAACACAATTGTCTTTAAGCATTGAACAATTTGCAGCTGCAGTTATGGCCACTTACTAATTTATCGACATCTGGTTTAATATTTTTATACAGTATACCCTGGGCTAGTCAGTTTTGGCGAAGTCACTACTAAAAATAAGCTTCATGGGTGCTCTTGACTATCGTCAGTTACATGCTATTGCCAAATAAACTTAGGAGCTAGCAGATGTTTAGCTTTGTGGCAAATGTTTTTGTTTACCTTTTTTTCCAAGGTTATTATCAAAGCGTATACAGAGAGTAATGATCTGTGGGCATGGACCTTGCTTGTGATTGTTATATACATTGCATCTGCCTAATTTGCCTCAGATTTTCTAGATGCCAAGATTTATATATTTTTACAGCTGTAATGCAAAAACTCTCAAAGTCTCTACTTAAGTTCAGTGCTTCCTTAGTAAGCCTATGATTTGTGTAAATAAAGTCTATCTCCTGTACATTTAACTTGTTGACATTGAAAATTACTGTACAATACGTAAAATTGTAGGATTGCTGACTTTAAATGCACATTTCAAATCCACACTTCAAATCCACACTACCCAATTAGAATATTTTTATATCCCAGTACTCTAGTGTGGTTTGATTGAGGTTTAGATTCAAAAATAAACCATACAATCCTGATCTTCGTAAGAATAGTTACGTGATATGTTGCCTTTCCTCTCACAATAACTTCTTCCAGCTATACAAGCTCTACCTTGACCTGTCTGGTCTAAGTCCAGGTTCTTAGACCATAAGATGTAGGGGCTGAATCAGGCCATTTGGCCCACTGAGCCTTGTCTTCCATTCAGTTGTGACTGCTGAGTTTCTGAGCCACGTTCTCCTGCCAAATCCCTGTAACCACTGACCCTGACCAGTGAAGTACCTATCTATCTCTGTCTTAAGTACAACTTGTGCAGCTGCTGTCCCTTTCTATCCCTGTTGATGCCATGCCTTAGGCTTTAGCAATGCCCCCCCCCCACACACAATTCTCTTCCTAACCACCTCCTCCCCTCACTTTCCTTTTAATCCTTAAGATATTTTTCATCCAAGTTTTCTTTTTTAAACCAGCTCTCTTAATTCTCTCCTCTTTTGGTCTGTGTCCATTTTCCTTGCTCCTCTGTGGAGTACTGTGTGACTTGATCAATGCAGGCACATACTAACGTATATAATTCAAAAGATTTGTGACACCAGTGCGAACTACAGTGGCCAACTCATTTCTTTCATTTCAATAAAGTGCTTGGATACACAGTATGTTTTGGGGTGGAGCAAGAAAACAGTTGTTCTTGTATCTGCAATATGATTCACTCGAGACAAGAGTACTTGCTATCTAAGACTCTACTAACATGAACATTTTGAAGAACCATGTACGTGAGTTACTGTGAGAAGAAGTAATTTTTTTAAATTATGGCATGTGTTTAAAGAATGCTTAGTTAATGATAAAAATTATGTTTAAAACAGTAGTAGTAACACACAGCCTCAAACAAAACACACCCTAAGTATTCCCAGCTGTCTACATTTACAATTACATCAACGTGCACCAGCTAGCTGATTTGTATGTTTTATTCAGTGAGAAATTCGCATAACAGCACCAGTCTTGTTTTTTTGCTGCCTGAACACAGTTTTATCATCTCCTATTGTGAAGAGTGATATTGAAGTAACCCTGTTTTCAGAAGTATGCAGTATTTGGTTAAAATAATATGTAAAATGATGCAATTGTGGTTTTTTTTTCCTTTTGCTGTTCACTGTTTGGTTGCGTTTAAGCTTAACTTATTTTATTTTTTTCCTCTGAAATGATTTTTGACCGTAATGTGCAAATAATTTTTTCAATTTCAAAAATGTGTTCAAAATTATGAAAAACTTTCCCCCTCCACTTTGAACCTGTGCCCTCTTGGAAAGGTCCACTACAAGAGGGCACAGGCTCAAAGTGAGTGGGGGAATTTGGGGGGGAGGGGGGCGGGGGGGGAGGGGTGGATTTAGGAGAGCTGTGCGACACAGGTTTTTCACACAGAGGGTGGTGGGTAACCAGAACACACTGTCAATGGAAGTGGTGGAAGCAGGCATGTTAGCAACTTAAAGGCGTATCTTGATGAATGAGGGATGAACAGAGGGATAGAAGCCGTGTATGGGTAATAAGTAGTGGGCTGAAATAAGGATTAGGAGTCCATGCAGGCTTGGTGTACCAAAGGCCTGTTCCTATGCTGTATTGTTTCTCTTTGTTAGCAATTTCTAAAGAGTACAGAATACTATTCCAACGCACTTCCAAAAAACGTGGTCGGAAACATTATTACGTTTGTTTAAAAAGAACTCTTGTCATCTTCGCTCTGCTTAAAAAAAGTTTGTACATTCTTGGTTTGTTAGTGAACAGGAAGAGGTAAGAGTGGGAGTTGGCTTTTTGGTTCTTCAATCCTGCTCCATCTCTCAGTAAGATCATGGTGATCTTCTAACTCAACTGCACTTTCCTCCCACTATGCCTTTATCACCTGTTCATAGAACCCTTAGTCCAGAAGGAGACTATTCCACCCATTGAGTTTGCACTGACTCTCTGACAGAGTATCTAACCCAGGCCATATCCCCGTAACCCCATATATTTATCCCATAAATACCCCTAATCTATACTTTTTGAGACATAAGGGCCTTTGTAGTATAGCCAATCCACTTAATCTGTATGTCTTTGAACTGTGGGAGGAAACCAGAACACCCAGAAGAAACCCACACAGACATGAGGAGAACATGCAAACTCCACTCAGTCACCCAAGGCTCGGTGGGTCCCTGGCACTGTGAGGTAGCAGTGCTAATCTCTGTGCTACATGCCACCCTAATAGTCCACTTAGTATCCAAAAATCTATCAAGATCTGCCTAGAATATGTTCAACAACTAAATGTCCACATCTCTATAGAGTACTGAATTCCAAAAGAAACAACTTCTATTGATTGTAACAGAATAAGGCCAACGCCTTATTCTGAAACTCTGGATCTGCGAATATCTACCCAATCAGGACTTTAAGAATTTTATGTTTCATTGAGATCATTACTCATTGTTCTAATTATTGGAAATATAGGCCTAGTCTACCTGCTTTCCTCATTGGTCGATTCCTTCATTCTCTGAGTCAGTCTAGTGAACCTTGCACTACTTTGAGGTAAGTGCACTTTAAAAGGAATCTTCATTTTGAATAGTTTGAGTTACCTGTGATGCAATACAACTGAATTCTTTTAATTTTTATTCGGTGTTTGCAGCTTTACTTAAGTAAAGCTATCCTTTTAATTTTTTTTTATTTCACTTTACATTCCACATTCCCTAGTATATCTCAAGAAATGTTGAAATTAAAATGATTCCTACCATTTTACTATGTGTTCCGCATTGATATATGTTTAGTACTGTACACAGACATTAAGGTGTGGTGTGTGCTGTCAGAACCTATAAATAGCCATACAGTTAATGTAAAAGCAAAATACTGCCAATGCTGGAAAATCTCAGCAGGTCTGGCAGCATCTGTGGAGAGAGAATAGAGCCAATATTTTGAGTCAGGATGACCCATCGTCAGAGCATTTAATGATCTATTTACTCCCTCCAGGAAATAAAGACATCTATTCCTAAGTCATTGTTTTTTCCTTACACTATATACCCTAACTTTGACCAAAATCTATCATTAATTAAATACAAATAGAAAATACTAGAAATACTTAGCAGGTTCACTAACATCTATGAAAAGGGAAACAGAGTTAACTTTCCATGTTGATGGACGTCCATCAGAAGTAATTTCATGAGAACACAATAGTCAGTTTTGTTCTAGTGTCAAGACTGGAGTCAAAATATTACTCCATCCTGTATAATTTTAATAACTTTAAATTCAATTCTTTAAATCATTTGTGGGATATTGTCGTCGCTGGCTGACCAGCATTTGTTGTCCATCTCTAGTTACCTGATTGAGAGTCAACCACATTGCTGTGGCTCTGGAGTCACATATAGGCCACACCGGGTAAGGACAGCAGATTTCCTTCCCTATAGGATATTAGTGAATCAGATGATTCAAAGTGAAGATTTCTAACTGTGGACGAATTGAATTATAAAAACAGCAAAGATATTCTTCCTGATTAGATTCCTTGTTTTTATTTTTGGCGTTTAAGAGGTTAGTTGATAAGTTTATGGAAGAGAAGGGAATGGTTTAGTTTGGAGGGTCATTGCTTTTTATAATGGTCGGCGCAACATCGAAGGCCGAAGGGCCTGTTCTGCGCTGTAATGTTCTATGTTCTGTGTTCTAACTGACTATAAATGCAGCCATGATGTGCAGATGCCGATGTTGGACTGGGGTGGGCACAGTAAGAAGTCTCACAACACCAGGTTTATTTGGTAACTTGAGCTTTCTGAACGCTGCTCCTTCATTACACGAGTGGCTACTTGCCTTTGTCACCTGACGAAAGAACAGTGCTCTGAAAACTAGTGGATTTTGCTGTCAAATAAACCTGTTGGACTTTAACCTGGTGTTGTGAGACTTACCCCGGTCCAATGCCGGCATCTCTACATTAGGAATGTTTAGGACCAAGGCATTTATGGATTTCAGAATTTTCTGGATTTTGGAATAATGTTAGAATGCTGACCCATAATTGTGTGACCCAGATACGAACATGAATAGAACCTGTAATGTAAAAAAGTGGCAAAATATTATAAAACAATTTGTTTCATTATTCAAATACTGTATTTGTGCTTTCAAAGTACTACTTTGAGGGTTTAGGTTTCATGCCCTCCACAGCAGGTAATTGAATTTGAATTCAGTAAAAAAAAAAATCTGGAATTAAAAGTCTAATGATGACCATGCAACCACTGTTGATTTATTGTTAAAAATCCATCTGGTTCACCATTGTCTTTAGGGTAGGAAATCTGCTGTCCTTATCTGATCTGTCCTACATGTGACTCCAGATCCACAGCAATGTGATTAATTCTTAAATGCCCTCCTACATGGCCTAGCAAGTCACTCCGTTATATCAAGCTGCTGAAAATTCTTAAAGGAATTAAAGTGAATGGATCACCCGGAATCGACCAAGGCACTGGAAATGGCAGCGGCCCTGTCAACCCTGCAAAATCTTCCTTACTAACGTCTGAGGCCTTCCTCCAAAATTGCAGGAGCTATCTCACAGATTAGTGAAGTAACCACCTTGACAGTTATACTCACAGAATCTATTTTAGATCCAGACATCATCATCCCTGGGTATGTCCTGTCCATGATGTAGAGATGCCGGCGTTGGACTGGGGTAAACTCAGTAAAGTTTTACAACACCAATTTTAAATCCAACCAATTTATTTGATAGTAAATCCGCGAGTTTTCGACACTATGTTGTGCCTTTGTCAGGCAAATGCAGTGTTCTGATCTGCAGAGGCACTCATATCCACACAGACAGTTACAGATTGCTGATTAGAATGCGAATCCTTACATCTAACCTGCTATTCAAGTGTTAAAGTGGCTAACAATGTGTGTGAAGGAAATCCTGAGCATTGGTTAGAGAATTGTGTATTTTCTCCAGACAGCACAGTAAGTGAGGTTTTTTGCTAATCCAGGCAAGTTACGGAGGTTACAGATAGTGTGACATGAAGCCAAGATCCCTGTTAAGACTGTCCTCATGTGTGCGGAACTTGGCTATCAGTCTCTGCTCAGCAATTCTGCGCTGTCGTGTGTCACGAAGGCCTCCTTGAAGAACATTTACCCACAGGTCGGAGGCCGAATGCCCATGACTGCTGAAGTATTCGCCCACAGGAAGGGAACTGTTTTGCCTGGTGATTGTTGAGCGATGCTCATTCATCCGCTGTCGTAGTGTCTGCATGGTCTCCCCAATGTACAATGTACCAGCAGACAAAGGAGGCGCCACCGTCATACTGAACAGAGCTGACTACTGTGAAGAAGTGTACCGACAACTAAACAATGTGAAACACTACAGACAGTTACCAGTGGATCTGACCAAAGAACACACTCGTCAACTCAACACTCTGATCAAAACCTTTGATCCGGACCTTCAGAACACCCTCCGGACTCTCATTCCACGTAGTCCCTGCATTGGAGATCTCTACTGCCTCCCAAAAATACACAAGGCAAACATACCCAGCCATCCCATCGTATCGGGCAATGGGACCCTGTGTGAGAACCTCTCCGGCTATATCGAGGGCATCCTGAAACCCATTGTACAAAGAACCCCCAGCTTTTGTCTTGACACTACGGACTTCCTACAGAAACTCAGCATGCATGAAGCAGTTGAACCAGGGACACTCCTTGTCACAATGGATGTCTCGGCGCTCTACACTAACATCCCCCACGACGATGGTATTGCTGCAACTGCCTCAGTACTCAATGCCAACAACTGTCAGTTTCCGGATGCAATTTTACAACTCATCCACTTCATCTTGGACCACAATGTCTTCACCTTCAACAATCAGCTTTTCATCCAGACACATGGAACAGGCATGGGGACCAAATTCGCACCTCAGTATGCCAACATCTTCATGCACAGGTTCGAACAAGACTTCTTCACCACACGAGATCTTCAACCAAGGTTATATACTGGATACATTGATGACATCTTTTTCCTTTGGACTCATGGTGAACAATCATTGAAACAACTGTATGATGATATCAACAAGTTCCATCCCACCATCAGACTCACCATGGACTATTCTCCAGAATCAGTTGCATTCTTGGACACACGCATCTCCATCAAGGACGGTCACCTCAGCACCTCACTGTACCGAAAACCGACAGACAACCTCACAATGCTCCACTTCTCCAGCTTCCACCCTAGACACGTTAAAGAAGCCATTCCCTATGGACAAGCCCTCCGTATACACAGAATTTGCTCAGATGAGGAGGATCGTGACAGACACCTCCAGACGCTGAAGGATGCCCTCATGAGAACAGGATATGGCGCTCGACTCATCAATCGACAGTTCCAACGTGCCACAGCGATAAACCGCACTGACCTCCTCAGAAGACGAACACGGGACAAGGTGGACAGAGTACCCTTTGTTGTCCAGTACTTCCCCGGAGCGGAGAAGCTACGACATCTTCTCCGGAGTCTTCAACATGTCATCGATGACGATGAACATCTCGCTAGGGCCATCCCCACCCCCCCCACTTCTTGCTTTCAGACAACCGCACAACCTTAAACAGATCATTGTTCGCAGCAAACTACCCAACCTTCAGGAGAACGGTGACCACAATACCAGACAACCCTGCCACAGCAACCTCTGCAAGACATGCCAGATCATAGACATGGACGACATAATCAAACGTGAGGATACCATTCACCAGGTACACCGTACATACTCTTGCAACTCGGCCAACATTGTCTACCTAATACGTTGCAAGAAAGGACGTCCCGAAGCATGGTATATTGGGGAGACCATGCAGACACTACGACAGCGGATGAATGAGCATCGCTCAACAATCACCAGGCAAAACAGTTCCCTTCCTGTGGGCGAACACTTCAGCAGTCATGGGCATTCGGCCTCCGACCTGCGGGTAAATGTTCTTCAAGGGGGCCTTCGTGACACACGACAGCGCAGAATTGCTGAGCAGAGACTGATAGCCAAGTTCCGCACACATGAGGACGGTCTTAACAGGGATCTTGGCTTCATGACACACTATCTGTAACCCCCGTAACTTGCCTGGGTTAGCAAAAAACCTCACTTACTGTGCTGTCTGGAGAAAATACACAATTCTCTAACCAATGCTCAGGATTCCCTTCACACACATTGTTAGCCACTTTAACACTTGAATAGCAGGTTAGATGTAAGGATTCGCATTCTAATCAGCAATCTGTAACTGTCTGTGTGGATATGAGTGCCTCTGCAGATCAGAACACTGCATTTGCCTGACAAAGGCACAACATAGTGTCGAAAGCTCGCGGATTTACTATCAAATAAATTGGTTGGATTTAAAATTGGCGTTGCAAAACTTTACTATGTCCTGTCCAACCAGCAGGACAGAGCTGGCTAAAGTGGCAGAGACATTGGTTGATATACAATCAGAGGGAGTTGCCCTGGGAGTCCTTGACATCGACTCTGGACTCCATGAAGTCTTATGCCATCAGTACATTCCCTGCTGGTTACTACATACCACTCCCATCTGGTTAATCAATACCTCTCTATGTTGAACAACATTTGAAGGAAGCGTTGTGGGTAGCAATGTTGTAGAATGTGTTAGGTTTGGGGGACTTCAATGTCCAGCATAAACAACAAGTGATAGAGAAGCAAACCCACAGCCAATGGATCAGACCTAAGCTCTGAAACCCTGCCACATCCAGCCATGAATGGTGATGGAAATTAACAACTCACTGAAGGAGGAGGCTCTACGAATACCCCCATCTTCAATGATGGCAGAGTCCATCATATAGGTGAAAAAGAAGAGGTGGAACTAGTTGCTGCAATATTCAACAAGCAGTGCTGAGCCGATGATTCTTTTCAATCTTCCCCGGATGCCCCCGCTATCACTGATTCAGCTTTTAGCATCTTTTGATTCATTTCATGTAATGTCAAGAAATGGCTGAAAGCACTGGAAATTGCAAATCCTATGAGCCCTGATGATATTCCAGCAATAATATGAAGGCTTGTACTCAAGAACTTGCCACACTTGCCGAGCAAGTTGTTCCAGTACAACTACAACATTGGCATCCAACAGGTAATATGGAAAATTGCCCAGGTGTGACCAGTACACAAAGTGAAAGACAAATCCAGCATGGCCAATTACCACACCCTCTGTCTACTCTCGATTATCATCAAAGTGGTGGAAAGGGTCATCAACTGTGCTGTCAAGCAGCACTTGCTTAGCCTGCTCATTGATGCTCTGTTTGGGTTCCCCTAAGACCATGCCTCTTCTAGCCTCATCACAGTCTTGATTCAAACGTGAACAATAGAGCTGAATTCCAGAGGTGAAGTGAGACTGACTGCCGTTTACAGTAAGATCACATTTGATGGAGTATGGCATCAAAGAGGCCGAGCAGAACTGTAGTCAATGATCATCAGGGAGAAATTGTCCACTGGTTGGAGTCATATGTTCTACAGAGGAAGATGGATATGGCTGTTGGAGGTCAATGATCTCAGCTCCAGGATATCATTGCAGGAGTTCCTCAGAGTAGTGTCCTCGGTCCAACCATCTTCAGCCAATTCATCAATGACTTCCTTACATCATGAGATCAAAAGTGGGGATGTTCGCTGATGATTGCTCAGTGTTCAGCACCATCTGTGTGTACTCTGCTGAAGGAGTTTATTTCCAAATGTACCAAGACCTGGACAAGTAACAGTAATGATAATAACTAGAGATAATCTAACCATTTTCCCTTGATATTAGCATTGCTGAATGCCTCCACTATCGGCATCTTGGGGTTCACCATTGACCAGAAACTCAAATGAACTAATCGTCTAAATACTATGGCTACAAGACCTGGTCAATGCTAGGATTCCTGAGGTAAGTGACTCACCTCCTGACTGCCCAGAGCCTCTCCACCATTTACAACACAAGTCAGAAGTGTGATGGAATATTCTGTCCTTGCCTAGATGGGTGCAGCTCCAACAACACTCAAGATGCTGACACCATCTAGGACAATGTAGCTCTTTTGATTGGCATCTCATCTACCAATGTGTTCTCTCTCCACCACTGATGCATAGTAGCAGCTGTGTGTACTAACTTCTTAATAGAGGGATCAATGACGAAGGGACACGGATTTGAGGTTGGGGTAGGAGAGTAAGAAGGGATTAGAGAAAAATTTCATCTAGAAGGTAATGGGGAATCTGGAACTTGCTGTCTGAAAGGGTGATGTAGACTGGAAAGTTCACAACATTTTAGATGGGCACACAAAGTGCCCTCCCACACAAGGATGCAGACCAAATGTTCCTACCAAGATGCTCAACAGCTGAAACATCTTCATAGCAGCACTGCGGGATACCTACACCACATCAATGACAACAGTTCAAGAAGGCTGCTCACCATCACCTTAAGGACAATTAGAGATGAGCAATAAGTGCTGGCCTAGCCAGAAAAGCCCACATCCCATGAATGAATTTAAAAAATGCATTTCGTGCTCCTCAAAAATCATGGAGATCCCCATCAATTTTGCTCAGTTTTTAGCATTGCTATCTCCAAAACAGAAGATTCTGGATTCAGTCCCCCGGTCCAAGATGTGAATTTATGGAGGGAGAATTTTTAGCATTTGATGGGGACAAATATGGAGGCAGCCGGCTCTGAAGGTGGTTTCACAACACCATTCCATCCAGGGCCATTTCCCCAGAGGCAGAATGGTGGGGCTACAAATGACACTGTTAACATCTTATAAAGACTTATTGTCAGTGGATAGTTAGAATTGTTTGGGGAATTGTGTTGTTCCCTGGAGGTAGCCTCCTGACTGCAATCCAGGAAATACTGCCCTTAGTTGCAGCCATGGGTCACCCGGTGTGCAGAGTTTCTTTATCACAGTGGTGGCTCAGCTGCAGAGAGCCTTTTCTATTTTCTAAACCTCTTGGGTTGCTCTTTCTTTCTCTTATACTTGAAAAGGAGACTATTGCTGAAGGGTTTCCTATTGGCCTTTTGACTTGGAGAACACACTTCTGATTCTTAATTGGATAGCAAACCAGTCTTTTGGCCACTAATATTGGCCAATTTGAGGAAATCACAACTGGTGACTGTTCCTCACACAGTGCAAGCTCTGAACCTTAATGGTGGGGTCCTGAAGTCTGCAGGGAAAATCCTTCCCATGTTATTTCAGCTGGCTTTTTAATGAAGTATTCAGACAGGGCTGCATAGTTGGACATTATACTTTGGGTGAGATGTTAAAATAAGGCATTTCCGTCTTTTTTACTCACTTGAGCAGAGACATGGGTCGAAGAAGAGCAAGGAGGATTCTCGATGTCCGGACAAGCTTCCACCATTTCTAAAAACTAATCATTAATCTAATTGGCAAAAGTGGCAAGAAATAGCCAGTGTTCCAAAAAAAAAGTGACACATTCAAAAAGTAAATACATTGGTTATTTTTGTCTATTTTTCCATTGAAAATATTTGAAAATGTGAGTTGCTTCAGATTTGGATGCTAATTTTCAAAAAAGGTTCTTAAATGAAAGATGTTCAGTAGTGTAAATCAAAATTATTTATCCCAGAGTCTAAACAGTCAGTAATGTATTAGCTTGTCTGGGTAATTGAAAAAAAGAACCTTGTGCTTAATTATTTGATCCCCATCTGTGAAGAGAGAGGATTCAGAAAAACCACATGATAACATGAAGATTCTGTGAGTGTTCATTTTATCTTATGCAGTATATTATGTTATACAGGTTGAAATAAGTGAAATTTCCATCATAACCGTTCTCCTTTATGTTCACTTGATGTGGATTAAAGCAGGTTAATGATCCATATGAAGAAATGTGTTAAAGGCAGAACACATGTATATGTCTAAAATATGACCTTGCACATGAATGTGATGTTATTGTACCATTGCTGGATTATGTTATTGTATAAGCAGTTAGGGTAGTTTAAGCCAACTCTATTAAAAGATGGCACTCCAATAACATATGCAAGTAACTGATGCCACTGAACCTGCGAAGATATCTACTATGGCAGAGCTCAACTTTTAGCACATTGTAAAGCAAATTGAAGAAATATGTAGCACAGAGTTACACTGCCTTGGCTTTCTGCAGTGGGATATATACTGTTTTAATTGCTGCATGCGCACAATGAGTTTGAAAAAATTTGTAAATTTTGTTAGATTGGAGAACTTAATTGCCATGCTGTATACCTAAATTTATGAACAGACAAATATCTATGAAGAATTATTTCCTATTACATTATTTAATTCATACAAACTGAACTAGAAAGCTACTTCTCAACACGATACCTTCTCCCAAAAAGGTAATTTGTTCGCAGAATTTACAGTAAAAACCAGAAAGGGCTCGCGACTTGCACAGTGACAGCTGCAGTTATAATCTCCATGAGTTGCTGAATTTTAATTCCTGCTGCTAATTATTGGCTGGGTTTGGTATCAGCTGGTAACAAAGGACCTAGTGTATATTCATTATGAATTCTTCCCTGTGTGTGATGGGATGTAGGCATTGTGACATTCAAAGAAGGAACAAGAGTTTTCACAATTAGTAAATGGAGGCTTTTTAGCTCTTTAAATTTCTACTGAAGGTAATTAAGTTCCTAAGTGGTACCTGAAATAAAACATACAATAGCCAAACTTCATTTGGTTTAAAGGACCTTCTGGAAGGAATCATTGACTATTTTAGTTGTCATAAACAGCTGGGATGGTTGCGAATATTCCTTGTTTCCTATGTTTTCGCTCTCTACTGACTGTGTTTGTGGTTAACTCAAATTATTGGTCAGAGTTTATTACTTACTATACTTCAAGAATTTACTGAACCTGTAATCAGCATTGTTTAGTATTTCTAGTTTGTTCGTGCAACTCCTTGTGTGCAATGAAACAAGTGATGGCTAACAATAGGGTTTAGCAGGGATCCCATGTAGTTTAATACTTTTATTCTTTCTTTTAGATACAATAGATGAGTACTTTGAATATGATGCAGAGGAGTTTTTGCTTTCCCTGACCTTGCTGATCACTGAGGGTCGGACACCAGAATGCTCAGCAAAAGGTCGTACAGAAGGGTTTCATTGCCCTCCAGCACAACTTGGGCAGTCCTTAAGTACAAAACACGAATGCATTGAAAAGGTGCCACAGGTATGTATCTTTTTCTTTTTAACAATTTTCTTTTACCAGATCTAATTTCCTGACAACTGAAAAGTAAATTTATTGAATAGAAATAAATTGGATACTGGTCCAGAATTGTAAGATGCTGATTTTGAAAAGTTTTACCTTCAGTTAGTCCATGATTTCCCTTTCTGTGTCCCCTATATTTTTGACAGTGTTATCAAGCCAGAAGAACCAGGTCTCAGGTTTTGCTTCTGTGGAGGAATAATATTTCCATCATGGTTGAAGTAATGTTGCTTCCTGACTGTTGCTATAGCGACGCTGACGGCCCATCCACGGAAGGGAGTGATATCAACGACCCAGCTATCAAACAGGATGCTTTGCTGCTGGAAAGGTGGTCTTTACAGTCAGTGCCCAAACAGTAAGTCTTTGTTCTTCACCAGAGTGAAATACTAAAAAGAAATGGATTAGCCAAATTAGTGGATATTTTTCCTTCTCCCTTTTGTCTTGCAAAAAATTTAATAGTGTAATTGAAGCAAAGAATATAAATCTTTGTGTGACTTCAGGATTTTTTTGCAATTTGTTTATAATATACTACTGTCATTAGGCTTAATCATTTTGTTTCACTGTAAGCAAAATATTTAGCTTTTTATTGATGCAGCATAGATATCTTGACAGAACTGTCTTGGGATAAATTGTTTCCCAGTCTATATACTGTCAGCCAATGTGAGTGAAGTGTAAAAGAGCCTCATTATGACTAAATTTGGTATTGTAAGTATCTAACAGCGTTTTCCCCTGGCAATTTTCTTATGTATTTTCTATTCACTAGATTCTAGTATTCTGTCTCTAGAGAGAAATCTCTACTGTGCTGAGGAGTGGTACATTGATTGCTATATATACTGATATACACAAACCTACATGACTGGAAAATCTAATTTAAAATGTTTTAGAATATAAATGTTTTTTGTGACTTCATATTAATTTGGGTATTGGAATGATGCGTTTCGCTTATATGCATATCTATAGGAACCTACATTGCTGAACAGAGCTTCCTGCCAAGCTCTGCAAACTTAACTGGTGTTACACACTTGCAGATAAGGAAGTGTAGATTCTGGACTTGGCTGGGACATTCAAGCGTAGTATATCTTCTGTTGCCTGCTATTCACCTGAGTAGCAGTTCAAGTACTATCTAACCAGGGCACTGGAAGCAAAATTGATAGGACAGACTGACTGACTAATATTGGTAGAGCAGGCTAACCTGAAATTGGATCCATTCACTTCAATTGTCTTGTGTGCTTCTTTACTGTTTGCAACGAAAGTAATACATGTACTGCTGAAGTCTTGGCCTGGTGTGATGATGACATTATTACCTAATGAATATACCACCAGTGTTGTCACTCTGATGCAGGTGGTGATACTCTCATACTGACTTTTTCCCATTGTCTATTTTGAATGTGTTTATGATGTTTCTAAGAGTGTTCTCTTAGCCTCTAGTAAGGGGCTAATACATTACTCACATGTTTGTTGGGGGGGACAGAATGGGGTGTAGTCACAGTACAAGAAAAATTCTTAGCAAGAGCAGTCAGTTTGGAGGTTTGTAATATATGTCCTTTGTGTGGATGTCATGCTTTGTTCCCCAACCTCTTGAAGATGGACTGTCTAGTGCTATGGGTTTGAGATATGAGGGATGATGTTCTGTCTTTCATGTGGGTATCTGAAAGGAGACCATTTCAGTAGTTAATTAAAATTTAGCTTCCCCTGCAAAATTACAATATTGTTTATGAGATAGAATAAAACACACACCATTTACGGGGAGGCAGTGGTATTGTTGCTGGACTAGTAATCCAGAGATCCAGGATAATGTTCTGGAGACCCAGGTTTGAATCCCACCATGGCAGATGGTAAAATCTGAGTTCAAGAAAAAATTGGAATTAAAAGCCTAATGACGACCATAAAACCATTGTTGATTGATGTCTTAAAAAAAAATCTATTTGGTACACTGATGTCCTTGAGAGAAGAAAATCTATTATTCTTTCCTGGTCCAACATTGAGGTTGAGTCTTGACTGCTCCTCTGAAATGATCTTAGCAAACCACTCTGTTCAAGGGGCAATTAGGGATGGGTAACCAATGCTGACTCAGCCAGCAATGCCTACAGCTCATGAAAGAAAAAGATTTTTGATCTTGACCATGCTGGGGTAATTTAGATAGTTTCAGAGTTTCCTTTATTTGTGGTCAAAGATGCTGATCCCACTGAGAATGGTTCCTCATGCAGGAGAAGGTGAAGATACCTACTTTTAGGGAACCTTTTCCAGTCCCTCACCATTTGAAGTAGGCAGAGAATATCGTGAAGAGTCACAGATCCTGTTGCCCAAAAATACCTCTCCCAACAAAGGGTCAGTGACTTTCAAGCATCATTTACCTGCTTGAGGTTCCCTGCCTAAGGACTCCCAAGTTCACAATCCTGTCCCCATCACCAATCTTCCATCACTGCTGAACTTGATCAATGAACCTGGTAGATGCCTGAATGTAACGTCATTTAATGCGGGGACCTTGAGGTGCCGTCCTTATCCAAAAGATCTATGTGGGTTTGATGATCAGATTTCAGTGACAAGTTAAACAGTGATGACCAAGAACTCACCTTGCCCCTGCAGCTAGTGAGGTGCATAGCCTTCCTTTGTTCTGCAATTGAGAACTTTTTGGCACTCCCAACTCAGCCCAACCTGACCCTTCCAGGAACATGGAGCTCCTTAGGACTGTTGGAATATATAAGCTTCTCCACCCATCAAGGTAGTAATCCATGAAAAATATGGCACAGATCAGTATGTACCTTTGTTGTGAGATGGAAGAAGACTTACTTTCAAAACAAAATGTTGTTGTTAAGGGATTTAATTTTTAAAGGAAGCTGAAATACTCGTCACATTCAGGAATCTATATACAGCACTTCGTGCTTGTGGAGCTTTCCCTTCTTCCCACCAACCCCTGTCTCTTCCATATAGGCTGTTCTCTATGGATGTTCAAATCTGTTAATATTAACATGATTAGTAGTTCTGCCTCATTTTAATATGTTCAAGGTGATGCAATATGCTTTATGTGCTATGTAATTAGAAGATTAGATTTCAGTTCTTGAATGTGTTTAGAATGGTGATTTTTCTATGCTGTGTATTTAAGTGTGCTTTATTATAACATTGTTATCAACTTTAAATCTTCAGAACGGGAGATCGTTTTATCGAAGAGAAAAGCCTTCTGCAGGCTGTCCGTTCGTATGTCTTTTTTTCTCAGTTAAGCGCTTGGCTGAGTGCATCACAAGGTGCTGTTCCACGCAATATTCTGTACCGGTGAGTGTTGCAAATCTCCTCCCGTGTTTTCACTTCAATGCGTGTTTCGGAATGGTACATTTCAAAAAGATTACTCTTCTTCTTGTAATTGATGGAATCAACAGCAATATTTTAATTTGAAAATAATGCAATCAAACTTGATGCCCTGAATTTTATTATTCATATTGAGATTGATTTAGTTCAGACTGGGACAACTATCCTGCTGTAATTGCAATATAAGAAAAATGAAAGAACATAGGAATGGAGGAAGTTCATTGGTCTGGATGGACAATTGATGAAGAAGTAGGGGACAGAAAGTAAGTAGAGTGGGTCTGTAGTCAAATTGGCAGGATGAAACTAGTGGGAACCACTAGGAATTTCTACTGGGCATTTCAATATATTTAGAAATTACTTCGGTGAAGCAATAAGGAGCATATACCTAAGTTTACTGACAATGCAAAGTTAGATGACACAGTAATGTGGAGGGGGCATCAGAAAGTTGCAGTGGAAGATTGATAGATAAAATGAGTAGACAGCACAGTGGCAGATATGATTCACTGCAGGGAAGTGTGAGGTTTTAACAATTTGGACCACAACTGTTCAGACTATTTTTTAAATTATCATAGAATAGAATCCCTACAGTGCCGAATGAGGCCATTTGGCTCATCAAGCCTGCACCAACGACAATTCCATCCAGATCCTATTCCCAATAATCCCATGTATTTACCCTGCTAGTCCCCTTAACACTAAGGGGTAATTTTGCATGGTCAATCAACCTAACCTGCACATCTTCAGAGTATGAAAAGAAATCCACACAGACGCGGGGAGAACATGCAAACACCACACAGACAGTGACCCAAGGCCGGCATTGAATCCGAGTCCCTGGTGCTGTGACGCAGCAATGCTAACCATTGTGCTGCCCCACCTTATTATGATCAGGTAAAACTTGTGAATAATGTCAAGAGCATAGTTGATGATAAACACGAAAGTATTCTAGATCCCAGAATGGAAACCTGAAACACCTGCTCTGAACTGTATTTTTTGCAATTTGGTAGAAAGTAGGAGAGACCTTATTGGAACCCTAATGTTGTATTCTCCATTGTTACCAACTTGCCTAAGATAAACTTCTGTTTACAAGGTTGCTAGGCTTATTAACAAATCAAAAGCACTAATTCCATCAACCTAGGTGAGATGTTTCTACCCCTACACAGCATCTGTTTTTAAAATAGTATTTTAAAACACATGGACAGGACAGTGGTACAGTGGTTAGCACTGCTGTCTCACAGCTCCAGGGACTTGGGTTCGATTTCCAGCTTGGGTCACTGTGTGTGTGGAGTTTATACATTTTCCCTGTCTCTGCGTGGTTTTCTTCCAGGTGCTCCAGTTTTCTCCCACAGTCTAAAGATGTGTATGTTAAGTTAATTGGCCATAGTAAATTGTTGGTTAGTGTCCCAGGATGTGAAGGTTAAAGGGATTAGCGGGGTAAATGTGTGGGGTCAGGGCCTGGGGTGGGATTGTTGTTGGTGCAGACTCGATGGGTCAAATGACTTCCTTCTGCTCTGTAGGGTCTCTGTGATTTCATGACTTCTATGATTCAGAACATACTCCCAATTATGGGATTTTCTTAATTTTCTATACTATCACAATTTCCTGACAATGGCAGAGAAATTTAGGGGACTAGAATCTCAAAAAATGAATTGACAGGTACAAGTAATTAAAAAGGCTGTGACAACAACTTATATAATCCTTTAACATAAAACACCTCCAGATGCTTCACAAGGACATTATAAAAACAAACTTTGATACTAAGCCACACAGGCAGAGAAGCAAAAGCTTGATCAAAAATGTATGTTTTAAGGAACGTCTTAAAAGAGGAAAGAGATAGCAAGATGGAAGGTTTTAGTGGGGGGAACCCATGACTTAGTAGCTTATGGCATGGTCAACCACACTAGGGTAATAAAAATCAAGGCTACTCAAGAGGACGATACTCAGCGATTTGCAGATATCTGAAAGGGTTATGGGGCTGGAAGAGAATGAGAGAGCTGAGGCAAGAAGGGTTTCCAAAAACAAGAATGAAAATTTTAAAATCAAGACTTTACGTAACCAAGAGCAAAGGCTCAAATTTAAAATTCGTATCCTTGTTTCAAATACTACCCATGGCTTCAACTCACTCTTTCTTTCTTTATAATCTCCCCCCACCCCACAACTTGTTTCTCTCCCCAACAAGCTATTGAAGCTAGATCAATTGGAAATGTTAAAACTGAGACTTGTAGACTTTCATCAGACAAGGTTACTAAGAATTCAGAACTGAGGCAGGAAGATGAAGTAACAACCATAATATAATTGAATGACAGAATAGGCTTGAGAGCCAGAATGGCCTACACCCATGTTTCTTGCGTATCTTTGGATCTCTGTACTGCTATGACAGTAAATTGTCTTGTGGTAACACACCATAGATACTATCAGCCTCCAGCTCAGTACTAACCCCTCATTTATGAGGCTGGAATGTCATGCTGCAGATGATTTGATTGCTGAAAACATTGCAGTGAAGGCTGATCCTGACTTTACCTAATAGCTAAGCATGCTGTTCTGGGAAGAGACCATAAGAAGAATATCAGGGCTGGAAAATTCCACCCCAGCTTAGTGATACTAAGCCAATTTTAATGTCTTGGGGCTGAATTTTATAAGGTTTTTTATGATGGGCTCAGGCTAGATAGCTGGCAAAATGTTATAAAAAACATTAGGGTGGCATGATGCCTTCCTGGCACCATGTCATTTTGCTAGCCGTGGGAACAAGGCAGTTTCTTGTAGCTTGAAGTAGGCATATCTCCTCCTCCAAGGCTTGATCTCATTTGCATCTTAGCCAAAAGGCTGAGATGCTGCTTTTTAAAATTGCTTCAAGTGAAGCCAAAATGCAGCCTAATGACTTCAACTAAGCCCAGCATGTCGATACTGCATTTGATCTTAGCCAAAAGGCCGAGAGTATCGATACGCTGAACTTGGTTGAAGTCATTAGGCTACATTTTAGCTAAGATGCAGATGAGATCAAGCCTTGGAGGAGAAGCTATACCTACTGCAATCAGTTTGGATCAAACCCAAGACAGGAGATGAGAGCCCTGTCTTGTCAGCTTGGATCGGGAATGTCTCAACTTATTGAGACTCTGAATTGGACTTGATTTGATTGAATTGAAATAAAAATTTTTAAAAAAGCATTAGATATATTTTTTCATGGATTATAGTATTGTTTATAACTTTTTATTCTTGTTTTGCTTACTCTTTAGAATAAGTGCAACAGATGAAGATATGTTGCTAAATTTTACCCAGCCACCTGTTGAACATGTCTTTCCAGTTCCTAATATTTCTCACAACCTGGCTTTGCGAGTGAGTGTCCTATCCCTGCCTAGGCAACCCAGTTACCCATTGTTGGCATGCAGTATTCATAGCACCCTCAGTTTCTATGGGAAAAATATTCCCAGCCGAGAAAAGGATGCTTTTCAACCCACCAATGCAACAGAGCAGGACTACTCCATGCCAGGGACACAACAGAAGTACAGTAAGCAAACACTGACAGCTGCCAGAAACCATGCATTGCTGTCAACAAGTACAGTAAATACAAGAAAATGTCCTTCTCCAGAGATCTTGGAATCAGGCAAACCAACAATGTTAAGTGATTCTGACAAAATAGCTGAAATCAGAAATTCACAAATCAAGGCTCAGTGTTGTAATTGGGCAAATACTGCTGAAATAACTAAAGTACAGCCTTATGAGACCCAACCAATGAAGACATTAAAGTCATTTTCAATGACAGATTCCAATAGAACCAGCAGTACATCTTCTCCTATTCCTTCTGGTGATATGAACCCTTTGATAGGAAACTTGCTTCAAGAAAGGGAAGAAGTGATTGCGCGAATTGCTCAACAACTGAGTTATTGTGATCAAACCCCTCCACGTATTGCTGGAAGCCATTTTAGTGCGGTGCAAGAGTCAAGTTCAACGAGTGCAAAGCTGTCTCAGAACTCTCGTGATGAAAGCCTGAAAAGCAGAGGGAAAGAGATACCTTGCAGTTCAACCACCTGCATTGAAAGTCGTTCCTTGGAAAACAGATGTCCGGAGAAGAGCAGGACCTCTTCCCAAGATACCCCTGTCACATTATGTAGAAGGGCAAAAGCTGATATTGGTAAAACAGCTAGCCCAAAGCCACAGATACGAAGAAAACTATTTCCAATAGAATCTGTTACTGATAGCAGTGGCACATCTGAAATAAAGCATCCTACTGAAAGAACTGTAACTAAAGATAGTAAATCAGAACTGTCACAAACCAGGTACACAGGTAAAGTGAACTGTAAGTGCCCGGTATCTGGCAACACTGTACTAGACAAAAAAACTAGAAAAGAGTCATCATGTACTGATTCCTTCCATAAAGTCACTGTGAAATGCACAGATAATTCTGAATTACATCTACATACTCCCCCTGCACACCATGATATTTCAGAACTTGATAATACAAGTATATTTAGTAGGGAAAAATCTCTCTGTTACTATGCTAATAACTTGGACTCTGGCATTTGTACTGACAATATTACTAACAATGCAAAAAATAAATCTGCTAATACAGATTGCTCATATCCCTGGCATTCAAACTCTACAAACTGCAGAGAGTTTGGGTATTCTCAATCCAAAAGTGAATGTAACAAATTAGATATTTCCAGTGATACATATTTTGGCACAATACAACCCATAGCCAAAGAAGCTGTCAGTTCAAAAAACAAGGACCAGGATAAAACTGATGCGCCCATTCAGACCTGTGATTCATTACAATGTGCCCGTACTTCAGCTGCACCAAGAAGACTTAATGGAGATGGTAAAGAAAAGCCTGGAGAATTTCAAATGCAAAATGTAAGAATGTTTTACTTTCTACTGCATTAGTAGTCATTAAATGCAATTTAGTTTGACTTAGCATGAACAGTTTGCTTTTTCAAAAAACATATCCATCATGTTCCTGATGCTTTGTAACAACTTTAGTTATTTGCAGACCCAAAACAGAAATTGCAGAAAAATCTCAGCATATCTGGCAGCATCTGTGGAGAGAGAGTTAATGTTTTGAGTTCAATATGACTCCTCTTTGGAAAACAGACTGTCATTTCCTCTGTTTTCCAAATGCTGGTGACATTTTCCTTTCATAAAACTTGGTGGAAACTGTCATTCTGTGCTTGGGAGGGAACTCGAACATTTATTACTCCAGTGTTGAATCCAGAGTTAGTTATCCAGATAATTGAGTGCAAGAAAAGGCTGTGTTTATTTTGTGCTATAACACGATGAGGAGAACTTCCTGTACGTGCGTAGTTGCAGTATCATTGCCGGTGACTTCACTGACAGCGGTATCCCAGGTCGCTGCTTGCATTAGAATGAAGAAAGACAGAAATGAAAACCCAACTCTTCTGATTCCCTTCACTGTCTCTCCGCATAGTCCTTCACTGCTCTCTCCCATGCCCTGTGGCTCTCACCTCAGATCCCTTACGTGCATTGCCCTCCCAACTCCCTTCTACTTTCCTTGCAACCTCTTGCTACTCGTCTTCCCACATCCTTGCATCTCCCTACTCCAACTTTCCTTATGGCCTCTTCGCTCTCCTCTCACTTCAATCTTGCAGCCCTCCTACCCCCTTCACCATCACACACATCCCCCCTCCCCCACCCGTCCTCTCTTGTGACCCCTTGCTGCTTCCTTTACCACTGGTTTGCTTCCCCTGATCCCTCCCACTCCTCTCACTGCCTCCCTCCCTCCTGCGACCCCTTATTACTTACTCACCACTGGATCCCTTCCAGAGCAGGGAGTGGAAGGGAGAAGCAAATGGCGATTTAGAGTGTTATTGAAGTCTTAAAAGATATGAATCCAAATGACGCAAGCATTTACAAGTTAGGATGAATGAATTAACTTGCACATTTGTTTTACACTGCAAACCCATTTTCAACAAAAGAGTGTTACCTTGTGGTATGTTAATTCAGTGTGCTAAAATAATTCTTGGTCATCCTTGTTACTGTAATAAACTCCTTGTACGTGGCTTACACAGCATTTTTGGATAGTTGTTTGGCAATTTAGTTTTTATGAATATTGTAACTGTTTAATGATTGGACTGCAGTGTAGGTAATAAGTTCTTGCATAACTTTCATTCAGAATTCAACTGTTTCAAATTAGGTTGAAAATAACCTGAAACATCTGGACAGTTCAGGATACAGGCTGTTGAGGGAGTTATGGAAGATAATCACCTTGCTGCCACAGAATTTTACTGCAGTCTCAGTTGCCTATGGGATCTTGCTACCCATTACAACAAGCATTTTTTAAGAGTTCTCTTTAAAAATGCAAACATACTTTTTGCAAAGAAAATTAATTATCAAAGTGAAGGACAGTAGAGTTTGAAACACCATTTTCCATTTTTTGGAAGCATGTCTAATTGCCAGCTGGAAACAGTAGCCTAATATTAACTTGGGAGGATTTTTTTTTATGATCAGGAGACCCAGAAAAATCTAATAGCAAGCCTGATCAACCCTTTTGTCTCCATTTTCCGGCCCAGCCAGCGAACATAGGTTTCAAGACATTGGGGATCAGGAACAGATCAGGAGGCCAGCAGCCTCGTTATATTTGAATGAATCACCCACATCCTACTTCTCTCTTTTTCTCCATACCAACTTGATTAATATGAAATGGGTCAGTTGAGATTTGTAGCAATTTTATATTTTACTCAGATCCAAACCTACCATTTTGGGGAAGTTATAATTTCCTGTGCCAAAGGATTTTGTTTTTAGCCTCACATGAGGACCCTCTGCTAGTCCAGCATGACTAACTATTTGCTTCTGACACCAATTACTCTTGTGGACTGAGATTGCCATGTTATGAATAGTTTTTGTACTGTGCCCTCATGCCACTCAAGGGCTCAATTATGGATCCCTTTATAGTCAACAGAAAGAGGAAACTGCCATCCTACCATTCAGGGATGGATTCAAACTGAGAACAATCACATAGTAATCAATTGCAACATCGCACTGTGAAAATCTTTCCTTATTTTAAGGAAAGTTTTTAAAAATTTAGTCCTATGCCACAGTTTAGAGTTCGTAGAAATATTCAATAGTCCACTGTTTTCTGGTTTGTACAGGAGCAACATAATGTGAATATGGGAACAAGGAGCATGAGTAGGCCAGTCAGCTCTTCAAACATGCTCTGCCATTTAATAAGGTCATGACTGATCTAATGGTAACCTCAAATCTGCTTCCTGCCTATACCCAAAAACATGTCATCCCCTTGCTTACAAGAATCTATCCACCTCAATGTTAAAAATATTCAAAGACTCTGCTTCCATCCCCTCTTCAGAAAGAAAGCTCTGGAAATCGGCAAAGACCAATGGTGGGCTGGAAAGGCAACATTGAAACTGCCAGCAGTAATGGCAACTTTCTCTGCCACAGAGCACAGCATTTTGAAAAACAAACTTCAAGGATCAAGTCCCACAACAAATTGCTGACTTTTTGTTCACCCGCCCCTCCAAAACTCAGAAGCATAAGGATCAGGGCACTTTTCTCAAAGTCCTCCCCAATACAGACCAACTAAACCCTAAAGTCCAATAGGCACCCACTCCCCAGATACTAGCAGGACACCCACCAGGCATTGTCTGGTCAGCGACAGGACTACACCCGGGCATGGTCCTCTTCCCTCATGAGCTCAACACTCATCTGAGCTTCTCTGAAAAGTCTGCTCACCCGTTGCATGCCTTCAAAGACTAGTCATGATTCACATCTTTCTGCCATTACACTGCCCTGGATGGATTTATTGATGGAGGTGTGGGGTGACTCTGGCATAGGGGCCTGATAATACGTTAAAATCATTGAATTATTACTGTGCAGAAAGAGGCCATTCAATGCGTCAAGTCTGCACCAATAAAACTCCCATGCAGGTCCTATCCCTGTAACCCCATGTATTTACCTTGCTAATTACTCTGACGCTAAAAGCAATTTAACATGATCAGTTCATATTTGGAACATGGGAGGAAATTGGAGCATCTGGAAGAAACCCATGTAGAGAGGGGGAGAGTGTGCAAACTCTTAACTTGTAACAATGTTCATGCTCCGTCGTTGACAGGGGAAGGCGATAATCACATCATGTTTACGCCATTGTAAAATGCAACTTGACATCTGTGATATCTTCACCACTGAATCTACTCAATGTAAAGGGGAACAAAAGATCCTGGCCGAAGAGTCACGACCCTCTGAGATCCTTCAATTTGAAACTGCTTAAGCGGGGGTTACTTTATCCTGTATATCGAAGACCAATGCAAAATATCCATTCAATTCATCTGCCATTTCCTTGTTTTCCTTTATCAATTCTCCAGACTCACTTTCAATAGAGTCAATACTGTTTATTAACTTTCATTTTTAAAATATTTATAGAAATCTTCTGATTTATTTTTGGCTCGCTTTCTCTGTTTTATTCATCCTTTGCTGTTTCTTATGTTTAATTTTCTGACCTTGCACCTTGCAAAAAATTACATGCTTTTTTGATACTACCTCTAACTTTTCTAGTTAACCACAAATGGCGTGTCCATCCTTTGGACTCTTTCTTCCTCATTGGAATGTATTTATTCTGTGTATTCTGTAATATTCCTTTAAAACCCTCCTAAAACATATTTAATATTTAAAAAAGTATACTAGTCAGTAATGGTGGATGTTTTCCTACAGAAAAATTTTTCAAAATCCCCTTTGAAACCTTCTGGTAACTTTTGGAAAAAGCAAAATCGACATTCGTTGGATGGTATTTCGACAAAAGTTTTTCATCCATGTACTGGATTACCTTTACTTTCAAGTCCTGTAAGTTAATATTGATTTGACATTGTTTTAACAGTTTGTAAATATTTTAATATAACTATCATTTCCAACTATAGGATGTTTGTAACAGTGCATAACTGAAGTATTATTAATAATTTATAAAGTTTTGTTTGCGAGTAATCTTGACAGCATCAAATTAAGCAGACTCTGTCCCAAGTTTCCCATGCAGCATGGTGATTAACACTGACCTCTTCTAATTTTCTAACAATTAACACACATTTTTTGAAAAAAAAATGCTTAGAAGTATTTAGACTACCTTTCCAAATAGTAACAAGACTTGTTAATACTACAATTACAGGGAACAACTATTTAAAGCATTCATTTTTGAGTGCGTCATTTGAGCCAGACATTTTGAATGACTGACTGGATTCCATTGCTATCAATTAATTTTCATTAGACTTAGTCAGATGTAGACCCAATAAAATGGCCTGCTTTTATTCTTCAGACAATCTTGTTGCAACATATTTGATCAGCAAATGATTGTGTCCAGCAAAAGATTCAAAATATTAATAGTAAATATGACATTCTTGTAGTGGAGATCCTTTTCAAAGTTTGCTCCTCACCACCTTACTAACTCTGAAAAAACTGACTTTAGTGAATTATGTGGGCATGATAATATTTAACTTAAAGTCTGAAAATTACTCATACTTGACATCCACCTGATGTTTGACAAGAAAACATGATCTAGGATGGGATTTTACAGCGTTGCTCATCCCGAAACCATAAATCCTGCCCAAGTTCGGTGGACTTCCCGTTGTCCACTATCGCCCACTCTGATTCCTGTGGCAGGCAGAGATAATAAATTTCAGCCATAATGTCACTACTTACCTCCTTTTAAGTTTTAAGATTATTTTCCTGAGCAACCTAGTACTCATCTGTTTTATAAAAGGTTTTCAACAATTTTGGGCAAGCCTTTACATACAGAGTTTGAGGGTGTCCTGATTTCCAGGTTCCAAAATTACATGAAAAAATGTCTTTACATCTTTAAAATGTCTTTACGGAATTATTGCAGGTGATGCTGCTAGCACTCAGTGAGTGTACGTATGACACCTGGTGGTAGAAGCAGACTTTTGTAAAAGTTTTATGTGACATTCAACATCCTCATTCAGTCACGTCACAAAGGAATGAGTGCTCCTGATCTGCACCCAAGACAGACCTCCTGACAGTTATTGCGTAGTTGGGGTCAGGATCATGGAGGAGGCGTGGCAGACAGACACTAAGGAAGTGTGCAATACAAACTCTACAGTTATATTGGGAACTTTTTAATTCTACATTCACCAAGAGAAGTAAGACAGCCCAAGTGAAGTGGTGAATTGCTAAAATGTATTTTGGACAGTGTTATGGAATACCATTTTCGAATTAACAAGGGAACAGGTCATACTGACCTAATTGACAAGAATTACTTAACAACCTGACTTTATGCGACCATATTATAAATAGTGATCCTATTGTGATTGAATTCGATATTAGTTTTTAGAGGAAGCTATCAATTAAAGAAAGCAATAAAACTTGCACAATGGAATATAAAAAAACTTGCCTAGGATAACAAAGATAACAGCAAAGATTTTAGAAATAAATTAGAAGAAAGAGTAGTAAAGATAAATGTATATCCAGGTTTGCAGATAACACCCAAGTTAGCTATTATAGCAAGTTGTGTAAATGGAAATAGAAACATCAACTATCAAAACCATAACAAAATTAAGTTAATGGCATAGTATGAAGTCATCCAGTTTGAGGCAGAGAAGGGCAATCAGGAATACGTTGATTGTGATAGACTAAACGCAATGGAATCTGAGGTGTCGAAATGCACAAATCACTGAAAACTTGCTCACCAAAATACAGTGTAACCAAAAGGACTAATAAAATGGTGAAAGGGGGTTGGAATATAAAAGTAAGGTGATGCTTCAGTTTTACTGAGCTTTGGTTAGATGGTGCTCAATTTTATGCAGGGAAATGTCATCAGAATGATAGGCTTAAAGAGTAAAACCTTTGAGGACAATTTGTATAAATGTTGATGTCATGAGTTTAGAAGGTCAAGGGATTGACTAATCAAACTATGTTAAGATGGTAATGGGTTTTGACAAGTTTAGAGACAGAGAACAAGAACACATGATCTTCAAATTGGAGCAAGACCATTCAGTATCCCACACTGAGTAGTGAAAATCTTGATTGGCTGTGAATGTTGGGTCAATTTAAATAATTAAAACCTGGGTTCATAGAAACGCTTGGCTAAGGGATTGAAGGATAAGGATCAAAGGTGGGTGAATAGAGTTAAGGTGAAGATTATCCATGATTTCATTGAATAGTAGAATAGTAGAATTGAGGAACTGAATGGCCTCCTCCTGTTTATTTGTTCTTATGAACATGACATTCAATGCACTAAATATTTTATTCCTATAAATTTTAAAAATTAATCTGGTTATAATCATTATGTACCTGTGCAGAAAGTAGATTTAATGTTTGTCAAAACTGTTGAGATGCTAGATATTAATTGTAGAGCAGTGTATTTCATTGTATCCAGGTAATGGGCATTAGCTTGGGGATTTGGTTGAGGTCCTATACATGGGAACAGGTAAACTGATTGTTAAGTTAGGCAGTGCATGTAATATGTATCCAAAGTGTGTAATGATTAGATTCCAATTCTTTCACCAACTAGCTTCCTGGAATAGAAACCAAAATATAATCCATCTGGATATTACTGTTGCAGACTACATTGCAATCATAGCTGTGGTTTAGTGTCAAAGAGTCTGTAAATCAGAGTAACTTATTGTTAATAGAATTTATCTTGTTGTACACCAAGGTTCCACCAAGAAAAAAACAATCGGGATACTTTGACCTGGACACTTCATTGCAAAGACTAAAAGGGGTACCTTGCAAAAGGTATTTCTGTGTCTTTTTCTACAGTTTGACAAAAACAAAGTGGCATTCTTCAGGATTCAAGTGAAAGTGTTTTTGATACAGGATGCATACTAAATTTAATGAGCAATTCATTCCTTTACTCTAATGAATTGCATTTGAGGATTGTGCATTGTATTTAAAGTTAAATGCTGATTACACAAATTGGCTTTGGCTGTATTCTGTTTTTAAGCAATTCCAGAGTTATACCTGAGATTGTTTTGCTCTATTGACTCCTATCCATTCTTTAAATTCCCTAAAATAAACTGCGACTTGCGATTTCTTAGTCAAGAGACTTTGACGTTAATCTTTAATCAGAATGATATTTTTAGGATGACTTATCTGGAGAGTGTTACGTGCTGTAGAAGTAATCCTCTTAAGACTTATTACTGTAAATCATTTGAATTGGAGCACCTTGATGCCACTTTTCTTGTTGTGATATATTTAATCTATTTGTGCCCAAGTCCATGTCAGACCTTTCCCTACTCTATAGCATATCCTTTGCTATGAGATATCTTGTGTAGCTTCCAAAGACTCTCTTATAGAAAAAACTTGGTGTTCTACAATTTTAAGGTTTTATATTATGACTTAATAAAAGTGCTGCCAATAGTTGAATGCCATCAGCTGGCAAATTGGTGGTGCTTTTTTAATCAATATTCATTTTGTAAATTTAATGTGGCATTTTCATTTTGACATGATAGTTTTGTGCAAAAATATGCTTGTCAAAGCTGTTGTTGTTGTTATACTATTGGTTACCAATAGATACCTCAAATGGAAAGTTAGACATACAGATTTGGAAGAACTGAATGCTGGAGGTGGGAGGGAATCTGATAATTTTAAATACAGAGGGCACTTCCTACACTTTGTCATTTCTGTTTAATTGTATGGGCAACTTGTGTTGTCAGTGAGAAAGGAGGGTACTGTTGTAACCAATGCAGAAAGGTATTTGCTTTTTTATTTGAACCAATTAAGAGCTAATATTTAAACAGTCATGTTTACTTGATTTTTGACAATGTATTCTGAGTCTACACAGCTTTGCATAATTTAATGCATAGAGAGGAAAATGTTTGGTTTCTTCTAGTATTGAATCCATCTATCAAAGGATAAAGAGTATTTGCTTTTATGTTATATTTTCTTTTTCTTTATAGCCAGAGACAGTATTTAAGACCAGAGAATGATGCTGGCCAAGGGAAGCAGCTCCTGAGTGTCAGTGCTCCACCAGCAACTAGTCTTAGCCTGCTTGGAAACTTTGAGGTACAAATCAGAAATGCACATGTCATGCAGAAAGAAATGGGCTAATCAATTGACCTAGTGTCTAGCTTATTTGAAGAAGAATTTTTTTTAAGTGGAAGTGCTGTTATTTGTTTTTGAGTTCCTATGAATGACTTTTAGAGATAAGTTTAGATTTATTCATACCTATAGTTACTGCATCATATCTCACATCTGCCAGTAAGAGAGTTTAATCTGGTGAATTTTTCACGTTACACATTGGAACAGGAACATATGCATTTTCCATTTATTATCCAATTTGTATAGATGTTTCAGAAGATGATCAACTCCACAACGATTACTGGTGGATACTTCTAGCGGGAAGTATGGTTGCTTGGGGAAGCAGCATGGTTTTTTTTCTTCAACTTGGCATTAAGACATACATTGCCTACAATTTTAAGAGTACATGTCCATAAATCTGTACTAAGTGCTAAATAACCCCAATACTTTTCAGATGTTTGAAAGTATCTAAATAATTAAATTGCATTATCAGAAATGGTTATTTTGAATTTGAGTAGCCAGGCTTGTTCAAGTCAGCTCGGATATCTGTCTGCCCCTGATACGCAGGAGGCGGGATTTTCTGATTACCCGTTAAGAAGATTGTTAGGAGCTCTCTATGACCAGTTAGATGGAAAATACAACACAAGAAACAGCAGCTATCCTTCCTTCTCCACTTCATGTCCTAAAACTGATATACCGTATGGGTCTAAGTGGAGATATTTATTCTTCTCACAGTAAAAAAGTGAATCTTCGGAAAATTAAGGAGGTATTTTTAAACAACAACAAATATGGAATTAAGTACCTTTTGGCTTAAGTGTTTCATGAGATTGTTGTATAACTTGAAGGTATATGTGTCATACGTTATTTGAGGTATTAGCTGATTGGAGTACACTTATAATTTTTTTGTGCCTATAAGTCTTGGTTTCTGACATTGTAAGCACAAATTTATAATTATACTCCAATCCATTAATACTAAAAAGGTTTCTAAATTGCAATCTATATTCATACATTTTTAAGTATTAGGATTGGAGGATGGGGTTTTCTTATATATTTAAAAAGTGCAAAGGTATATAATTTTTTTTCTTAAATTTATAGTTTTTTAACTATATATTGTGTATGCTGTTTGGGAGGCAAGCAATTTGTGTATTATAGTGTCACTTGTAATATAACCAGGGCATTTTAATTTCTTGTTGAGAGTCTGTTGTGTTAATATGGCAACAAAAAGCTAACACAATGTAAACAAGAACACTTTTGTGGTTAGCACTGGAATTGAGATTTGAGAAATTGTTATGAAAAGGGATTTTAAGAAAATTTGAGTCATTAAATGTTTATAGTTTAGTAGGAGACCATTGAGCCCAGTGTTCATAGAATCATAGAATCCTATAGTGCAGAAGGAGGCCATTCAGTCTATCAAATCTGCACCAACTACACTCTGATCCTATCCCCATAACCCCATGCATTTACCCTAGCTAGTCTGCCTAACATACAGGGGGAATGTGAAAACTCCACACAGACAGTGACCGAAGCTGGGAATTGAAGCTAGGTCCCTGGCACTGAGGCAGCACTGCTAACTGCTGTGCCAACATGCCACCCTTAAGGACCGTATATTTTTTTCCATTCTCTTGCCCTTTCCTGATACCCATCTAAATATTTTTATCAAAAATTTGAGCCTCAGAATCTGTTACTGTTTATGAGAGGGTAAACATATCTTTTAATCTCATCTTTTGTTCTTTCAGTGAAGGTCTTAAATTTATGTCGTCTGGTTACCAATTTACCAACCAATTGAAATAGTATTTCTTGTTTACTTTATCAAAATTTCCTCCTGTTAGGTCTCCAATAAGTAAAGTCCAGCTGCTCAAAGCCCCAGTTTATTTAGGCTATCCATGTAACTAAAACCTGTCATACCAAGTCAAATTAAATGTACCTCTTTTGCATTCTGTTCATGGTCTTGATGTCCTTCCTAAAGTATGCTATCCAAAATTGGACATAGGAGATGTCAAGAAGTGGGATTGAAAATACTGAATAACTTCTAATCCAGTTAACCGTAAGTTCAACAATGGTGTGAGATTGAAAGTTTCAGGAGGAAGTTGTCAATTATAACCATTTCAACAGTATTTTTAATCATGACTACTCTTTAATATTTTTTGATGTCCAATAAATCCAGAAATGATGTATTGAGAAACCATCAGGGAAAACTTAGTTTAAGGATGCAACTGAGTTAAGCTGCTAAAAAAATGTACCTCAGATCAAATTTGCAACAAGTAGAGTATATTTTCTTTACATGATGGATTCTGAACTCATATTCTATTTATATATGTTGTGATGGTTATATATAAACATACATTGAAAAAAAATGTTAAAATGTTTGATCAACCCACCAGTGTTGATGTTTGTAGAGACTGTAACGTGGTGCATATTGCTGTATATGATAAACCCGGTTGGATGTTGCACCTCCTGATGAGTCTGGAAGTTACAAGATGCATTAATGATGCATTGCCATTTACAATGATGGTTTTCCAAATAATTGCTGCTGATCTTGCCATACATGAACAACCAGAATAGACAGAAATCTAGGCATGTGCCTCCTAATGCCCAATTCATACATTAACTTGCTACAATAGAGATTTTTTTTGCATATGCTTAGTATTGATCTAAATCACATTGGATACATGCCTCTAATCTTTTAAAGCCAAGACCTTTCGAGAGATGTTTTCTGATTTAAAAACCAGTTACTCAGTTTACTATTTTTAACAGTAAGTGATTGAAACATTAATTACTTGTGTTTTGTTCTTGGTGAATTGATTTGATAATATTTGTTAATGGTTAGTCCTTTGATTTCCTTTTTGTTAATCAGAAAAATGACTGGCAAGGTCTTGCCTGCAAGAATCACCAGTGTACACCTCTCTGCATACACTTTAACTGGTCAAGAAATAGTGATGTACATCTAGCTCCAAACATTAGGAGCTTAAAAATTAAACAGAATAGAACATTTATATAGTGTTTAAAAGACTGAATTGTGGAATTATAATTTCAGAGCCAAAGCGTATTTGAGTTAGAAACTGAGAAATACAAATTAAACTCAACTGGAAGTTTTCAAAATTATGCACATTGCTTGAATCATTAGTTTCTTGATTGGTTCTGACCTTTTCTGCAGCTTGTAATAACATATCCACACATAACTTCAAAAGGACCAAATGGAGCATTTTATCAGAGCTTTTCAACAGTTTCACGCTGCTTATCCATTTCAACTGTTCACAGGCAAATGATGCTCAACTGAATGCAGTAAACTTGAAATTGTAGTTGTGGGTCTTCTGTAAATGCCAGTGGCACAGTGGGTAATCACTGTGCCGTATAGCACAAAGGACCCAGGTTCAATTCGAGCCTCAGGTGACTGGAGTTTGCATGTTTTCCCCATGTCTGTATGGGTTTCCTCCAGGTGCTCCGGTTTCCTCCCACGGTCCAAAGATGTGCAAGTTAGGTGGATTGGCCATGCTAAGTTGCCCCTTAGTGTCAGGGAGTTTAGTAGGGTAAATATGTGGAATAATGGGGATAGGGATTGTTGTTGGTGCAGGCTCAATGGGCCGAGTGACTTCCTTTTGCACTGTCGGTATTGTGATTATGCTCTAGGTTGGTCCTCTTCTACCAATCAGATTCTGAATTTGTTAATAGAACAATTACAGTAAAGTATTTGTTAAACAGATGCTGTGCCAAAGAATTTAGCTGCACCGTTGTTAACTAAGACTCTACAAGTAAGTATTATTCCACCCTGTGCAAACCTACCACATTTATTTGAATTATTTGAATTTATTTGAAATTTGAACCTACCAAATTTATTTGAAGACCGATATAGAAGGCCTTTAAAAAAAGACAGATTTTTGCAAAAATGTTTTTTCACTAAGTTCATATTTTCTGATCAGGGAAAAGGGAATAGCATACCAAAGCAAAAAATGCCTGGTGACTCAAGCTAATTTCCCAGTCCCCCTGTGATATTGCCACTTGTATCCAGCGTTATTACATTAATCAGCAACAGGATTCATTTCAATTGAAATATTAGAAGTTATGTTTATTCTGAAATATTTGAAAGTTGCCATAAACAGTCCTGATCCACCAGGTCACTTTATATAAAAGTTTTTGTAAATCCTTTTGAGATTTTAGCTCATGTAGAGAATAATTGTGTGACAAAATTAAGGAGGGGTAAAGTACAAAATAACCTAAAACTAGATTGCAGGTATAATTCTGTTTGTTAGGATCAGGTCATTATTGTGGAACTATAAAAAAGATAAAGCTGCATGGCTGCAAATAAACTGAACAGTTCTGATGATACCTTTATAAATACAGATTAAAATATTTTATTATTTTTAGATCTAGCTGGATTTCAGCTTTCTACACAGCATCAGTTATTTCATAGAATATCATACAGAATCAGAAGAAAATGGACCACTTTCCATTTTTTGGTGGATCACTTAGTGATGGTTAAATATTTGATATAATAAGATTTTGTTAAATGCTGGAAATTGTGCTGATTGATTAATGAAAAAATTTGCTCAGATATGTTGTAATTACTTTCTGTGAAGCATTTATGTATAGAATCTGAATAAAATTATGCAATTTGATTCAAGCTGCCTAGCAATTCTAACCTCAGTATATTTTTAATGTTCTTCAGGAATCCATCCTGAATTTCCGCTTGGAACCCTTAGGGTCTGTTGATGGTTTTACTGCCGAGGTGGGAGCAAGTGGAACATTCTGTCCCAGTCACATGACTTTTCCAGTTGAAGTGTCATTCTACAGTGTTTCTGATGATAATGCACCATCACCCTACATGGTATGTGTTATTACACATTCCTGTAGTTAAAGACTTGTGATCAAGGTCAAGGTGTAGCAGTAATTGGTTAGGACCCATATCTCTCTGACTGGTAAATCATTCATTTATTCATTTGTTAATTTTTGCTCTTTATGGGTATGTTCAAATTTATTTTTCATCAGAAAATAAGTTACGTGATTTTTTTTAACAACTGAAACTTCCAATTTCAGTGATTTGAACTGAGGATTATTTGTTTGTAGGGTGTGATTAATTTGGAAACCTTGGGAAAACGAGGCTATCGTGTACCCCCATCTGGGACAATACAAGTGGTAAGTTCGTGTTCTCTCTGCATTGTAAATTGCTCTTTCACTTGCGATACAAACTTGTGAAGTCATATAGAGCCATCTTAAAAAGCAGTAATATCTGTGATACCCTGCAGCGGTTTCAAGACTTACTGTGGATGGAAATGACAACAGTTTTTCATCAATTTCAACAAGTTAGCTAATAATATCAGTGAAATTCCTGGATCTTTGACTAAGAAATGCTCAATAAAGCTGTTAGTTTTGTTTGATACTTTGAAATCAAATCACCACCTCCCCTCCCCCAGATCTGCAGTTGGTTACAGTTAGAACGCATTAGTTACTCACTTATAAATGCCTATAAGGGGTGATAAATATTCCTAGAGTTGTATCATTTGTATCATGAATGTGTAGTTTTGTTATTACAGAGTTTAATGACAACTCCTTAAACTGGAGCGCAACTCCTTAAACAGTGGTTAGTGCTGCTGCCTCACAGTGCCAGAGACTGGGCTCGATTCCCCGCTTGGGTCATTGTTCTGTGTGGGCACATGCGCCCATGTCTGCATGGATTTCCTTCAAGTGTTCCACAGTTCAAAGATGTGTGGGTTAGTGGATTGGTCATGCTAAATTGCCCCTTGGTGTAAGGGGGAACCAGCTATGATACCACATACAGAATCCAGATACGATCTAAGGAGATCCATCAAAGATGCCAAAAGATAGTGCTGGACCAAGCTGGAGTCCGAGGCTGGCCACACAGACCCCCACAGACAATGGCAAGGTCTGCAAGACATAATAGGCTACAAGATGAAGGCATGTAAAATCGCCGTCTCCAATGCACCCCTCCCTGATGAGCTCATTGCATTCTATGCCTGTTTTCAGCAAGAGGTTAGCGAGAGCATGCCCTGTTCCCTAGAAGCCTTGGATCTGAGATCACTGTTGCAGATGTCAAAACAGCTTTCTGGAAGGTCAACCCACAGAAAGTAACTGGTCCAGTTGGGGTACCCAAGCAAGCACTCAGATCTTGCGCGGATCAGCTGGCGGGGGTATTCACAGACTTTTTCAACCTTCTTTACAACAATCTGAACTCTATCTGCTTCAAGAAGACCATTGTCCCAATATCAAAGAAAGGTCAAGCAATGTGCCTTAATGATTATCAGCTGGTGGCTGTGACATCCATCATTATGATCCCTTAGCTACGGGGTTTAAAAAAAAAGGGCGGCATGGACAAGTTGGACCAAAGGGCCTGTTTCCATGCTGTAAACCGCAATGACTAAGTGCTTCAAAAGGCTAGATATGGCACAAATCAATTCCAGCCTCTTGGACTTCCTGGATCCACTGCAGTTTGCCTACAACTGGTCCACAACAGATGCCATTTCCCTGGCCCTGCACTCAACTTTGGATCACCAAGCTAACAAAGATACCTATGTCAGACTCGTCTTTATTGGTTACAGCTCAGCCTTCATTATTCCTACAAAACTCCATGGCATGGGCCTCAGCTCCTTTCTCTGTGACTGGATTCCGAACTCCCAACCCACAGACAACAACCAGTAAGGAAAGGCAAGACACCTCCTCCACGATCATCCTCAATACCGGTGTCCCACAAGGCTGTGTTCTCAGCCCCTACTATATTCCTTACACAGTTATGACTGTGTGATCAAATTTCCCTCCAAGTTGATTTTCAAGTTTGCTAACAACACCACTATAGTGGGTCAGATCTCGAGCAATGACGAGATACAGTATAGGAATGATTATAGAAAATCTAGTGAACTGGTACAGTGACAATCTCCCTCAATGTCAACAAAACTAAGGAGATTGCTATTGACTTCAAGAAGTGTAAGGGGAACATGCTCCTGTCTATCATAGGGACAAAGTAGAAAGGGTCAAGAGCTTCAAGTTTTTGTGCCCAGATCACCAACAACCTATCCTGATCCCCCCACCATGCTGACACTACAATAAAGCCCATCAACATCTCTACTTTCTCAGAAGACCGGTGAAATTTGGCATATCAGCTACGACTCTTCAACTTTTACAGATGCACCATAGAAAGCATTCTTTTTGGTTATATCACAGCTTGATATGGCAAGAAACTACAGAAGATTGTGAATATAGCCCAATCCATCACACAAACCAGTTTCCCACCCAAGCAGTCAGCATAATTAGGGACCCCATGCACTCCAGACATTCTCTCTTCCATCTTCTTCTTCAGGAAAAAGATACTAAAGTCTGAGGTCACATACCAAGCAATTTAACAACAGCTTCTTTCCGGCAGACATCAAACTTTTGAACGGACAAACCTTGCCTTAAGTTGATCTTTCTCTACCCTCTAGTTTGTTTCTAACACAACATTCTGCACTCTCTCGTTTCATCTCAATGAACAATAGGTTTTATCTGTATAGCATGCAAGAAACAATACTTTTCACTATATGTTAATACATATGACAATAATAAATTAAATCAAATGCATGGGAATAGGACCTGGGATTGTGGTTGGTGCAGACTCGATGGGCCATATGGCCTTCTTCACTGTTGGATTGTTTGATGTTTTAAGACACGTTTTTGATTTCAAACTTTTGCATTCAGCTTTAAAACATTTTTCAAGAGAAAAGACAAGACAATATAACATCTTTCTGTGTTAGTTCAAACCTCATTAGATTGATGTTTCTTTAGAGCTAGCCGTGAAGACTCACTTAAATACAAATGAATCCTTCATGGATGCTCATTGTAAGAGGTATGAAAACCCCAGGCTTCCAAAAGAACAGGAGACAGAAACAAGCTAAAATAAAGTTTATTAGTCACAAGTAGTCTTACATTAACATTGCAATGAAGTTACTATGAAAATCCCCTAGTCGTCACACTCTGGTGCCTGTTCAGGAACACTGAGGAAGAATTTGGCATGGTCAATTTGCCTAACCTGCGCATCTTTGGATTTCAACATAATGAACTTTTCTGCCTGATGGAATAATGATTCATTGAAATTAACGTAGCAGCCATTTTGTTCTTGGTTGTTATAAAAACAGCCTGTGAAAGCCAGATGTGCTGAACCCCCAGGAAGAACACTGAGCAACATCATCAGAGGAGTTTCCTCTCTACCACTGGGAGTCAAAGTGGAAGACATTGAAAAATCAGCTGTTGTCCTGCTGAAAAGTTCAGGCAATCTTCAGGTTTCACATGTGGCAGAACTAGTGAAGAACGAGAAACATCTCACTCCCAGGACCTGCTGACCCTGCAAGGCCATCTGAAAAGGGAAAATACTGATTAGTGGCAGAAGCCGTTGTCATTGCTAAACAAAACCTTTAATTTTCATCCCTTCACTTAAGAAGGAATTTTGAGCATCGGGCCTGCAATATCTCTCGATGACTGATTTGAAAATCTGATTTTGAATTATCTTGTTCTGCACTTCAGACTTTATACATGTATTTTAATTAGTAATTTTATCATTTTTCTTACTTAAATAACTTCCAGCTGTTTCAGAATAAAGCCTGACTGCTGAGTTATTTTTCAATGTAATCACAAATTTACATACACATTCTTAGTTCATGGACCACTTTAAGAAACCACCATTTATGTGGTCATGACAAGTAACATAGATTAATAAAGCAAAATTTTTGCAAGTATGTTAAAGAAATAATTCATTAATTAGTCTCCGATTGTGGCCTCAGAGAATTATAAAATACTATGCATTATTTTTGAAATCCAATTAGCTGTTAGGGTACTGGTAATGTGGAAACCAGTTTGCATACAAGAAATAAAATCAGTGATGAGGTCATCTGTTTTAAATGATGTTGGTGAAGGAAATATTGCTGACCATAACTCTGTTGGATCTTCAAAGACATCTGAAGGCTTTGATTTAAAATCTTGTCTGATAGATGGTGTTGATGACAAGTTTATTTACTGCTGTCACAAGAAGGCTTACATTAACACTGCAATGAACTTTTTGTGAAAATCCCTGACTCGCACACGCTGGTGCCAGTTTGAGTATGCTGAGGGAGAATTTAGAATGGCCATTGTACCTAACCACGTAACACTTCATTGATACTGGGCTTGAATTTCACAACTTTCAGCCTCGGATGCGAGAATTAAACATTTTCCATTAAATTAGGCAGCCATTCAGGAACCACATTCTAATAGTTCACTTACTTTGTTGCAACAAAATAATTTTCAGTAGCTTTATGGAACTGCAGAGGCTGATTCCATGTGTTCCAGGAACTAAACATGGAAATTCAGTGTTCCCTTTTAAAAGAGGTTTTAAAAAAAAAGGACCCAAGCAGGTTCCAGAGAATAATCATATTTGACTCAAAATGTTTACTCTCATTTCACAAATTCTGCCAGACCTGCTGAGTTTTACGAGCACTTTATTTTTATATCCCATAAAGCTTAACAACTTCATAGCAATCATTATCACAATTTAACAAAATACATTAATGTATCATTTGTTTTAAGAGTAATGTCAGATTATTGTAAACTATCATATTTAGGATTGCATTATTTAATATATTTCATTGCAATCCTAAATAGAATATAGAACATTATAGCGCATTACATGCCCTTCGGCCCTTGATGTTGCTCCGACCAATGGAACCAATCTAATGACCCTCTAACCTAAACTATTCTAATGTTATCCATATGCCTATCCACTGACCATTTGAATACCCTTAAAGTTGGCGAGTCCACAACTGCTGAAGGCAGGGCATTCCATGACCTTACTACCCTCTGAGTAAAGAACCTGCCTCTGACATCCGTCCTATAACTACCATCCCTTAATTTAAAGCTATGTCCCCTTGTGCTAGCCATCACCATCTGAGGAAAAAAGCTCTCACTATCCACCCTATCTAATCCTCTGATCATCTTACATGCCTCAATTAGATCACCTCTTAATCTTCTTCTCTCTAATGAAAATAACCTCAAAATCCTTAGTCTTTCCTCATAAGACCTTCTCACCATACCAGGCAACATCCTGGTAAATCTCCTCTGCACCCTTTCCAATACCTCCATATCTTTCTTATAATGCGGCGACCAGAACTGTACACAATACTTCAAGTGCGGCAGTACCAAAGTTTTGTGCAGTTGCAACATGACATCACGGCTCCAAAATTCAATCCCTCTATCAATAAAAGCTAACACACTGTACGCCTTTTTAACAACCTTACTAACCTGGGTGCCAACTTTCAGGGAGCTATGCACATGTGCACCGAGATCTCTCTGCTAAGAGTCCTTCCATTAGCCCTATATTCTGTACTCCTGTTACTCTTATCAAAGTGAATCACCTCACAGTTTTCCATATTAAACTCCATTTGCCACTTCTCGGTCCAGCTCTGCAGCTCATCTATGTCCCTCTGCAAACTGTAACATCTATCCTCACTATCTTCAACTCTTCTGACTTTGGTGTCGTCAGCAAATGGACCTAGATGACTCATCTTCTTATATTGTGGAGCTATTTTCACATTACGATTTACAGTAGGGCAACTGTGCACTTCTAAAAGTCTTATAATTTAGAACTTTATTGTCCTTTTAGAATTAATTCATTTTGTGTAACTGGAGGTTAGCATGGTAATTCTCCACACTGGAGGACCAGTTTAAGACACACATACTGATAGGATGCATGTGTGATTTTCTACCACTTTGCTGAGACTTGGCAACTGGCACATGTGAAATGACTGTGTAGTTAGAATAGCTGCCTCACAGCCCCAGGGACCAAAGTTCAATTCCAGCCTTGGGTGACTGTGTGGAGTTTGCATGTTCTCCTCATGTCTGCGTGGGCTTCCTCCAGGTGTCCGGTTTCCTCTCGCACTCCAAAGATGCAGGGGTTAAGTGGATTGGCCGTGGTAAATTGCTCCTTGGTGTCAAAGGGACTAGCAGGATAAATGTATGGGATTAAGGGGTTAACACCTGGGTGGGATTGTTGACAGTGCAAGCTCGATGGGCCGAATGGCCTCCTTCTGCACTGTAGGGATTCTATGAAATGCAGGAGAGCCCTACACTGTGATTGTAAGGATCTTTGAAAAATCAGAACTGCTATCTTTTTATACATTGTACTTACCAGCTTAAAGTGCTGTTTGCAAAGGGGAAGAAATTTCTAGCATTTATGTTCAACCTCAAGGTAGTAAGTAGATGGTCTCAGGTGAATAAAAATCATGCCTGTGGAAGAATTTTGGAATGTTATCGTACAGCTGTAAGTGATCAATAAAATTAAACAGATCATTGTGCAATGTTGCCAGATGTTAAAATCATTTTGCCTCGATTTCCAAATTGTGTGCATTAGTTCTGCTTTTGATCAAATTTGTTCATGACCCATGCAATCTTTTGTCATTTTGTGAGCTATATTATGCAAACCTTCTGTTTTTATAGCTGATAAATGTGAATTATCTTTCAGACTTTATTCAATCCAAACAAGACGGTGGTTAAGATGTTTGTAGTGATTTATGACTTGAGAGATATGCCAGCCAATCACCAAACATTCCTACGACAGAGGACGTTTTCTGTTCCTGTAAAACGTGAAACTGTTGGACATGCCAATAAAGAAAATGTAATCCAGACTGAAGAAAGGATACTTCGCTACCTCGTACACTTGAGGTAACCCAGTGTACTGTACAGAAATCAGTGTTAACTGTAATAAGTGTTTGTACAATCTCTGCTTGAACAGCTATGCGTTATTCATAATTCTCTTGGTTTCCATGCAAAACAAAATAGTTTAATATAGAGTGTCCAAAGATTTTAATATTCCAGTTTATAAACTGAAATAATTCTGGGTTTTTTAATTACTTTGTAACGCTACTAGTGAGCAATGGACACTATTGTTGATAGACGTAAACCCTAAGCCTTGGTTCCTTTTAACCTGGGACTTAGTTGTCCTGTGTTGTCACCCAATTTTAACTCGTATTTCCTTAGCCTGGGATAGAACTGGAGTAGTAATTTTTAATGAACTCCATAGTTGTACAATGAGTACCAAATGAATAGTTTTGGCACCAAAAGAAAAAATCAAATGACATCTGAAGTGTAACATTGGACTTGCAAGGTTGACCGGGATTTTCTGACCCTGTTGTGGTGGATGTGCTGCGAGCCAGCCAAAAATCTATTGACTTTGGTGGCACTGGTAAATTCCACCGGCGGGCAGGACCGGAATCTTCTGCTGTCTTACTTTGTTTATCCCTCCTCAGATGTTGCCAGACCTGTTGTTTTTCTGGTATTTTGTCTCTTATAAATGAAAATCCCTATTAGGAGATGGATACGAACGTATTGTGGTTCAAGACTTCTGCAAATGAAATTGGCTTCTTGTGCATAGTGTAATATGTATTGCATGTTGCATGCTATATTCTACCTGTAATATATTAACAAAATTGGTAGATGGAGATAGTGAAGTGACTATTGTATCGAGGTGTTTAAAAAAAATCTTAAACGCGTGTAAGTGAGTGCCAGAGGCTTACACACAGTTTAGAAATCTGAGGAAGGAACCAGGTCAAACAAATGTAGAATTTGAAAGAACAAAGTAACTTTGGTAGCTGGTTAAGAGCTTTAAATGGAGAACAAACATGTGATGCTCTTAGGGAAATGGTTATCTTGGACTTAAAAGTTCACTGCCTGAAGTAGTGAGAACCTATTGGAACAACAGAGGGTTAAAACTGTGAGATTGGCAGATGGTTATGAGTTCATAAATCAAGATTTGGTTTTCAACATCAATTTGTGATAACTAGAATCTCTACAGTGCAGAAGGAGGCCATTTGGCCCATTATGCTTATAGTGGTCATAAACCACCCAGGCTTTATTCCCATAACCCCTCGTATTTATTCTGCTAATCACTCTAAGATCAATTTAGCATGATATCTTTGGACTGGGGAAAAGAGAAATCCTCAGGTGATAAAGGCAAAGGGGATTTTGTTGGAGATAGTAAGGATAATTTAACTCAGGTTAAAAAGGAAATATGAAGGTGGAAGTAAAATAAAGTATTGGATGTTTCATTGTAATAAAGTGGACATATGAAATTTCTGTGTTGGTGGCTTATGAAAACCACTGAAGACAGATGTGGTAAAATAGAATAAGCCAGTGGGGTTTGTTAAAATGATAAAGGTTGAAGCTGAAGAGGTGCAAAAGTGTACAGCCTGTTCAGTGGTTGGTTGATAAGCAATTACCAGATCTCTTTCAAGAATTTATAAATGTGGGTAAGGTTTACTCGTGTACAAGAAGTAGATAAAGAAGTTAAGATCTTGATATAAGGGAGCAAGTCAGTCTTTAATGATGAGAGATAGAGATATATAGTTTGGAAAGTGTATTGCCCAGAAAAGGTGATAATATGTGGAATTCATGGTGAAAATTACATAAGGTAAAGTTGAAGAGTTAAGTGAGAAGTGGTAGGAGTAAAAGACACAGGGATACAGTTTACCTTAGTAATGATATAGCTGGATCATGGGTGAGAATGATGCCCACTGTGGTTGCAACGTCAGTAGAGAATCATATCCTGGGATATTTCCTAACTGTGGTAACAGATCACAAAGTTGCACATTGAGACAGGAGGAGAAAGGTTGACAGAGAGCAGTCTCTCGGTGCTTCTCAGCCGCTCAGCAGGCGGAGTAGGCTGTTGGGGCCAGATGACCTATTTCCTGCTCTTAGGTATGCTATTATGTTCTTAAATCAAAGAGCAAAGATAAGGAGATTGAAGTTCAGTTATAAGAAACAATTTTTGACATGATGGTTCAAAAAGAACAAGAACAGGTGGAGGGCAAAGTGGATATTTTTAGTTCAAGAAAGTTGACAATTATAACAAAGATGTCAAGATAAAGCAGTTGTATCAGAAAGCATACACATCTCACTGCAACAAAACCTCGAAGTTTCTAACAGACTGGACATGAATTTCGTAAATACAATGACATCAAAAAAGATTGAATGAGAAGTTACTCGAAACTTTAATACAATCTTGCTGCTCTTGTATTGGAAAATATTTTTAATCATGTTTTTGTTCTGAATACAAAACCTCAACTAGCTGATATTTTGTGACTGGAATTTGCATTTTTCTATCCAAATCTTAATTTTTTGGAAAGGTGGTTGCTACATTCAGCACCATCATATTTCCCTTTATACAACCATTGGTAACCCAAAATGAAACTTGGAATGACAAAAGCTGAACTGAAATGATAGGCAGTAGTATAAAAACTGAACCATACATCCTTAATTCATCAGTTGAACATTTGTGTAGCTCTAGAGGGACCATCCCTGTATAAAACACCGGTGGTCATGACTTTGCTGACTATGGAGTCGTTAAGGCAGTCCCAACTCCAACTTGGTGTGAGAAAAGGAGGGGAGACAAATATTGTGAAGTAAATTTATCTGATATGATGCCATATGTACATTGTCAGGTCCAGCTAGACTGATGTTCTGCAAGTGTATGATGAAAGCAAAATACTGTGGATGCTGCAAGTCTATTATTTGCTTAGCCATAAGGTTCAGCTGTTTAGACTTGATGAAAAATAGGGTAAAGGCAAAAATAGTTGTGGAGTTGAAAGATACTCCTCCAAACAAGATGCAAAATGGAAAATATGTTTTTCATACAATGCATCTTGTGAATACTCCCTTTTTTAGAACAATGCAGTTCTTCCATCAGAGCAGTGATATTCCAAGATTGAATTTTGGTAGAGACTTGCATAATTCTCAAGACCTTGAAGGGAATCACTTTGCTTCTATCAGTTACAAATTGATATTTTCCCACTTTAACTTGTTTCGTTCCAGGGCTTTTTATCAAGTCACTGGAATTTTTGCATTGGACCATCACAGAACAGCTCCGCATTCACTCAAACCTAATAGCTAAGTGATATGGGCAGAACCATAGAAAAATGCCGTCAAAATGCAGGGTCATAGAAAAATGCAATCAGTGCAGTCAAAGTTGAAATGTAGTGGTCAAGTTGACAAATGCATTTAAATGCAATTTTAGGTTTATTCACAAGAGTTATTGCATTATAAAAGCCAAGATTGAACTCCTGTCATGCATAGAAGAATGAATGCGAGGTCAGTCCACCTCCATATTACAAAGGGGAAATTTATCAATGTTTTCCAGTAGGTGGGCAGGCAAATTAAATATTTGGTAATAATGTAGGCTCAAATAAATGAATAATGGAAATGTTTTCTTTGTTCTAGGTTCCAGAGTTCAAAATCTGGAAAGATCTACCTCCATAGAGATGTCAGACTCCTTTTTTCTCGAAAGTCGATGGAAGTTGATAGCGGTGCTGCATATGAATTAAAATCTTACACAGAGATTCCAACAAATCCTCATTTTTCAGCACGATGTTAGCAACCTTTGTATTGTTTAGGACTTTTTTTTTCCTATTTTTTTTCTGGAGAATGGCACATGTTCAGCTAATTAATGGAAATAAAATAATGCACAATACATGATTGTGAGAATTTATTGGTACTAGTCTCTTAGAGCCCCACAACCTATTAGACAGTGGACCAGTCTTGTGTAAGTGTTTTTGAATAAATTCTCTTGTACTTAAAGCGAGCAGTAGACTGGAATGAAAACCATATTATCTGTACTGTTACAACAGAAGTCACAAACCACTTTATTGGATGTGTTGCAATAGTAAAAACCAGAGGTAGTTTAGTGTTCAAACATTTTTATTTTATTTGTCTTTTTATTTAATATTTAAATTAATGTTTCACTTATTGCACAGGTAATTTTTTTGTCCTGTTTAGTGTTATTATGTAGCAAAGTTATGTAAGATCATACTCTGTATTTCTTTTGACGTGAATAATACACAAATATATAAATATATGTAAATCTCTGTGTCTTGTCTGTCTGTCCATGATTGTGTGTGTGCGGAAATATTAGGTTTTAATTGGTGTGTAAAATTCCAGTCTTCTCGCGCTGTCCCAGAATTATGCTTTCCTGAACTGGCCTAATACTGTACTACAGCAGTTTAAGCAATTGTTCTCTTTCCCCTGTACCCCAAAGGCACTGACTTACGTTGGTGCACAATTCCAGGGGCATTGGCAGACTTCCAGTCCCATACCCAAGTAGTCATTTTTCATAAAGAATGTCCTAGGACAATGAATTTTCAGGCTGTTTGATTGTGGAGTCTGACACAACTGAACATTGCATTTTTCTCATCAATTGTTCAAACATGATATTGTCCAAGAGGTTTGAATTAATGACTGACATTAAAAGGTAATTTCCATCAGAAGCACAAGGCCACTGATGGAAATTTATAAAATTGGCTGTCTTTATACATCCATCGTTAACAGATATCTGTGTCAATCTTCGTCTTTATGTTCTCCTGCAATACTACAACAATTTGTACTGATAAAATATCTCTAATGTAGTACATGACCCAATATATTTTTCAGTAAGAGAATTAGGGAAGATACCACATTAAGTTACAGTCCAAGATTGGGTTTGAAGAAACTTTTGTCAGTGGAAAGAATTAACAAGCAAAAAAGTTTGGGAGTTCCAAAACAAAAGACATAGATGGATTTTGTATGAAATGATACAGACTTTGCTGGTTCTCATTTATGTAGAGTGGAGCAAGGAGGTCTCTTAGCCAAGTATTGAAGTTAAGGCTAAAGGTGACAAAATAAACAAGAATTTCATTAGCAGTGGAATAGAGGTAGGGGCAGAAATGGTTAATAACCCACTTTAGTGATGGTTGGGGTGTGTGGCTTGAAGTTTGGCTTAGAATTAACTTTGTTACTGAAGTTGTATGCCATAGTTTAGCTTGAGCAAGATGCTTGAGGCGGACTTCTGCAAAAGTTGAACAGTGTTGCTTTGGGTTTGCTGATGTTTGAAAGATGCTGTGATCAAGAGAGGCAGAGCTGTGTATCATTATCTGGAAGTACTTCTTTCAGAAGTACTTCCAGATCATGCAATTGAAAGCTGCATATAGACTGAATGGGAATGGTTCAGAATGGAACCCTGTTATACTTACATGGTGACTGGGAAGATGAGAGCTATGTTGATGGAAGCAGGAATGAAACAAACTAAGGATTGTTCAAGAATGGTGGCCCCAAAAGAGAGTTAGTGGGGAGGGTGGAGTGGTTAGCTGGGATTTCGTTAGGATTGAGGGGAAGAGATAGATCATATAGAGAATTTGAGATAAATGGGGGTCTCGGGTGGATACTTCTTCTATTGATAGATTATAAAAGGTTGTGGTGGAGACAGGCTTGAACTTGTATCTATCGTGAAGGGTTGGTGATGGTGGTATCTCTGTTGGAACAACAAAGCGAACATGGCGACTCTGGAAAGTGGAGAATTGAAATCTTCACTGTCATTTTTTGATACTGTGCGTAAACTAACCTCTTTATTTAGACAATATGATTTTGACGAGAATATAAAATATGCAGTGACAATAATGGGAAAACTGTCCATTCAGTATGCACAACTTAGATTGTTTAAATAGTGTTTGCATTATTGTTCATTAATGGAAGTTAACAAATGATGTAATCTTGAGTTTCATCATGCAATTTCCATGGATTCATTAACCTGCTATTGGTAATGCTCCAGGAGACACAACAAAAATAATCTGAAAAAAAGTTGAATTCTCGAAAGTAAATATCGCTGAAAAGATCCAAATACTGATGTTTGTGCTTATTGAAGGGTGACTTGTTTATTATTATTTAAACAGTGAAAATATACAGCAGCGATTCAAATACAATCATGTAGTCTTAATTGGAGTGTTATTGCTATACCTGCACACACTTCAATATTTGGCAGCTATGGTATCACCTAATCTCTACACTTCTCATTAGTTAATACATATGCAATTAATAGTCACGTTCCTATACAAACATCTAGTTGAAAGCAATCAAAATCACTTTGCTGAAAATCTACTAGTCCACTGCTGTAACTCCAGCTAAAGCTGGTGCAATCGAATGGAAGATAGTAACCCAGTTGCATCCCTAACATTTATTGGACCCTCTGTCCCCTTGCAAGGCAAGTGCCATTAGATTGGAGTGTAGTGTGAGGACCCACTATGGTGAGAGTTCTTGCTTTAACTGGTTCAGCTGTGACATTGGGTTTCAGCTGGGCAGTATTCCAGTCGATCTGAGGCTCCAAACAAGAGGAAGGGAGTCTGGTGCACAGACCAGTAAAGGTCCCTGAATAGCGTACTATACATCTTGCAATATTTGGCAGCTATGATATCACCTAATCTCTACACTTTTCATTAGTTAATATATATGCAATTAATAGTCACATTCCTATACAAACATCTAGTTGAAAGCAATTAAAATCACTTTGCTGAAAATCCACCAGTCCACTGCTTTAATTCCAGGGACCAAGAGGACAATACTGGGTATTGTCATATGAGGTATGGGCAACTCATCCCCTCTCAATAAGCAAGGCAAGTACTTGTGTTCCCATAATGACAGTTGTGCTGCCTGTCTCATGTCAATTAGCTATTCTTCCATTAGTCATCTGAATTCTGACAACTCCACTGGAAGTTAGTAGATTGGATTAATAATTGGAAAACTGCTAGAATCTATTATTATTAGGGATTTGGAACAGTAATGTAATAGTGATAATCTCTTACATTTGCTTTTTATTTCAGATTTCCTACATTAACTGTTTATCTCTTTTCATTTGTCCCATTAGTGGGTGACAGTGGTTAGCGCTGTTGTGTCACCACCAGGGACCCGGATTCAATTCCAGCCTCTAACGGTGGAGTTTGCATGTTCTCCCTGTATCTGTGTGGGTTTTCTCTCAGTGCAAAGATGTGCAGGTTAGGTCAATTAATCATGCTAAAATTACCCTTCACTGTTGGGGGATTAGCAGGGTAAATAGACGGGGTCACAGGGATAGAGCCTGTGTGGGATTTTTGTCGGTGGAGGCTTGATGGGCCAAATGGCTTCTTTCTGCACTGTAGAGAGTCTATGATCTTTCCTGTCTGCTGATTTGATCTTTTCTGGGTCTTTTCACTGCCCTAATTGTTTTGTCGTCCTTCAATTTCTTTTGCTGCCTCAAAGAAATAACCTTTGGACATCATGCATAGGCCCCAATATAACCATCTCCTGGACATTTTGGGCTCCTGAGCTCCAGCTGTTGTTTGTCATTCCATTTCCCACACAATGTTTATTCCTGTCAACTAACTAAAGGGTGCAGCAGTCTTGTAGCACAGTGGGTAACATCCCTATCTCTGGACCAGAAACTTTGGGTTCAGTACCAGGACATGTTGGCCATGGAAGGAACGTTCATAACATGGTTCAATGGGCTGATAATTAGGTCAGGAATCTTTCCAATATTTTCCTTACTAATCCCCAAAGGGAAAAAAAATCAGCGTGTTAGGTGTGACAATACACCAAAAAACCCCAAAGGCCTTTATCTGGAACAAATCCATCTTTATTCTTCTCAGTTGCTGATAAACCTACTGCACACGTTTAACTTCAATTCCAATTCTCAGCATTTTCAAGTTGTTTTCTTTTTAATTGCTTTTTCCATTTCTGATGCCCATTTCACAATACTATATACCTGTAGTGAGTAATTAAGAGTCTGTTAGCTACAAACTGACTCGTCAAACCAGTTACTGCCACACGTAATTAAAAGCTGATGCATTCAGAATGACTAAAAATAGTGGGCAATTAGAAGATTGGGAAAGATTTAAAAAACAACAAAGAATGACTAAGAAAGCGATAAAGAAAGGAAAGATAGAGTATGAAGCTAAACTAGCTCTAAATATAAAAAAAAGTAAAATTTCTTATAAATATATGAAGAAGAGACTGGCTAGAGTGAATGTTGGACCCTTGGAGGACGAAAAGGGGGATTTAGTGGTGGATAATGAGGAAATGGCTGAGGCTTTAAATAAGTTTTTTTGTGTCAGTCTTCACGGAGGAGGACACAAATAGCTTGCCGAATATTAAAGATAGAAGGATGGTAGGAGATGAAGTCCTTAATGCAACTACTGTCACTAGAGAGGTAGTGCTTGATAAAATAATGGGACTGAAGATAGGTAAGTCCCCGGGACCGGATGGAATGCATCCCAGGGTTCTGAAAGAAATGGCAGAGGTTCCTCAGTAATTATTTATCAAAATTCACTGGACTCTGGCCAAGCGTTGGAAGGTTGGAAAACGGCTAATGTTATGCCCCTGTTTGAAAAAGGTAGCAGATAAAAGGCAGGGAATTATAGGCCAGTTAGTTTAACATCTGTAGTTGGAAAAATTCTAGAATCCATCGTCAAAGAAGAAATAGCAAGACACCTAGAAAAGAACGGTTTGATCAAGCAGACACAGCATGGATTCGTGAAGGGGAAGTCGTGTTTAATGAATTTATTGGATTTCTATGAGAATGTGACTAGTGCGGTAGACATTGGGGAACTGGTGGATGTTGTGTTTTTAGATTTCCAGAAGGTGTTTGATAAGGTGCCTCATGAAAGGTTGCTGCAAAAGGTTAGGGTGCACAAAGTTGGGGGGGACAAGATGTTAGCATGGATTGAGGATTGGTTGTCTAACAAGAAGCAGAGAATTGGAATCAATGGGTGCTTTTCTGGTTGGCAGTTGGTGACTAGTGGAGTGCCGCAGGGATCGGTGCTGGGGCCTCAATTGTTTACCATTTACATAGACAATCTGGAGGAGGGGGCTGATGACAGAAAGATGAGTGGAAAAGTGAATTACATGGAAAGCACAGAAAGTCTGCAGAGAGATCTGGATAGGCTGAGTGAGTGGGTAGATGGAGTATAACGTTAGCAAATATGAGGTTATCCACTTTGGTAGAAATAATAGTAGGACGGATTATTATTTAAAGGGCGAAAAGCTGCAGCATGCTACAGTGCAGAGAGACCTGGGGATCCTTGTGCACGAATCGCAAAAATCCAGTCTGCAGGTGCAGCAGGTGATCAAGAAGGCGAATGGAATGTTGGCCTTTATAGTGAGGGGAATAGAATATAAAAGCAGGGAGGTCTTGCTGCAATTGTACAGGGCACTGGTGAGGCCGCAACTGGAGTAGTGTGTGCAGTTTTGGTCCCCACATTTGCGAAAGGATATATTGGCCTTGGAGGGAGTACAGAGAAGGTTCACCAGACTGATACCGGAGATGAGGGGGTTAGCTTATGAAGAGAGATTGAATAGACTGGGTTTGTACTCATTAGAGTTTAGAAGGCTCGGGGAGAATCTTACAGAGTCTTATAAGATAATGAAGGGGCTAGATTGGGTAGAGGTAGAGAGATTCTTCCCACTTAGAAAGGATAGCAGAACTACAGAGCACAGCTTCAAAAATAAGGGGGGGCAGTTTAGAACAGAGTTGAGGAGGAACTTCTTCACTCAAAGAGTGGTGAATCTCTGGAATTCTCTGCCCGTTGAAGTGGTGGAGGCTACCTTGCCGAATATATTTAAGTCACAGCTAGATAGATTTCTGATAGAAAAGGGAATTAAGGGTTATGGAGAGAAAATGGAAAAGTGGAACTGATCCACTTCAGATCATCCATGATCTTAATGAATGGCAGGGCAGGCTCAAAGGGCTAGATGGCCTACTCCTGCTCCTATTTCTTATGTTCTTATAATGCTGTTGAAATTACATTGTATCCTGCAACCCTACAAGTCCAAGATTGTCTTGTGAATGAAGTAATGACATAGTACTATCTCTGCTTGCTCACCATGCAATTTATCGTTCATAATTTGATGCATTCCTATTAACGTTGTTCATAAGTTCACACATATGGCACAACGGTTTAGAACGCAGTGTGAACATTTGTGCAATTTGATTTAGAATTTGATGGAAAGGGAGGAAAATTTGACAGAAGAGAAACTTGGTATATTTCTTGAGACTATGTTTTCCATTCTAACAATGATTTCAGGGAATTCGAGGATTATAATGAGGTAAAATTAGGTACCAAGTCATGTAAGGTGACATTGAGGCAGATGGCCAAAAACTTAGTCAAAAGAAGTAGATTTTGAGGAGTCTTTCTTAACTGTCATCTCAAGTGGATGTAAAGGATCCTATTTCACTAGTTTGAAGAGCAGTAGAGTTATCCCTGGTATTCTGGACAATATGTATCCTTCAGTCAACACCCCAAAAACAGATTATCTGGTCATTGTTGGGGCTTGCAATGTGCAAATTGACTGCTACGTTTCTATGTTACAACAGACCTCAAAATAACATTTGGAGATTTTACTAGGTCCCAAGCACTCGAAAGCCAATTCTTTTTCTCCTGAATCCGCATGAAAATATATTTTATTTCATCTTCATTTAGTGTGAAAATGTTTGCGATTATTCTTTTTCTCATATTAGCATTTTATCAAGAGTGTACAAGCACTCTAAGCCAGACATGGCTGCAACAACTTTATTTATATATAACGCCTTTCTCATAGAATAGTGCCCAAGACACGTTGCAAAACAATTTTTTTTATTGAACAATCAAAGAAGATAGAACCAATGACCAAAAACTTGATAAGTCTCACAACAACAGGTTAAAGTTCAACAGATTTATTTGGAATCATGAGCTTTCAGAGCACTGCTCCTGCATCAGGCAGACTTCTTACTGTGCCTACACCAGTCCAATGCCAGTATCTCCATATCACAAAAACTTGATCAAACAGGAAGTTTTAAGAAGTGTCACAATGGAGGATCGAGGGATGAAGAAGTTTGGGGAGGGAAGAAGCTGCAGGCACAGACATCAATGGTAGAAAAATTAAAATCTGGCATGCTGAAGTGGTCAGAATCAGAGGAATGCAGCTAAATGTCGAGAGTTGTGGGATTGGAAATGATGACCGATTTAAAGAGTGTCAAGACTATGGAGGTGTTTAAAAACAAGAATGAGTATTGTCACATCATGACATTGTTCAACCAGGAGCCAAAGTAAATTAGTGAGCATAAGAGTGAACAGGTCTTGATGAGAGTTAGGACATGTGCAGCAGAATTTTTTTTGATGCGCTCAGGTTTATGGAGGATAGAAATGGGATGCTGGTTAGGAGTGTTTTGGCAAAGGCATGAATGAAGGCTTCAGCAGTTGTTGTCCCTTACTGTGAACGTTTTTTTTAATTTAATTTGACTTGGTTTGATTTATTATTGTCACATGTATTAATATATGGTGAAAAGTATTGTTTTTTGCATGCTATACAGACAAAGCACACTGTTCATAGAGAAGGAAACGAGAGAGTGCAGAATGTAATGTTACAGTCATAGCTAGCGTATCGAGAAAGATCAACTTAATGTAAGGTAGGTCCATTCAAAAGTCTAATGGCAGCAGGGAAGAAGCTGTTCCTGAGTCAAATTAAAACCAGAATATTCTGTAAACACTCAGCAGGTTTCTCAGTATTTGTGGAGAGAGGAACGTAGCTGTTTATCATAGAATAGAATCTCTGCAGTGCAGAAGAGGCCATTCAGTCTGCAACCCAACTCTTCGGAAGAATATCTTACCCAAGCCCATTCCCTCATCCTATCCCTGTAACCCCACATATTTATCATGGCTAATCCATCTAACCTACACATCTTGGAACACCAAGCAGCAGTTTAGCATGGCCAATCCACCTAACCTGCACATCTTTGGACTGTGGGAGGAAACCAGAGCACCTGGAGGAAACCCACGCAGACATGGAGAATGTGGAAACTCAACACAGCCACCTAAGGCCAGAATTGAACCCAGGTCCCTGGAATTATATGGCAGCAGCGCTAATCACTCTGCCACCCTGCCATCCTCCAGTTGCTGCCACACCTGCAAAGAATTTTTTGTTTTTATTTTATATTTCTAACTTACACAGTACTTTCTTTTACTTTGAACTGTTTTGGAACACTGCAGGAACAAAGGCAGCGAGGTCAAAGTGAGAATGAACTGAGAATTAAAATGGCTGCTTGCCATAGATTTATGGAGGTATTTTTAAATTCAGTCACAATTTGTGTTTGATTCTCCCCAGTAAAGAGGACATTGCATTGAAAAGCAGGATAGTATTGAAATTGAAAGAATTATGGTTGCAATTTAGTCAGAGCACTTGGTAGGAATGTTCAGGACATTGAGAATGAAGGAGGTAAAAGGTCGGGTGTTGTTGCATCTCCTGTGCTTGTATGCGAAGGTGTTGTTGAAGTGGGGTTACTGCTGGAAATGATTGTGGAGTGAACCAGGTTGTTACAGAAGGAATGGCCACTTCGTGACAATCTGATCCATTCCTCCATCACACCAAACAACCCCTCCTTTTCCCAGCCACCTCCCATGAAAGTGTAGGAGATGAAAACAGAGTGTCCTTTTACATCCTTTTCACCATCCGGAGCCCCAAACATTCTTTCCATCGTTTGTGTGGAGCTTGCACATTTTCCACATGTCTGTGTGTGTTTCCTCTGCGTGCTCCAGTTTCCTCCCACAGTCCAAAGATGTGTAGGTTAGGTGGATTGGCCATGCTAAATTGTTACTTAATGTCCAAAGACATGTAGATTTGTGGAGTAAATGAATAATGTTACAGGGAAAGGACACTGTTTGAGATATGAGAAGAGTGGATGTAGACTAGATGTTTCCTTCTGCACTGTAGAGATTCTGTGAAATCTGTGAGGGGGTGAGGGATAGATCATGAAAGGTCTGTTGACCTTGGGCAGGATTTTACAGTTTTGGGATAAGCAAGAACGTAAAATCCTGCTCATTAACTCTATTTCCTTCTCCTCACATCCTACATGATCTGCTGAATATTTCCAACCAATTGTAACATTATATTCTACACCCTCTCCTTTCTTTCTTCCCTAAGCACTCTATGAACAGTATGCTTTGTCTGTATAACGCACAAGAAACAATACTTTTCACTGTATGCCAATACATGTGACAATGATAAATCAAATCCTTCTTCCTCGTGTACTCTATGAACGGTATGCTTTGTCTACATAGAGCACAACAAACAATAATTTTCACTGTTTCCAATATATGTGACAATAATAAATCAATAACTGAATGGGAAGGGGAAAACTACAACTCCCAGAATGCAATGTGCATGACCAAGAGGCCGTTGCCCAAACAAAATATTAATCTGAAATAAAGAATAAACGAGAACTATTTCAAGAGGAATGTATCTGAAAGAAGGTATATTTTAACGGGGGATTTCAGGAAATAAAATGCTGGTTTAAACAAAAGCAGGGTATTTTCTAGAACAAGATGACGTTACAAATGTGGGTGGGCCGGGGGCTGGGTGACGTAGTGCGCGTGCGCGGGAGGACAGGCGCGGAGGGATACGGTCTCGTTCAGATTGTGTGACAGAGGTGGCGGCGATGTCATCCAGAAACGAGGCGGTGAGGCGGCCCCAGGAATCTTTGGCTGAAGAGCGGCAGGTAGGAGAAGAGAGTGGTGCTGCAATAGGCAGAAACAGCGGTCCCGGCGTCTCTAGGCCCCAGCCCGAGGGGCCGCCATCGCCTGGTAGTGGAGGGATCTGACTGAGCCGGGAGGAAGGGAGAGGCTGCAGTGCCGCCGCCTGCTCCGATGCTGCTGCAGTAAGAGGCAGCACTGCACCAACTACCCACTACAACTCGTCTGGAGGGGAGACGAGGGGGGGAATGGGGGAGGGGGGCGAGGGGGGGGGGGAGGGGAGGGGGTATGGGGGGGAGGGAGGGGAGGGGGTATGGGGGGGAGGGGAGGCGGGTTATGGGGGGGAGGGGGTGTATGGGGGGGAGGGGAGGGGGTATGGGGGGAGGGGGAGGGGTAGGGGGGAGGGGGGGGGGGGAGGGGTATGGGGGGAGAGGGGTAGGGGTTATGGGGGGCGGGGAGGGGAGGGGGTATGGGGGGAGGGGAGGGGGTATGGGAGGGAGGGAGGGGGTATGGAGGTAGGGAGGGGAAGGGGGAGGGGGGTGTATGGGGGGGAGGGGAGGGGGTATGGGGGGGATGGGGACAGGCGGAGGGGGAGGGAGGGGGTATGGGGGAGGCGGGAGGGGAGGGGTTATTGGGGAGGGAGGGAGGGGAGGGGGTATGGAGGGAGGGGAGGGGGGAGGGAGGGGAGGGGGTATGGGGGGGGGAGGGAGGGGTATGGGGGGGAGGAGGGGAGGGGGTATGGGGGGGAGGGAGGGAGGGGGTATGGGGGGGGAGGGAGGGGTTCCTGGGGGGGGGGAGGGGAGTGGGTAGGGGAGGGGGAGCGGGGTATGGGGGAGGAGAGGGGGGGGGGGGGTATGGGGGGGAGGGGTATCGGGGGGGAGGGGGTATGGGGGGGGAGGGGAGGGAGGGGTATGGGGAGGGGGGTTATGGGGGGAGGGAGGGGGGGGGGTATGGGGGGGAGGATGGGAGGGGGGTATGGGGGGGCGGGGAGGGGGGGTTATATGGGAGGAGCGGTGAGGGGGTATGGGGGAGGGAGCGGAGTGGGAGGGGGGTATGGGGGGGGGAGGGGGGTGGAGGGGGAGGGATGAGGTGGAGGAGGAGGGTGGGGGGAGACGAGGAGGGGGGGATGAAGGGGGGGGGAGACGAAGGGGAGGGTGGGTGGGGGGGGAAGGGGGAGGGGGGGATGAGGGTGGGGGGGAGACGAAGGGGAGGGGGGGATGAGGTTGGGGGGAGACGAAGGGGAGGGGGGGATGAGGGTGGGGGGAGACGAAGGGAGGGGGGGATGAGGGTGGGGGGGGGGGGGAGACGAAGGGGAGGGGGGGAGACTGAAGGGGAGGGGGGGGATGAGGTGGGGGGAGAACGAAGGGGAGGGGGGGGATGGTGGGAAGGAGACGAAGGGGAGGGGGGGTATGAGGGGGGGGGAGACGGGGGAGACGGAAGGGAGTGGGGGGGATGAGGGTGGGGGAGACGAAGGGAGGGGGGGATGAGGGTGGGATGAGGGTGGGGGAGAGGGGAGGGTGGGATGAGGGAATGAAGAGGGGGGATGAGGGAATGAATGGGGGAGGGGGGTATAGGAGGAGGGATGAGGGTGGGGGGAAGGCGGAGGGAGGGATGAGGGTGGGGAGAAGGGGAGGGAGGGATGGAAGCGGGGAGAAGGGGAGGAGGGAAGGGGGGAGGGAAGGGGAGGGGGAGGGTGAGGGTGGAGGAGAAGGGGAGGGAGGGATGAGGGTGGAGGAGAAGGGTGAGGGAGGGATGAGGGTGGAGAGAAGGGGAGGAGGGCTGAGGGTGGAGGAGAAGGGAGGGAGGGATGATGGTGGAGGAGAAGGGGAGGGAGGGATGAGGGTGGGAGGAGAAGGGGACGGGGAGGGATGAGGGTGGAGGAGAAGGGGGAGGGAGGGGATGAGGGTGGAGGAGGGAAGGGGAGGGAGGGATGAGGGTGGAGGAGAAGGGGAGGGAGGGTGAGGGTGGGGGGAGACGAATGTGTACAGGCTCGGTGAAAATAAAAAAAAAAAATGAGTGGTGGGGGAGACGAAGGGAGGGGGAGAGGCACTGAAGGGTAGGGAGGAGACGAAGGGAGGGGGGAGGGCAATGAAGGGGTAGGGAGGAGGGAGGGAATGAATGGGGAGGGGGGATGGGGGTATAGGGAGGGAGGGAGAGGGTGGGGGAGAAGGGGAGGGAGGATGAGGGTGGAGGAGAAGGGGGAGGGAGGGATGGAGGGTGGAGGAGAGGGGAGGGAGTGATGATGGGTGGAGGAGAAGGGAGAGGCTGAGGTGGAGGAGAAGGGGAGGAGGGATGAGGGGGGGGAGACGAAGGGAGGGGGAATGAGGGTGGGGGAGCCGAAGGGGAGGGGGTGAGGGCAATGAAGTGGTAGGGAGTGAGGAGGGAATGAATTGGGGAGGGGGGAGGCGGCGAGGGGGGATAGGGGAGGGATGGGATGAGGGTGGGGAGAAGGGGAGGGAGGGATGAGGTGGGGGAGGAAGGGAGGGAGGGATTAGGGTGGGGGAGACGAAGGGAGGGGGGGATGAGGGTGGGGGGAGACGAAAGGGGAGGGGGGAGGGCAATGAAGGTAGGGAGGGGGAGGGAATGAATGGGGAGGGGGATGGGTCGAGGGGGGTGGGTGTTTTTTGTGTGGGGTGGTGTGGTTTGTTAGTAGGGTAGTTGTTGTTTTTTATGTGGGTATACGGTGGGTTATAGGGGAGGGAGGGATGGGGTGGGCAGAAGCGGAGGGAGGGATGAGGGGGCAGGAGAAGGGGAGGGAGGGAATGATGGTGGAGGAGAAGGGTGGAGGAGGGATGAGGGTGTAGAAGGGGGAGGGAGGATGAGGGTGGGGGAGACGTAAGGGGCGGGGGGGATGAGGGTTGGGGGAGCGAAAGGGGATGGGGGTGGGCCAATGAAGGGTAGGGAGAAGGATGGAATGAATTGGGGTGGGGGAGAAGGGAGGAGGGAGAGGGTGGAGGAGAAGGGGAGGGATGGATGCGGGTGGAGGAGAAGGGAGGGCAGGGATGAGGGTGGAGGAGAAGGGAGGGAGGATCGAGGGTGGGGGGAGACGAAGGGGAGGGGGATGAGGGTGGGGGAGCGAAGGGGAGGGGGGAGGGCAAGAAAGTAGGGAGGAGGAGGGGAATGAATGGGGAGCGGGAGGGGGTGATAGGGGAGGGAGGGGATGAGGGTGGAGGAGAAGGGGAGGGAGGGGATGAGGGTGGAGGAGACGGGGAGGGAGGATGGGGTTGGGGGAGACGAAGGGGAGGGGGATGAGGGTTGGGGGGAGACGAAGGGGAGGGGAGGGCAATGAAGGTAGGGAGGAGGAGGGATGAATGGAGGGATGGGGGAGGCGGGAGGGTATAGGGAGGGAGGGATGAGGCGTGGTGGAGAAGGGGCAGGGAGGGATGAGGGTAGGAGGAGAAGGGGAGGGAGGGATGAGGGTGGGGGAGACGGAGGGGGATGAGGGTGGGGGGAGACGCAAGGTTAGGGGGGAGGACAATGAGGGAGGGAGGAGGAGGGAATGAATGGGGGATGGGGGTGATGGGGGCAGGCAGGAGGGGGTAGCGGGGGAGGGAGGGATGAGGGTGGGGGAGAAGGAGAAGGGGAGGGGGGATGAGGGTGGAGAGAGAAGGGGAGGCAGGGATAGGGTGGAGGAGAAGGGTCGGGAGGATGAGGGGGAGGGAGAAGGGGAGAAAGATGGAGGGTGGAGGGAGAAGGGGAGGAGGGATGAGGGTGGAGGGAGAAGGGGAGGGAGGGGGTGGGGGGAGAAGGGGAGGGAGGGATGAGGGTGGAGGGGATGCAGGAAAGGGGGGGAGGGCAATGAAGGGGAGGAGGGGGGGGGGAATGAAGTGGGGAGGAGGAGAAGGGGGGAGGAGGGGGGGAAGGGAAGGGGGGGAGGAGGAGGGGTGGGAATGGAAGGGGGGGAGGAGGAGGAGGGGGGGGAATGGAAAGGGGGGGGGGGGGGAGGAGGAGGGGGGGAAGGAAGGGGGGGAGGAGGAGGATGGGGAAGGAAGGCGGGAGGAGGAGGGGAGGGGCGCGGGGAGGAGGAGGGGAATGAAAGGGGGGGGAGGAGGAGGGGGAATGAGGGGGGGAGGAGGAGGAAGGGGTGGGGAATGAAGGGGGGGAGGATAGGAGGAGGGGAGAAAGGGGGGAGGTCGGGGAGGAGGGGATGAAAGGGGGGAGAGGAGGAGGAGGGGGAAGAAAGGGGGGGAGGAGAGGAAGGAGGGGGAATATGAAGGGGGGGGAGAGGAGGAGGGGGGGAATGAAGGGGGGGGAGGAGGAGGGGGGGAATGAGGGGGGGGAGTAAGAGGAGGGGGGACTGAAGGGGGGAGGAGGAGGAGGGGGGGGGAGGAGGGAGGGAATGAAGGGGGGGAGGAAGGAGGAGGGGGGGAATGAAGGGGGGGAGGAGGAAGGAGGGTTGGAATGAAGGGGGGGAGAGGAGGAGGGGGGGAATGAAGGGGGGGAGGGGAGGAGGGGAGGGAATGAAGGGGGGGAGGAGGAGGACGGGGTGGGAATGAAGGGGGGGAGGGGGAGGAGGAGGGGGGAATGAAGGGGGGGAGGAGGAGGGAAGAAGGGGGGAGGAGGGGTGCGAATGAAGGGGCGAGTAGGAGGGGGGGAATGAAGGGGGGAGGAGGAGGGGGGGAATGAAGAGGGGAGGAGGAGGGGGGGAATGAAGGGGGGAGGAGGAGGGGGGGAAGAAGGGGGGGGGGGAGGAGGAGGGGGGGAAGAAGGGGGGGAGGAGGAGGGGGGGAATGAAGGGGGGAGGGGAGGAGGAGGTGGGAATGAAGGGGGGAATGAAGGGGGGGAAGGAGGAGGGGGGAATGAAGGGGGGGGGAGGAGGAGGAGTAGGGGGCGGAAGAAGGGGGGAGAGGAGGGGAGGGAAGAAGGGGGGAGGAGGAGGGGGGGAATGAAAGGGGGGGAGGAGGAGTGGGGGAATGAAGGAGGGGGAGGAGGAGGGGGGAATGAAATGGGGGGTGGAGGAGGGGGCGGGGAGGAGGAGGGGGGGGCGAGGAGGGGGGGGGGCAGGGGGAGGGGGGGGAGGAAGGGGGGGAGGGGGGGGAGGGGAGGGGGGGGAGGGGAGGGAGGAGGAGGGGGGGGGGGGAGGGGGGGGGAAAAGGGAGGGGGAGGGAGGGGGAAGGGGGGGGAGGGGGGAGGGGAAGAGGGGAGGGGGGGGGGGGAGGGGGGAGAGGAGGGGGGAGGGGGGGATGGAAAAGGGGGGGAGGGGTGGAAAGGATGAGGGGGGGAGGGAGGGGGGGGGGGAGGGGAGGAGGAGGGAGGGGGAGGGGGGGGGGAAGGGAGGGGGGGGGGGGGGGGGGAGGGAGGGGGGGGAGGGGGGGGGGGGGGGGGAGGGGGGGGAAGGGGGGGAGGGGGGGGAAAGGGAGGGGGAGGGGGTGGGGGGGGGGGAAGGGGCGAGGGGGGTGGAAAGGGAGGAGGGGGGAGGGGGGGGAAAGGGGGGAAGGGGGAGGGGGGGAGGGATGAGGGCGGAATGATGGGGGGAGGAGAATGAGAGGCGGAATTATGGCGGGGGGAGGAGGGATGAGGGCGAGGAGGGTCGGGAATGAAGAGGGAGGGAGGAGTAGGTGGAGGGGGGAAGGGGAATGAAGGGGAGGAGGGAGGGAATGAAGGGAGGGGGTGGAGGTAGGGAGGGGGGCGGGGGTGGGTGGGGGGGGGGGCGGCGGGGGGGGGGGGGCGTGCAGGCGGGGGGGGGGGGGGGGGGGGGGGCGGGGGCGGGGGGGGGGGGGGGAAGGGGGGGGGTGGGCGTGCGCGGGTGAAGGGCGGGGGGGGGGGGGGGGGGGGGGCCGGGGGAGGTGGGGGGGGTGGGCGGGGCGTGGGAGGTGGGGGGCGGAGGGGGGGGGGGGGCGGGGGGGTGCGGGCGGGGGCGGGGGGTGGGGGGGGGGGTCTAATGGGGGGGGGGGGGGGGGGGGCAAGGGCTGGGTGGGGGGGGGGGGGGGGGCTGGGGGGTGGGGGGGGCCGGGGGGGGTGGCAGGGGGGGGGGGGGGTGGGGCGGGGGGGAATGGGGGGGGGGGGGGGCGGAGGGGGCGGGGGGGGAGTGGCAGTCGGGGGCGGGCGGGGGTGGGGGGGGGGTAGGGGGGCGGTCGGGGTGGCGCGTGGGGGGGGGGGAGGCGTGGGGGCTAGCTAAAGGCGGCCTGGCGGGGCGGCGCAGGGGGGGGGGGTGGGGCGTGCGGGGGGGGGTGGGCGCCAGCGGGTCATCAGGGCGCGGGGGGCAGGGGGGGGGCGGGGGGGGCGGGGGTGCAGGGCGCGGGGCGGGGGGGGGCACGGCGGCACGGGGGGGGGAGGCGGGGGCGGGGGGGGGGGGTGGGGGGCGCGGCGCGGGGCGGGGGCGGCTGGCGGGGCGGCGGGGGGGGGTGGGGGGGGGGGGCAGGCGCGCGGGGGGGGGGGGGGCGGGGCGGGGCAGGGGGCGGGGGGGGGGGGGGGGAATGAAGAGGGGGGGAGAGGGGGGGGGGGAATGAAGAGGGGGTGGGAGGAGGGGAGGGGAATGAAGAGGAGGGTTGGAGGGGAGGAGTGGGGAATGGAAGAGGGGGTGGAGTAGGAGGAGGGGGGACGGGAGGAGGGGGGTATGGGGACGTGAAGGGTGGGGTGGAGAGGATGAGGGGGATGGTATGTGGGGCGAGAAGGGATTGAGGGGGAGGAAAAGGGAATGAGAATGGGGACAGGGAATGGTGTGGAGAGACGAGGGGGGATGGGGGAGTGGGCGGGGTGGAGGAAATGGGAATGGAGGTTGAGGGGTGAAGAGGTAGTGTGGCGGGAATGAGAGGAAGAAACTTGAGGGGGGGGGTCAGTTAAGGGATAGGACCAGTGCGGAATCCAGCTTTACCCCCATGCCCTAGGAGAGAATACTGTGTGCTCCTGTGCTGCTATTAGTTAACCAGTGACCATCTAATTTTGCTCCAGTGCTACTGCATCCATCCAGCTCTTTGCAGCACAATTGATCCAATCCCCAGCTGGAAGATGAATGAGGGTGGGTGGGAAAACGGGGAATGAAGTGAAGCATCAACGTGCAGTCTTGCATACGTGTTGGTTTGCTTTTTAATTTAAGTTTACTTTATCAGCTGAGCTGATTTTTGCTGGTGCATTGATACTGTACATTGTGCCCAAACATCTGTGTTCTGTTATAAGATGCCTTTTTTACTGAGAAACTTGTGGGTTTTTTATTGGGTTCTGCTTTTTTACCAGTGTCTGGTAATTAAAGATTATGTATTTTTGGCCCACTTGTAAAGAACAGGTCAAATTTAACTTGTTGCTGCCCCGTTGGTGGTCTCTCCGAGTTATTAGTGAAATGTTCAAAGGCCTTGTTAAGCAGTGCTATCTAATGGGTTCCCCAATAACCTGCTCATCAATACATTTTGTTTTGCTTCTGATAGAGCTCCTCAGCTTCAGATTGTAATACATCCATGGGCTGAATGTGAAGAAGTGGTGAGATGGCTCAGTATGATACCAGGAAGCTCTAGCAAAACTGAAGTTGATGATCATAAGGCACATGCCCCAGTGACTGGTATCATACCAGGTCATAAGAGAGCATGCTGCCAGGGGCTGGTGTCATACCAGGCACAAAGGGAGATAGATGGTTATAAGCCAATCATCTTGGCTGCAGAATTTTATTGTATGATATTTCAGGACAGTACCGGCCGTAATTATTTTCAGCTGTTTCAATCAATGATATTCCCTCCCTCAAGGTCAGAGATGAGGCTGTTTGGCTGATAATTGCAATGTTCAGCAATTCCTCAAATGAAGCAGTCAGTCGTGCAAGACATGCACATCTAGGATTATGCTGATAAATGACGAGTAATATTTATGCTGTATAGATAACAGGCAGTGGCCATCTCCAACTTCAGAGCATAACTAATACTCTTGCAGTTCAGTGGCATTGCCATTGCTAGATTCCCCACTATCGATATCCTGAGAGTGAGTGGGTTACTTTTTTAATAACTGGAATTCTATGGTGTGTAGTTCACCTTGACTCCAAAGCTTTTCTACCGTTTACTAAGTGAGATACTCTGGTGGTGAGCTATTGCCTGGTACCACTGCAGTCTGTGTATTACAAGAAACAGTGCAGTTGGGGAGGGAATTCCAGGACTTTGATCCAGTGATAGTGAAGAAATGATGTTATAGTGCCAAATCATGATGGTGTGTGGCTTGAGGGGAGGGGGGCAACTTGCAGGTAATGGTGTTCCCATACGTTTACTGCCCTTGTCCCTCAAGGTGGTAGAAGTTGTAGATTTGGAAAGTGTTGTCGAAGGAGTCTTGGTCCGTTGCTGCATTGCACCTAGTAGATAGTATACACTGATGCAGGGAGTGAATGTTAGAGGTGGTAGTTGGTCTGCCAAATTCAAGCAAGCTGCTTTGTCTGAATAGTGTTGAGCTGCTTATGTTGGTTGAACTGAACTCACTGCCAGGGCACAACAATGGTTAGCACTACTGCCTCAGTGCCAGGGATCTGGGTTCAATTCCCGGTTTGGGTAGCTGTCTGTATAGAGTTTGTATATTCTCCCTGTGTCTGTGGGTTTCCTCTGGGTGCTCCAGTTTCCTCCCACGCTTCACAAAGATGTGCAGTAGACGGATTACCAATACTAAATTGCCCCTTAGTGTCAGGGGGACTAGCTTGGGTAAATGCTTGGGATTATGGTGATAGGGCCTGAGTGGGATTGTGATTGGTATAGACTGGATGGGCCAAATAGATGCCTCCTGCGTTATAAGGATTCTATGATTGTAACCAGGCAAGATGAGAGAATTTCACCTCAGTCCTGTTTTATGCCTTGTAAATGATAGACTGAACCAAAATCTTTAAGGTTCCTGGCATCTTGTAGCCATGGTATTCATACGGCTAGTTTAATTTCTGGTCACTGGTAACTGTCAGGAAGTTGGTAATGCGGAATTCAGTGATGGTAATGCCATTGAATGACAAGGTTAGATGCTTTCTTGTTGGAGATGGTCATTGCCTGGCACTTCTGCGGCATGAGTGTTACATGCTCATCAGCACAAGCCTGAATGTTGTCCATGTCTTGGTACATATAAGCATGGACTGCTTTAGCATCTAAGGAGTCATTATTAGTTCTAAAGATTGTGCAACCATCAGCGAATACCTCACCTCTGACAGGAGGGATGGTTATTGATAATATAGCTGAAGATGGTTGGGCTTAGGATTCTGAGCAATCCCTGAGATGATTCACTTTCCAACAACTACAACCATTTTCCTTTGTGCTAGGTCTGACTGACCAGTGAAGAGTTTTCCTCCAGTTCTCATTGACTTTCAGTTTTGCTCAGGCTTCTTGATGCCCTGCTTATTCAAATGCAGCCTTGATGTGAAGGGCAGTCACACATCTCAACCCTGGGATTAATTTCTTTTGCCCATGTTTGAGCTAGAGCTAAAATGAAATCAGACGCTGAATGGCAGTGCAGAATCCAAACTGTGCTAGTGAGCAGGTTATTTCTGATAGTGTCATTTGATCATGCTGTTAGTGAACCCCTTCCAGCACTTTGCTGATGATCAAGAATAGATTGGTGACTGGCCAGGTTGGTTCTATCCTGCCTTTTTATGGACAGGACATACCTGGGCAGACTTCTATACTACTGGGTTGATGTCAGAGGGCACAGATTTAAGGAATTTGTAAAAAGAATCTGAAGCAATATGAGGCTAAATTAATAAATTCTCAATGTAAGCAACACCAGTAAGGCCAATATTTGTTGCTCATCCCTGGTCATCTTCAAGATGGTGGAGGTGAATCTGCTCCAAATGCTGAAAGTCCATCTGGTACTTTTGGTCCCAAGAAACAGTGCAGGAAATGTTTCTTGAGCAGCATCTCAAACCTGTAACCTCCAGTCCCTAGAAAGCCAAAGCAACATGTTTGTGTAACCACTGTTACCTCTGTCACAAACTCCCCTCACTTGGATTAGATTCGCAATCCCTTTGTTGTTGTGTCAAAATCTTGGAGCTCCCCACCTCATAGACGTTCTGCAGTTGGACCAAACTCACTTCCACTGTCTTGTAGACAACTAGAGGTGAGCAATAAATACTGGCCTTACTGGTGTTGCTAACATTGAGAATTTATTAATTTGGCCTCGTATTGCCTCAGATTCCTTTGACAAATCAAATGTGTCCTCTGACCCTCTTGTCTCTGAAAACACTAACTTTATTCTCAAAGGCTCCATGATGTTGAGTATGTCTATCAAATCTCCTGTTATATGTTTTTCTAATCTGCATAACCAGTCTTTCATTCCTGGTACAATTTTATTAAATCTTCACTGTTTGAAGCAGGATATGCAAAATTGAATGCCATATTTCAGCTAGTCTTTTGAAGCGGCTTCTGAACTTTTTCCCAGGTGTCTCTTTCTCTTTAAGTGTACCATTTCATTTCTATTGTCTCCTCATCCTTCCCACCAAAATGAATTACTTTGCACTTGTTAAATTTCATCTGCTTGGCAGTATTTAATGATAGCAGTCAAGAGGGTCTTGTCTGAAGAGCCCTGCGTGGCCTACTGAATGAAGTACCAGTAAGGCACTTAACTTGGCAGTGGCCAGCCTTCATAGATCCATTCACTGGAATGGGTCCAATTGTTTTTGTCTTTTTAAAAAGTAGACAGTTACATGGATAAGATGGGCATAGAGGATATGGGCCAACTGTGGGTAATTGGGACTAGCTTAAGGGTTTAAAAAAAGAGTGGTGTGGACAAGTTGGGCTTAAGGACCTGCTTCAATGCTGTAAATCTCTATGACTCAGGCACAGGTGGGTGATGGCAGGGGGATAGGGGGGTGGATTGCAAGGAGGGTTTGACAGCAAGCGTGGGGATTGGCTTCGTGGTCCCTACCCCATTGGATAGTCGCTAGATCAGAAATTGATTGCCTTTGAACGAGGGATCGCTGGGAAGCCCACGAGCAGTCTCAATGGCTTGCTTTTTAGGCCTCCTGTGTTTTTGAATTGAAGGACCAATAGTGGGTCCGGGTCCGTTTAAGCACGCTCTCTGCGGATGTGGAAGGCCAGCTGGATGTCTTTGGGCATGATGGTGACATGCTTGGCATGGATGGTCCCCAGATTGGTGCCCTCAAGCAACTCCACCAGGTAAGCCTCGCTGGCTTCCTGCAGGGCCATGATGGAAACGCAGATTGGTCTTGAAGTTCTGGGTAATCTCTCACTCCAGGCACTGAAAGGGCAGCTTGTGAATCAGCAGCTCAGCGGATTTCTAGTAGCAGCAGGTCTTTCGCAGAGCACAGTGCCGGGCCGGGAGCAGTGAGGCTTCTTCATCCGCCCATTGCAGGAGCACTCTTGCAGGCAGCTTTGGTAGCCAGCTTCTTGCGGGGAGCTTTCCCACCAGTTGACTTGTGCACTGTCGCTTGGTTCTATCTCTTCAAATGCAGCAACTCGGAATCCAGGTTTCCTGTGTGTAGCAGGACAAGGCCCTTCAGTGGGCATTAATGACAGAATTGAGAGTTTTAATTAGCAGCAGGCAGGAAAGATTGTCTGCAAGCCTTCCAGCCACTGGACTCCCATTAGGACATCAGTGGGATTGACAGCGTCCACCCTCCTGCCTGATGAGTTGTGCCCGTTCCCACCAAACATACTGTGGAGAGGATGCACATTCCACGTTTTGTCTTTTTGAAGTCATGTTATCTTCCTTACAGTTGACTACCGTTTTGTTGTCTACAAACTTGATACCAACAGTGGCCCCGGGGGGGGGGGCGCTGCTGCACACTTCCCTTCTTCCAGGAAAACTCTTGTTTCTTGCTTTCTGTCCCTTTGTCAATTTCCCAATTATGCAGCGGCTGCCCTTTATTCTCTTGAGTTTACATGTTGCTCACAAGTCTTTCTTCGTTTCATGGGAGGTAGGCTGGCTGGTAAGGACAGTATTTATTGTCCTTGAAACTGGTGCTAAGCAGTTAATGTGTGTAGTTTTGTGGATCTGGAGTCACACGGGCAAGGATGGCAATTTTCAACCCTCGGATATCAGTGAACCAGGGGTTTTTATGACGATCCGGTAATTTCACGGTCATGATGACTGCTGCTCACTTTTTATTCTAGATTTTTAATAGATGGAATTTGCATTTGCTAGTTACCAAACTAGAATTTAAACTCATTAGTTCAGACCACTAAATTATAGTTAGTAACATAACCTCTATACTGCCATACTTCATTAAATTATTATTTTGAACTCCGTACATACAAACCACATATTTATCAGTCCCTCTCTGTTACTTTATCAAAGAACTCCAAGTTAGTCAAACACAATTTGCCTTTTAACATGTGTTGACTTCCACTTAACCCATTTTTCCCAAATGCCAATTAATTGTCTCCAAAAATAACTAAACTATTATTTTTCAGGCTAAGATGGCCTCTTTATTCCCCAACCAAAATATCACCTCACTATTAATTTGTCATTTACAGAGTCATTTCCCAGTTTTTGTCTTGCACTTTGTCGCAATCCTTTTCAGTTTTAGTTACACCTTCCTCAGATTTGATGTCTGTGACATTTAACATTGATTTGCTTCAAAGCAGAAGTATATTTATAAAGTTGGCACAGTGGGTTCAGCCCTATAGAAAACAGTTTCTTACTTTTGACCAGTCTGAATAAGTACCTTTAAACCCTTAATTTGTTCTCTCTTTATAGACAGATTACATTGCACCATATTAATTCAAATTTGATACTTGGGCCACTTTGCAAAATATAATCTGTTTTGGTGGCATTTCAAGCTAAGCATTTATTTAAATTTTCAATTTATTTTAATGTAATTCTATTCTATCATATTTTGATTATGAATTAAACTATAATTTTTGAGCTGTGAAACATAACACATTTTTCTATAGTTCTGTGAAAGTCCTAAAATCAGTTTGGTAGCAGTAGAATTAATTGCTTGTCTTAGTTGTTGCTGAATGTACTGCCACCTCTAGGTTTTAAAGTGAAACTTCAAACTCAAACTAGTGCTGCAGTACCACTGTAGATGTGGGCATTCTTAACAAGACTGTCTTGTTCCCATCCATCTGCAAACTGATTCAGTTTTGTAGGCAACGTGCAGCACTGAGCAGAAGGAAGCTTCACTGTCTTTATCAACCAAGGTGCAGGATGATGAGACTAGTTTCTTGAGGTCTTCTTTTCTTGATAGAATCTCCAATTCCAGGGTCACAAAATTGTGACTTTATGTCATGAGATTTAAAGTAATTGGCAACAAAAGTATGTTCAGTTTCAAATGAAGCATGTGTAAGGGAAGTTGGCTGTTATCTGAAAACTGCACAGGATTGTGGGGAGAGCCAGTGCAGACTAGATGAGCTGAATGGCCTTATGCAGTGTAATGTTCCTATGACATTTTTATTCTATGGGGCAATGCAAAGAGGAGACAGGCCTTTGGTTTATTTACCTCTGGGCTTAAACTTCATGTTGGCACTAATCTGATTCATATCCCAGCTGCATAGTCAACTTAGTTAACAGGTCTCTCTATTGGTTGGTTTCATAAAGAAATAGAACATGAAGTTGTATAGCGATCCTTCTCAATAGACCTGATGTCTTGGTAATGGCTGTAGAATCAAATGGTACACGGTGTCAGTTGGGGACAAAGAGGAAAGCTGTCTTTTTTTTTCTCACTCTGAAGCAAAACTAAGTCCAGAATTTGCTTCATCAGATCTTTTACCTCATTTAGTGTGAGGTAGAGGGCTGAACATCATCTGAATTGTGGTTATTTTTCTGTTTTCTCAATCAGACATTATTTTGGCAACTGGAATTCATTCAACAGGGGCCATTTCCACTGTCCAAATATATTTTATTGCTGATGGTGTGCACCGTGTAGGTGGTGATGAAATAACTAAATTTTGTGATGCAGATGGTGATTTTTGAGAATTATCATAAGAGTTATGATTCAATGGTGTTTGAACTAAATATTATTCACTGAAGTTTTTTTATTTCTGTTTGCTTTTCAGGAAATGGATGACACAGTGATCAGTCCTGAAAAGGCTGAGGAAGCAAAACTGAAGTTGAAGTATCCGAAGTTGGGGCAGAAGCCTGGTGGGTCAGAGTTTTTGAGGAAACGTCTACAGAAAGATGTAAGTATTTATAAGAAATAATTTGACATCTGTGAACCCTTTAGATGTTCTTAGATTATGATCTGAGTTGTATGTTCTTGTATGTTAAGTATATGATTAGTTGTATATTACATATTATACTGCTGTATGTATACCCATTTTATCCGAATGGCTTTAAAGTTGTATGGTTATTTAAGTCTAAGTTCATTAAATCTGATTGATATTGTAGAAAGCAGATCTGGGAAGGTGGTGGCAAAATGATATTATCATTGGACAAAACTCAGAAATTCGGGCTAACGCTCAAGAGATCTGGGTTTTGAATTCAATAAAAATCTGGAATTGAAAGTGTAATGATGACCCTGAAATATTGTTGATCTTTTAAAAACCCATCTGGTTCACCAATGCCCTCGGGGAAGGGCAAAACTGCCATCCTTACCTGGTCTGGCTTCAATGTGACTCCTGATCCATACCATGGTTGACTCTGATGACCTCTGAAATGGCCAGTGAGCCACTCGATTTGAGGGCAGTTTGGATTGGGCATTGTGTTTGTTCAGCCAGTGATGCCCACATTTCATGAATGAATACCCAAAAAAAAACTTAAGCAAATGTGTTAAACTGAGATTGAGAATTTGACAGCATGTATGTCTCTTTTAAAAGAGAAATCTCTCCAGAGCTTGCAGTGCCTCTTCAGAAGGAACTCTGATTAGCCTTTTAGATAAGATGTTGCATTCTTGTTTCTTGCAATCTCTTAATAGTGGTGTAACCACAACTTTTTTTTGCATTCCAAATTCTGGCGTTCTTTGCTCCCTATTGTTTTTTATAAAAAACTATAAATTACTTAGAACATAGAACATTACAGCGCAGAACAGGCCCTTCGGCCTTCGATGTTGCGCCGACCAATTATGAAAAAAGCAAAGACCCTCCAAACTAAACCATTCCCTTCTCTTCCATAAACTTATCAACTAACCTCTTAAACGCCACCAAACTTGGCGCATCTACAACTGCCGCAGGCAGGGCATTCCACTCCCTAACCACCTCTGGGTAAAGAACCTACCTCTGATATCCGTCCTATAACTATCACCCCTTAATTTAAAGCTGTGTCCCCTTGTGCTAGCTTTCTCCATCCTAGGAAAAAGGCTATCACTGTCCACCCCATCTAAACCTCTAATCATCTTATATGTTTCGATTAGGTCCCCTCTTAGCCGCCTCCTTTCTAACAAAAATAACCTCAAATCCCTCAGCCTCTCTTCATAAGACCTGCCCTCCATACCAGGCAACATCCTGGTAAACCTCCTCTGTACCCTCTCCAATGCCTCCACATCTTTCTTATAATGTGGGGACCAGAACTGCACACAGTACTCCAGGTGCGGCCACATTAGTGTTTTGTACAGTTGCAACATGACGTTGCGGCTCCAAAATTCAATCCCCCTACCAATAAAAGCTAAGACTCCATCTGCCTTCTTAACAACCTTATCGACTTGACTGCCTACTTTCAGGGATCTATGCACAAATACACCAAGATCCCTCTGTTCATCAACACTATTAAGAATCCTACCATTAGCCCCATACTCTACACATTTATTATTCCTGCCAAAGTGCATTACCTCACACTTTTCCACATTAAACTCCATTTGCCACCTCTCAGCCCAGATCTGCAACTTGTCCAAGTCTCTCTGCAAACTATAACACCCCTCTTCACTATCTACCACTCCTCCGACTTTGGTGTCATCCGCAAATTTACTAATCCATCCTTCAATACCCTCATCCAGATCATTTACAAAAATTACAAACAGCAGGGGCCCCAAAACAGATCCCTGAGGTACACCACTTGTAACCGAACTCCACAATGAATATCTTCCATCAACCACCACCCTCTGTCTTCTATCAGCTAGCCAATTCCTATCCAATTAGCTAAATCACCCTCAATCCCATACATCTGCATTTTCTGCAGAAGCCTTCCATGGGCCACCTTATCGAACGCTTACTAAAGTCCATATATACCACATCAACTGCCTTACCCCCATCCACCTCTTTGGTCACTTTTTCAAAAAACTCAATAAGGTTAGTAAGGCACGATCTACCCTTCACAAAACCATGCTGACTATCCCCAATCAATTCATTTCTCCCTAAATAACTATAAATCCTATCCCTAATAATTCTTTCCAATACTTTGCCCACACCAGAAGTAAGACTCACCGGTCTATAATTCCCAGGAAAGTCTCTATTCCCCTTCTTGAACAATGGGACAACATTCGCTATCCTCCAGTCTTCCGGCACTATACCTGTAACCAACGACGACCTGAAGATCAGAGCCAGAGGCTCTGCAATCGCCTCTCTTGCCTCCCAGAGATTCCTAGGGTAAATCCTGTCTGGCCCAGGGGACTTATCTAACTTCAAACCCTCAAGAATATCTAGCACATCCTCCATATCTACTTCAATACTTTCCAGTTTGCAACCCTGTACCTCAGTGTTCTCCACAACTACATTTACATCTCCCTGCGTGAGTACCAAAGAGAATACTTTGAATACTTAGTGATTCTTATCTTGGGTATAATGTCTGCACATTGCAAAGATGCATTAAATGTTTTAGCATTGTGATGATCTGCCTAAGCACTTGTGTAATGGTTGCTTGGTGATAATGAACTTTTAGTGATGTGAGAAAAGGCGTGCTATTGAAGTTTTTCATCTTGCATTCATCAGGACAGAGGCAAGAATACCAAATTTTAAAAGGATTTTAATTGCTGATTTAATTTAATACTGCATGAGAAAGGGACTATTGGTTGAGGTATTGCTGTGGAGAGTGCATCAGGGAACTGTTCCCCATGCTTATTAAAGTCAGAAAAGACTCAAGGTATGCACATATTCTTTGTGCTTGAAGAGGACAGGGATCTGTAGCCTTTAGCAAGTGTATTTCATTTGAAATTCATACTCTTGCGTATGTTCTGTTAAGTGTAAAGCAAAAGGCTTTGACAGCATGTGTCTTGTAGTAATAGTAGTAGTATTATGTTTCTGATCTTTTAATGTTATGGACTGCAAGCACCATATATACAAGCACATTCACAATGAAATCTCGTATACAAAATCCAGCAGTTGGGATTGAGTTCCATTGATGCTAGTCTGTCTCATTGTTACACATCTTTGGTCAGTGCAGATATCTGAATTGATGAAAGCTGTAGATTCTTGAGCTACCAGAATTTAGCTTGGCCTGCTGTCCACTGGCATTGTGTGACTTTCAACAAAATTGCTTCCTCATTTGCTGGAAGGATGTTGTGTCCAAACAATCAGTGATTGCAACAAAAAAGTCTAGAGGTACAATTGTTTCACTGAGAGGTGGAGAGTGTCTGGGATGAGCTAGTGGTAGAAACAGTACAACTTTGTCTTTCAAAAAGCACTTAGTTACCTAGATAAGATAGGTATAGAGGGACATGGGCCAAATGCAGGTAATTTTTACTAGTTTAGTGGTTAAAAACTGTGTGGCATGGACAAGTTGGGCTGAAAGTTTTTTCTCCATGTTGTAAGCCTCTAAAACTAAAACTCTGACTCTAACTTGCATCTGTGTTTTGGGGACTGCTAAAATGGCTCATCTCATAGAGGGTAATGGCCTGGTTCTGACATTTTGTTGATAGGGAAATTCCTATTTAGAAAATGTCTGAATAGGGGAAAATACCTGTTTATCTTCCTGTTTGTGTAGGCAGTTAACTAATTCTGCTAATAATGTTTTATGGACTCTTGCTGTGGTCCTGATTTGCATTACTAAATATATTTTGTCGGCTTGAATTTGTGCATTCTCATTATTTTTCCCTGCCCTTTGGAAATAGTACATTGCTCATCACCTTACCTTTACTCCCCTTGATCTCTGCGACCTCTTGCTCTTCTTCTCCCTTTTGGGAAGGAAAGATTGAAACCTTTACTTATCTGATCAGTCCAAAATCAAGTCATCTCTGGTGACTTGATGAATCCACACTTGCATATTTTTCATTTTTCTTACTGGATGCTCAGCTACAGAATGACCTACTTAGCAATGTACTTAGTAACAATCTTATTTTACATCTTTTCCAATAGAAGCAAGATTATCTGGCTTGTAATTATCATCACATATTGTCTGAATTTGTGTTACACTTACTGCTGCAGAACTATTGAATCCCTAGTCATTTAGCCTATTGAGTTTGCACTAACTCTCAAAAGCAGGCCCCCCACCATTCTATCTGCATAATCTTGTGGCATTTATCTTGGCTAATCCATCTAACCTACACATGTTTAGATTGTGAGAGAAAACCAGAACACTTGAAGTCCACGCAGACACTGGAAGTGTGTGCATAATCTTGAGTTCTGAAACATTTCTTTCTGTAGAATTTTGCTAGTCACTCTTCCCTATTTCCTTGGATTAAATTTCAAAAATCAATTTTTTTGACTTTGCATGTCCTACACTAACTGCTGTACATCCACCGCCTGAAATTGAACTGAAATTTTTATAATTTCCTCATTTGACATCAAAAATTGCCTCCTTCATCTTGGTTACCAGATTTCTGACTGTCCTCTTAGTGCTGATCTATCCAATAGTATTTCTTTTTAATTGGATTCTTATTTCACTAATTTCCCCTCAGCAGCCTAAAAAGAACTTTAATATTTGGCATTCATTTTTGAGTCCTATAATCAGTGCTTTAATTTTTTAAAATTATGTTTTAGTTCCGTCCGTGGATGTCAGCTTACTGTGCTCTTTTTTACTGTATGCATTTGATTTGTACCCTTCCATCTGTTTCGATTTTTAAAATGTTTCCTGCCATTTTGATCTGGGCACAATTGTTGTTTGCTGTCCTCAGTATTTGATTTTCCTTTAAACCTTTCCTTCTATTTACCTAGTTTTTAAGTATATTTATTAGTGCCTTAAGTCGGCTTACATTAACACTGCAGTGCAATTACTCTGAAAATTCCCTAGTCACCCCACTCCAGCACCTGTTTGGGTACACTGAGGGAATTTAGCATGGCCAATGCACCTAACTAGCATGTCTTTGGAGTGTGGGGAGAAATCCAGCAGACACTGGGAGAATGTGCAGATTCTGCAGTGACCCACGCTGGAAATCAAACCAGCTCCCTGATGCTGAGAGGCAGCAGTGCCATTGTGCTGCCCCAATTAGGTTGTGGTTAATTCTCTCCCAAGTGTTAATTAGGCTAAACTTTTGGTCTCTCCCCTCACATGTTTCGATTGATAATAATGCACCATCTGTAATGTTACGTCTTGTGCACATGTGCCTTTTGGAACAGCAGCAAAAATTAGTGTTTCAATTTGTGCCCTTTTTGTAAAACCAATTGCAAAAGGGTGTTTTACAATGCAACAATGGAATAATTGGTGTGACTTTGCAAATTGACTGTCAGAAGCTAAACTTTTAATAGTAATTTTGATTGTGGTTTTGAAAATGGAATGATTGCTTCAGTGCAAACTAATTCTGTTTTATGTTGCAGCCAAAGTACTTTGATTCAGGAGATTACAATATGGCTAAAGCTAAAATCAAGAACAAGCAGCTACCAAACAGTGGAGCAGACAAGAACCAAGTGACTGGGGAGCATATTCCCACCCCACAAGACCTGCCTCAGAGAAAACCTTCTCTTGTTGCTAGCAAACTGGCTGTCTGAGACCTCATGAAGAATGCATAAAACTCTTGTCATTCCTCTTTCTTGCTATTTATTCCTGTGTTTTAGCTTTTTTTCCCTTGTACCATTACATCATGACTGACAGCTTAGATAACTACAGTGCCAAGCTGTTATTGCAAGAAAGTCCTTTAAATGCAAACTGAGGACCAGCCTGAGATTTCAAACTATAAACGTGCACTGATGACTAGGATTTTGATGTAAAAGTAGGAAGTAGTCGATTACAATACTGAGGCACAAATGTATATATAGTAACTTCATATAGAAGCAGTTCCATTGAGTATTTAACATTTTTACAGTTTCCCATAAATTTGTGTAAAGATAGTTTAAAGTCTAGACTAAATTGGGTAAGTCTCTGATTGTTTCTCTTTTTCCATGCTCTTGTGTAATGCTGATCTTAACATTGCGATTAACCATCCTTGTGGATGTTAACACTAAAATGGAAATAGCATGTTTGAAAACTAGGATAGCTGGCTGCCCATTCCTCAGCAAATCTTGAGAAACCTTCGAGCTTTAAACCTATCTAAATGTCTGTTAATTGGACAATATTTGTCCACTCTCACAGCCCTCCTGGAGGTATTTCAATTAATGACTGTGCCTCTAGTATTTCTGAATGGTATTGATTAAAGATTAGTAGGTTAGGGCTGTTGTATATCCAAGGTGATTGAAATGTGCATGAGCATAGACTGTGCAGTCACTTTGTGCCATTTTTTTTGTAAATAAAATAGTTTTGGACAATATGTGCTAATTGCTGCCTTGAGCACTGGGGAGTTGTATGTAATTTATTGCTACCTATCTTGAGCTTGGCAAATCGACAGAGAATCTCTGCACAGTTGGGAGTTCCTCTGTTATAGTGTATTTCCAAGTGCCCCAGACATCCTGGGGTAAGTTCAGCTGCCACCTTAACAGCGGGCTGGCATTGCTATCAGATGTGTGTCATGGTGAGACTTGTGTTGCCTTAATTGAAACTTTGATTTCAAACATTCAAATTATCAGACATAATAATTCACGAATGTCCAGATAATTTCTCTGTTCAAAGTGTATGTGAATATTGAGGTTATGGACTTGTTCTAGCATTTGCCAGTTGCATTTGTTATGTCTGCAGCTGTGCTAAATTGACCGATTCCTATATAAATCTAAACCAATCCAGATTGTGGTCAAGTTTAGGATAATTAAATTAGTTCCAAATTGTAAACCACCAAAAGGCAGAATGGGCATTATATTGATTGGTCGAGTTGTTTGCACTGACATGACAAATGTAGTAGAGGTAAGATTTGCTGATTTGACAGCAGGTTCATAGAATCCTTAGTGCAGAAAGAGGCCTTCAGCCCATTGAGTCTGCACTGATGACATCACCTCGGCTCTGTATCTATAATGTATGTTTTTACCCTGATACACTAAGTGGCAATTGAAATGGCCAATCAATCTAACCCACACATCTTTGAAGTATAGGAAGAAACTAAAGCACATGTCAAAAACTGCTCAGACACAGGGAGAACATGCAAACTACAAATACTCAGCCAATGTTGGAATTAAATCTGGGTCCTTGGCACTGTGAAGCAGCAGTGCTAACCACCATGTGACCATGCTGCCCCTGAAGTGGGAGTAGTATGTTGTATATTGCAATAAAATTTAAATACTAGCTATAAAAACTTGCTAATAATGGATTAAATTTTATATAGGTCAGACAGTACTGGTTCATTCCTCAGAACAGTACTTTTCAAAATTGAATTCCTCTATGAAAGCCCAGCTCACCCTGCAGACTGCTGCACCCAAACCAAGAAATGGGATTTTTGACTGTTGCACAGACATGCAATTATTATCATGTGGCTGTGGAGTGTTCTGAGAGCGAAAGCTTTAAAAAAAAAAGGCCTTTTGGGACTTGCTCACCTATTTGGAGATAAGACTTTTCTTTATATTTCTCCAATGTGTAGCGACTAATCCAATTTTAATGTCAGGGAGATACAATTTCATGACATTAGATGTGTTTTGGTCTGAATATGCTATCTTCATTTCCAGAGGAAGAGACAAATGTTTGAATTTCCAATTTTTTTTATTCTGGCCTTTTGTTAGGATTAGTAGCACCCAAATGCATTATTAGGTCAGGATGGTATCATTGCTAGTGGAATATTTCTTGATCGGGAGAAACCCTATTTCATCGACTAATCATCATTTTACCATAATGTCCTATTACCATATATATGGTAATTGCACTCCTGATTTGTTTTGTAAATGGTGTGGCCAGGTTTGGGGAGCAGGAGGGAACTTTCACTTTTAGGAGTCTTTCCCAATGTTAAATTTAAGTGAAATTCAACCTGGCTTTAATTAAGTACCAGATGAGAGCAATCATCTATTTGCAGGAATGCATTTTACTAACTTAGGGCTTGCATTGATCTGGACATTTACAATAACCAATTTGAACTTAGACAAAAAAATGCTGGAAATACCCAACAGGCCTGGCTGTATTGGTGAGCTAATATTTCAGGAGCATGACCTTTCATCAGAACAGAGCTACAAGGGTGGTCACTTATAATTTTGAATTTCAAGGAGCTTAAATTTTTTCAAAGTTAGGCTAGTTTCCTTAAAGATTTTCATTATAACCCAAATTTAATTGCCTTCTGTACCACATCAAAATTAATCTGTCATGACCTCAACTTTTATCTAATTACCCAATCAATATCTGACACTAGACAGTACAACTATTCTAACCTCACTCAGCAAGTTTCTTACGTTGGTTTAAAAAAAGATTGAAATAAAAAGGGATAAATTATGCCAATGCTAAAGTAGTAATTTGAACATTTGCATGGCATCTTTCAACCTTATCAACTATATACTGGATTCTGAATAATTGGAGATGGACAGTTCTTAAAGTTGGTTTTGTATGAGCTTTTCTATGCTGATTACTGGCTAATTTTAAGAATGGCAGACTTTTTTGTTGCTGGCAAACTGGTTCCATACCCAGGAGGAGTATTCGCCCATATTATGAATGGACAAGGAAGAATGGACTTAGACACAACATCGCTGATTGGAAATCAACATTGAAGAAATCTTAATACTGGACCAAATTAAGTAATAAGTTTGGGCCACTGTGATGAGTCTGCACATTATCCCTGTGACATGGGTTTCCTCTGGATGTTCTGGCTTCCTCCTATAGTCTGAAAGGTATGCTAGTTAGGTGCATTAGCCATGTTACATTCTTCATTGGTGTAGCTGAACAGGTGCTGGAGTGTGGTGACTAGGGGATTTTCACACTAACTTCAGTTAATGTAAACCTAATGTGATGTTAATTATTCAACTTTTTATTAGCATGATAGGATTACCTAAATTGTCAATGCAAAGATTTTTGCCACTTTCAAAGGGAAAGGAGAAGAGCTTTTTTTGATACAAATCAATGCCAGTAGCAAGTGTTCCCAATTCTGCTTATCACGTGACTTCTTGTGGGCCTAGAATAAGGGCAGGTTGGTGCTCAACTGAGATTTCTTGTTCAGATTCAAATGTTACAAAATAGAAAATGTTTAGGATTAGAAAGGCAATTACTCATTGGCAAAAGGTGGGGAAAGTGATGTTCCACAAGGCTTATCAGTGCAGGGATTAACTTTTGCAGCAGTGTGTTAAATATGGAATCACACTTATAAAAACTGGAGGAACATCTGATCTGAAGTTCAACATTTATAAAATCATGTTCTGTAAACTCTGCTTTTCTGGGTATAAAATGCAAAAGATTTGATTTAATCTGAAGCATTGAAATGCAATCTGCAATTGATGTATTGAAGTTACACAAATGTAGGTGATATAAGTTCACAGGGTTCTCCAATACAAATGCTAAAAGTTCAATATTAAAGTTGTAAACTTAGAAAATTCAATTTATGTCTTAAATTCCTTCAGGTTGCGATGTCCGTGTACAAAGATGACAGGAAATATATGCAGTTGTCACTAACTGTCCTTCATTTCTGCTGTCGAGATGGCAGGCTGGAGTCAGAAATTTAAGAGGTTGCCAATTGTGTCTTAAGCTAAGACCATTCAAAATTTGCAAGACAAATATCTCTATAAAAGACCTAACAAATTTATTAAACATAAGACAATGCAATACAATCGTACAACCAACCAGAATGTCTCAAAAGGTTAAATAGCCCTGAGAACCGAAAGAACCAGATTAGAGAATTGAATACAGATCAACTATACTTTTCATAATCAATAATTCTGCTTTTCATTAGATTAAAATCACCTCAGCCAATCATAAGACACTTAATAGCATAATGATATCTTATTTGCCTAATTGATTCTGGATGTAGTTCCCCTTTGGCACTAACAAACTCCCTGCCACTTGGTGGTGGCAAATGTTGCCATAATGGACATTCACACCAGTTCACTGCCAGATAGATGTGGGTTCCTGAGTATAGGTTCATACCTATTTCATGTCTGGGCAATAAATACGTTTGCATAATGTGTTCCCTCTTAGGAATGACACACAGTAAGACTTGCTGACTAATCTGGCAATCTCTACGGTGCAATTATCATGTTCGGCTGTTAACCAAAAGGTTAGTGGTTCGATTCCATCCAGAGACAAAAGTTAACCTTCTGTTGTGGGTGGTATGTGGTTAGCATTGCTACCTCACAGTATCAGGGACCTTGGTTTAATTCCCAGCGTGGGTAACTGTGTGGAGTTTGCACTTTCTCCTCATGTCTGCTTGGGTTTCCTCCAGATGTTTCAGTTTCCTCCCAGGTTCCAGAGATGTGCAGGTTCGATGGATTGGCCATGCTAAATTACCCTTTAGCATCAAGGATCCAGCTAGGGTAAATGCATGGGATGAGGGGGATGGGGCCTGGGTGGGATTGTGGTCAGTGCATACACAATAGATTAAATAATCTCCTGCACGTTGCAGGATTCTACGATTCCAGATCATAGCAATGACTACACTTATTGGCAGATGTTTGGCTTTAAACTATTGACTCCAACAATCATGTCTTTTGGTAACTTTTCTTGACTAACGCATATGTTACATTGACATACATTTAATAATATATGTTTTAAAATCATAATTACTTGTTTTGGCTCACTCGCTGCATTCATGTTATGTGTAAGCTGTCTGTATTTGCTTGCCCAATAATCATTTAAATCTTTACTGGTTCTTTGTCCTCTAAAAGACTGCATTCTACTTATAAATTTATTAGCTGATTAGGAACCTCCTTCCACATTCTTTCATGGAGATTAGGTGTTGCTGGCAAGACCAGCATTTGTTGCTGACCTTAAAATACCACTCAGTTCAAGATTAGTTTAAGAGTCAACCACAGTGCTGTGAATCTGGAGCTACGTGTAAGTCAGACCTGTTAGAGACAGGAGATTTCCTACCCTAGAAAATGACAATGGTTTCATGATCATCATTAGGCTTAATTCCAGATTTTTACTGAATTCAAATTTCAACATCTGCCATGGTAAATTTCGAACATGGGGCTCTGGAACAGACCCTGGGTTTCTGAGTCACTAGCCCAGTGACAGTACACCACTGCCCATTCTTTATACCTTTTCCATTTCTCAAATTACATGATTTTAAATCAGAATTTACATTGGAATTTATTCTATTACTATCAATGATTTCCACTGTCAGTGATCAAAACAGATAGCAACAGTACAAGTACAATATTTGATCCAAAATATTTCATGGAGACAAGAAGATTGTAATGAATTTTAAATGTACTAATTTCAATGTGCAATACTGATAGTCTTTCCCATTGAAAAGAGGACTATAAAAAAACTGCTAAAGGCTCTCATTGGATGCCATAGTGAGGAATTGAATATTGTGCATAAGGCTAATGCCTTCATATAATTATAAAGCTCTATAAACTCCTGAGATAAATGACAGCAGTGCTGACAGATGTAAAAATTCTACATCTATTGATGGTAGCAATCCTTTTAGGCCAGATACTAAAATGTCATCTGCAGTATAATTTCTGCATTTTCTTTAAGCAGAATGCAAGAAGTATATTCAAAATAAAAGCAGAAAATGCTGGAAATACTCAAATGTTTCAGATCTTGCATCAGATATATTTGCCTGTATCCTCTGTTGACACTGATGATTCAGTAACTGATGTGCGTCAAGCGTTGGTGCCATGCGTTTACATCCACATGGACTTGGATTGAGGCATTTGCTATTGGTCTGATTGGATGCAATTGAGTTTTGATGGAAACTGCCTACTGAGCAAACTTTACACTAAATCATAAAGTTGAATAAGATCTGCCTACTATACCAGCTAAATTGTGCATTGCATAGGTTATTTGAAATAAAATGGTCTCACAAATGAGCTAATAAAAATATATTTTTTTATTAGTGTCACAAGTAGGCTTACATTATCACTACAATGAATTTACTGTGAAACCCTCTAGTTGCCCCACTTTGGCACTTGTTTGGGTACACTGGAGGAGAATTTGGCACTGCCAGTGCACCCAGCCAGCACATCTTCCAGATTACGGGAGGAAACTAGAGCATCCAGAGGAAACCCACGAGAAGAACATGCAGACTCAACACAGACAGTGACTCAAGCCAGGAGTCACTGTGTCTAATCACTGTGCCACCACTATTGTGAATACTGGAAATAACAACAGAAAATGCTGGAAAAATGCGGCAGATCTGGCAGCAGTTGTGACAAGAGGAACAGAGTTCACTTTTAGAGTCCGTTTGACTTCTTCAGAGCTGAAAGAGAAAAACGTGATGAATGTTATATCTGAAGGTAGTAGAGCAGGTGGAGAAGGTTGTGAAGAAAGCGTATAGTATGCTAGCCTTTATAGGAAGGGGTATAGAGTACAAGAGCTGGCCTTTAATGTTGCAGTTGTATAAAGCGTTAGTTAGACCTTATTTGGAATACTGCGTCCAGTTCTGGTCGCCTTACCACCAGAAGGACATAGAGACTCTGGAGAGAGTGCAGAGGAGGTTTACCAGGATGCTGTCTGGTATGGAAGGTGTAAGTTGCAAGGAGAGGTTAGGCAAATTGGGACCATTTGCCTTAGAAAGACGTAGACTTAGAGGAGATCTAATAGAGATGTACAAGATTATGAGGGGTATAGATAGAGTAAATAGGGTTAAGCTTTTTCCTAGGATGGACTCACAAAGCACGGGCTTAGGGTGAGGGGGGTAAGGTATAATTTGGATGCTAGAGGGAGTTTTTTCACACAGAGGGTGGTGGGGGTATGGAACGCGCTGCCAAGTGAAGTGGTGGAGGCAGGTACTCTGGAGTTATTTAAGAGATACTTAGATGGGCACATGAACAGAATGGGAATGGAGGAATATAGAAAACTGATTTAAAATAGGGATCATGAGCCTTGGGAGTCCCTGGGAAGTATGTAAATAGATGATACTGATGTTCTTGTTTTTATCCTACAGGTGTTTTGGTCCACCTTGTTGTCTAACGAGGGGCATACACATGATGGGTCGTGAAAGGGCTGCTCTTGGATTTTTTTGAGAGTTTCCTAGTGCTTCACGTTGTTAGTGTACGCTTGACCTGGACCATTCGATGGGCAACACAACAGCTCAGTGATTATCACTGTGCTGTGCAGATACATGGATTTGGTCCTGTGTCTGTGGGAGTTTGTGCATTCTCCCTGTGCTTGTGTGGGTTTTCTCTGGGTGCTGCGGTTTCCTCCCACATCCCAAAGATGTGCTCTTAGGCTGATTGACAGAACAAATTCTCCCTAAATTGTCTCAAATTTGGTTTCAATCCATAGATCTATAAACATAGACAGGAATCATGGGTAGAGGTGGGAACATCGAGGTGGCAGCACAGGCTCGTTGGGCCGAAGGGCCTGTTTCCTGTGCTATTTTGTTCTTTGTTCTCCTTATACTGTTTAAGGAGGGTGTCACATGGTGTAAATACAAGCATGGCTGCAGCTATTTCAGCCCTGGTGCTACTTTTAATCCTTTTATTCATCCTAATGTACAATCCATAATTATCCAATCCTGGAGTTTATACTCCTAGCTATGTGTCTGGAAGATTGTAGTCAGATTTGGGTGATGTGGAGGCTGAGCAAAGTCAAGAAAATCCTCACCTGATTAAAATGGAGAGAGAGATTTGCAGTGGGGCCTTGTTTAGTGATGGTTTATTAGGCTCCCGTTCTGGCAATGTTACATCAAGATGATGGCTACCATTATGGGTAAAATTGTGGACAATGGTCTTGGCTCCCTGACACAAATCATTGGTGATCATCTCGTTGAATTGCAAGATATCCAAAAGAAAATAGATGAAGTGGAGGCAAGAATCCTGTCAGTTGAGTGGACAATTTCCTGGGTGGAGACTCATCCTCCTTGGAAATCCTGCCACATGTTATGTCAGACATCCTAGCTAATTCGGAGTGAAGGGGCCGGAAAAGGCATGTCTGTGCGCCTAATCTCCCTATCTGGGGATCTGAGGATAAATTCCCAGCTGACTTTGAGAACTAGCTGCCAGGTTTTCATAATCTCAATTTGAAAGCTTGGTGTTTCAAGTTCATGAAGAAGCATAGCCCGCTCTTTGAGATCTGGTTTTATATCTTGATTGCTGGTCATATATTTTCTTGACCTCGGTGGTCATTAGGAAGAGCTGCAGACAGCTGGATGCAATGGGACTTTGCCACCTGCGAGGACCTAAGTCTCTTCTGGGGCTTCTGAATGATGACAAACAGAGGTGTGGAGACCTCAGTGAAACAATCGATGGATTCTTAAGTTGCCCTATGTTCCCAGTCAATGCTTTGGCTTTTTCAAGCTTTGTGGATAGTTATATTGTATTGCAGTTCATCATTAATCCTGAACCACTCCCCCTGAGATGATAATCCTGATTTTGTGATGCCTTTTACTCTGACAAGGATGTTTAACATATGAGCACTGAGCTGCATATTACTTGTTAATCTTTGAAAGCCGGGGATATCCTTTTATTTATAATAGAATTCATCCATTGGTCTCAAGGGAGAACTCAGTTTAAATTGCATCACCGTTTACATTAAATCTTGGCCTTTCCCTGTGCCACCATGGGAGTGGGGTGGGTAAGGGGTTCTGTCCAGCTTGCTTCTGGTCCTGTATCAAGTTCAAAATCCTGGCATTTTGTGTTTGTAGAACAAAGATATTTCCCTTGCTCGTGGGCTGATAATGGGCCTTCATTGTTCTGCGGGAGAGGAGAACTGACATCAGCAGGAAGCCATTCAGATGATCAAGAAAATTAGCACATCAGTAATAGCACCGTTATTGTAGATGGGCTGTGCCTGCATGTACATGAAATAGTCAGCACAGACAAAGGGGATGTTTCACTATATCTATCAATAGGACACAGCTGAATGCTGTTGCTAACAGAACCAAAACTGTTATAAAAGACATGATTAAGTGACCATTGTCTGAACGGACATTCCATCCATCAATCACTAAAGATAATGACATTACTGATGGGATGCAATTAAACAGCTATTGCCTCGGGCTTACCTCTTTGTATCATATGTTTATAATTTACCAGTGTGCATGACGGGAATCAATTATCTTCAGTAGAAGTTCTAAGAATTGCCCTATGAGAAGGCTGACTGTGCGCAATTGAGGAGGGCAGACTAAGGAAACCTTAGGAATTTTTCCGTTCTTCTCTCCTTATCGATAAGAAGGCAATAAAGAATCCATCACTCATGAATGCTGTGTCCAAATATCTTTTTAACTCCAACAGTTCAATTGGGGAGTGTGTTGGAATGGTTGTAGGGTATCAGGATTTTGCGATATTTATGTTTATTTATGTATTGTAATCCTAGCATTTGTAATGAAGGTTTATACTATATGGCATCCTTTAATAATGGATCATATCGTGCCATGAGAGATGTTGGGTATGGCCTTATAATTCCTCATAGTGGGTGAGGAAAACCCTCTGGAAACCGGAGCACCCAGAAGAAAGCCATACAGACACGGGGAGCATGTGCAGGGTCTGCATACAGAGTGACCCAAGCCAAGAATCGAACCTGGATTCCTGGCTCTGTAAGGCAATAGTCTGACACTTTGTGGAGAATAAACTAGATGGGGGAGTACACTATCCTCCCCTAACAGGGACTCCTGGACAACTCTTGTTCTTGATATTCAGATTCTCCCAGTTGGGGGTGATATCCTGTTGTTTGTGGGGCTGGAGTCTGAACCCAAACACTGGCACTCTGCATTATCTGAGCTTCTTCTATGAGCTTATATTGCTCTGTTTTTGATATCAAACATTCGAGACTGGGCACACTGTCAAACCTCATCTTGTGTCTATGGTCTTACTCTGGTTTTCCTCTCTCTCCCAGGTATCTTTCATTATCTTAATCAGTGGGGAGCTCTGACTTGTTATATTTAGTGCTGTAGGGTTTCCCAGGAGGAGGCAGACTATATCTCCCTGAGATATCCTGTTTGTGGGTGTCTTTACAATTCTGCTTTTAGGTTGTGGGGACTCCTTAATGGGTTAAACTTTCCACCTGACCCTGGAACTTGAGCAGCATCTCCTGTCTGGCTGGAGATGATTGAGACTCGTTTTCTTGTGGGCGCAGGCAAGGTGTAAGAATCTTGGCTTATTGGCTCTTTTATCTGTCTCAATAACTCTTATTTTCTTAGACTTTGTAGACAGCAGGAGCTATTTTGAAAATTTGTATTGGAAGATGTGCAGATCATTCTATAAGGGGAATAATTTGCCCCTCCCCCTGTGATTCTCCCTTTTGGGAGGACATCTGGCCTGCTGTTGAGCTTATGTTTTTTTTCCCAAAAATATACTTTATTCATAGAAAATTTCAAATAAACCTTTGCAAAATTACATCTCTTGAATTGCAAATACAGTGCAGAATTGAAAATTCTATACAGTTATATATAAAGTGCAGTCATGTCATTCCGAAAACTTACAAACTATATACATGCCCGAAAAACTGTCACGTGCCACCACTGCTCAGACCGGCGCTCAGCAGCCACCTTTTCCCAGAAATTATACTTTATTCCCAAAAAAAACCTCAAAAAAAACCCTTCAAAATTACATGTTTTTGAATTGCAAACAGTGCAGAACCAAAAACATTCTTTAAATAATTCCACACAAATTACTGTCATAACATTTCAAAATTTGCTGTTGAGCTTATGTTTCCCTAGTGGAAGGTATCCTGTTATTTGTGGGGCCTAGGGGTAAGTTTAGAAACCTGGGCTCTGTTTTATCTGTATTTTTTCTGCGAGGCTGTATAGTTCTGCTCCCGTTAGCCTGTCTGTGACGGTATAGACTGTAACATCATGTCTTGGATTTAGGGTTGTATCCTGATATTCTTCTCTTTATGGCATATCCTTTAATTGTTTGCAGGTTTTGGGCTACTGTTTTAGACTCTAAGTGGTTGTACTTGATCCCAAAGCCACTCTTTTATGCTATTTCACTCAGCCCTTGTTACCCTGTGGGCGAGGATATGCATCATTGTGCCATGTGCTTACCCTGTTATTCCCAAACTCTGTGCAATATCATAGAAGCATAGAATCCCTACAGTGCAGAAGGAGGCCATTGGCCTTTTTGAATTCTCCAACTTCCCAACAGAGCATTGTGCCCTGTCCCACTCCTCTGCCACCCCGTCCCCATAACCCCAAGCACTTACCCAGCTAACCCACCTAACCTACATGTCTTGGGATTCTAAGGGGCAATTTATTAATTATCCATGTGAAGGGGAGGCAGCAAATATAATGAATTGTAATTGATATTCCAAACCAATTGTAATGATATTTGCCGGTCTTTTCTGTGTATATAAATTAATAAATATGAATAGATTTTTTATTTGATCAGGGGATGCGAGCATTGCTGGTTGGGCCAGCATTTATTGCTCATTCCTAATTGCCCTTGAAGGGACAGTTAAGAGTCAACCACATTGCTCTGGATGTGGAGTCACATGTAGACCATGCAAATAGATGTAGATTTCCTTCTCTAAAGCACATTAGTGAACCGGATGGATTTTCATAACGATTCATTCATGGTCATTTCAGATTTTTATTGAAGTCAAATTTCACCCACTGTAGCGGCAGGATTTGGAATTATGATCCCAGAACATTTCTCTAGGTTTCTGAATTACTAGTCCAGTGACAACTACACTATGCCAACACCTTCCTATTTAACTATTAGAGACACATAGCTACTGGATGACAAAGATTGAGACCTGAAGGTTGAATGTGACATTTAGGAATGGCAGTAAATTAAGAACCGGTGGAGAGATAGCTCTGCTAATTAATGATGGTATTAGCACAACAGTGAGGAATAACCTAAATTCAAGAAAACGGGATACAGACACATAAAAGCAAATTACAGTAGATGCTGTAATCTGAAACAAAAACAGAAAATGCTGGAAAATCTCAGCAGGTCTGGTAGCATCAGTGGGGAGAGAATGGAGTCAATGTTTCAAATCTGGAAGACCTTTTATTGAGCTGAAGACAAAAGAAAATAGATGATGTTCGTACTGTTAAGGTGAGGAGAGGGGTTATTGGCAAAGATCTCAAGATAAAAAGACAAAAGGAATGTAAATCATAGAATCCCTACATTGCAAAAGGAGGCCATTCAGCTCATCAAGTCTACACCAACTCTCTGACAGTATAACTTACCCAAGCCCTCTCCCCCTAAGTAGTGGTGATCATGACTAAGAAAGGTGCTGATAGCAGGCATTAAGCCAGCAGAATGTGTAGAAGCAGTTTGGATTAAAATAATAAATTATAAAGGCAAGAAGTCACCTGTGTGTGTGTGTGATGTACAAGCCTCCTAACTGTAACTGATTTGATTTATTATTTTCACACGTATTAGTATAGAGTAAAAAGTATTGTTTCTTGCATGCTACACAGACAAAGCATACTCTGTGTAGGGATAGAAATGAGAGAGTGCAAAGTGTAGTGCTGCAGTAGTGTAGTAACTACACTAGGACAGAGTATAAAAGAGAAGATAATGGGAGCTTATCAGAGAGATACATTGATAATCATGGGGGATTTTCATCTACATATAAATTGGAAATATCAGATAGGCAAAGGTAGTGTAAATGGAAAATCCTCCTCAGAAGGCAGTGAAACTATAGTCTTTGAATATTTTTCAAAGCGGAGCTAGATAAATTTTTGACTAACAAGGGGGTGAGAGGTTATTGGAGGTAAACTGGAATGTGGGATTGAGGTTACAATCAGACCAACCATGACCAGCTCGCGGGGCCTACTGCTAATTTCTATATTTGTAACATTGGAAATACAGGAAGATGTAAGATTGAGAGGAGTGGACTATCACCGGATTGTCCTTCCAGAAACTAACACAGACAAGATTGACTGAATATTCTCTGACTGCAAAGTTAGTTTACATTGTTTCTATTATCAGATATCCCAATGGGAGTGCAAAGGCTTAATGTGTCTGTGGTCAATTTCAGTTCATTGCGTTAATCGAACTCTATCCTCATTGGGATCAATTTCAGGTTTTTTCATTCAGTTCCTTCCTTGGGTCTCCATCAGTATAACTCGCGCTGCGTGGGATGGTCCTTTATTTAACTTGCTTGGTCAGTCTTTTTCATTCAGCCTCTGTATTTTATCACCCTCTTCAGTTCTATACTATTGTCTTCTCAGTGTGAAGAATTTGCAGCAATTGCTGTGTAAAAGCAGCCTGGCATTTGAACCTGACTTGATTCCCTGGAGAAAAGGAATCTTGCTCCCCATGGCCAAGGCACATGATAAACAATCCAATTATTGATGATTGATATGCAGTGATCCAGCTTCACAACAATGGTAAATTGTTGACTGTGAATTACTCCTTAGGACACTTTTCATGAACTGGTGTGTCAGTACAAAGCCAGTACCTTAGAATCCTTTTCAGTTTATCATAGAATCCTGTAGTACAGAACAAGGGCATTCAGCCCATCAAGCCTGCATGGACTGATAAACACCATACATTCTCAGAGACTTCCTGTAAACAGGGGGCAGCACTGTTGCCTTACAGCACCAGGAAACTGAGTTCGATCCTGACCTCAAGTGACTCTCTGTGTGGAGTTTCCTCATTCTTCCCATGTCTACGTGGGTTTCTCCCCTGCAGGAACCATCACCTCTGAAAAAGCTATTTAGTCTCATTTCACCACAGCTCAACACATTTTAATTTTTGAGTACTTATCCAATTCTCTGTTGAAAGTTATTGAATCCACTTCCATCATTTTCTTTCAGAGTATTCCAGATCCTAAAGTAAGTTTATTTATTAGTCACAAGTATGCTTACATTAACACTGCAATGAAGTTACTGTGAAAATCCCCTAGTTGCCACACTCTGGTGCCTGTTCGGGTACACTAAGAGAGAATTTAGTGGGCCAATGCACTTAATCAGCACGTCTTTCAGACTGTGGGAAGAAACCGGAGCACCAGGAGGAAATTCATGCAGACATAGAGAGAACATGTAGATTCTGCACAGACAGTGACCCAAGCCGGGAATTGAACCCAGGTCCTGGAGCTGTGAGGCTGCAGCACAGTGTCACTGTGCTGCTCCAATATCTTGACAATTCCCCTTGGGTTTTCCACCTTGTGTCACCTCTATTGGTTGCAACCTGAATCAAGTAACACCAGGGTCTGACCAAAGGGGTTTTAATTCTAATATCTGAGATTATTATACAGGTTAAACACAAGAGTGTACTCAAAACCAACATTAAATTTGCAATGCATATTCACATTCAGATTCTCGGAGTTCTCTGTTGACAATGCTGACACACATTAATAGATTTCAGCTGTTTAATTGTGCTTCAAACACAAAAGCTGCAACAAGCAATTCATTGTTATTATTGTTTGACAAATTAATTTTACAAAAATAATTACCAGGTCAGCTAATAAGTATTTGCCTATCTGATATTTCCAATTTATATGTAGATGAAAATTCCCCATGATTATCAACGTATCTTTCTGATAAGCTCCCATTATCTTCTCTTTTATACTCTGTCCTAGTGTAGTTACTACACTACTGCAGCACTACACTCTGCACTCTCTCATTTCCATCCCTAAACAGAGTATGCTTCGTCTGTATAGCATGCAAGAAACAATACTTTTTACTCTATACTTGAAAAATTAATTTTACAAAAATAATTACCAGGTCTGAGATTAGTAATGTGCTAATATAGTTCCAACTGTCACTATTACTTGACTTATTCATCTTGCATTTAAAAATAAAACCACAGCCTCATAATATTTGAGAAGGATTTAGTTGGGTGGCACAGTGGTTAGCACTGTTACCTCATGGCACCAGGAACCCAATTTTGATTCCTGGCTTGGGTCACTGACTGTGCAGAGTTTACACATTCTCCCGATGTCTGCATGGGTTTCCTTTGGATGCTCCGGTTTCCAAAGACATGCTAGTTAAGTGCAATCATCATGCTAAATTCTCCCTCAGTGTACCTGAACAGGCACCAAAGTGTGGCGACTAGGGATTTTCACAGTAAATGTAAATCTATTTGTGACTAATTAACAAATTTAAATTTGAGCATCTGAAATGCCAAAGAATACAAGGTTACAGACCAAGTACTACAGAATGGGATGAGAATAGAGATAAGTGTTTGGTGGCTAACTGTGACAATAATGAATGTTTAAGAAAGGTTTATTTTAACATCATGATCCCTGCAGTTCTCACAGTCAGCGTTTCTCAGCTCACAGCATAGCTGATGTCATTATGACACCAGCTTATCCGGAGCTGTCCTTTTATTGCTAGTTCGATAGCTTAAATGGGGTCTATTTATTTCAACTGTGGGATCTTTTATGGCTCTGCATTGTTCGGAAAAAAACTGGTAGGTCAAGAGACAAGAGATCTTCTGTTTTCAGTCTAAGCTGCTGTTAGAGTTGAGTTTTAGAAAGGACAGCAAGCTGAAGAGAAGCTTCTCTCTCTCCTGGTTTTGCAAGTTCTGCTAGTTAGCTGAAAGTAAGGTCTTGCCTTTCTAAAAGTCAGCTGTTGGTGGCTTGCCTGAAGGTCCTGGTGGTCTGGGAAGCTGTTCTGACTTCAACTGTTCTGAGTCCATCCAGAGAACTGCAGACTTCATCCAAAGGACTCACTCAAGCCTAGTGTCATGTGAGTATTACTCTTTGCTGTACTAACCTTGTGAAAAATGTCTTTAGTCTACAGGATTGGTTTGATTGGAACACATTAGATATTTTTTGTTAAGTGTTATACATCATAGTGGTTGCTTTGTTTCTTGTTTGTAATTGAGAAAATTTCCTGCTGATTTTCTTACTATACATGTTAACTATATTCTTAAATAAACTTTGTTTGAGAGAAGCTCCCTCATGGGTCATTTGAATCATACCTGAAGTGAAATATATCACACTTACCCTAGTCAAACTCAAGATATAAAACTTATGATCCTGGCAGGCTCCATAAAATACTTTGGAGTTTTTGACCTGAACCATAACACAGCACAGACACAAAGTTTATATGCTAAAGTTTATTTTATTAGTATGTCAACATTAACACTGCCATAAAATTATGGTGAAAATCCCCTAGTTGCCACACTCTGGCGCCTGTTCAGGTACACTGAGGGAGAATTTAGCATGGTCAACACACTTAAGTTGCAAGTCTTTTGGACTGTGGGAGAAAATCAGAATACTCAGAGGAAACCCACGAAGACACGGGGAGAACATGCAGACTCTGCACAGACAGGGATCCAAGCTAGGAATCGAATCTGTGAGGCAATAGTGCTAACCACCGTGCCATTGTATATGGGCCAAAGGGCCTCTTTTTGTCCTGTAAAATTCTATGACTCAAACAACTGCACACATACATGGCAAAGGATTTAATGAACATTGCAATAACAACTGACCTCATACAAATCTGGTTTGCCTTTTGGCTCAGATCAAATATCGGATCAAGCCCAAGGCGGATGCAATGCCCTACCTTAGCTTAGATCTTGTTTCTCTCTCTTGAGGGGACCATGAATTGGATTAAATTTGAATGTGGTTTTTGGAGTAAGCAAGGAATGGGTTTCCACTCTGAGAATTAACTTTGTAATTTTAAGATTGAAATATTAAGAAAAATGAATCAGTGACCAGTCCCATTCCCACCCCCCTCCCTCCCTCCCTCCCTCCCTACCTCCCTACCTCCCTACCACTACCCCCCACCACATACACACACACACACACATACAATCAAATCAGCAATTCTGGAAATCATTTGATTTGGAGGAATCTCTGAAGCCAAATTTTGAGTGAACACAAGTTCTTTTCAATGTCCCAACTCATCTTTTTAATGATTTGTCAATTGAAGGAGGGATGTGAGCTATTTTTAAAAATAAATAAATAAACTCCCAGGACAAACTTAAACTGCATTAATGTGTGTCAAAGGTTTTGGGTGGAGTTAGAATTTTAATACAGACACATTTCTGTGGCTGGGTGTTAGGCACACACAACAAACTGGTCCTATCCTTGGGATTGCTGACCCACCCATTCTCTGCATGTGTTGCTCTCACCTTTCTCTGTCTGCCTCCTAAGTCTGTATGTCTCTCTTCTTTGCCTGTCTCCTATCTGTCTATCTGTTTCCTTTTTCTGTCTTTTCTGTCTGTCTTGCATCTCTTTGTCTGTCTCCTAGCTGTCAGTCTGTCTCCTTGCTCTCAGTCTGTCTGCTTATTTCTCTCTGTCTTCTAAATCTCTCTATTCCCTATCTCTCTGTCTTCTATCTGTCTGTTTATTTCTTTCATTGTCTCTGATCTGTCTGCCTATTTCTCTGCTGTTCTCTGTCTCCCTGTCTGTGCATTTCAGAGTCATTCTGTCTCTCTCTCTGACTGTCTCTCTGTCTATCTGCCTATGTCAATCTATCACTCTCTTTTTGTCTGCCTGTCACTCTGCCTATCTCTCTATTTACCTATCCCTGTCCGTCTCTGTCTATCTCTCGCTTTCTTTCTCTCTGTCTCCTATTCTTCTGTCTGTCTATCTTTCTGTCTCCTCTCTCTGCCTATCTGTCTGCTTACTTCTCTGTCTGTCTGTTTATTTCTCTGTTGTCTCTCTGTCAATTTCTGTCTGTGTCTGCCTATTTTCTCTCTCTCTGTCTATTTCTGTCTGTGTCTGCCTATCTCTCTCTCTGTCTATTTCTGTCTGTGTCTGCCTATCTCTCTCTCTGTCTATTTCTGTCTGTCTGCCTATCTCTCTCTCTCTATTTCTGTCTGTCTGCCTATCTCTCTCGCTCTCTCTCTCTATTTCTGTCTGTGTCTGCCTATTCTCTTTCTCTGTCTATTTCTGTCTGTGTCTGCCTATCTCTCTCTCTGTCTATTTCTGTCTGTGTCTGCCTATCTCTCTCTTATCTGTCTATTTCTGTCTGTGTCTGCCTATCTCTCCCTATCTGTCTATTTCTGTCTGTGTCTGCCTATCTCTCTCTATCTGTCTATTTCTGTCTGTATCTGCCTATCTCTCTCTCTCTGTCTATTTCTGTCTGTATCTGCCTATCTCTCTCTACCTGTCTATTTCTGTCTGTGTCTGCCTATCTCTCTCTCTGTCTATTTCTGTCTGTATCTGCCTATCTCTCTCTCTCTGTCAATCTCCCTATCTCTATCTTTCTCTCTCTCATATCTCCCTATCTCTGACTCCTACCTTTCTGTCTCCTATCTCTCTATCTTTCTGTCTCCTCTCTCTGTTTATCTCTTTCTCTCTCTCTCTCTTTGCTCTCTGTCTATCTTTCTGTTTCCTATCCCTCTATCTGTCTATCTCTGTCTATTTTTCTCTTTGTGTCTGCCTCTCTCTCAGGATTTGTTTCTGGGGCCAGGTTGAGTTGCCTTGCGGTGGCGCTGTCTTTCCAGGCTGCTTTCTGACACTTGCTCTGGGACTTGCTGCTGAGGGCAGGCACATTCTGCACGGATTTTTTTTTGCAGGAAAAGCATCTTTGGGTCTATCTCTCTCATACCCAGAATGCACAGCCGGGTAACATTTCAGTAACACAGGTAACATGGCGTTTGGTACCTTGGGCTGAGATTCAGGGAGGGAGGGAGAGAAGGAAGGAGTGTCGGGCGCAGTAAAGCAGTTTCTTTCTCTTTTTCCCCTTTCTCGGAAAGACATAATTATTTGGTGGCTGTTGACTTTCGCCCCGTTCCCTTTGCAGCCGCTGTGCAGAGAGGAGGAGAAGCTGCTCCGGAGGCTGTTACAGGAGCAGAGACCAGAGGGAGAGAGAGAGAGAGAATGGCAGCATCCGAACTTTTCACCAAGGTACAGCTTTTTAAACCTTTCACTCCGATGTGTTGGAGCCGGTAACGCGATCCCGGCTTGTGGAGCAGAGTGCGGCAGGGGCTGGGAGAAATGATTGAGCCTTTATTTATTTTTTGCATCTCATTTGACCGTACAGCTAGTGATGCAGGCAGGATGAAGCCAAGAATTGGCAGGAGAGGGAGAGAGAGAGAGAGAGAGGGAGAGAACATGAAATGGTTAGAGGAAAAGGGAGAGATATCAATAAATTGTTCGAGAGAGAAAGAACAATGATTAGAACAATACATGGTTACAGGAAGAGAAAGGGAATAGTGAATGGTTAGACAGAGGGAGAATAATGAATGATTAAAATGAATGAATGTATATAGAGAAAGGGAGATGAATACATGGTTAGAGGAAGAGAGAGAATAATGAATGGTTAGAGAGAGACTGATAGCGAGATATTCATTTCAGATTCAGAGCGATTTGGAAATGTTTTCGAATTGAATGACAATTGAGCTGGAGAGCAGTTCTGGCCGTGGCGTTATTGCATTTTACTGGAGGGGGGAAGAGAGTGATCCATTCCATATCCAGTGGAGCTCTGGAGTAAAATGGATCCATTCAGATTGCCCCAGGGTGTGGAACTGCTGAGGTTCTGTATCAGGCAGCATTGCAAGCGGAGATTTTAATTCACTTCTCCCCCCCCCCCAAAAAAAATAAAGCCCTCCTCCCCACGACTGGGAGGTCAAACAGCTGAGTTATTGAGCTAAGAAACGAAAGCAGGAAGAGGAAAGCATTTTGGAGCTCTCTGCATCATCGCCACTTCCTAAGGTCAGCCGCGGAGACGCACTGAGACGGGCTGTCGAATGAATGAGAGCCTCTGGCTGCTCCCATTGTTGGGGGAGAGAGAGTCCACCGTGTCCGCTCCCCGATTGCTGCTCGCACTCTTACACGTTGCAGTGTTTGCTTTTCTCAAACCAGATTGTAACCGCTCAGCCGGGCCATTTTGAAACCACTTCATGAAGCTAGTAACCTGACTCACTGACAGAGAGAGAGAGGGAGGGAGGGAAATGATCTTTACAGAAAGGCAACTTCATGGATCTGTACCAACCCAGGATTTCTATGCAGCTCACATCTTGTCTTTTAAATTAATTCGCCATCTGATCAGATAACATTGTCTCCCCTTTCTGGCCATCATTTGTTAATCCTCCCATCATTTAATCACAGCTCCACTGAACTGCCTCTTGCTGAAAACGTTTCAATTAATGCTCTGGACACACCTTACCGAGGCAAAGCACCCATATAGGTGTTGGATCAAGTTTGCAATTGGGCAATGTGTGTTTCAGAGCTCATCCTAATCAAGTATAATACCACCCAGTGATGGTTTAGTCAGTCTTTAGATTCTCAGTAATTCGTGATATATTTTTAAGTTTATTTCATTGGTGTCACAAGTAGGCTTACATTAACACTGCAGTGAAATTACTGTGAAAATCCCCTAGTCTCCACACTCCGGTGCCTATTTGGATATAGTGAGGGTGAATTTAGTATGGCCAATGCATCTAACCAGCACATCTTTCAGGTTGTGGGAGGAAATCGGAGCATCCAGAGGGAAACCATGCGTAGAATCCTACAGTGCAGAAGGAGACATTCGGCCCATCAAGTCTGCACTGACCACAATTCCCCCCCAGGCCCTATCCCCATAACCCAATACGCTTAACCTAGCTAGTCACCTCAACACTAAGGGGCAATTTAGCATAGCCAATATACCTAACCTGTATATCTTTTGACTGCGAGAGGAATCTGGAGCACCCAGAGAAAACCCACACAGATACAGGGAGAATGTGCAAACTCTACAGAGACAGTGACCAAAGCTGGGAATTGAACTCAGGTCCCTGATACTGTGAGGCAGCAGTGCTAACCACTGAGCAGTAAGAAGCTGATCCTCAGGATGGATATTCATGTTTGTAAGGCTGCCATTCATTATTTTCATCAGTTTAGTCCATCCTTTGCAGAAATGATTGCTGGAACATGCAAATCATGCATTTATTCAAATAATAAAATACTTTTGTTAAATGTGTGGTCAGGATCATATTGTTTAGAGTTCATGCTGAAATTCACACTGTGGATGTGACAACGTGGCAATTGCAATTCACAGTGTCACTTGATCTGATGTTTATAAAAACTTAAAACAATGAAACATGAATATTCAATGATCTAATGACTGACTAAACTATCACCAGTTGGAATTATACTGGTTAGCACTGCTGCTTCACAGCACCAGCGTACCCGGGTTTGATTCCAGCCCCGGATTGTTGTCTACGTGGAGTTTGCATGTTCTCCCTGAATCTGCGTGGCTTTCCTCCTGTTGCTCCAGTTTCCCCCTACAGTTCAAAGATCTTTGGGTTAGGTTGATTGACATTGGCCTGCTAAATTGCCTCTCAGTGCCCCAAGATGTGAAAGTGGGAGGGGGGGAATTAGTGGGGTAAATACATGGAATTGCAGGGAAAGGGTCTGGATGGGATATTCTGTTGGAGGGTCAGAGCAGATTCGATGGGCCAAATGGCCTGCTTCTGCGCTGCAGAGTTTTTATGATTCGATGAATTGCCAGACTAATAAGCAAAAGACAGAGCATATATTACAAAGAAAGACTTGCATTTACGTGGCAAGTCTTTGTGTGACTACTGGACATCTGAGAGTGCTTTAAAGCCAATGAAGCACTTTTTGATGTGTAGTCACTGTGATGATGTTGAAAACGCAGCAACCAATGTACAATTACAAGCTCCCACAAACAATTGTGATAATGATCAGATAGTCTGATTTTGTGATGTTGTTTGGGGGTTAAGTATTGGCCAAGACATTGGAGAGACTGTGTTCCCCTCTGGAATAATATTGTGTGATCTTTTGCATTTCCCTGAACAGACAGATTAATATCTCTTCTCCAACCCCACACCAGTTTCATAATTGATATAGTGTAATTCTTTTCCCTGCGTTATAATTCTCTGGATGCCAGGCACCTTCTGGTATCTCACCTCATTGTACATTAGTCACCAATGAGCAGCGATGGTATGTGTCGGTAGACAAGTCACTTGCAAGGCATCATAGCCCGTCTAACCTTGCCTTTGCCTTCCCTCCACTCGTGCTTTAAGTATGGACGTCTGAGGGAATGTTTGAGCTTTTTTTTCAGCCTTGGTAAGTGAGAAACTGAGGTCAATTTTGTGCTGGGTTTGTTCTGGTTTCCCGCTCATCTCTCAATGCCTCAGGGAATTAACTTGCTGAGTTCTTGGGGAAAGGGGAATAGTTCCATGTTTAGCATGCTTTGCAAGTTCTTGCGTTTTGGTTGGTCAAGTGTGATGGGATTAATTCTCTGTTCGTCAACATGTTTTTGTCAGTGGTACCATTTAGAACAAAAGCAGCTCCCACTGTTTTGAGACAGAGTGAGTTTGAACATCCTTTGATTTTGCTCCGACAATCAAGTGTACCCTGTCTCCCAGAGTTCCTCTTTCCTGTCTCCAGATGCGATGTTAAGAGCAGGAGTAGGCCTTGAGCCTGCAATGCCATTCAGTAAGATTTCAATGCTAGTAAGATTTAATTTTTGCCTCACCTTCACATTCCTGTCCATTCATTGATACCCTTTTACCTCCTTGCTTAAAGATATTGAAAGACTCTGCCTCAAGCACCTTTTGGAGAAGTGATTTCCAGATTCTTGCAACCCTTTTGGGAGAATATAATTTTATTCATTTGTCTTAAATGGGCGACCCTTTACTTTCAAACAGTTCTAGATTCTTCCACCAGAGGAAACGTCCTCTCTACATCCACCCTGTCGATATTTCTCAGGATCTTGTATGTTTCACTCTCTTATGAACTCCAACAGATACAAGTCTACCCTGTCCAGACAACCTGCCCTTTTCCAGGTATTAGTTAAGTAAACCTTCCCTGAGCTACTTCCAAGGGATTTATATCTTTTTTTAACTAAAGGGACTAATATTGAACAAAGTACTCCAGCTGTGACCTCGCCAGTGTTGTGTATAACTGAAGCATAACCTCCCTCCTTTGCAATAAATAATGTATGCTATTTATATTGGTAATTACGTGCTGCAGTTGCATAATAACCTTTTGCGATTCATGAACTAGGATCCCAAATCCCTCTGCATCTCAGAGCTCTACAATCTCTCACAATTTAGATAATATACTTTGTTCTTATTCATCCTGCCAAAATGGATAACCTCACATTTTCCCACGTTATATTCCATTTGCCAGATCATTGCCTACTCATCTAATCTATCTGTACCTTTTTGTAGCATCCATATATCCTCTTTGTTGCTTACCTTCCTACTTCACTTTATGTTGTGGAAATTAAGAAGTTCAGATCGAAGTTTCATGGTTTGGAAGTTAAATAGTGCGGAAGTTAAAGTGTTCAAATTAAAAAATCATGCCCCTCTGCACAGTAGTGGAAAATATTTCTGAGCTTACTGACCTTCAAAAGGAGTCAGTCTCTGCTGTTTCTTCACAGGCCCTCATAACACTTTCCTTCTTCAGCCTTCACCAGAGGGTGAACAAGACTAGATTTTTTTCCATAACAAATACGAAAGGCAAAATATGAGGTTATGCTGTGTAAATGAAGGATTAGAAGAAGTCTATTTTTTATCGAATGGGAAAGGGTGAAAGGCCAGGATTTAATTGGTAAATATGTATGTCAGAGAAAGATGTGAAAAATCTCTTGTTCCTGATTTGACTACAATTGCTGAGCCTTTTCTCTGCAACCTCAGAACCGATGATTTGGTGTTGGCTGTAGAGCGTTCTCCTTGTGCACAAGTAATTGAAGACCTTGCGTTGGATGCGTGGTGTCCAGTGCTGTTTGTGTTGAGAGTCGACTGCGTGTCTTTGGATTGATCACATTTAGTATCAGTTCAATTGTTTTATTTTGAATGCTATGTGCATTCCAATACAGAGCCTTAAATTTTGTCCTTTTTATTATTTTTGTAACCTGTAGCCTTATCTGTTGATTTACTCTTGGATTTGTATCTGTTGTCCCTTCCTGTCATGGTCTATTTATCATTTCCCATGTTAATACTTTCCTCTCTTCCCTTGCCTATTTTTTGATGTACCACATTTGAACCCTTGCCTCCATAATTTAGTTTAAAACCTTCTCTATTGCTTTAGTAATGTGGTTCGCAAGAATACTAGTCCCAGCCTGGTTTAGGTGTGGACTGTCGCAATGGTACAGTATTAATGTCAGGGCTCCATGAACCAAAACACATTCTCACACACCAGCCTTTAAACCACGTATTCATCTCTCTAATTTTATGCCCGATATGCCAGTTTGACATGATTTGTGTAATAAACCAGCGATTATATAATCTTTGAGGTTCTGCCTTTTTGATTTAGAGTCTAGCTCCTCAAATCCTCTGAGAAACTTTTTTCTAGTTCTCCCTATGTTGTTGGTAGCCAATGGACAACTGGATTCTTTGCAGCCTCTTTCAGTGCAGTAATTCTGCTATTTAATGGTGGATTATGAGCTTTTCCCACAGCTGAGATGACTTCAACAAGAAATTAAACATCGCTCTTGAAGCTAAACGGATCAAGGGATGTGGGAGGGATGTAGGGTCAGGATATTGAATTTGATGATCAGCCATGATCATCATTAATGGTGAAGCAGGCTGGAAGGGCCGAATGGACTACTCCTGTTTCTATTTTCTATCTTTCTACATTTCTAAGCTGCCCAAAACCCATTTCACAAGTAAACCTTGGTTTTTGAAAATCCAGCTGGATTCTCGTTTCCTTCTGTACCCAGTCCTTCACAATGAATAATTATGTACAGTTCTAGATTTATGCAGTACCCAGTCTTACACAACACTGCCGTTTTTTTCTCAAAGGGGAATTAGTTTTCTTATTCATGAATTGACAGGTCTGTGGGGTTATGGTGACAGAATAGGTTAAACTTTGTTGCACTAGTCAGGATGACAGAATTTTTCTTAAATGAAAACCATGTGTGGGAACCACATCTCACAATTTTGATCACTTTCTATGAAAAATGCTGAATAATGGTCATGAAACTGAGTAAAACAGTTGGAGTCTAGATGTCATGGTTCTGATCTTTATAGGTAATAATTCATATACGAATTGGCTATATTATGCACATATGATATATGATATGGTAATAAAGGTTTACATCATGGATACAGGTCCTTCGGCCCAACTTGTCCATGCTGTCCCTTTTTTTAACCACTAAGCTAGTCCCAATTGCCCACGTTTGCCCATACCCCTCTATACCCATCGCACCCACGTAACTATCTAAATGCTTTTTAAAAGACAAAATTGTACCTGCTTCTACTATTACCTCTGGCAGCTTGTTCCAGCAACTTAACACACTCTGTGTGAAAAAATTGCCCCTCTGGATCCTTTTGTACCTCTCCCCTTCTCACCTTAAACTATGTCCTCTAGTTTTAGATTCTCGTACCTTTGGGAAAAGGTATTGACCATCTAGCTGATCTGTGCCCCCTCATCATTTTATAGACCTCTTTAAAATCACCCCCAAACTTCCTATGGTCCAGAGAAAAAAAATCCCAGTCTGTCCAGCCTCTCCTTATAAATCAAACCACCAAGTCCTAGTAGCATCCTAGTAAACCTTTTCTGCTGAGGGGCATACACAAGGTAGATAGTCAATATCTTTTCCCAAAGGTACGAGATTCTAAAACAAGAGGGCATAGATTTAAGGTGAGAAAGGGAGAGATACCAAAGCGTCCAGAGGGGCAATTTTTTCACACAGAGGATGGTGAGTGTCTGGAACAAGCTGCCAGAGATAATAGTAGAGGCAGGTACAATTTTAACTTTTAAAAAGCATTTAGATAGTTACATGGGTACGATGGGTATAGAGGGATATGGGCCAAGTGTGGGCAATTGAGATTAGTTTAGGGCTTTGAAAAAGAGTGGCATGGGCAAGTGGGGCCAAAGGGCCTGTTTCCATGTAGTAATCCTCTATGACTCTATGGCCTTTTCTGGTTGGCCTTACCAACTGGAATTAAGTGGTGCTTTGAGGGGATAAGCCCATTGGGTTAGCCATCACTGTATTCCAGCTGCTCTTTTCATCTTCTGAAAGTTCACTACAACTTGAGGTGATAGAGTGTTTGTGAATTGGAGACAAGAGCTGGAAGTGGAGTCCTTGCCCTTTCCTCAATCAAAAACTGGCAACTGATGGCGCAGTGTGTGTAGCTGACTTGCTTTGATCCATTTTTGTGCCTTTTTTTTTTACATCTATCACACTGCAACACATACTGGCGATAACTTATTTTGTAGATATTTCTGTAACAGCAGCTCAGGGACTGCGTTCATTATTGTTTCGTTTGAATTCTCTTATTGGTGAGAAACTGATGTTTCAGAGGGTTGCTGTGCTTTTTTTTTGCCTTGACAAAATTTCGGAAGTCTAATGTTGTAATATTGTTCATATTAGATATAAGGGTGAGGGATACGTGTTAAACATTACAGGGAAGAAATCTTTAACGTTCTGTTAATTGTTTTCATATTAACTCTAATCTCTAGCTCATACCTTAGTGCAGCTCCTTTTAAACACTCTATATTGTATTGCGTGTTCACTTAATGCTGTAATGTCAACTTTTTGGCTCATAGAAACTAGAAACAGGAGTAGGCCATTTGGCCTTAGATCCTGCTTCGCCATTCATTTTCATCATGGCTGATCATTCCCCCCCCCCCCCCAACAACCCCATATCACTTAATCCCTTTAACCCCAGGATCATTTATGACAATGCTATCAAGCATCTCTGCTCAGTTGACTCGCTAAGTCAACAGAGAATTGCGGTAACTTAACCAAGTGTGAGGACTAGACAGTAAGCATTGCCAACCCAATTGACCATGGAGAGGAAGCAGAAGGGCTACAGTTATAATGGTGGCATAGTGGTGACGTTATTGGACTAGGAACCCAGAGACCCAGGCTAATGCTCTGGAAACATGAGTTCAAATCACACAGCTGGAGGAGTTTGAATTCAGTTCATAAATCTGGAATATAAAACTAGTCTCAGTAACGGTGACAGTGAAATTATCATTGATTGTGGTTAAAAAACCTATCCAATTTCCGAAGGTCCCTTCCAGGGAAGGAAATTTTGGATGGTAGCATCTTGCCAGTGATGCCCACATCCCATGAATGGTGTGGACATCAGACTTGCACGTACAAAAGAGATTGATTTTCTTTGCCTGTCCTTAGCCGGAGGACGTTGAACCCGAATATAGTATTGCCTCCATAACTGCCCTGCTAATGGCGAGAATTCACCGACATCATCAGTGGCTGGGATTTTCCAGTGCCGCTGCAGTAAATGGAGATTTGGCTGAGTGCCAATTCTCCATTCTCACTGGCAGCAGTAACAGGGTGTGTGATAGCAGAGAATTCTGGCCATTATCTCCCATCAGAGTATTTAATCCAGGGAATCATTGGGAGAATTGTTTATGATTTTTTTACATAATCTGTTTAGTATTGTCAAGTGGACAATTTCTCTGCAGAGTTCTCTGAATAAGAAAGGGCTTTGAATTATTATGTAGCCAGGACCTAGATGAAGCTGATTGGTGTGTGCTTTTGTGGAGGAGGAGACTATGATTGTTGTAAACGTCCTGTGATGATGTGCCTTGAAATGGGATATTCTGGGCACAAAAGGAACTGATGGATTTTGGGTCCAGAAGAAAGCTGCTGTACATTTCAAAGATGATTTTGAGTTTTCTGCTGGCCTTTGCTATTCCTGTTCAGCAAGTCTACTTAATCTTGAATTTTCACAATTACAGAGAAGGTCATTCCAAGGCAGGTGGCATTAAGGCCAAACCTAGTGTTTTATACACCATGCACACATGACCAGGTTATTTGTCAGTAGAATCATAGAATCCCTACAATGCTGAAGGAGACCATTCGGCCCATTGTCTCTGTACCAACCCAAGCCCTATCCCACAACCCCACATGTTTACCCCACTAATCCCTCTAATCTACACATCCCGGAATGTGGCAGTTTAGCATGGCCAGTCAACCTAACCAGCACACCTCTGGACTATGGGAGGAAAGTGGAGAACCGTGCAGACACGGGGAGAATCTGCAAACTCCACGCAGTGACCCAAGCTGGGATTTGAACTGGGTCCCTGGCGCTGTGAGGCAGCAGTGCTTGCCTCTGTGCCACCCAATAAAGGATGCGGAAATTAGAAACTGTGACTTTGACAGTAGGGAAACAGAAAATTCGCCATATTCTGGCTTCTAATCCCTAAATGGATGCTAATCTCAAGAAGTAAACCCAAATGGGCATCAGGAGATGACATGCACCAGCTTAGCTGTGGTATCTGTCACCTTTGGGCTCACAAGCCACTTGGGCGATGTACGAAAGGTCAACAACTGCCTTTGCAATCTAAACTAAACAAGAGGGCTCATGCCTTCGAAAGAGGAGTGAAGGCAGTTAGCCAAACAGTATCTAGATCATCGCCAGACCAATCATCACAACTGTCTTAACCTAAACCTATCAAAATGATAATAAAACCTCTGTTTAATGAACGTACCATGATTCAATTCACTTTGTGTTTTTGCAGCCACTTTGCAAATCCTTTTCTATAAATCCGATATTTAAAGGGTGAATTCATGATTGGCATTTTGTGAACCGGAATCTTCCTGTAAAATATATTTTTAAAGTTCTGCTAAGCAAATGACCTTTTGAATCGACTCTGTTTTGGAATTAAAATGACGCACAGTGCCATACTGTACGTTGTATGTTTTCTGAACTCTTTGCATTGCTACACAGTGACTTGTTCAATTCATTTCCTCTCCCTCTTAGCACAATTGGAGTTTTGTTGTAGGAATACATTTGGCAAAAAGAGGTAAATTAAGAAAGGTTTTGAGATAATTCTCGATTGAGGTTTATTTTTAGCAGTGATTAAATTTAACAGTTAAATTTTGTGATGCCAAGGAAGGGAAATCTTATGTCTGTAGAGACTTGGACTCTTGATGCATTTCTTAAAGGGTCATTTACTTGTGTGGTACCAGCTGAGCCTGTCTTCTGGGAAATGACGTAACCACCAGGCAGGGTTTTGTGGTCTGCTACTCGGCTGAACAGCTTGTGAAATCCTGCCTTGATCGCCACAGTGATGCTCTGGGAGGGTTATGCAAGCTCCAGGGTTGAGCGTCAGCAAAGAGAGCAAAGATTATTCTGCCTTCCTGCAGCACATAATCCTGTTGTTGTCATCAAACGGGCACAAAGATGAATTTATCACTTCTCTGCAAACAGCTAGCCCCTTTGTCTTCGAATAGACGATGGGAACGTTGTTCTGGGGCAATGCAAAAAAAAAACATAAAAGATCTCATTCACCTAGAAATATCACATTCCCTACTTGCATCAAGACTGTGACCTTGTCAAGATTTCCTGAATGTTTAAGGAGGAGGGTTTATCATATACTTGACTATTTCATGAGCAGTTGTTCCATTTTGTTGGTGGGGAGGCTGCATATCACTTAATCTGAGTCGAAGGTAGCAGTCATGCCTATGAACAGAATGTAGTTCGAAGCCCGTATTTTGGGTCTGTTTACGTGACTTGAGGGGATTAAGAGATGGATTGGGATTTTGTATATGCAAAAGTAAGTACTTGTTCTATCATTTTCTGTACTGTCAAGAAACAAAGCTTGATTTAAAAATGGGATCCGCAGTGGGATCCCAGATATAATTTAGTTTTGTCAGTCTCCCAATCTAGTGCAGCCAAATTAAATAAAATTAGATTCAGAAATGTCAATTTGAGCATGTGGGGAAGATAAACATGGCTTGTCGAATAACCAGACACTTTCATGTCTAGATAACAATGATATATTGCAGAGGAAACCTTATTTTCACCTTCCCTTTTAAAAAGGGAAGACGGTAATATTTGTATCTGTACACCCTCCATTAGGCAACAATCAGACCACATTGTCTGTCTGTGACAACAGCTGAGAAAGCATAGTTTTTAAAAGGTAACCTTTAAGTAGTCTCAGAATACTGTTCAGGGTCTAAAATTACACAACATCTATTGTATGAGACATTAAACCAAGTTTTATCTGCTTGTTAGATAGGATTTCATGGTCTTATGCACTGTTCAAAGAAGGGGCAATTTGGCAGCATAGTGGTTGGCACTGCTGCCTCATAGCAAGAAGTCTCACAACACCAGGTTACAGTCAACAGATTTATTTGGTAGCAAAAGCCACTAGCTTTAGGAGCGCTGCTGCTTCTTCAGGTAAGTGGGGTTTCTGTTCACAAGCAGGGCATTTATATGCTCTGTTTGTAAACAGAACTCTCATTTATCTGATGAAGAGCAGAGCTCCTAAAGCTAGTGGCTTTTGCTACCAAATAAAACTGTTGGAGTTTAACCAGGTGTTGTGAGACTTCTTCCTGTGTTTAATCCAGTTCAACGTCAGCATTTCCGCCTCACAGCGCCTTAGACCCAGGTTCAGTTCTGTTCTTGGGTGACTGTCTGTGTGGAGTTTGCACATTCTCTCTGTGTTTGCATAGATTTCCTCCAGGTGTTATGGTTTCCTCCCAATGATGTGCAGGTTAGGGTGATTGGCCATGCTAAATTGCTCCTTAGAATCAGGAGGGTAAGCAGGGTAAATATGTGGGATTACAGGAATAGAGCCTGGGTGGGATTGTTGTTTGTTCAGACTCAATGCACAGTGATTCTAAGAGTCTAATTTCCCCCTCCAATCAATATAAGCAAAAAGAAATTAATTGGTTATTTAATTCACTTGCTGTTCATTGGATCTTGCTTCGTGTAAATTATCCACCACGTTACCAATATAACATCAGTGACTTCATTGCAACAGTAATTGATTTGAATGTGAAGCACTTTAAAATAGCCCTAGTACGTGATAAGGCCCTGCATAAATTCAGATTCTATCTTGCAGCAAAATAATGCAGTCACAATCTCTCCTTGTATATAGTATATAACCCTCTACAGATTCGACGAATTGACATATTGGCATTTAAAGCACTCCATAAATGATTGGACATGAGCCAAGGGAAGCTTAGTAAATGTGCTTCAATGCAAATTCCACTGTGTGCTTTTGGTTCCATTTAAGTGGCTTTATTTTTGTACACTGGCTAGTTATTATTCTGGAGCATAGGAATAGAGGCCAGAGTTAGCACACAGAAAGTAACCTCCCTTTATAACAAAATGAACTTGCCTTTTGATTGCCCACACAGATCATAAGCTAATACATATTGTCGTGTATCTAATGCTTGAGTCCTTGTGACGATGATAGTGAATGGCAGAGTGATTAGTGTGGTCCATTGATGAAATGTTTCTTGTGAATTATTTTGTCCCTGGCGTTATGTGATTTGATGTAGAGATGCCGGCATTGGACTGGGGTAAACTCAGTAAAGATTGATAACACCAATTTTAAATCCAACCAATTTATTTGATAGTAACAAATAAATTACTATCAAATAAATTGGTTGGATTTAAAATTGGTGTTGTCAATCTTTACTGATTATATGATTTTCCAAAAATCTATCTGAATGAGAAATTATACTGACCAGTGGCACAGATCTCTGACAATGTTCCTATGCTATATATTGTATTCGATGTATAGCCTGCTCTTTGTGTACTATGGTCCTTCCTGATAGGAGCTAAATCAAATTGATTTTTTCCACTTCCCAATAAATTCAGCAACTGAAAATAATAGACCTGGTTTTGAGTTTCTTGGAAGTGAAAAACTGATTTTACTGTCTGGTTTCAACAGTGCGTTTGTATGCTGAGTGTCGACTGAAGAATAGTTCTGGCTTTGCATTGTCACTACACTCGGGGAATGTAAGGATCAAATATGTTCTAGAATATAGTGTGACCACCCCCTCCAGGGAATCTAACTTGGCTTTATTCCTTTGTACCCTAATCTTTGGTTCAGGCTGCTTGTAATAATCTAGTTATAGCGCACAATGACCTCCAACTTTTGTGGGCAGTGTATCTGTTTTTATTGTGGGCTGAAGTTTCCAAAGTAGCATATACAATACTTGACCACATTTTCAGCTTGATTAAGAGCACCAACTTGTGGGATTCCTACAACTTGGAATTACTTTGAAATTCTTCACTAAAGATTTGGACTCCTAGTATATCCGTAATCAGAGAGCATTCGAACAGGGTGAAATCGGTACAGCTTTCTTAACATTTTTGTGTAAATATCAAAGAAAACAATGGACAGCTGCTTTGAACACTTTGGCATGTCCACAGGGGAGTTGTTTAGCATTAATGATTCTATAAAGCGACGTATGGTCTGTCCTGCACTAATTATTAAGAACGCAGTGGAGGATTACTGCTGTTATCCTCCAGCACTGAAACATTGTCCACAGTCTTCCAAGCAAAAGATGGTACTCTTTATGTAATATTGCATTACATTATTAATCATATAGTATGCAGAGTAGGGCAAATGGACAGTCGTAGTTTTCAACAATTTATAATGGATTGGAAATGGGTATCACTTCGAGAAGCTTGGTAAATGTGCTTCAATGCAAATTCCACTGTGTCCTTTTGGTTCCATTTAAATGGCTTTATTTTTGTACACTGCAAGAGCTCCATAGATTTCACCATCTGTCCAACCAGTATTAGACAGATGTACTTGTGCAAATTTATTACGTCCTCAAATCCAACCATTTTGGACAACAACCCTTAGCCCTGCCTGGAATATAGATTCCTTCACTCCTTTGCTTTGTATTCCCTTGAACTGGCAAAGCTTTCATTTCCTTCCATTTCTTGCCGCAAGTGCGTGGATTAAAGTTCAGAGCATGATCGACTTGGAATTGGCTAAATAGAAAGATGCCTAGCCCCCTCGTGCCACGTGCACTAGCCTCAAATGAGCAAAGACTGTTGTGGACCACGTGAAGATAACATCTCTTTGACGTGTAGTTACATTCAACTGCTTGTATAGTGTTTGATTCCATTCATTTTTATGCAGGAATTGCAGATTTATTTAGGATTTCATTGAATCCCAACTGGGCCGAATGGTCTCTTTCTGCAATTTGAGCTTGCATGGCCTACAATCCCACCCAGGCCCCATCCCCATAACGCAAAGTATTTACTCTGCTAATCGTTAATCCTCCTGACACTAATGGTCAACTTAGCGTGGCCAATCAACTGAACCTTTCGACAATGGCAGGGAACTGGAGCACCAGAGGAAACCCACGCAGACACGGGGAGAATGTGCAAACTCCACACAGACCTGAGGCTGGAGTTGAATCCGGTGCTGTGAGGCAGCAAGTGCCACTGTGCCACCGTGCCGCCTGTTTTTGGGATTCTCCATTATCAAGTCTGATATAATGCCAAAACAGTTTATCACTGATCGTGATAGAAATGAAGGCAGTTTTCTACCCAGGAACCTCCCTCTCCGCAACCCCATCAAGCCTGGTTCACTGCTGCACTCTTTTTTTTTCTGTTTCCCCACTCTATGGCATTGTGACACTGCTCTAGTCTGCTCAACGTGCTTTATTCTAAGTGCAATCTGATGACTGAGGGATTAAATTTTGTTCCAGGTATCAGCTTATTTTAGAATTTGATCTGGGCTGTCAGTGTGGGTCTGGTTGCCATCTTTGTTTTCCTCGACACACAGCATGGTTTAATCTCTCAGCAGACTGACAAGGTAATCAGATGAAAGGGCAATACTTACATTTATACCCTGCCTATCACATCCTCAAGGATGTTCCAGCTGCTTTACAGCCAAAGCTATCTTTTGAAACCTGGCCACCAATTAGTGGACAGGAAGATCCCACAATGAGGTACTCAGCCTGGCAATCTGTTTTACTGATGTTAATCCGGGATAAACATTGGCCAGTCCAGAGGCAGGAATTCCCCTGTTCTAGAAATGGTCCCATATGGTTGTTTACAGCCACCTGCAAATACGGACATTTAATATCTCACCCAAACACAGGGCGCACTGACATAGCACTGCTGCCTCACAGGGACCCAGGTTCGATTCCCGGCTTGGGTCGCTGTCTGTGTGGAGTCTGCACGTTCTCCCCATGTCTGTGTGGGATTCTTCCGCGTGCTCTGCTTTCCTCCCATAGTTTGAAAGACATGCTGATTAGGTGCATTGGCTTAATTCCTTCTCAATGTATCCGAACGGGCACCAGAGTGTGTCGACGAAGGGCTTTCCACTTCATTGCAGTGTTAATGTACGCCTACTTGTGACGCTAATAAATACACTTCACACAAAGGACTGTACCTCCTAAAATGTAGCACTTCCTTCTTGATACCGTACTGGAACATCAGCCTAGCTTATGTGCTCAAGTCCCCAGGGTGGAGGCAGGTTTGAACTCATGACCTTGTGGCTCAGACAAGAGTGCTACCATTGAGCCAATATTCAAGGTATTGAAGAGAAGATGGGGTGTGGGCAGAGTGGGACTAACACGTCCAAACTGCACTGGCCCAGGTTGGTATTGATGCATCACAAATAGACATCAATCTGCAAAGCAACTGGTTAGCTTGTACGGTATTCTGTTTTCTAAAGAATGCTGTGTGCAGATTCCCATTTTAAACCTGTAATTTTGTGAACCAGAAAGAATGTTCTACATCATAATTAAAACCATGACTTAAAAAGTTAACTAAGATTTAAATACCCATCGCCACACCCCAAACAAAGCCAAGATAATTGGACAAAAAGACCACTCTCTAGCATTTCTTTCCATCTGGAACAATTGTTCATGCAAGAAAGCTATAACACCTATATCCACCTGTATCCATCCTGTCCCTGTGAAGTACCTTTGGATTTGTTTTACTGTGGTAAGGTGCTATATAAATGCTTATTGTTGTGCACTGTGCCCCAGAGCTGCTGAGGCTGAAATTCGGGGCCACTGTGATTCACTGGGACAACTTCTGCAGTCAGATTTTAACCTGTGGGCTGGCAAAAGACATAGATGAAATGCACCAGGGACCTGTGCTCTTCTTAAAGGCAGCAACATAGGCTGACAACTGCGTGGTATTGGAAAGAAGGGCAAGCTAGGGCAAACACATTCATCTTCTCTTGACCCCAAGAAATGTAACCCATCTTTAACAATATTTGAGCAAAACTGGAATAGATTTGTATATGATAATGTTTTTATGCTTTGACACTTGCCCTGGATGTGGAGCATCAGGAAGTCTTTTTTATATAATTTGTTGCTTGGGTTAGCCTGAGGTATTTAAGAATCAACCACCTTGCTTGCTTTGGCTCTGGAGTCACATGTAGGCCAGACCAGATAAAGACAGCAGATTTCCTTCCCTAAAGGAAATCAGTGAACCAGATGGGTTTTCATGACAATGCTTTGAAGATCATCATTAGATTTTTAATTTCAGGTTTTTCCAATATCAAATTCCACCATCTGCTGTGGTGGGTCTTTGGATTACTAGTCCTGTGACAAGGCCTCCTCACTAAGGGAGGTGCGCAGGGATTCCAGTATGTAAATAACATGCTTAGGCAATTGAGTATTGAAGCTTTTCGCATAGCAATCCTGCTTAAGATTTATTTTATCTGTTGGGGCCATTGGTATATGTGAGGTTTTTCAGTTTCTGAGACATGACGTTAGGATCCTAGTAGAAAAGTTCTATTTTTTTGACTGTTGAGAACCGAAGTTAAATATTCAGCCAGTTCTATTCTATCCACTGCAGTAAATCAGTGATTTAAAGCTGTCTCGACAAGTTGCCCACCTCTTTGAACATTACACATTCCATTTATAACTCGGTGTGGGAAGAGTATAAATGTGATTTGGAGAATTGCCATTCTCATCATTTACATTCTAATTTGTTTCAGTTGATATTTTTCTTGAAACTGCTTGTTTAATGATTGAGATGGGCTTTATGCAGGAATAGGTGTGTAGGCCATTCAGTCCATCGAACCTGTTCTACTATTCAGTTGGATCATGGTTGATAGAAACCCTGTAGTGCAGAAAAAGGTCATTTGGTCCATCAAGTTTGTGCCAACAACAATTGCATCCAAGCCCTATCCCCCACTACTCCATGTATTTACTCTGCTAATCTCCCTCACATCAAGGGGCAATTTAGCATGGCCAATCAATCTAACCTGCATATCTTTGGACTATGGGAAGAAAGACATGGGGAGAACGTGCAAACTCCACACAGACAGTTTCCCAAGGCTGGAATCGAATGGCCCCCAATTTTGACCCCCCCCCCCCCCCCCCACCAGAAGGAAATGGTTTCTTTCTATCTCCCTGATTATTCTTTTAGAAATACTACACACCTTGATCAGCTCTCCTGTTATACCCTTTACCAAAAGGTGCCCATAATGTTATTCAAAACATATCCAGGAATTTTTTGTGTTCCTGGGATTTTGTTTCTCTCTCTTCAACATCACTAAAACTGTGCAATAGCCTATTGATCTCATTGCTGTTTGTGAGATCTTGCTGTGCGCTATTTGGGTAGATTCAGTAGCCATTCAGCACACTTCAAAAATAATTCGCAGCTTGAACGGTGTGCAATAGATGTCAAAGCATCGTAGAATCCTGCAGGAATCTACAGTGCAGGAGGGGACCATTCGGCCTGTCGAGTCTGCGCCGACTCTCTGACAGCATCTTACCCATGCCCCATCTCCATGATCCCGCACATATCTACCCAGCTTGTGACATCAAGGGACAATTTAGCATGGCCAAATCACCTAAACCACACATCTTCGAAATATGGGAGGAAACTGGAGCACCCAGAGGATACCCACGCAGGTACGGGGAGAATGTGCATACTCCACCCAAGGCTGGAATTGAACCCAGGTCTTGGGTGTTTGATAGGCAGCAGTGCTAACCACTGTGCTGCAATTATATAAATGCAAATTTTATTGGCTTTCCTAACCCTAACCTGTAGCAAATTGATACATTTAAGATTCATTCATGTGATGTGGGTGTGAACATTTATTGCCCATCTCTAGTTTGCCTGAAGAATGCAGTGAGGAGTTCCTGCAGTCATTATTCTGAAGGTACTCCCTTCTGTTGTGCTGTTAGACCACAGAAGGGAGTACTTCTGTTCCAGGATGTTCATCATCCAGTGATGATGAAAGGATAGTGATAAAAATTCCACCTTTCAGCCTCTGCCTCATATCTCTTAGCACTTTCAAGGTTTAAATTTAAGTATTGCCATTTGCAGAAAATTGTTCCAAACTTCTACCGCTCTTAATGTGTGGAAATCTTTCCCAATTTCACTCCTGAAAGGCCTGGTCTAAGTTTTAAACACTTTCCCCACCTCAATCTAAAGTTAAACTTTATTTAGTAGTCACAAGTAAGGCTTACGTTAACACTGCAATGAAGTTACTGTGAAATTCCCACACTCCGGCGCCTGAAAGGATCGGTGCGCCTAACCAGCATGCCTTTCAGACTGCGGGTGGAAACCGGAGCATCCGGACGAAACCCATGCAGACGTGGAGAGAATGTGCAAATTCCACACAGGCAGTGACCCGAGCCAGGGAATCAAACACAGGTCCCTGGCGCTGTAAGGCACCAGTGCTAACCACTGTGCCACTCCCAATCGGGACGGTGTGTGAACTGCAGGAGAACTGTTGAGGTAGCTGGTGACTCCCTACACCAGCTGCCCATTCCTTGAGGCGGTAGATGTTGCAGGTTTTTGAAGCTGCTGTCAAAGAATTCTGGCAATTTGTTACATTTTGATGGGATGCTGATGAAGTAGGCTGTTAGGTCTTTAATGGTTTTGAGTAACTTGAGTTTGATTGGAGCCGCACACATCTCAGCAAGTAGGGTGTATTCGATCACAGTTTTAATTTGTAGATGGTGAGCAGGCTTTGAGGAGTCAGGAAGCGAGTCCCCTGTCTCTGACCTTCTCCTGTAACAATGGTATTCATGTAACTGGTACATTTATGGTAATGTGATGGAATCAGTATTGGTAATATCATTGAATGTCGATTAAGTTGGGGCTGATGATTAGACTTTATTTTGTTGGATTAAGTTGCTTGTGTCAGTAACTTTCATTTTGCCAAGGACCAGCATGTTTGATGGATAAAAATAAACCTCCTCTTTCCTGCAGATCTTTACACCTAAGTAAATAACTGGTGATTTTAAAGTACATCAGCAGTTTTCTGCGTTATTTTTATACTTTGTTACATGTCATGTTTTGTTTTGTTTTAGTGTAATGTTATATTGTTCCCAGTGTGGCCTTGGAAAACCTGTTTTGCAAGCTAGATATTTAAGTGTAATGCCACACACAGAATTTCATTAACAAAATGGATTGCTGAGTTTTGCTATTGGTAACAGTTGATGTCGGTTTTAAAATTGCCATCGAAGGAGTGAAGAGATTGGGAGAATTGATTTTCAGGAGGTGGGGCACTTGACAAACACCATCCAACCTCAGCTGTTGCATCTGAGCTTTGATCGGGCAGCACTTGCTGGACAATCCCAAGTGTGTTAAGAATTAAACTAACAACCAATTTAAAGTTGTTATTTGAGCTTGCAATGTGGCTCACCTGTGCTTGTTAGAAGCTACATTTAGTGACGGGCAGAGCCTCTCCTCTGCGGGGCAAAAGGAATACGTTCAGGCATTGCACCTGTTTAAGTTGGTGGTTACAACACAATAACCCATGACAGCACGGTCAGGTTTCTATCTTTTTTTGGATAAATTAGAACATCGTAAAAGAAATACGAGCTGGGTGGGGGCTTTCACTAAAGCAACGATTCTTTGAAACAGATGAGGAGAAATATACTGCAGCCAGAGCGTGGTGAATCTGTGGAACTGTTTGCCATAGAAGGCTGTGGAGGCCAGGTCATTGAATGACCTTAAGACAGAGATAGATTGCTTCTTGATTAATAAGGGGATCAGGGATTATGGGGAAAAGGCAGGCGATTGGGAATGAGGAAAAATATCAGCCATGATTGAATGGCAGAGCAGACTCGATGGGCCGAGTGGCCTAATTCTGCTCCCATGTCTCATTCTGCTGCTTGAGCCCACCGTGTCATGCAATAGAATATTGCACCTTCTTGCTCTTTCCTTGATTCTTTAAGTATTCAACGTTCTCTCAATTTCTATTTTGAGTTTAATCTGAGCATCCAGAGGTTGAGGATTCTGAATATTATTTTCCTTTCAGTTATTTGGTGACACCCCGTTCTCACTCTACTAACCCTAGATTCCAGCAGTTCCCATTACTGATGTCACTTCCCCATTTATTCCCCTGCACCTTTACAATTTGATTATTATTGTCACGTATATTGGGATACTGTGAAAAGTATTGTTTCTTGTGCGCTATTTTGACAAGGCATACCATTCATAGAGTGCACGGGGAGAAGGAAATGAGAGAATGCAGTATGTAGTGTTACAATCATAGCTAGAGTGTAGAGAAAGATCAACTTAATATAAGGTAGTCCATTCAAACTGGATGGAGCAGGGAAGAAGATGTTCCTGAGTCGGTTGATAGCTGATCTCAGACTTTTGTATTTTCTTTTGCTCCTTTTTTGAACGACAAGGTTCCACATTCTACTTTCCAATCCAGCTCAAAGGAATTCTGGGAGTATAAAGCCAGTGCTTCCACAATCTCCGCAATCCCCTCTTTTGAAATTCTAGGATGCCGACTGTCAAGCTGTGGGAATACATCGGTGTTTTTGGGACCGCTGCCCTTTTCTTTGCAGAAAATGCAGGATTTAAAGTTTTTTAAAGTTTATTTATTAGTGTCACAAGTAATCTTACGTTAACACTGCAATGAGGTTACTGTGAAAATCCCTTAGTTGCCACACTCTGGTGCCCATTCAGGTACGCTGAGGGAGAATTTAGCACGGCCAATGCACCTAACCAGCACATCTCTCGGAATGTGGAGACAACCAGGGGAAACCCACACAAACTCAGGGAGAAAGTGCAGATTTCTCACAGCGACCTAAGCTGAGAATTGAACCCGGGTCCCTAGCACTGTGAGGCAGCAATGCTAACCACCAATCCATCAGCGGCCGCCTTTGTGTGAGAGAAGAAGGTTGCATAATTTTTGAACATCGACTTGTGCGTGAGGGGTCGCTGACCTTTTTTTTATAAAAAGCTATGATGTTTTCTTTCTCAGCCAAGTTTAAAATAAAAACACGTAGGCAAAACATAACTTCTTGTCAAATCTTCATCTGAAAATGTCTTGACTACTTCAATCATAACTTGCTTATCACCATCCACTTCATCCCTTAACAAACATCTGCGTGTTTGGGCTGCAGTGGATGTTGCAGTTGTGGCACCTCCCAAAAAAATAACAATGGCTCCTTCCATCTTATTTACAGTATAACAAGATCAGAGGCGCTTCTGCGGTGATGTACGGGAACAATTTGATGGAGATAGACTGCTTTCAGGGCAGCATTAGTCACGCGTGAATATAGAGCTCGCACATCAGGGTCTAACAATTTTTGGTGGCTCCTTGTGGGGTGCTGTGTGCTGGTCTCATGATAGCACTGGTCTACGATGAAAAGGAGTGACTTGTTTGCTGATTCATATGACTAGTGTTCAGAAGATCATGAGATTAATGTCAGGACACAGAAGCCTTCCAGTCGAAAGGCCTGCTTGGTAACGCTAAGAAACACAGCTAGCCTGTAGAATAAGCCTTTTACTCTTTCCATTCCATTTGCTTCCCTGCTTAAATAGTACTCGTTTTCTTTTAATTGTTGTTGGTGCTAAAATATTTCTCACACGATTAATGGAACAGGCTTTCCAAAATATTCAGGTGTTCAGGCAACATGTCTTTCAGTCCCTGCTGCTCTGAAAAGTGCCCAATATTGCTTAGATATCAACCTTTGTGTTTCTTAGTGATGAATATTTCATTTGCAGCACTTGTGGTTAATAAGCTGAAAGTCATTCCGCTGCATTCTATTGCGTGACCTCCATGGTTCCTGTTCTTAAGAGCCAGTCTAGTTTATTTTATTTGTATCACAAGTAGGCTTACATCAACATTGCAATGAAGCTATTGTGAAAATAGGATGGCACATTAGCACAGTGGTTAGCACTGCTGCCTCACAGCACCAGGGACTCTGGGTTCGATTCCCGGTTTGGGTCACTATCTGTGTATAGGGTGAATGTGCAGCTTCTATCTGCGTGGGTTTCTTCTGGGTGCTCTGGTTTCTCCCACAGTCCAAAGATGTGTGGGTTAAATGGATTGGCCATATTAAATTGGGTCAGGGGGACTAGCTGGGGTGAATACATGGGGTTATGGAGATGGGGGCTTAGGTGGGTTTGTGATCAGTGCTGACTCAATGGGCCAAATGGCTTCCTTCTGCACTGTAGGATTCTATGATTCTAACCCCTAGTCACTACACTCCGGACCCTATTCAGGTACATTGAGAGAGAACTTCACATGGCCAATGCACCTAACTAGCACATCTTTTGGACTGTGGGAGGAATCGATTATATTCCTTGGAGTTTAAAAGAGTGAGATGGGATTTTATAGAAACTTATAAAGTTCTAGCAGGGTTAGAGTAGATTCAGAAAGAATGTTCCAAATAGTGGTGGAGTCCAGAACTAGGGATCAGAGTCTGAAGATAAGGGGTAAATCTTTTAGAACTGAGGTGAGGAGAAATTTTTTCACCCAGAAAGTGGTGAATGTGTGGAATTCACTACCACAGAAAGTAGTTGAGGATAAAAAGTTGTGAGATTTCAACAGGAAATTAGATATCGCTGTTGGGGCAAAAGGGATCAAGGGATATAGGGGGGAAGGAGGGATTGGGACATTGAATTTGATGATCAGCTATGATCAAAATGAATGACAGGACAGGTTTAAAGGGCCAAATGGCCCACTCCTGCTTCTAGTTTTTATATATGTTTTTATGTAATTCAAAAATAGACTTACAATGAATTTATAGTACACTTGCAGTGCATTTACAATGCACACATCTTACAATGTGTGGATTTTACAGTGCATTTACAATGCTGAACATTTGCTTATAAAGGATACCTACCCATTTTGGATGGATATATCAGACACTGGCTGACAGCAATCAACAGAAGAAAGGAATGCTGAACTAAGTTAGATAGTGATGTGCAAATCAGACGATGTATTGATAAAATTGGACGGTGTAATCTTCAAACCAAGGAGGCCTTGTGTCACAGGGGATAGCGACCCTGTCTCTGAGATGGAAGCTCTGGGTTCCAGCCCCATTCCAGGGCTTGGCGACCGAGGAAAGAGTGTTTGCAATCTGGCCAAACAGGTTGAGCATCCGTCTGAAAATCCTTCAGCTACACAGCACTGGCAAGTGGTCAAAGCAGGAGAGAATCCTGGGCAACCATGTTATTTAAGGAGCATTGATGCCTCTCCCATCACAATCTGTAGTTCCATACCATCACATGCACGCAAATGTGTGCGTTGCCACGGAAACTCAGTCTGAGTAACACCATCACCACTATCTTCAAACCACAATACGAGGCCAGTGTCCCATTTGGTTAGAATTGGGAGCAGTGCGGTAAAGAGCCATTAGATTGATTTCTTGCTGCTAGCTGGGTTAAGAGACTGGGTTCGAGAGGGAGCCTCCATGTCTGTGAACAAGAAACACAAGTTCACATTGATTAAAAGCAAATCTGGATTGACGTAAGGAGATTTTTCATTCAAACTGTGATCCGTGTTTGGGCTGGATGGGTGGCTACAACAGGGAGACACAATCTATGCGAGATTTGATGTTGTGACGTGGGAAAGTGTGGGAAATTTCATCTGCATGGACAAATTCAGACCGAATAGTCTTCCTCATCCAATCGATCCTATTGAGACCTTTTTAAAACAGAAGTTCTACAGAAAGAAAATGGAACATAAAATTCCCGATTTGACCTGCGTAATTTCTGGACAGCGAACATCTGGTGCTTATTCATAAACTTTTGTTTTATTTGACCTCAATTGGAAACAATATAATGGCTGAAACTCTTCGATTAATATATCCGCAGAATGTCACACAAATATCTAACTGGCATTTCTCTGGACAAAGTGAAAAATCTGTTTTTTAATCTATTAGTGCCACAAGTAGGCTTACATTAACACTGCAATGAAATTACTGTGAAAATCCCCTAATCACCGCACTAGCCTGTCCTGGTACACTGAGGGAGAATTTAGCATGGCCAATGCACCTAACCAACACGAGTTTCGGACTGTGGGAGGAAACCTACACAGGCAGGGGGAGAATGTGCTAACTCCGCACAGAGGGTGACCCAAGCTGGGAATTGAACCCGGGTCCCTGGTGTTGCGAGACAGCAGTGCTAACCACTGTGCCACCGTGCCGCCCCCGGCGTAAAGGAGGCAGATGAAGCTATTTGAACAGTGAGTGATGTTAACCAGAACCATACCGATAAAGTGTGTTCAGATTTGTACAATAATTTTTGATGTCTTCAGGGATATTTTTTTGAAATAATCCCTTAAATTAAATTCTCATATTTTGTCCCCAAATTAATTAAGAACAGAAGACATAGAAGCTGGAATAGGCCCCTCAAGCCTACTCCGCTATTCAATATAGAACATAGAAAAACTATAGCACAAAGAGGCCCTTCACCCCACAAGTTGCGCCGAACATGTCCCTACCCACTAGGAATAGCTACAACTGTCCATCTTACCAAGTTCCATATACTTATCCAAAACTCTCTTATCCTATCGAATCCGCCTCCACCACCACCGCCGGCAGCCGATTCCACTCACCCACCACCCTCTGAGTGAAAAACTTACCCCTGACATCTCCTCTGTACCTACTTCCCAGCACCCTAAACCATGGCTGTGCCTGACCTTGTTCCTCGACTGCACCTTCTCATTCTATTTCTGCATTCTTTTATTTCATTCATACTCAAAAATCTATTAAGTTTTGCCTTGACTGTGTTTGATGACTGAGCAACCACAGCTATCTGGATCTCTATTCCCATTTCTTCACTGTCACTGAGTCAAAATCCTAGAACACCCTCCCCATGGAGTGCAGCGGTTCAAGAAAACAGCTGACTACCACTTTCTCATGGGGCGGCACGGTAACACAGTAGTTAGCACTACTGCTTCACAGTGCTGGGGACCTGGGTTCAGTTCCCGACTTGGGTCACTATCTGTCCAGATGCTCCGGTTTCCCCCCACACTCTGAAAGACATGCTGGTTAGGTGCACTGACCTAGACAGACGCCAGAATGTGGCAACTAGGGGAATTTCACATTCATTGCAATGTTAATGTAAGCTTATTTATGACTAATAAATAAAAATTTAATGAGGAGTGGACAATAAAGGCTGGCCTAGCCAGCTAAGCTCACGTGCCATGAATGAATAAAAATATTGCCAGGTTCCAAATGGGAAAATTGGTCAATGTCTCCCAGTCGGAACTGTTTGGATGAAGTGGGGGTGGCACTGGGGAAACTATCTATCAGCTGATTATAGAAACAAGCCTATATTCACAGTCGCCAAAAGAACTCAGTTCAGCAAAGGACCTTAAAAAGCCCAACTAAAAATAAGTTTGTGCCAAGTCACGTGTACTAATCAACATGATGGTTTGTGACTTAAGGCAGGAAGATTGTGGAGAGTTTGGAGGAAATACTCCTTCAGGCACAGGCAATTCTCTGACAAAAATACACAAGCAAAGAAGATAAAAGGCAAACAGATAAGGTCATTTCTGGATATTGCTTTTTCAGTTCAAGGTGAATGATAGGATAGTGATAATGTTGCTGGACTTGAGATGCCTAGACTAACATCCCAAAGCCATGAGTTCAAATCCCACCAAGGCAGTTGTTGGAATTAAAATTCAATTAATGGCTACATGAATAGGGAGGGAATGGAGCGATACAGACTGAGTAAGGGCATCATGATTGGCACAGGCTTGGAGAGCAAAGGGCCTTTTCCTGTGCTGTTCTTTTCTTTGTTCTAATTGATAAAGCTGGAATTTAAAAGAAAAGCATTCCTCCATAATGACGTGCATGACACCACCATAAAGATCCAGCTGGTATGCACTTTAGGGAAGGAAATCTGTCATTGTTATCTGGTCTGTCCTACATGTGACTCCAGACCCACAGCAATGTGGTTGGCTCTTAATTGCCCTCTGAAATGACCTGGTAAACCACTTGTTTATATCCAACTGCTATGGAATAATTGAATAAGGTGAAAATTGGATCACGTGGCATTGGCAATAGCACCGGAAATGACAAAGGCTTCTCTGGGGCACAGTGGTTAACACTGCTGCCTCACACCGCCACAGTTCAATTCTGGCCTTGGGTCACTGTCTGTGGAGTTTGCACGTTCTCCCCGTGTCTGTGTTGGTTTCCTCCGTGGGCTCCGGTTTCCTCCCATACTCCATAGATATGCGGGTTAGGCTGATTGGCCATGCTAAATAGCCCCTTTGTGTCGGTGGGGGGGGGGTGCTTGCAAGATAAATGTGTGGGGTTACAGTGCTAGGGCCTGGATGGAATTGCTACTAGTGCTGGCTCAATGGACTAAATGGCCTCCTTCTGCACTGTAGGGATTCTATGTAGTGTTACAGTCATAGCTGGGGTGTAGAGAAAGATCGACTTAATGCAAAGGGGTCCATTCAAAAGTCTAGTGGCCCCAGGAAAGATGCTGTTTTTGAGTCAATTGAGATTTTTGTATCTTTTTCCTGGTGGAAGAGAGAATGCGCACCTCAGGCCAATCTGTTCCAGTACAGCTACAACACATCGACCTGACAGTGTGGAAAATTGCTTAGCTTTGTCCTATCCACAAAGTGCAGGACAAATTCAAATCGGCCAATTAACTTCCATTGATTGCCTCTCGATCATCAGTATAGTGGAAGTGCCAGAAATGGTGCTATCAAGTGACACCCACTGGCAACAATAAGGTGGTCACTGACACTCAGTTTGGGTTCTAACGGGGCCATTTAGTTCCTGACTCTAAATATGGTCAGTAGAACTGCACTTAAGAGGGAAGGTGGGAATGGCTGCCCTTGACATCAAAACAGTATTTAACACAAGTGTAGCATCAAGGAATCCGAGCAAAGCTGGAGTCAGTGGGAATCAGGTGGGATTCTCCGCTATTTGGAGTCATACCTAGCACAAAGGAAATGGTGGTGATTGCTGGAGGCCAATTATCTATGTTCCCAATCCACAAGTTCCTCAGGGTAGGGTCCAAGCTACAGGTACAGCTCCTCAGCTGTATCATCAACGACCTTCCCTCCATCGTAAGGTCAGAAGTGGGGATGTGCAATCGTCCATGAACAATGTTCAGCAGCGTTGGTGACTCCCAGATTCTGAAACTGTCCATCTCTGTGCACAGCAAGACCTGGACCATATTTGGGCTTGGGATGATAAATGGCCAGTAACAAAATTGTGCCACGTAAGTGCCAGGCGATGACCATCTCTAACTGAAAATCTATCTGTTGTAATATGCCTTGTCAGGATAGCTGGGTACCATTACCAGAAGGGGAGTGTGCGGAGTGACCCAGCTTCAGTTTCACTTTGGTCTGTGAGCAGAACATGACACACACATCACAGCTCTGATATTTTCAAACTTTCTAACCATATATATCCATGTTCTTATGTGCCTGGTCTCTAAGTGAACCCGCAACATGTTTACACAACTTCTTTTATGAGCAATTGGTGCCTTTATAGAAACACAATGTTAACCATCTTCCCGTGATGTTCAATGGCATTTACCATCACAGAATCACACAACATTAACATCCTGAAGGTTACTATTGACCAGAAATTTAACTGGACCATTCATACAAATACCATGTTCATAAAAGCAAGTTACAGGCTGGGTTTTCCTGTGATGGTAACTTACCTCCTGACTTCCCAAAGACTGTCAATCGTCAGAAAGTCACAAATTAGTCTTGGGAGAATTTCATAGAATTCCTACAGTTCAGGAAGAGGCTATTCAGCCCATCGAGCCTACACTGACAATAATTCCGTCCTAGCCCTATTCCCATTGACTCAAGTATTTACTCTGGTTGTCCCTCTGACACTAAGGGGCAATTCAGCATATCCAATCCACCTAACCCACATAACTTTGGATTGTGGGAGAAAACCCACGCAGGCATGGGGACAACATGCAAACTCCACAAAGTCACCCCAGTCACTAAAGGGAGGTGATGGCCTTATGGTATTACTGCTAATCCAGAAATTCAGCTAATGTTCTAGGAACCCGGATTCGAATCCCACTACAGCAGTATTTGAATTCAATAAAAATATTGGTAATTAAGAATCAACTGATGACTATAAAACCATTGTCAATTGTTGGAAAAACCCATCTGTTTCACTGTTGTCCTTTAGGGAAGGAAATCTGCTGTCCTTACCTGGTCTGACCTACACTGCAATGTGGTTGACTCTCAACTTCCCTTGGATAATTAAATATGGGCAATAAATGTTGGCCAGCCAATGATGCCTACGTTTCATGAATGAATTAAAAAAAAGACCCAAACCAAAATTGAACTCAAGTTCCTGGAACTGCTAACCTCTGTGCCACTGTGCCACATAATAATCTATAAAATTTTGATATTTTTATGATAATCATTAAATTTCTTACAAATTAAATTTCCATAGCAGCTAGCTGGCTGAAAAACACAGGCATGGCCTGCTATCTCCACACAAGACATGTTTATTTTAATATTACTGTCACAAGTAGGCTTACATTAACACTGCAATGAAGTTACTGTGAAAATCCCCTAGTTGTCTGCTCAGTACACTGAGAGAGAATTTAACACGGCTAACGCACCGGACCAGCATGTCTTTCGGACTGTGCGAGGAAACCTGAGCATCCGGAGGGAATACATGCAGACAGGGGGAGAACGTGCAAACTCTGCACAGACAGTGACCCAAGCTGGCATTCAAACCCGGGACCCTGGATCTGTGAGGCAGCAGTGCTAACCACTGTACCACCCATGTAACACAGTCCTGCCTAAATATAAACGAATCATCTGAGGAAAAGTTAAAAGTGGGTTCTCTGGAGAGGGGAAAGAAAGTCACTTTGCACAGGGAAGAGTTTTTTTGAAGTGAGTGATCCGTGCTGGCTTTGGCCTTCTTTAGACAGAGGAAAGCTGAGGGAGAGCTAAAGGCTGATCCAGCTACAGATTGATACTAACTCGGTATTATTCATCCGTTTGTCTGATGGGACTAATAAACCATTTTTTTCTGTCATGGATTGTGTGCTTTTCCAATTTATTTATATTATACATCAGTGTTAAACTGGTGCCTCTGAATAAACTAATTTAAAATCGCTTATAAGCTTGACTTCCTTTTTGTAATCATTGACTTCTGAATCAGAATCTTTCCAGTGAATGCTCTCCACTTGCCTGGAACACTGCAGCTCCAACAATACTCAAGAAGCTCGACAAATTTGTCTGTGATTGCCACTCCATCCAGAACAGATTTGTCTGTAATTGCCACCCCATTCACTACCTTAAGCATTCACTCACTCCACCATCGACACACAGTCACAGCAATGTGTGTCATCAGATGTGCTGCAGCAGCTCATTTGATCATACCTTCCAAATCTCTACTACCTATGAATAGATGCATAGGCATATCATCATTTGCAACTTCACACTTGGAAATGTATTCAAAATCCTCGAGCTTCCTTCCTAATGGCTCGGTGGCACAGTGGTTAGCACTGTTGCCTTTCAACACCAGGGACCCGGGTTCAAGCCCAGTCTTGGGTCACAGTTTGTGAGAAGTTTGTATGTCTTCTTTGTGGATTTTCTCCGGGTGCTCTGGTTCCTCCCACAGTCCAAAGATGTATGGGTTAGGTGGATTGGCCATGCTAAATTGCTACTTAGTGTCAGAGTGATTAGCAGGGTAAATATGGGGTTATTAGGATAGGTCCTGGGTGGGATAGTTGTTGGTGTAGGCTCGATGGGCAGAATGACCTCTTTGTGCACTGTAAGGATTCTAAGATCCTAACAGATTGTAGGTATACTTCCATGTAGATTGCAACAGTTCAGGAAGGTGGTGATGAGGGCGATTAGAGATGGGCAGTAAAAACTGGCATAAGTGACGTCTGTAACCTATGAATGAAATTTGATGTCACAGCAGATTAGTATATGGAAAGGAGTTGGATTGATAGTGCCAGGGGATATATGCTTCTACAACATTTGATCACTTTCACTGAAGGGCAATAACAAGGAATGTTATTGTATAATTTGGAGCATTGATGAATTCCAAAATTCTCCATAAATCTGAGGTCGTCAAAACTTTGCCTATGCCCCAACTTTCTCTCTGTTTTGTTTGCCCATCACCCTGTACTTGCTGACCTATATGATCTCTCAATTTAACAGGAAGACAGTGGTGCAGTGGTATTGTCATTGGACCCTGTAATCCAGAGACCACTGTGATGGTCTGGGGATTCCGGTTCGAATCCCACCATGACAGATGAGGAAATTCAAATTCCATAAAAAAAAAATCAAATTAAAAGTCCAGTGATGCCCATGAAACCATTGTTGATTGTCATGAAAACCCATCCGGTTCATTAATGCCCTTCAAGGAGGGAAATCTGCTGGTGGTAGCAGGTCTGACCTACGTGTGACACTCCAGATCCATGGTGGTTAATGTTACATAAAAACGTAAGAACTAGGAGCAGGAGCAGGCCATCGAGCTCCTCGAGCCTGCTTCTCCATTCGATAAGACCATGGCTGATCTGATAGTGGGTTCAGTTCCGTTTATCCACCCTTCATTCCCTTGTTGGTTAAAAATCTGTCTCTGACTTAAACATGTTTAACGAGGTTGCCTCTACTGCTTCATTGGGCAGACAATTCTAAAAATTCACAACCCTCTGGGAGAAGTTTCTCCTCAACTCTGTTCTAAGTTGACTCCCCTGTATTTTGAGGTTATGCCCCTAGTTTTTGTTTCCATTGTAAGTGGAAATAACCTCGCTGCTTCTGTCCTGTCTAACCCTTCATTATCTTATAATTCTGTATAAGATCTCCCCTCAATCTCTTAAACTCCAATGAGTACAGGCCTAGTCTACTCAATGTCTTCTCATAAGCTAACCCCCTTATCTGTGGAATTAATCTGGTGAATCTTCTCTGTATCCTCTCCAAAGCTAATATATCCTTCCTTAAATAAGGGGACCAAAATTGTACACAATACTCTAGGCACGGTCTCACCAGTGCCTTGTACAATTGCAGCAAGAACTCCCTGCTTCTACACTCCATCCCCCTCGCGATAAACATTCCATTTGCCTCCTTGATCATCCGCTGAACCTGCAGACTGAGTTTTTGTGATTGATGCACAAGGGCCCCCCAGCATGTTGTAATTTTTCACTGTTTAAATATTAGTCCGTTTTACTATTATTCCTTCCAAAGTGGATAATCTCACACTATATTGTTGTGCCCTAAATGCCCTGGCCAGCCTCTTAGTTCAAGGGAAGTTAAGGATGGGCATTAAATCACAGAATCTTTACGATGCAAAAGAGACAATTTCACCCATCAAATCTGCACCAACTCTCTATGACTGAGTCACTGATTGATGGAATGTTTGCCAGCAAAGAATTTTTAAGAAACCTTGATATTTAAATTCACTTCCTGGTTTTCACATTCTTCCATGATCTCACCCTTCCCTACTCTGTAATCTCCTCCCAATCTACAACTCTGTGTGCTCATTTAATTCTGGCTCCTTCAACATCCCTGATTTCAACTGTTCCCTCTCGAGGGCTATGATATCCAGATTCTATGCTCCAGAATTCCATTCCTAACCCTCTCTGCCTTCTCTGGCATGCTTAACCCCTTTATAAGAGGCTCTTTCTGCCTCAATATCTCTGTTTGGCCGTGTCAGTTGTTGAAGCGATACGTATCTGCTGAAGGTACGCTGTTTAATTTTCTAGGCTGCTTCAGAAACTTGCATCCCTTTGACAAGTTGAAGTTTTTGACACTTGCTGCATTCTACTGAAATGCTGCTGAAGACCCAAAAGTAGTTTGTGCTGAAAGGGTTATCTGTATTTTTATAATAATAAAGTTATAAGAATTTCAAAGCCACTTGATAGGGTCCAGCTCATTTCATTTAGAAGATTCATTTATGAATGAAAAATGAACAGAAATGGGTCATTGGCCACTTTAATATCACAGAGAAATGGCACTGATTGATTCATGTTCACTGATCATAGTAATTTCTATCTTCTTTTCACTCTCTCGGGAGGTTAATTATAACATGCTGTAGCTGCTTTATTTTAGAATCCCTACAATACCAAAGGAAGCCATTCAGCCCATTGAGTCTGAAATGACCACAATCCCACCCAGGCTCTATTCCTGCAACCCCACACATTTACCCAGCTAATTCTCCTCACACTAGGGGCAATTTAGCATGGCCAATCTTGCACACCTTTGGGCTTTGGGAGGAAACCAGAGCACCGGGAGGAAACCCACGCAGACACAGGGAGACAGTGACCTGAGGCTGGAATTGAACCTGGGACCCCGGCACTGTGAGGAGGCAGCAGTGTTAACCGCTGTGCCACCATTGTTGGCCCTGCCTTCACTGATCTGTGCTCACCTCTGTATGCTTAACATCTCAAAATTAGAGACTCTGATATTTAAAATCCTTTCTTGGCTTTGCCCCTTCGCTATCTTTGACTATATCCTTTGCTGAAATCACTGTGCCTCTTTGTATCCCCTCCCTCCTGTTTGTCCAAACTTTGGCAGTCACCTCTTCAACCATGTAGATTTCATATGGTGGCACAGTGATTAGCACAGTGATTAATGCCGGGGACTCAGATTCAATTCCTGGCTTGGGTTTCCTTTGGGTTCCTCCCACAGCCCAAAAGACGTGCTGGTTAGGTGGATTGGTCGTGCTAAGTTCTCCCTTAGTGTAGCTGACAGGGGCCGGAATGTGGTGACTAGGGGATTTTCACTGTAACTTCATTGCAGTGTTAATGTAAAGCTACTTGTGACACAAATAAATAAAAGTACTCTGAAATTCCTTAATTCCCTTTTTTACTATGCTTCTGTGAGTTGTATGGGGAGTATTTAAGGCGCTACGTAAATGTTCATTGATAACGTTGTTAAGTATCCTCTGTCCTGGATGGGGGAGGATTTAACTTGTAACAAATGAGTGAGCAGGAACATTGGGCGACTTGCTCAGTTGAAAGTAAAGATGTGTGATGTGTATCTTGCAAGATAATCTTTACCTTGCTGAATCTGGATGCTGTGAGGATACGTTAGACAATAGGAAGTTTCTTTGGCTCTTTATGTAATTTTTTTTCAAGTCTCTTAATGCTCCTTACATTTTGTGATTGACAATAACACGTTCTTGGTCTTGTTACTTCTGCCTTCGGGTAGAAGTAAAAACTGCCTGATATGTGAAATAAATCAGCATATTACAGTAAAACGTCAGCTCGGCCAGCTGTAGATGACTGAATGAATAGGTGGTTGCGCGTGCTATCTAAGATGTCTCAGTGTGGTACACAAGGACATAGCTTTCTCTACATTTACTGAAGGCTGGTTTCTAAGCAACGCTGTGTGGCTAACGGTGACTCCCACAGGAGGTACCTCACCTTCTTAACAACCACTTGCCAATATTTTCTGTGCTCCCTTTGTTGCATTAACCCCTTCATTCTCCCGGATTGTGGAATAATAGGATATTTCCTTGTGTATAGTATCCTTTATCAAATATTTTATAACATAGTCTCGTTTTAGTTATGGAGAACAGGACTCCTGATGCTTTGCACATTGTGAGATGCTGATTTTTTTTTTGTCTTTCCCTCTTTTGTTGGAAGTTTTCTTGAATTGCACTCTGTTCCGTAGTGGACGGCGTTGAATTATCTGCAAATGAGAGATCCTTCTCTGGGCGTGGGATGAGAAAGAGTTGTGGGAGAGTAACTGGGATGGAGGTGCCCTAGGCAGGTGTAACAATTTTACCACGTTTTGGGGAGGGGGAAGAAATTACAGGGCCGAGTGGAACTTGTAGGTGGGGACAGACTGGGGAAGATGATTTTTGGGTATGGGAATGTTTTGATGGTTCAAAGCAAAATCTTCTGACCCAGTTCGTTAACCAGATTGGTTAAAGAGGGACCTGGGATTAAGGAGCGCATAGGTACACAAATATGGGGACAACTAAAATCCAAAGCATTAGTTAGGGCAATTTCAGTGGAGAAGGTAAACACGCAGCAGGATGGCAAAGAGTACTTCCATCTTTCCTTGGCTGTCACTTGGTCAAAGATCCTGAAATGCCCTCCCTCTTTACCATATATGCACCGCAGCGATTCACGAACGTGGCTCGCCACCACCTTCTCGAGAACAATTAGGGATGGGGCATTGATAAGGGACCTTGTCAGTGACGCCCACATCCCATGAAGGAATATTTACTATTGTGGTGATTCATAGAATCCCTGCAGTGCAGGAGGAGACTGTTCGGCCCATCAAACCTGCACCGACGACTATCCCACCCGGGCCCTATCCACGTATTTACTCTGCCAGTCCCCCTCAGTGTAATTGAGAGCTGCCTTGAACAGGCACGGACAGGCTTCCAGTGACGATGCATGGAATGATCAAATTCATGTTTCTCCAGTGTGTCCCAGCCCTCTGTCAGCCTCATGTACCCCAGGAGGTATAAATAATTTATTTCGAGTTGTTGACGTTAATACACGACCTAGAATTTATCCACCAATGGGGCAGCTGCAAAAGAAGAAGTGTTTTCAATTAACTTGCCTCAGGATTGTTTGTGGGACCCCAGACTTCCAAAGAACCAACACTGAGTAAACTTGAAAGTAATTAATAGGTCTGGAGGTCATTTCATTACCCTGAGTTCATGGAATGCGATGTACAAGTTCCTTCTCTGCCCCCTCACTGCCACATACAATATTTTTCCACTCTTCCTCACTATCTTTGATATTTTTCCACAAAGAACAGTACAGCACAGGAACAGGCCTTTTGACCCACCAAACCTGTGCCAACACATGACGTCCTTCTAAACTAAAGAACTTCTGCCTCTATGGGCTCGGTATCTCTCTGTTCCCTGCCTATTCACGTATCAGTCAAGATGCTTCTTAAACACTGCTATTGTATCTGCTTCTACCAGCTCCTCTGGCAGTGCATTCCAGGCACTTACCATCCTTTGTGTGAAATAAACTTGCCATTCTCACCATCTTTAAATTTACCCTCTTTGACTTTAAACCTACCCCTCCTAATAATTGTCATTTCTCCCCTGGGAAAAAGACTGGCTATCCCATTCTGTCCAACCTTCATTTTGTAAACTTCTATCAGATCATCTCTTAACTTCTGACATTCAAGTGAACACTTCTCCTTTGCTCTCTCCCTCTCTGTGCACACCACTCTCTATCTCTTCTACTCGCTTTATTGTTTGCTGTCTTTGCTTTCTTCTCTCTTGTAGAGTTATACAGATTTACAGCATGAAAACAGGCCCTTGCGCCTGACTTGTCCATGCTGCCCAGTTTTTAACTAGGCTATTCCCAATTGCCCACCTTTGGCCCATATCACTCTATACCTATCTTACCCACGTAACTGTCTACATTCTTTTGAAAGAACAAAATTGTACCCGCCTCTACTACTACCTCTGGCAGCTCGTTCCAGACACTCATCACTCTGAGTGAAAAAAATTGCCCCTCTGACACTTTTGTATCTCTTCTTTCATCTTAAACCTCTGCTTTCTAGTTTTAGACTCCCTTACCTTGGGGAAAAGACGTTGGTTAGTTCTCAATTGTGTGCTTGCACACTTTTCAAACCTTCAGGAGGGTAAGTTTCAAATTGTACAAAGCAACAAGTAAAAAATACAAATGCAGATCAGATCGAGGTGGCTGGGTTTTGAGGTCTGAGCTGCCAGAGTTGTCAGGCTACACATAATGTGGACATTAAAGCTCTAAATTAAAGAGAACATGCCCCAGTTATTCTTTTAGAAGCTCTCTCCACTTGCAGACAAAGCAAAGAATGAACTTTGAATCAAAATCAATCTGAAGTCTCACAAAAAGCTGTGAATATGCATGGTGGCACAGTGGTTAGCACTGCTGCCTCACAATATCAGGGACCTGGGTTCAATTCCCGGTTTGAATCACTGTCTGTGTGCAGACAGCACATTCACCCCGTGTCTGTACGGGTTTCCTGCAGATGCTCTGTTTTCCTTCCACAGTCCGAAAGACGCGCGGGTGAGATGCACTGGCCGTACTAGATTCTCTCTCTTGTACCAAACAGGCATCAGAGCATGGTGACTGGGGGATTTTCACAGTAACTTCATTGCAGTGTTAATGTAAACCTACTTGCAACACTAATAAATAAAGTTAAAAATTTGTAGGAGGTTGATCATCTTGGAGAGGGGAAGATCTCGGCTGGAGTTTTCCAGCAGTTCAGGCCAGCGAGATTCTCTGATCTTGCTGCACTGAGCAGAGATTTGGATGAGCAACAAATGCTCCATCCTCGCTGGCAGGGGCGTGAACGGCCAGATAATTCTGACCCTAACGTATGTGGATTTGTTCCAGATGCTCCAGTTTCCTCGCACAGTCCAAAGCTATGTGGGTTAGGTGGATTGGCCATGCTAAATTGCCCCGTAGTGTCACAGGCACTAGTAAGGTAAATACATGAGATTACAGGCATTGGGCCTGGGTGGGATTGTTGTTGGTACAGGCTCGATGGGTCGAATGGCCGCCTCCTGCATTGTATGTTTGGATGAATATGGATAGATCTCTAGGGTGTACACTTCAAAACCTGAGCCTGTTGTCCTTTTGAGATGGTTGGATACATAGAAAGAAGATGTGCTGCCACAGAGTAGTCTAATAACGGAATGAAATGGAGACGCTGACCCTGTGTAACTGAGGACCAAGTGGACAAAAATTCAATTTAGTTAAATATTTACACTCAGTCCCAGCAGGATTCTTCTCCTCTGCTTTTGCACTAGCTGACAAGCCTACTTGTGTTTTGCAATGATTATAAGTTATGAGAAGATGCTTTCAACTCTGACAGACTGCCTTCTAATCAATAATGTAAAATTGGAGCATTTTATGATATGCAGATTTTACTTTTTTTTACATCTTTTATCACTGATGTATTAACAGTCCAATAAATCCCTGAAAATGGAAAGTTGCAGTTTATGAAACCTCACCGTATATATTACATTAAACTTATCCAATTCTGACACGCCCCTTCCCCCCCATTTCCCCCCAGTTGTTATCCTTTCACTCAGGGGGATCCTGTTTGAGTTCTCTGGGTAACAGCAACCTAAACGCATTCAGTGGACTCCTTACAGAAACATGCTGAACATTCAATGCAAGATCTTTAATTACTTGTGCACAGGGAGAGCTCTCTGCGGCCAACACGGAATGGCTGGAGCGTTACAGAGGAGCAGCTCAGCAGTTAGAGTCAATTACAGCAAATCAGGAATGAGAGATCTTTTCACATCTTTCATTGACGTACATATCCACCAATCATAGCATAGCCTTTTGCCCTTTTTTATCCAATAGAAAAGCAATCCTTCATTAACATTTGTCCCCATATCTTGTTATTTGGTTATTGCCACAGTGACTTGTTCTTTCATCCTGCTGTCCCGATCTGGAAAGCAGTGATAAGGAACAAAGTTTTAGATATATTCACTTTATCCTGCATACATCAGTGTTGGCCTCACTGAAGGCCGAGTTTGGCTAATAATCATTTTCCATTACTTGATAGAGTTCTTTTTTATAGAAGTTTAATTTTCACCAGTATTGTAACCTAACTCCTACAGTCCTCCTTCAGTTTGTCCTTTAAAGGGATGGTCTATGAATTCCCCTGCCTCCTTAAGCAGTGACCCAGCCTATCTCCATCCACCATTGCCCTACTTGGCCTGGTTTGACTTGGTCTCATCCTGATCAACTTCTCCACTCCATCGTTCAGATTTAATGGGAAGTCACATGGCTGCCTGTTACGTGTGGCTGTTTTGTGGAACGTATTGCTTACAGTTCAACTCTGGCTACCTTTCCAAGGTCTCCACTCTGTTACATCCATTACCTTATTGCTGTTGCCACTTCAGAATTTCATTGCCTACTTTTCCTATTTGTGGCCTTTCCTTGCCTTTCTGAGATTAACTCTTACGGCAGATACGCCAGCTGTCTTACACCCAGGAACTTCCTTGACTGCTTGGATTGTGTTTAGCTTTTTCTCATTTTTTGTATTGTGTTGCGTGGGGAAAGTGAGAGTTGGTGAGTTTTTACAGAATTAAGAATTTTAAATGGAAAGGCTCAAAGCTTGGTTCTGTGGAATACATGTCAGACCCTTCCGAAAGCTCAATATTAGACTCAAACTCATTGTCCTCAGCTCCAATTATGCTCAAAAAAGATGAGGCTTGAAGTAAGTTATCTAATGTTTCATGCATAGATTTCCCCCACTGTAAAAGCTTATTTGATACCATGAAGGAAGAATTGTTATAATCGCAAATATACAATGACAGTTTCACCAATGCAATGTTCATTGATCCATATTTATTTATGGAATCTGAAATGCTTGAAAATAAACTGTCATAAAACAATATTTGAAGGCAGTGATTGAATAATGGTACACATTCGTCATTGGGGTGGCACAGTGGTTAGCACTGCTGCCTCACAGCACCACAGACCTGGGATCGATTCCTGGCATGGGTCACTGTCTGTGTGGAGTTTGCACATTCTCCCCATATCTGTGTGGGTTTCCTTTGGATGCTTCAATTTCCTTCTGCAGTCCAAAGGTTGTGGGCTAGGTGGATTGGCCAGGCTAAATTGCCTTTGTCTCAGAAAAATTAGCAGGGTAAATATCTGGGGTTATGGGGATAGGGCCTGGGTGGGATTGTAGTTGGTGCAGATTGATGGGCCGAATGGCCTCCTTCTGTGCTGTAGGGATTCAATGATTGAGCAATCCATATAGATTTAACACACGTACACCTTTTCAGTGTAACATATAATAGATCAAGATCCTGCGTAAGTAGAGTTAGAATTTATTTTTGTTGCAGAATAGTTGACATGCTTGAGGTTTTAATTCTGTTGTCTTGCTATCCTGTACAGAATTGGTCTCCTTTCTTTAAGGAAGGATGCAAAATTGTTGAAAGCTGTTCTGAGAATGCCTACTGGGAGGGATGGATTGTCTTAGGAGGAAAGGTTGGACAGACTAATCTTAATTTAGAAGGGTGAGAGGAGACTTGGTTGAGATGTGCAAGATCCTGAAGAGTCAAGATGGGTGTGGAGAGGATGTTTCTTCTTCAATAGAATCTAGAACCAAGGGGTTGCCCTTTTAAGAGAGAGATGTGGAGAAGTTTATTCTGAGAGTCATGACCCTTTGAAACTCTGTTCCTCAAAAAGAAGTGGAAGCAGAGTCTTTGAATATTCTAAAGATAGAGCCTTAATAAGTAAGGGGTTGAAAGTTTATTGAAGATAGGTGGGAATGTGGAGTTGAGGTTACAATTGGATCAGTCATGATCTTATTAAAATGACAGAGCAGGAGCAAGGGCTGGAGGGCCTACTCCAGTAATTTGTTTATTAGTACACACTGGATTTCAGCTAGTTTCTTCTTCAGTTTTGATCAGCGTGGAGGACTGCTGCTTCACTACAACGCCCTGCCTTACATCTCTCCCTGATGTAATCCTCTCGGATGGGGTTGTAGAATCCAACTTCTGCCGTAAGATGCAAAACATCTCTTCTGACTTCCAAACGTTAAAGCCCAACCTCTTCCAAAAATGCAGCCATAACAGGTAGGCAAGTCCGTGCAACAGCCCACGGCTGGCACCACTCCCACTGACAAAGAGAAGGCTGATGTTAAAAACAAACTGTGAGCATGAAAAGACTTGTGAATCTATTGCCTGATTCTTGCTGTGTTTTGACAATTCCCCTGGGCCTGCAATCAGTATGTAAGTTAACGTGGCCTTGGTGGTGGATCACAAGCGAGGTGCAAATAGGGCACCTTACTTATCGAGCCTGTACTCTGGGCACATGCTTAACTGCAGTCTCCTGAACTATATTCAGATGAAATGCCAGTGAGAATGTTAACTGGCACCTTGCCCGCAGCCAGCTCATATTGTACTCAGTTCAATATTTGCATATTAACCGCTTATGAAAAGCTCGTTTTGCACACTGTAAATTTATTGCAGGTATAACGGGACCTTTGTGCCGTATGCTTTTCGGGGTAGTGTTTACAGCGCAGATTGTGATACTTCCGACTCATGGGATGTGTGACTTCATGTTATGTAACGTCCTGTGACAAATCTGCAAAACTCAACATTGACACCTTGAAGGGCGAGGAAGGGGTGCAAAGGCAGACTTGTGACTAAGGTGGCTCTTCACTGTTGACAGACTTTTGAAGCACAGTCAAAAACATTAACATGGCCGGGAGGTAGAATTCCTGGCTCTGATTCGGAAGGCTGTGAGTTTAAGCTCTACTCCAGGGATTTGTACAGTATCTCGGATGTTTCCAAACTGGGATGGAATGGTTATGGGCTAGATGGCTTGGCCCAAATTAATAAGAACAATAGTCATCAATGCAGCTTCAGTTAGCCAGAGGGTGTGGATGAAGAGTCGATTTCAGGCAACCCCACCAATCTGTAGAAGCAAAACAGTTCCAAAGACTTCAAATTAGTGGAAGCATAGAATTCCTACAGCGCGAAAGGAGGTAATTCGGCCCATCAATTCTGCACAGACAACAATCTCACCCAGGCCCTATCCCTGCCCCTCTCCCTGTAACCCTTTGCATTTACCCTAGCTAATTTCCCTGACACTAAGGGGCAATTCAGCATGGCCAATCCACCCGCACATCTTTGGAGTGTGGGAAGAAACCAGAGCACCTGCAAGAAACCCGTGTAGACACAGGGAGAATGTTCGAACTCCATATAGTCACCCAAAGCTGGAATCTGATCCCAGGCACTGTGAGGCAGCAGTGCTAACCACTGTGCAGACGTGCCGCCCTCATTCTCTCAAAATGTTATAACACAACATCTCTGGTTCTGCAAGGCTATATTGTTGTCTCCGACATTCGATAGTTTAGACAACTGCAGGGACCGAGCAGGTAAGCAGTCTATTGATGATGTACTTTGCTGCCAGCTCAGATGGATCTTTGCCTCAACAGATGCCTCCACTGATTTGCTGTTTCACATTGAAGTGTCCCAAACACCTTGTGAGACGTTCTCCCAAGTGTTGGCTCCGTTAGAGGATAGACGGTGAGGCCTTAACCTCCCAAGAGGAAAGCTCAAAAAGAAAATTATTCAGAACTTCTGATTGAGGCTTTCAAAGTTCACACTGGGATTGTAGAAAGACAATTTCACCTTCAGTTAACAACTCCGATAACAGATTAACAGGCTGCTTTATCTCACCATGCAAACTGGTCTCTCCAATTGTCTGCAAAGCTTCCATTCCAAAAGCTCATATTTGGGACGTCTCTGGTTGTGAAAATTAATATAAAAACGCAAGGTCTTCCCTGACATTGCTGATGTGGAAGTAAAACAGTGGCTCCTGTTGCAGAGCAAGGACCCCTTAAACTGCGATGGGATGGGAGGGCAGTTTGAGTTTATCTTCTAAACTCCAGCAAGTATGGGAGGGATCTGATCAGGGTATATAAATTACTAAATGGAATTGTTTCCCTTTGTTTCTAGAACAAGAGGTCGCAGGTATAGGTTGAGAGGCGATAGCTTTAAAACTGAAATGAGGAGGAACTACTTATTCCAGAGGGTGATGGATTTGTGGGACTTGCTGCCCCATAGCACAGTGGAGTCTGAATCAGTAAATGGTTTCAAGGAGAAGATAGATTCTCGTTAAATAACCGGTTAAAGTGATGTGGGGAGGAGGATTTGAGACCAGGGAGAGATCAATCATGATCTGATTGAATGGCGGAGTAGGCTGATAGGGCTGAATCTGCCGACGTCTGCTCCTAATGTTCCTAATTCTCCCTGTGTTCCTAAAACTGGTTAATTTACTTTGGTATTAGTAGTAGGAGGGATGTTAGCCAATCTACTGAAAAACTCACTACTCTTTGGAAACAAAGTCTTCAGCGAATTTATCACCTTGAACTGTGTATCTCAGGATACTGAATGTCACCCTTTGATTGTGAGCTTAAGTCCAGGAGTAGGGATTGAACTATGGCATTAAGATTTGGAAACCAGTTTGAGCCCTCCTGAAAGCTGGAGGGAAGGGGCTTATATGCCCCAATCGATTTTTGTACGAATAATGTACCCAACAGTTGCCCACCTTCTCAACTCTTTCCGGAGTGGAGTTGACCAAGAATAATTTTTTTGGCAGCAACATTGACTAGTACACACATGCAGTTGAAGAGAAGGCCTCTTTCTGTTTTAAATCATGTTTGGTTTCTTGCTTACTCAGAATCTTTGTTTTCAATTTTTCGTTTCAAAGATAGATTCAAAGAATGCCGTCAACACCAAGAATCTGAAATTAAAAAGCAAACACTGGAAAGTGAACAGTCAGTCAGCCGCTGAAAGAAAATAGGTGGGACCCATCATGAGAAGAATTTCAAGGTGTGGTTTGCACAGAGCCTCACCTTGTTGTGACCTGTAAGAGTGAGATTGCTGAAGGAATCTCATTTTAATACAATCTGACTCATCACCAAATTTTGAGTTAAGTCTGTACTTACTGTTGAACTGCTTCTACCATATTGTGAATATCTATCATATCTGATATATTCAGGCTACTGCTTCTTATCATAGAATCTCTACAGTGCAGAAAGGCCATTGAGTCTGAACTGACTCACCAAAAGAGCATTTTACCTAGGTCCAACACACCCCTGTCCCCGTGACTCCAAGCATTAACCGTGGCCAATCCACTTAACCTGCTTATCTTTGGACTGTGGGAAGAAACCGGAGCACCCGGAGGAAACCCACGCAGACACGGGGAGTATGTACAGACGCCACACAGACAGTGACCTGAGGCAGGAATCGAACTCAGGTCCCTGGCGCTGTGAGACAGCAGCGCCAACCACTGTGCCACCATTTAGTTAATCTCTTAAATCTAGACCGAGAGGTCACAGGTATAGGTGGAGAGGCTGTAGACTTAAAACTGAGCTGGGAAGGAACGACTTGTTGCAGAGGGTGGTGAATTTGTGCAACTCGCTGCCCCACAGCGTGGGTGGTGCCCATCTGCATTTCAAAATTTTATTTTCTGCATTATTTTCTTCTCCAGTAGCTGCTTGATGCTTCGAACCATGTAATAGCTTGCCAACTAAGAGGAGAAGTTTTCATTCAGGTCACTGCAGACATTGCCTATTGAAAGGCAAGCACTCGTAAACATCACAGGGACAGTTTTAGTCACAGGAACTTATTTTTCTCTTAGAATTCTTTGGCCAAGTTTGCAATGGATACAAATTTGGCTCTTATATGTATTGGACAGTTGCCTAGACATGTCAAAACAAGAGTTCCTTTCCCATACCAATGACGAGTTGCTGATTGCTTTGGCACGTTGTTCACTGGAGGCAGGTGCGTGGAGCGGGATGGAAGCATGAATCACCTGATATCATCTTCCAGCATTATCGAGCGCCTGGTGGGAAACATGAAATGAAGTTGTGGTGATGATTGCCTATCAGCTAGTTCTCAATGAATGTGGTCTGAGAGCAACAAGAATAGATCTTTTTAGAGACAGTCTTAAAATCTCTGCTGTATGTTGGCTGATTTATTACGAATAAGGATGTACAATCTGGTAGAATCATTGAATCCCTACAGTGCAGAAGGAGGCCCTTCGGCCCATTGAGTCTGCATCAACAACAATCCTACGTAGGCTCTACCTCTGTAACCCCACATGTTTACCCCACTAATCTCTCTAACTTACACAAGTTGGGACATTAAAATGTAATTTAGCAGGCAACATACTCTGCACGTTTTTGGACTGTGGGAGGAAACTGGAGCAGCCGGAGGAAACCCACACAGACATGGGGAGAATGTGCAAACTCCACACAGACAGTGACCCAGGGACGGAATTGAATCCAGGTCCCTGGAACTGTGAGGCAGCAGTGCTAACCACTGTGCCACCCATCATACCTTAGACCGCTTGGCCATCCTGACTCCCTTTTATGTACTAAGAGTCAGCTCAGAGATTTGATCGTTGCTGATGGGTTGTTTCCATGGTCACTGCTTTTCATGTTTAAGTTAATTGTAGAATAGAAAACATTTCCTTACAAACAGACATCTTTCTTTGACACAGTTTAAAAACTGAATTTGGGAAAAGTCAGCAACTTAAAGAAATGTCACAAAGTTCCTATTGGAAGTGATAACCTGTGGCTAAAGGGGTCAGGGGGTATGGAGAGAAAGCAGGAGGTGTGATACTGAAAGTACATGATCAGCAATGATCGTACAGAATGGTTAGGCTTGAAGGGCCGAAGGGCCTTCTCCTGCACCTATTTTCAACGTTCCGATGTCTTTCGGTTTCAGAAGATGCTCAAGCCCATTTGTTTTTAGATTTATCACCACCCTGTTTCTGACCACAAGAATATGATTAACAACCCAATGTGGAATTTGGACAATTATTATGCAGTATCTCGGGTGTGTACTTGAAGCTCAGCAAAAAATGTTGAATTTCTCTCAGCTGTATTACCACAGAAGATATTTGTTTTACAGGGCGTCAGGCCAACCGATTGCCTGTTCCAAATGGTGTTCATCTTTGGCAACCTTGTGCCAGAATCAAGATTAGTCTTGGTTACGGTTAAACATGTCTCTGCTTAAGGGTGGAAAATTTTAACTTCTGCATGTTAAAGTCTATTCTGAGTGCGATTGAGTTAGACATAAAGTCAAGCAGTGTGATAGAAATTGGGGGGGGATTGAATCAGTGCAAATCTGGAAAGGCTTGGCCTACCTGAGCTTAGGCTAAGGAAGGAAACCATGGCAACAGCATAGACATCTCTACCCGACAAAGTATTTAGTTGTTGAATTAAACCTGTAATTTTTTGCAAAATATTCCAATGTAAACATGACTCAGCAGGGGATGCTGGCTGAGGGAGGGCTTAAGATGCACTGCTGGAAAATCTCAACAGGTTTGGCACAGCGGAGAAAAGAGCTGATGTTTCGAAGCTTTGACAAAGTGTCAATCTGGATCATCAGCTATTTTCTTTCCTTACAGATGCTGCCAGACCTGCTGAGATATTCCAGCATTTTCTCTTTTGGTTTCGGATTCCAGCAATAATTTGCTTTTACTTAAGATGGCACTTAAATTGTTGTGTAGAAATAAATCATGTAGAATATATTATGTAGAATTTTAATTCCTGGTTCCGTAGGTAATCAACGTATCTCTTGGGCAATGCCAGCTGATGCCCTATAGTGTGTAGGAAAACCAGCCACTATTAGAACTGCCAACTCTGAGTGAGCTTTTCGGAGGTTCTATCACATAATCTAATGGGACTCCTCAGCTAGAAACCTCACTGCAACTTGTGGTAAACTGACCTTTAGTTCCCCAGAATCAATAGGGACAGTTATATAGGATGATATGCATTTGATGAAGCTCATTCTCTTCCGCCATTTTGGCTTCCTCCATTCCCCATCTGTGATTGTTGTGCTGAGTGCAAGTAGAGGTGGTTCACTGCCCTATGTGTATGTCTGACTGTACACAACAAGTAGGATATACTTTGTATAAACCTGGCAGTTTGGTTCATTCTGCAAGATACAGTGGGTTAATGATGCACTGCTCTGCATGAACAATGGAAATGCAATGCATTGGGGATTAATGTGGGATTGACTTTGGCAGATCCTTGATAACAGTTTTCCACGACTTCCTTCTCAATTGTTGAGCACGAGGGATGCTTGAGGAATATCAGATCAGGAATGAATGATCAAATTTCAATTTCTTGAATCTGTCTCTTTTGACCTGAACGTTAACCTGGAGTAGAGCAGCGTTCATGAGTAACTATACATTTGCAGACAAATATATTTAAATTACATAGAAGCTCATTAAATAACACCTAGGTAAGATATGAATGTAGGCGATGGGTGTGTTCCCTTGAGTTGCCCCTTTTCTGGAAGAATTGCAGCATTAAGTGGCAATCAGACATCTAAACTGGCCAGCAGTGGTCCCCCCTACCCCCCGAACCAAGAAGTCAGAGGGCCAAGATTTGTTTGGCCAATCAGAATATAGTATCTCTTTATTGGGGAGGGGGTTAATTGGGGAGCGAGATTGCAGCAGGGGAGCTGTCAGCAGGATGCTTCCCCCCCCCGCCCTCCCTTCCCAAATCAGGCACCTGATGCCTTTGAATCCTAGAATCCCTACAGTACAGAACATGGCCATTTGGCCCATTGAGTCAGCACTGACTGTCACCCCACTCAAACCCACACAAGCCCAATCCCCAAAGCCTCGCGTATTCACCCCATTAATCCCCCTAACCTGTACACCTTGGCACAGTAAGGGGTAATTTAGCATGGCCATTTCACCTCATCCAGACATCTTGGGATACTAAGGAACAAATAAGTTTGGCCAAACTTGGAGTACAGGTGGAAATCAGAACACCCGGAGGAAACCCATGCAGATATGGGGAGAACATGCAAACTCCACACAGACGGCGACCTGAGGCTGGAATTGAACATTGATCCATGGCCCAGTGAGGCAGCAATGCTAACCACTGTGCCACTCTATGTACCTGAATGGAGAATGCCTGTTAAATATTCCCCAAGCTGAGCACATGAAATTCTGCTCCATGGTTTGAAAAGAAGTCTCCACTCACGGGCACTGTCTCAGTTGGCCTTGTGTCCTTGGAACTGTCTCAGTTGTAGCATTTCAGAGAATCACGATCTGAAACTCTCTCCAAGTTTTGAATCCAGTGACTATAAGAGTTGTGTGTGTTGGGGGAAGGGGCTGGTGCAAACTGCTTGGTGAATTTTAGCAACAAAGTTGGGTATTTGAGTAAAATGAGATCTCATCATCCTGGTATTTTCCCTCAGCATCTTGACAAAAGGGATCTGACTTCCCCACGAGGCTGCAGATATAACTGTATTCTGCGGGTGTTGTGGGATTCGATTTGTTTGTTCTCTTACAGTGCTGTGTTCCCACTTCAGTATGTTGGGGTTGTCTATTTGGAGTTTGATTCTGCACTGAAGGAAGCCTGTCTGTAAATGCACATCCCCAGTGCAGTATCTGTGCTGCGAAGTATTGAATAGTTGTAAATAATTGAGGACATAAGAACTAGGAACAGGAGTAGGCTATCTGGCCCCTCGAGCCTGCTCCGCCGTTCAATAAGATCATGGCTGATCTTTTCGTGGATTCGGCTCCACCTACTCACCCGCTCACCATAACCCTTAATTCCTTTACTGTTTAAATTTATCTATCCTTGCCTTAAAAATATTCAATGAGGTAGCCTCAACTGCTTCACTGGTTAGGGAATTCCACAGATTCACAACCCTTTGTGTGAAGAAGTTCCTCCTCAACTCAGTCCTAAATCTGTTCCCCCTTAGTTTAAGGCTATGGCCCCTAGTTCTTGTTTCACCTGCTAGTGGAGACAACTTTGCTGCTTCTATCTTATCTATTCCATTCATAATTTTATATGCTTTTATAAGATTTCCCCTCATTCTTCTGAATTCCAATGAATATAGCCCCAGTCTACTCAGTTTCTCTTCATAAGACAACCTCCAGAATCAACCTCGTGAATCTCCTCTGCACCTCCTTCAGTGTCAGTATATCTTTTCTCAAGTAAGGAGACCAAAACTTTACACAATACTTCAGTTGTGGCCTCACCAGCACCTTATCCAGCTGCAACATAATCTTGCTGTTTTTAAACTCCATCCCTCTAACAATAAAGGACAAAATTCCATTTGCCTTCTTAATTACCTGTTGCATCTGCAAACTGACTCCTTGAGATTCCTGCACAAGGATACTCGGGTCTCTCTGCACAGCACAATGCTGCAATTTTTAGTTTTTAAATAATATTCCATTTTGCTGTTATTCCTACCAAAATGGATGACCTCACGTTTACCAACATTGTACTTTATCTGCCAGACCCTTGCCCACTTACTTAGATTATCTATATGTCTTTGCAGACTTTCAGTGTCTCCTGTGCACTTTGCTCTTCCACCCATCTTAAATGTCGTCTGTGAATTTTGACACACTGCACTTGGTCCCCAACTCTAAATCATCTATGTAAATCGTGAAGAATTGTGGTGCCAACACTGATCCCCTGAAGCACACCACTAAATACTAATCACCAAGCAGAAAAACACCCATTTACCCCCACTCTTTGCTTTCTGTTAGTTAATCAATCCTTTATCCATGCTAATACATTACCCATAACACTATGCATCTTTATCTTATGTAGCAGCCTTTGGTGCAGCACTTCGTTAAATGCCTTCTAGAAATCCAGATACACCAAATCCATAGTTTTCCCATTGTCCACTGCACAATGTAATGTTCTCAAAGAATTCCACCAACTTAGTCAAACATGATTTTCCCTTCATGAATCCATGCTGCTTCTTAGCAATGGGACAATTTATATTCAAAAGTCTTGCTTTTCCTTTCTTGATGATAGAGTCAAGCATTTTTCCTATTACAGAAGTTAAGCTGACCAATCTATAGTTATCTGCCTTTTGTCTACCTCCTTTTTTACCGTGGTGTCACATTTGCTGTTTTTCAATCTGCCAGAACCACCCCGGACTCCAGCGAATTTTACCACTGGTGCATTTGCTATTTCTCCTGCCATCTCTCTTAATTCCCTGGGATGCATTCCATCAGGACCAGGAGACTTGTCTACCTTTAGCCCCATTAACCTGCCCAACACTACTACTTTCATGATAAAGATAGTTTCTAGGTTCTCATCTGCCATAGCCTTCCTGTCATCAATTTTAGGCATGTTTATTAATTTGGCATGTTTGAAAGATTAATAACCGAGTGTTTTCACAGGAATGCTGACTGTTTCCAGCTCCACCTCACTGCCCCCATCCACTGCTGCTGAGTTATCAGACTGCCTAATAGACATCCATTGGTGCAGAGTCAGATATTTCCTCCAGTTAAATATTGGGAAGACTGAAGCCATTTTTTTGGTTCCGGCTCCAAACTCCGTTCCCTAATCACCGACTCCATCCTTCTTCCTGGTGCCAGTCTGTCATGATGTAGAGATACCAGTGTTGGACTGGGGTAAACACGGTAAGAAGTCTCACAACACCAGGTTAAAGTCCAACAGGTTTATTTGATAGTAAACGCCGCTGGCTTTTGGGGCCCTGCCACCTGATGAAGGGGCAAGAGTCCTGAAAGCTAGTGGAGCCTGCTACCATATAAACCTGTTGGACTTTAACCTGGTGTGTGAGACTTCTGACAATACAACCTGTATTGTCATGGCTGATCCCGAGATGAGGTTCCAATCTTGCATTTGTGGTACCACTAAAGACTACCCATTCCTGACTCTGTAACATCGCTCGACTTGGTCCCATCTTAGCCAAACTGCTGCTGAAATCCTTTTGTGCGCCTTTGTTACGTCTAGACTGGTTTCTCACACACTACTCTCAGTCATCCAAAATTCTGCTGACCCTTTCTACATTCATAGCAAATCCCCTTCACATATTACCCGTGTGTTCATCTTTACCCACCCTGTTTCTTGTGCATTGCCGATCTAAGCCTTTTTTGGCGAAGCTTTCTGGGTTAAATCGGAAGCCAGAGTTCTGTCTGATGTGGTTTTGTTTCTTCCCCTCTGTAGCTCATGGGCAGAGGGGCCAGTTTTTAGTTTCTCATCCTGAACCTCTGCCCCAACTGAGATCAATTCATTGAAGCTATCCTGATCGATGTTCGATATACCGACCGGCTGAACTGTTTACATGTTTATTTTGTGAGTGTCACATTAACACTGCAATGAAGTTACTGTGAAAATCCCCCTGGTCGCCACACTCTGGTGCCTGTTTGGGTGCACTGAGGGAAAATTTAGCCCCCTGACACTAAGGGAGAATTTTGTATGGCCAGTACACCTAACCTACATGTCTTTTTGGACTGTGGGAGGAAACTGGAGCACCCGGAAGAAACCCACACAGACACGGGGAGAACGCCTGTGTGGAGTCTGCATGGTTGCCCAGGGCTGGAATTGAGTCATCCCACTGTGAGGCAGTAATGCTAATCACTGTGCCACCAACTGACCAATATTTACCCATCATTCAACATCACTAAATTTAGTCATGATTACATTGTACGTGTGGGATGTTGCTGTGTGGAAATTGATTCCCACATTCCCTATGTTAAAACTTGCTTTCGAAAGCTATTCATCGGCCTAAAGCAGTTAGGAATGTCATGGAGATGTGTAAGGTGCTAAATAAATGCAAGTTTTAGCTTTTTTTCCTTTTCTACGATGTAATTGAGAATGGATCAAAATGGAGCATCAGGCAGAGAGCGCACGTACCATATTATTACCACACATTGTAATAATTTGAGAAAATAAATGACCTTTTCCCTTTCCCCATTGCTAAGGTCACCCCTGACACTACCCAGTACCTGGCCTATAAATTCAATGCTTGTTGCCTGCAGTTTAGAATTATTTGTGCTCTTAATAGAGAAGGCTTAAGTATAGTCATAGCATCCCTACAGCATAGAAGGAGACCATTCAGCCCATTGAGCCTGTACTGACCACTCTGGTCCTATTCCCATAGTTCCACACATTTACCCAGCTAATCCCCTTAACACTAGGGTCAATTTGTTTTCTAGCATGGCCGATCAACCTAACTGGAGTGTGGGAAGAAACTGAAGCACCTGGAGGAAACCCACACAGACACGGGGAGAATGTGCAAACTTCACAGACAGGGATAAGGCTGGAATCAGACCTAGGCTCTAGCAGTAGTGCTAACCACTGTGCCAGTGCATCGCCCAATATCGCACTCGGGATAGATGGATGGTTTTAAACACTGGGAACAACGTCATTTAAATGGCCATGTGGAAGAAGGAATACTCAGGAATGGAATCAGGATGAACCCAAATTGTGAACATCACAATTGACGGCGGCGCGGGCTCGTTGGGCTGAAGGGCCTGTTTCCCGTGCTGTGTTGCTCTTAAAAAAAAAAATCGCAATTTGTAATAGACTTTTTAAAAAAATAAGTAATTCCAATTATGATTCAAGGATTTGGCTAAAGTGGTCACTGATGGAATTTTAAAACCGATGCAAAGCCACTGACTTTACGTTGTTAACATTTCACTGGGAGGGACATGTATTATTGGACACAGCAGAATATATGGGCCAAAACGAGATTGTATTTGAGTATCACTGAAAAATGTTGAAGTTTTTTGTCCTGCACTCACCTGGACGTTTGCAAGAACGCCAAATATAAAGGGAACAACAGTTTATACTTTGTGAGAAGAGAGCACAAATTGGTTAGTAAGTGGACTCTATTAGAGGCATTGCCGTGAAGAATTGGGTGAAGCTTAGCCAGTACATGCTCTATTTATGCAGTAAAAACGGTAATAGTATAGTTTTTTTCTTTACTTATGCATGGGCATCACAGGCTAGGGCAGCATTTATTGCCCATCCTTAGTTGCCATTGGAGGTCAGTTGAGTGTCAACCACATTGCTGTGGCTCTGGGGTCACATATAGGCCAGATCTGCTGTGTAAGGACAGCAAATTTCCTTCCCTAAAGGACATTAGTGAATCAGATTTTTCTGACGATCAATAATGGCTTCATAGTCATCAGTAGATTCCTAACTCCAGATTTTTTAAATTGAATTCAAATTCCACCATCTGCTGTTGTGGGATTCGAATCCAGGTCTCCCGAACATGAACTGAGTTTCTAGATTAATAAGTCTAGCAATAAAACCAAAAGGCCATTGCTTCCCTACAACCAGATATTGCCTTCTAGCCAAGTGGGTGTTCTGTCTAGCATCTAAATGAGTAATGTGGTATTTGAACTTCAGTGTTGGTGTGATGTCAGCTGTACCTCCCAAAGTCCAGCGGATCAGATCAAACAGCATGTCCCAGCCGCTGTTTGCAATGGGCAAAATACAAATCATACCCAACCAACTAGTGTCTGAAAATTACAGTGTCCAACATTGTGCAATTGGACATCATTTACTGAGCAATACTGAGTGTGCTAGAACTATGCTGGCAACCAATTTATGATTGTCAGTCAGGCTTTCAGTATGGTGCACTTGAGGATGCTACAAGCTGCATACTTGAGTATAAGAGCCCTATTGTTTGAAGACAGAAAGAATGTGTATTTACTCCAACTGAACAAAATGGGTGACAGCCATATGCTGGCTTATTCCCCAGGGCAGTGCCTTGAGCAATCAATGTCAACCTGCCTGGATTGAATTTAAACACAGCTTGACAGTTAACTGTCAGTCTTCAGTTAACACATGCATTCTCCATGGCAACGTCTCTATCAATCAGAGTCCACTTGCCAAACGACGATCACACTCTTCTCACAAAGTGTAAGTTATTGTTTCCTTTTCCATTTGGTATTCTTTGCGAATGTCCTGATGAGTCCAGGATGAAAAGCTTTGACAAGTCTTTTTTTTTTAGCAGTACTGTTTCGGCAAGTCCTCTACCACCAAAAAGCTTATTTGTAAGCTTATATTTCGTAAACACTGGTCATTCTGTTAAAGCGTTTAATATCTTAAATGAAATTAGATGTACTGTAGATTGATTTTCTTTTTCCCCCTCTGTCACGCTTCTCTCTCCATCCATATTCCTGATCTCAAATACCGAGTTACTAACTGCATAAAAATTCACTGGGCCTCACTTTAACAAATTCTGCCACATTGCTAAATGATCTGTTATTTGTGCTACACAGTACCTGTTTCACCATAATCATAACCTTAAATATTTAAGAGATGAACTCCTATTTAAAGAACACTTTATGACGTCTGTCCAATGTCCCTAAGCGATGAATTAGCATGAAATGTGGTAGAGACTCCAATAGCTTTATCAAACGGAACATTTGGCCCCGCAAGGTCCCTCCATCCGTAGGAAAAGAAGCAAGTTACAGACTATCTCGCTGAAATGCTGCTTATGTTTTTTGAATATGCTCTCTATCCCTCTTCATGTTTCTCGATGCCTTTATCTATCTGTCTGCGGCAGAAGGAGGTTGTCGAGCTTGCAGCAACAGCTGCGGCTTGCTACGTTCGACATATCAGCTGCTATTTCCTTAGAGGATGTGTTATTGTACCAAGGTGCCAGGCAGGGGCAGACAGGCGGCTCATGCCCATTCATCCTCACACAATGAGGACCCACTCACTCACTGCCTGCCAGGTTCGGGGAAGGGGTCCGCACAGCAGATGCAAAAACAGTTGATCGCAAAGTGACAGGGAAATAATGAAGGCACGTGGCCTTATGTCACTCTTGTATTGTGGCTGCTGAAGCCTGGATAATGAGGAACGATACTTAGGGAATATAAATGAGGTCAGAATACTTCAATGCACCATAGTTTGAAAAAGCTTCCCTCAGTGACTAAACTCCACAGTTCAGGGGCATTATGTTGAGCATTGATTCCTAGTAATTGGCAAAATTTAAGTATTTGTGAATTCTACAATTTTTGCCATTTGATGTAACAGAGTCACAGAGATGTACAGCACGGAAACAGGCCATTCGGCCCAACTCATCCATCCAGGTTTCCTAAACTGAACTAGTCCCATTTGCCTGCATTTGGCTCATATCCCCTAAACCTTTCTCATCCATGTACCTGTCCAAATGTATTTTAAATTTGTAATTATACCCACTTCCTCTGGCAGCTCGTTCCATATATGCACCGCCCTCTGTGAGGAAAAAATTGCCCTTCTAGTCCTTTTTAAAGCTTTCCCCTCTCACCTTTAACCTATGCCCTCTAGTTTTGGACTCCCTTCCTCTGGGGAAAGACATTGGCTAGTCACCTTTTCAATCCCCCTTATTATTTTATAAACTTCTATAGGTCACACCTCATCCTCCTATGGAAAAGAAGTCCCAGCCTATCCAGCCTCTCCTTATAATTCAAATCTTCCAGTCCTGGTAACATCTTTATAAACCTTTTTTGTACTCTTTCCAGTTTAATAACATCCTTCCTATAACAGGGCAACCAGGATTGTACACAGTACTCTAAATGTGGCTGTACCAGTGTCTTGTAGAGTTGTAATCTAATGTCCTAACTTGTGTACTCAATTTGTCACCAATGAAGATAAGCGTGCCAAACGCCTTCTTCACCACCCTGTCTACCTGTGACACCACATTCAAAGAACTGTACTCCTGAACCCCTAAGTCTCTCTCTGTTTGACAACACCCCCAGGACCCCACCATCAACTGTGCAAGTCTTCCCAAAATGCAACACCTCACATTTATCTGAATTAAATTCCATCTACCATTCCTTAGTCCACTAGCCCAGTTGATCAAGATCCTGTAGTGATCTTAGCCTTCTTCACTGTCCATTACACCATCAATTTTGGTGTCATCCACAAACTTACTAACCATGCCATAAATATTACATATAACATGGGTGGTTGTTAAGAAATCCATGGAATCTGTCTTGGTCACATCTGTCATGTAGTATAAAGTGTAGTGCTTTCAACCAGAGTTGGCCTGTTAATTTTCATGTACCTCACAGTGCCAGAAAAGCTTCCTTGGGTCACTATCTGTGTGGAGTCTGCACATTCTCCTCATGTCTGCGTGGATTTCCAGCTTCCTCCTACAGTCTGAACTGTTAGGTGCATTGACAATGCTACATTCTCCTTCAGCATATCCGAACAGGCACGGAGTGTGGCGTTTAGAGGATTTTCAGAGTAACCTCTGTGTTAACTCTGAATATTAGACTAGGAATAGATATTGTAAATTGTTTTACTTTTCTTACTTTGTATAGTGAATTTTAATTTTGTTCAAGAACCCTGGAATCATGTGACTTTCTTCTCTTAGTAAATACCTGGCACTTCAAACATTGTCAATGTCAATCAGAGAGTTACTGCTTCCCAACTGAATCCCACCAAAAACATGGGGTCTGATACAGGATCATCATAACTAGGTGTGAAATGTGAATGGCCGGTAGCCCTATTGGTTGGATGTTGTGGGTTGATTATGGAATGATCATCCATCTAGTTACACATTTTTTTAAAGTTTATTTATTAGTATCCCAAGTAGGCTTACATTAACACTGCAATGAAGTTACTCTGAAAATCCCCTAGTCGCACTACTCTAGCGCTTGTTTGGACACACCGAGGGAGAATTTAGCACGGCCAATTCACTCACCCAGCACATCTTTCGGACTATGGGAGGAAACCCACACAGACATGGGGAGAACGTACAGACTCCACACAGACAGTGATCCAAAGCTGGAATTGAACCTGGGTCCTTGGCACTGTGAGGTAGCAGTGCTGCCACTGTGCTGATATAAAGTATCTAAGTTTCAAATATTTCCATAACGCTTTATGTCAGCTGATGTTGTCTTTATCATTACATTGAACAAGTCTGTGAAAACTGGAAACTGTCACTTGTGAATTTAAAAATGGGATTTACTTGAAAAATTGATCATTTGATGGTCTTGCTGCCTGCTCTCATTGTCCAGTTACTTTCTATTTGCTTTGCACAGGATGTGGCTATCTGTGTTAGACCACACTCTGTTGCTAAACAGCTTGAGCACAACAGCACCAAGCAATTGACAGCTTTGTAAATTGCATTTTCTAGTTAAAACGGAGCAAGTTTGAAGGCTTGAGGTTATTCCATTACTGGTAAGATGCTTATCACTTAGTTGACTAGCCCCTCTTTTGGTCTCTTTTGCTGCAATAACTTGTTGAGTATATAGACTATAGGTTGAGATTTGATGCATGGTCAGCAATTTTGAATTCTGAACTGGGTTGGGACCCTTCTAATTATATCCTTTGGAGTAGAATGAGGGGAATGTTACGTATGATTCTTGTACCTGAAATTGAGAATCTAATGATGACCATGAAACCATTGCCAATTGTTGGAAAAACCCATCTGGTTCACTGGTTCCTTAGGGAAGGAAATCTGCTGTCCTTACCCGGTCTGGCCTACATGTGACTTCAGATCCATGGCAATGTGCTTGACCTCAGGCAACTAGGGATGGGCAATAAATACTGGCCAGCCAGTGATGCCCATGTCCCATGAATGAATAAAAAGAATCCAACAATCTTATATCTCAAGTTTTCATTACAAGTTGTTTTTTTGGCTTAACCCAGTCAAAGTTTGATGTTTAATAATGCATCCCTCCATCTCATCAGGTTATTGCTGCTAAACCCAATTACTGGTTGCCTTGGAGATCCCCACCAGTTTCCAAAATTCTCTTTCCATTCATGGCCTCAAGGGAATGCACAAGATTTTGCCGACTGCTGATTACTGCCTGAGCATGCTGCAGTTCTGTGCAAATGCTGCTGTAATTCTGAGGTTTGGAGCCCTGCTGTTTCTGAATTACTGACAGAAGCAGACAGTGAATGGATAGAGATGAACTGCTGTGTGAGGCAATTGCTTCTGTTTTGTGGCGCATTCTTCAAGAAACTAGTTTGGGTGTTTCCACATTGATTAGACTGAAATATTTTCCTAACAAGCGCAAAAATGAGCATCTTTAGTACATCAATGTTATGTCTGTTGTGTCTTCCACACGATGATTTGTGGAAGCAGGGGGAGGTCATTGTTAATTAGCCGTTTGGAATCCATTTGTCTACACTGATCAGTAGTTTCACCTACTCTGAAATTCAGCACTGTTCTTCCTCGTGCTTTGGAGCCTAGGGTCAAGTATCACCCTGCCCTGAACTGCGTTTAACCATTGCATCATTAAACTTTGAAAGTGTTGCACACATGGGACAGCAGGGTGGCACAGTGGTGAGCACTGCTGCCTCACAGCATCAGGGACCTGGGAGCGATTCCCGGATTGGATCATCATCTGTACGGCCTCTGCATATTCTCCCAGTATCTGTGTGGGTTTCCTCTGGGTGCTCCAATTTCCTCCCACAATCCAAAAGACGTGCTGGTTAGGGTGCATTGGCCATGCTCAATTCTCCCTCAGTGTACCCGAACAGGTGCCAGAGTGTGGCGACTAGGGGATTTTCACAGTAACTTTATTGCAGCGTTTATGTAAGCCTATTGTGACACTAATAAATAAACTTTACTTTTACTTTAATGTGTCCACACATAAGCACACCCAGCTTACATACCTGGACCCATGCCCTCGTATGTTGTTAATCACCAATTCACGTTGACTTGAAAATAGTCAAAAATGTTCAATAATTGCAGCCAAAGCCATTTCTTTTTCACCTTTTTTTTAATATGTTTTGTGCATTACCTGTTCCCTATGAAAGGCTGTGCACCATTCCATAGCCCATTTCCTTTATTGGTCCCCACATTTTTGAAATGCTGTGAATAACTCCTCAGAGGCCAGAGTCTCCTCACCAGATTCACTTTATTTACAAATTCATCTCCACTCTTAAGTGAGCTTCAGCTACAAAGTCAGAATCCAGAGTGTCTCGACACTCTTCAAAGTATATACAGATGAGAGTTCCTGATTGGGCAGCAGTCATTACCTCAAGCAGGGAACTCAAAAGGCCAATCTTATGACCCCATTGAGGTCACTACACCTTTATTTTTATGTTGTGGAGAACCTCTTTAATATTTTGACTTGAAGCCAGACAAATAATAACCTTCCTGTAACTTCAATTTTTTTTCGTTTTGCAGTCAAATGCATATTCAGTGCACGTTGAACTGCTGAAAGAGAGAAAAATCATCACTACACCTGTTTACCTCTTTTTTTTTCAATCTGAAAAATAGAGAGCGAGAAAACATTGCACTTAGTTTCCTAAATGAGATAACTCGGGGCTTTCTGAATCCCCAGGCTAAAGCTGGGGTTGAAATCAATTCTTCCAGAACGGTGACAAGATCGGGAGTCATTTCACCCAGACCAGTCAAGACGTAGAATCCTACAGTGCGAAAGAAGCCCATTCGGCCCATCAAGTCTGCGCCAACCACAACCGCATTGAGGCCCTATCCCCATAACCCCATGCATCTACTCGAGCTAGTCCCCCTGACATTAGAGTTAATTTAGCATGGCCAATCCACCTAATCTGCATATCTTTGGACTGTGGGAGGAAATCGCAGCACTCCAAAGAAACTCACACAGACACAGGGAGAACGTGCGAACTCCACACAGGCACCGGGAGAACGTGCAAACTCCACACAGACAGTGACCCAAGCTGGGAATCGAACCTGGGGCTGTGAGGCAGCAGTGCTAACCACTGTGCCATCACTTCTTTTGGTCCTGTGAAAGTCTTCGTTGTGGTCATCCCATTCCTAAAGGAGGCATGGAAAGGGTGAATGCTCTCAGCCTTTTTCCCAAGGTTAGGGAATTGAGAACTGGAGGGCATAGATTTAAATTAAGAGAGGAAAGAGTTAATGGGAACCTGAGGCGCAACGTTTCTACACAGAGGGTGATACGTATGTGGAATGAGCTGCTGGGGAAGTGATTAAGGGAGGGACATGGATGACATTTAAAAGGCATTTGGACAGATACATGGATAGGAAAAGTCCAGAGGGCCAAATGCAGACAAATAGGGTTAGCCTAGATGGGCTGAAGGGCCTGTCTCTATGCCGTTGAATCTATGATTCTATACAAGGGTACTCAGCTTAACGAGAGCTTTGCCTCACTATTGGAGGAGCACAACATCTTTGTTCTGCTCAGTGATGATGATTAACACATCCGCCGAGGGAGGACATTGGCGGCACACCCACTGTTATGTCTTGCTTCAGACAGAAGTTAGAGATGGATTGCTCCTGTCAGTTTGAATACAGATCACTAACCGAGTCCTGTGCTCAATTATCTCCTGTTTAATTTGAGTCTGGCTCAGGTTGCCAGACTGCAATCGGTGGGCTATGTAAGCTTCCTGCTAGTGTTGAAAGTCAGAAATCTTTTGTGCTTGGATTTCATCATGTTGCTTTATTCTATTTAAATTTTCTAGGTCTGCAGAGAGCTTGGAATGGGTTACCTTTTTTAAACTGTGCTGCTGTATTGATGTACAAATCCTAAATAAGAGGGAGAAAGGATTGACTGACTCTGACCTACCTAATGTGATTTAGAAGTCCATGAAATTTTATAACAGAAGCGTTAAAGAAATGGCCCGGATTTTGGCAGTGAAAAGAGGATTCTTACCTCTGAACATGCCTTGTTGGGAGATCTAGTGATTTCTCTGGTGGGGAATGTTACCTCTATCCCTGTTACCTCTATGCTGTGATGCTGCAACTGATTGCAGCACCCCCTACTGGACATTTCAACCTGGAGCCGGAGTGATGTCATCCAGGAGTCCAAACAACCAATAACATTAAAGGATTTACACAGACATCCAAACGCAAAACATAAAACAATAAACTAAAATTGTTTTTAGCTTTTTATATATATAAAAGAGCAAATTAAAGACCAGAGTGTCTATAAAGGGTGAAGGTAGAAGAAAAAAATATTCTGGACAAAAAAAGTTTTTTTTCAACAAAATCTGGTTTAAAAATTCTACTAATTAACCAAAAAGTGAGATTTATAGCACTCTGCGAATATAAACTCTTTTTTAAGAGCTAGCTTGTTATTCATCAAATGTTATTACTTACTCAGTGTTAAAAACTCTTACACCTGACTTGAGCGAAGTGTGACTGTAGAGTTTCTGTCAGCAATGTGAGATTGGAGGGTTGAAATTCTCACCTTTTCTCAGTGATGGCTGGCACTGTAGTTATTGGAGGTTAGGGTAGATGTGCCGGGGCAGGGGGACGAGTGTCCATGGCACAGCTTATGGTGAAGCCCTGAGTGATGGACTGCAATTTCAGGGTTTCAATTGCCAATCTGCACTTGTCCAACATCCTGAGGTTCAGGTCAGTTTCAGAGAGGTAATGAAATTGTTCGCTGACAATTTTCACCACCAGCTCCCAACCCACACAAAATCCAGGCCAATGAGCCAGACGAAGATCATAGAATCACTACAATGCCATTCGGCCCAACGGGTCTGCACCGACTCTCTGTAAGAACATCTTATCTGCGTTTTCCACCCATCCCGGCAACCCCACTCATTTGCCATGACTAACTCCTGCTAATCTACACATCTTTGGACACCGAGAGTCAATTTAGCACAGCCAATCCACCTAACATGCACATCTTTGGACTGTGGGAGCAATTTGGAGCACCCGGACGAATCCCACACATACACGGGGAGAATGTGCAAACTCCACACAGTCACCCAAGGCTCGTTTCCAAGGCTGGAATTGAACCCAGGTCCCTGGCACTGTGAGGCAGCAGCGCTAACCACTGTGCCGCCTGTCGAGATGCTGATGGATATCTTTGTCAAGCAGATATTAAAAGAAGTGCTGTTTTCCAGACGTTTTGGATCTGACTACAACGACGCACTTAAAATCTGAGATCTCCATCAAGCTATTTGGAGATGATAGTCAAGTTGGTTTATCAGTAATAATGAAGCACTCAGTGTTAGCCTGCTACTGACAAGGAACCTGTAGACAACATCAGTACATCTGACCATCATCAAATTAACAATCACAGCAGTGCTTCCTTCCATTAAGCTACAGCTGAATCCAACGTTATCGAGTGTTGAGATCAGACACGTTCCTTTCAGTGGCTCCTTCACTATGATTTTGTTTGGTGGAAGCAGGAAGTATCCACAGTCAAAACTTTTGCAGCGTGAATGATGAAATACAGCAATAATTTGCATTAATAACAGTGTCTTTTCACTAGAAACAGTTTCCAACCTGAAGGAATGAGAATGTACAGCTGTTCACTTTCTGGGCAAGAGTTTTTGATTGGCAATTGTTTGCAATCATCACATTTTTGTTTATTTGTTTGTGGGACACGAAGATCACTGGCTGGCCAACATTCGTTACCAATTGCCTGAGGGCAATTGAGAGTCAATCATGTTGCTGTGGAGTCACATGTAGGCCAGATCAGATAAGGACGGCAGATTTCCTTCCTTAAAAGACATTAGTGAACCAGATGGATTTTTCCAACAGTTCCATGGTCACCAGTAGATTCTTAATTCCAGATTTCTTAAAAAAAATTGAATTCAGAGTCCACCATCTGGCTACTAGACTAGGCTTTCTGTGGTAAAGTTTAATTAGGAAGGATGTGGTCCCGTTGGAAAGGGTGCAGAGAAGATTCACCAAGATGCTGCCTGGAGTGGAACATTTAACTTATGAAGAGAGATTGTGTAAACTTCAGTTTTGTTCATTGGAGCAGAGATGACTGAGGGGCGATCCGATCATGAGGGACATGGACAGAATGCGTAAGGAGCAGCTATTCCACTTAGTTAAAGAGTCAGTCATAAGGGATTAGGAGGTTTAGGGGGGATGTGAGGAAAAGCCTTTTTTCCCCCCGGGGTGGGGGAGCGGAGGTGAGTTGTAATGTTCTCGAATGTGCTGCCTGGAAGTAGGTTGCCTCACATCCTTTTAGAAGTACCCAGATGAGCGCTTGGCACATCGTAATATTCAAGGCTATGGGCAAGTGCTGGTGGATGGGACTTGTTGGAAGTTCAGGTGTCTTGTATGTCAGTGGAGACTCGATGGGCCAAAGGGCCTCTTTTGCACTGTATGATTTTAATATTGAAAGGCAACAACTTCACGAAACTGATGGGGGGGATGGTGGTCCATGAGGGGCGAGATACCATAGCTGTAAAACTAATGGCGGAGAAATACTGTTAGTGCTGCAATTCTTGGTGAATTGATTGGTGAATAGAATTGCAGCACTAACAGTATTTCATTAATCATCTCTTCCCCACTACAAATTATTGCCTGGTTTGTATTGTATTAACAGTCTGTTATTCAAATGCCATTGCCTTTCCTGCCTCAGTCAGTGTGGCAGAGTTTTGGACCGGTTGGAGCTGATGAATCTTTTATTTCAGTTTGGAAATCTGTCAGTTTCTGCATGTTTATTGCCTTCAGTTGTGTGGTTGAACCCAAGTTTCTGGTTCTTGGGGCACCAGAAATCAAAATGAGGACTGTCTCAGATATAGAGGGCTTCTCTCTCGGGTATAGAAGGGAGATGCTGGTGTTGTGATAGTGTCATTAGACTAGTAATCTAGGGCCCCAGCCAACACTCTGGAGAGATGGGTTCAATTCCCACCATGGCAGCTGCTAGAATTCAAATTCTATTAATTAAATCTGGAATTGAAAGCCAGTCTCAGTAATGGTGAGCACGAAATTATCAATTGTCATAAGTTTCTTTACTGTCACAAGTAGGCTTACATTAACACTGCAATGAAGTTACTGTGAAAATTATCTAGGCACCACACTCTGGTGCCTGCTCAGGTACACTGAGGGAGAATTTAACACGGTCAATGCACCTAACCAGTATGTTTTTTTGGACTATGGAAAGAAACCCACGCAGACATGGGGAAAACATGCAAACTCCACAGACAGTGAGCCAAACTGGGAATCGAACCCGGGTCCCTGGCGCTGTGAGACAGCAGTGCTGACGACTGAGCAACTATGGTGCCCTATGAGGTTCACTGATATCCTATATTGGAGGAAGTTTGCTGTCCTTATCTGGTCTGGCTTGCATGTGACACCAGATCTATAGTGCTTGATTCATAACTGCCCTCTGAAGCAGCCCAGCAAACCATTCAGGTTAGAAGCAATTAGAGATGGGAAACAGATGCTGGCCCTGCTGACAACACCTAAATCCCCTGAAAGAATAAAGAAAAACATTAAGTACTGACAGGAAAATTCCATCTCTCTGGTGCAGATCAGTTTGAAAAAAAGGACAAAGCAATCTATTCCTATCACTTCAAAATTGCTTTTATGGTTGAATAAAACAAATTCAAATTAATTCTTTAAACATTCAGGTTTTTGTGCGGAAGAACTGAGTTTGAATTCCGCGATTTTGGTTTAATAATGAACTCTTTCCCAATTATTTCCTGTCAGCTTCGTGCTCTGTTTCCAACATTTGGTGAAACCAACTGTGCTGAACCTTCCAGAAGGTTCCTTTGAAATGGCTCATATTTTATAAAGCTGTGCAGACAGATTGCTGTCTCGTTTGAGAACCCTGTATTGTGCGGGGAGTTTAATGATCTTTTTGCTAAAGGGAAAATTAAACCTCCCATGGTTTTATTTTTAATCTTCAGACTACCTCAGTAATGTGGGCCATTGCAACGACCATCAGTCCCACCAAGTTTATGGATTGTGGACAAAACAAACGTGACAATTGGGAAGGCGATGGCCTAGTGGTATTACCGCTAAATTATTAATCCAGAAACTTAGCTAATATTCTGGGGACTCAGGTTTGAAACCAGGCAGATGGTGGAATTTGAATTCAATTTTTTAAAAATGAAGAATCTACTGATGACCATGAAACTATTGTAAAATCCATCTCGTTCACTAATGTCCTTTCGAGAATGAAATCTGCCGTCCTCACCTAGCCAGGCCTACCTGAGATTCCAGAGTCACGGCAATGAGCTTACTTCTCAACTGCCCTCGGGCAACTAGGGATGGGCAATGCTGACTAGCCAGTGACGCACATGTCCCACGAATGAACAAAAATAAAACTCGTTTCAAGTGGAATTAAGTAGGGTGAGGGTCATGCTGAAAGAATCGATGGCAACCATGAGGTACGCGCATCCAGAGAGCTGCGGTGGTTTTGCCAGGCCCTCTGGTAGTTTTCCCAGCCTGCCTCAGGGAGGGTATGCAGGATGTAACGTGGTGCAGCTGATAGAACTGGGGCCTATTCAACAGTAATGCTGACTTCCCTCAGCTTATTCACAAAGTGTCCCTGTTGTCTTGTGTGTTGCAGTTTGCCAGGGTGTGGATCCCCGACGCGGAGGATGTGTGGAAATCTGCTGAACTCCTCAAAGACTACAAACCAGGAGACACAGTGCTTCATCTGAAATTGGAAGATGAGAAGGTAAGCTGGAGTTTGAAATCTGCGATGGAACGAGCAGATACCACAACACACAGGCAGAGCGCCAAAGTTATTACAGAAATGGAAAATGCTGGAAAATTTCAGCAGCTCTGACAACACCTGTGGAGAGAGAATATGGTTCAATTCAGCACAACTCTATTAAAGACATCTTCAGTTATTTAAAATCCGAAGACAGGCCGTTTTCCAAAACTACTTAATCATAGAGACTTACTGCAGGGAAACAGACCCTTCGGCCCAACTTGTCCATGCCATCCTTTTTTTTAAACTACTAAGCTAGTCTCAATTGCCTGTGTTTGGCTCATTATCCCTCTATACCCATCTTACCCATGTAACTGTCTAAATGCTTTTTAAAATTGTATCCACCTCTGTTACTGCCCCGACAGTTCGTCCAGATACTCACCTCCCTCTGTGTGAAACACTTAGCCCTCTGGACCCTTTTATATCTCTCTCTCTTACCTTAAATCTACGTCTCTAGTTTTAGACTCCCCTACCTTTGGGAAAAGATGTTGAATACCTAACCGATCTATGCTCCTCATTATTTTATGGACCTCTGTAAGAACCACTCCTAAATCTCCTGCGCTCAAGGGAAAGAAGTCCCAGGCTGTCCAGCCTTTCCTTGTAACTCAAATGATCAAGTCCTGATAGCATCCTAGTAAATCTTTTCTGCACTCTTTCTAGTTTAATATTATCTTTCTATGATAGGGTGACCGGAACTGTACATCGTATTCCAAATGTGGCCTTACCAATGCCTTGTATAACTTCAAAAAGACATTCTAACTCCTGTATTCAATGTCTCGCATCCATCAGGAATGCCAAATCTCATACCATCGCAACAACTTGTCCTTACATAAAAGGGTACAGATTGATTGACAGGTTAACTCTGATTGGCATGGAGAAAATAACGGGGGCCTATGGATTCCCCAAGTTCCTGAGCAAATTTTTAAAGAAGGCTGTTGGGCTTGGACATATTCCTTTTGTTAGAAGGGAGGATCTCTATTTATGAATATACGTCACTTCTGGCGAATGTCAATGCGTGATGCTGAGTTGGTTGTCATTATAGATAGTAATGGACTCAAAATTGTTCAGAATTGTTCAACTTGTTGCAAATCACCCCTAGATAGAGATCTGATCACTTTGCTGTTTACTTTTTGAGGTTAACCCATTTTCAGCTATATTATTAACATGGTACCACAGCTTGCCATTCTTAAATATATCGCAACATTTTTAATACAAGAGAAAAACAATTGCACTCTCAATCATTGCTTGCTTCATGGAAGATCTTACGTTTGTCATTTCATCAATGAGTTTGAGCGAAAGATCATCACCTTGGGAAAACATGTACCATTTTGGGTGCTAATTGCCATTTGCTCTCTACCGCAACAGATTTTGCTTTTTGTTTCAGATGCCATGGTCGGTTTTCTTTTGCCAGTTTATAACACAAGCTGGTCTCGCGTGTGAACACAAACAAGGTCCTCTGAACACTGGCAAGTGTCAGTATTTAAAAAGCATCCAATTGAGATCCAATTGCATCCCTCCACTGAGTTTCCATTTTAGTCTTGAGTCTTAAATGGGGAAATAAACCAATCGACCGTCACCGCTCTCTCAGACCAGGTGCCCCAGAGATTAACTTTGAAGCTGCCACAGATAATTTATTCAGAGCACATAGCAAGCTCAGTGCACTTCTGGCATTTTCAATTCCTATGACCGACTGCAGATTATTTCACTGTAAAAATTATGTTGCAGTAATTATGTTACAGATCTCTTTAAAATTGACTGGCGAGGGGTTTTAGCAAAGCGGCTTAAGTCTGTTGACGAACTCAAGGCAAGCGTGGTGAGAAATGTCACTGATCAATGGAATTCCACCTCATCCCTAAACAAATAAGAGTTGTGACATGTCAGAAGAAAATGATCCTTTAAGACTCTGCTCTGATAAGCTTGCAAGGTGTCTGTCTGCAGTTGAGTTGCTGTGGAAACCCTCCAGATAGAAAGAGACCCAAAGTCTGAAATGACTTAGTCTCGATGAACAGCAGGCTGCCAGACTGGGCCTTGTCCAAATCCGCTTGACTACTACAGTCTCCAAACAGAAGATCACGACAAAAGATAGCGTGAAATGAACAATCCTCCTAAAAATATGCAGTGGGCAGGATTTTCTGGCCCATTCTCACTGGTAGGATCTTACAGTCCCCCTGGCAATGAGAAACCCCCCTCTCCCCAAGCCCTGGGTTCCCCCGATGTGCTTTATTCCTAAGAACCAATTTCAAAGCTATAAATTAACCTTGGGGCCTGAAATGGTTCCCTTCTTTAACAGCACTGGGGAACTGGGTTAGTTTTTTATGTATGCATCGCTGCTGGGAAATAGAAATTTGTCTATATTTCAAGTTGTCACAGGATCTAGTTCAACAGTAAAATTCCCTCTCCTCTATCCCAATCATATACCTAAACCCCAGTGCGGAACTGTACCCCCCATTACACTAGCATGACTTTTCCATTTCTCACACTGGCTCTTGTATTGGGTTCTCTCAGTCCGATTGCCTCATTACGCTCAGTCCTGAGCTGTAGACCATGTCCATTAGGAATTGGATTGACTGGCTAAACCTATTCAGCTGAAATCTTTGCTGCCATGAGGCACATTTTCATCCAATTGGTTTGGGTTCAATTCAAAAATAAGCCTCGGAGAGATGAAAGAACAGCGCCACTACTTAAAAAAAAAACTTTCATTGGTTGTGGGTGTTGCTAGCAAGGCCACATCTATTGCCCATCCCTAACTGCCTTTGACTGCTGCAGTCTATGTGGTACACTCAGTGCCGTTAAGGAAGGGCGTTCCAGGTTTTGGCCCAGCAACAGTAAAGGGAATGGTAATATTATTTTAATATTATTTATTAGTGTCGCGAGTTGGGTTATACTAACACTGCAATGAATGAAGTTACTATGAAAATCTCCTACATGCTACACTCCGGCATCTATTTGGATACACAAAGAGAATTTAGCATGGCCAATCCTCTTAACTAGCGCGTCTTTTGGACCGTGGGAGGAAACCGGAGCACCTGGATGAAACCCACACAGACATGGGGAGTGTGTGCAGACTCTGCACAGATAATGACCCAAGCCAGGAATCAAACCCAGATCACTGGCACTGTGAAGCAGCACAGCCACAGTGTTATTGTGCTGCCCAATATTGTCCCACATGCCACCGCATGGTTGAGTTTGTAATCTGGTTGTGTCTGCAATAAGCTCTCTCTTAGTTTCCTTCCTGTAAAAACGGGCCTATTTAATGTGGGTTCAATGCAGTAGTCATTGAGGAGGCAGCATCATAAACTTCTGAAGAAGCTTAGGGAGTAAGTTTGACATCTTTTTTAAATAAGACTATAAGGTATAGGAATAGAATTAGGCCACTCAGCCCATCGAGTCTGCTCTGCCATTCAATCATGAGTGATTTTTTTTCATTCCCATTCTCCTGTCTTTTCCCCATAATTCCCGATCCCCTTGTCAATCAAGAACCTATCTATCTGTGTTTTAAAGACACTCAGTGACTTGGCCTCTACTGTGGCAAAGAGTTTGACAGATTTTTAAACTGCCATTTACTGTGATATTGTGTCTGCATTTAACATCCAGTGTGGCTATTTTTTATACCAGCGCCACGTTCTAAATATGGCATGATTACACAGGCCATTCTTAATGGCATATTTTATTCCAGTAACTTTGACTTGTTAATTTAGAGAAGTAAAATTTATTTAATTTGTTAAGATGAGATTATTAATAAAGAGTCTTTTCTCGATACATAATGGGATAGAACTCTAGCAGAAACCCCTGTCTCCCCCCCTACCCCCCCACCCTTCCAAGTAATTTTAGTGAAGGAAAAGTGGGAACAAGTGTATAACAGGCAGTCGATCCATTTGGGTCATTCATTGTCCCCATTAAAATTTTTCCCACATAGACAGATTTATTTACAAGAGATAGAATTACATAATAGCTGACAACCAACAGTATGTGGTTTGAAACATTAGATACTCAAAGAAATTTGCAAGCAATTTGGGCCCCTTATCTAAGGAAGGATGTGTTGGCCTGGGAGAGGCTCCAGAGGCAGATTATGGGAAGGATCCTGGGAATGAAAAGCTTGATGAGTTTTCGTAGGCTCTGGACTTGATGGAGTTTAGAAGGATGAAGGGAGGGATCTCATTGAAACTTACAGAATAATGAAAGTCTGGATAGTAGGAGAGACTGGAACCTCAGGATGCAGCCTCAGAGTAAAGGGACAATCTTTTAGAACCAAGATGAGGAGGAATTTCTTCAGCTAGAGAGTGGAACTCATTGAAACAGAAGACCAGGTCATTGAGTGCATTTAAGAAAGAGGTAGGTAGGTTCCTGATTGGTAAGGGATCAAAGCTTACAGGGAGAATGACTAAATGGCAGGGCAGACTCAAGAGCTGAATGGCTTAATTTCTGCTCCTACATCTTATGGTTTTATTCAAGAAAAAAACAATTTTTTGAACAAATTAACAAAATTTTCCAACATAAAATGTTAACTGAGTGATACCTCTGTACAGTGTGGGAACAAAAGACTAGAGTGAAAAACTAAACTCGTCAATTGTAGGTCCTGAGACAGATTTTATCGCCAAAAAGTAAAGAAATTTTCCTCAAAGATCAAGCGGTGAGTGTGGTGCAAGGGGGTTAATAGCAACTGAAGGGTTAGTAGCTATTAGTCTAATGGTTAGGATACACCGCCAGTGATGTCACATCACCTGTAAGTAAAGCCTGAGGGAAGAAGTTTCTCATGGAGTCCTGCTGAAGAGCGTCTCTGTAAATAGTCAATCAATGATCACTAGTCTGCAATAGCAGAATTTCCAGTCCTCTTCTGTGGAAGGCACCCAGAATCCGGTTGAGATGTTAAAACACGGTGGCAGCAGCAATTCTTTTCAATGACCAGGCATCGAGGGTACCACACATGCCAAATGTGGAGGAAACAAGGAGTGAACATGGCCTCTTTGTCCTTGACAGCTGACCCACAAACTCTTAAGTTTATTTATTAGTCACAAATAGGTTTATATTAACACTGCAATGAAGTGTGAAAATCCTCTGGTTCCGTATTCCGGCACCTGTTTGGGTACTCTGTGGGAGAATTGAGCAGAACCAATGCACCAAAGCAGCACGTCTTTCGGACTGCGGGAGGAAACTGGAGCACCCAGAGGAAACCCAAGCAGACATGAGGAGAACATGCAATCTCCACACTGATAGTAATGTGAGGCTGGTATTGAACCCATGTCCATGGCGCTATGAAAAAGCTGTGCCAACCAGTGTGCCTCCATGCCTTATTCTTCAAAATACATCAGATGCTGGAATTGAGAATCAAAGGCGTGGGGCATTTGGAACACTCGACAAGTTTTCAAGAGGCCACAAGTCATTAATTCAGCCATTAAACCCTTCATCAGAGCCATTTTTAATGTTTGATATGAGCTTTGAAGTGAAAATGGCCTTTGTCTATCGTAAACAAGTTGTTCCCCTATTGCATTGTGGCATAATCTGCAGGTGAAAAGTTCCTGCTCCTCGCTGCTTACGTTTTCACTGTAGTTTTTTTTTAAAAGAGAGTATTTTTGTTATTTACCTGGTCGTGTGAAATCGTGGAGCGAACAGTGGGTGGGGATAAAATATAGAAAAACCATTGCTTGAGTTCAGTGTCTGTAATAACTCGCCCTTAGAAATGCACGACAAATAGAATGTTCTCCTTGTGTTTGGCCCAGCAATTCCTCTTCACACAAACATTTCTGTTCCGATGTACCTTTGTTCCCAAGTGAACCTGTGGCACGTGAGAACTCTGTCTGGCTGAGGAAGGTGTGTTATTCTCCCGAGCCTTCACTGAGCCGTTTTTCCAAATCATGTTCTCCTTTAAGCTTAAAGTTAAAGTTTATTTATCAATCATAAGTAAGGTTTACATTAACACAGCAATGGAGTTACTGTGAAAGCTCAGTCAGATCTAGCACTGCCATTAAACACTGTCAGTATCAGAACAGAAAATGAAATGCAATTTAATAGAAATCTTAGTGAACTATAAATATGATTTAAAAATTGGCAGTGAGGACAATAATCTTTTCTCCCCCCACTGGTCCAAATATAGATTCATAATAGTTTATTTCTTTGCTAATTTGATGAGAGGGAGAGGGAAGGAAGGATTAAGAGGATGACATATCAGCTGACTTTTGACTTTGTTAACTTTTATGCTCTTGGCTCAGCGGGTAGCTCTCTTGCCCTCAGGTCAGGAGGAAGTTGTGGCTTCAAGTCCATGGAGGACATGCCCCTGTCTACATCAACGGGGATGGTGTGGAAATAATCAAAAGCTTCAGGTTTCTTGGTGTCCAGATCACTGGTCTCTACACGCTGATGCTATAGTTAAGAAAGCTTCTAATACCTCTACATTCTCAGGAGGCAAAGAAAATTTGGCATGTCCACTATAAATCTCACCAAATTTTACAGATGCACCATAGAAAGCACCCTTTCTGGATATATTGCAACCTGGTATCGCTCCTGCTCTGACCAAGACTACAAGAACTCACAAAGGGTTGTGAACGTAGCCCAGTCCATCATGCAAACCAATCTCCCATCCGTTGACTCTGTCTATACTTCCTGCTGACTCAGAAAAGCAACTAGCATAATCAACAACCCCACACAGCCCAGACACATTACCTTCAACCTTCTTCCATCAGGAAAAAGATACACAAGTGTAAGATCATCAGCCAGCAGTCTCAAGAACTGCCATCAAATCTTTGAATGGACCAACCATATATTAAGCTGATCTTGCTCTGTACCTGAGCTGCAAATGTAATACTATATTCTACGCCCTTTCCTTTCCTTTGCCATTATGTACTCTATACACAGTATGCTTTGTCTGTATAGCGTGCAAGAAACAATACTTTTCACTGTATACCAATACATGTGACAATAATAAATCAAATCAAGAGATTTGGAGACTAGGCTGGCACTCTGATACAGTTACTGTGGGAGTGCCGCATTGCTGGACTAACTGCCTTTAAATGAAAATTTAAATCTGCTGTTTCAGGAGAGTGTAAAGGATTGTGTGGCGCTATTTAAAGACGGATTCTCGACAGTTATTTTTCAATTAACACGAGAGAACCAGTCTGTCTGGTCATGTTCATGTTGCTGTTTGTGGGACCTCATTGATCCAATTTGGCTGTCAAGTTTCCTCCGTCACGCGTGTGACTCCACGTCAAAAGTACTCCATTGGCTGGAAAACATTTCGGAATATCCCGGGTTTGTGATGGATGCAAGTTTTCTTCTAGCTTGTGTTTTATTTTAACTCTGTGGAGTTATTTGAATATTACTGCGTACTAACTCAGCAAGAATGCCCATTTTTGGCAATTTCTTGTGTGCCTTAACTTACCTAACAACAACAACTTGCACTTGTAGAGCACCACCACCATGGTAAAACTTCCCTTCACAGGAGTGTTATTAAACAAAACTCCAATATGTCACTAGTTGAAGTAACAGCATCAGTTGAAGCATCAAGACATCTCGCCCTGTAGTAAGATTAACTGACGCACGATATCCCCACCTTCACAACCTTTGCAGCCACACAATGACCTGTAACCTCATTGTATTTTTTTTTCTAGGAGACGCAATATAAAATTGATCCACAAACCAAGGAACTTCCACCTCTACGGAATCCTGACATTCTCGTGGGCGAAAATGATCTCACGGCACTCAGTTACCTCCACGAGCCTGCGGTTCTGCACAACCTCAAAGTGCGTTTCATGGATTCGAAACTCATCTATACTTACTGCGGTAAGTAAGGAACTATCTGAACATCGCTCAGCCCTTGTCACTTGGAGCCAAAGGATAATGTAAACTCTTTGAGTGGATTAAACATTGATAAGGGGGCGGTGATGGCCTAATGATTATATCTCTAGATATTAATGTGGAAACTTCACTGATGTTCTGAGGACCCGGGTTCAAATCCTATTATGGCACATAGTGGAATTTGAATTCAATAGAAAAAAACATATATCTAGAATTAAGAATATACAGATGATCATGAAACCCTTGTCGGAAAAGACCCATCACTAATGTCTTTTAGGGAAAGAAATCTGCCATCCTTATGTGGTCTGGCTACGTGTGACTCCAGAGCCACAGCAATGTGGTTGACTCTCAATTGCCCTCTGAAATGGCTAGCAAACCACTCAGTTCAAGGACAATTAGGACTGGGCATTATAAGCTGGCTAGTTAGCGATACCCTTTCTCCAACGAATAAATTTTTTAAAAAAGTTCTTATTTTTGTCAGTTTAGACTAGAGGCCACGTATAACATTCACTCGAGCAGTGAGCCATTTCATATTGGGTGGTACATACACGTAAATGTAGAAACATACAAAATAAGTTTTGGAGTGGGTCATTCAGCCCTGCAAACCTGCTCTGCTATTCAGTAATATCACGGCTGATCTGCTATGGCCTCAGTGCCAGTGTCCTGCTTACCCCCTCGATATCCTTTGATTCCCGTGTTAGTTAATAATCTATCTAACTCTGTCTTAAAAAAAATTCAATTGCCCCACCTCTCTCTCTTTCTCCCACTCTGAGAAATACCGATGGATTGCAATAAAAAGATATCAAATTCATTTTAATTATGATAGTTCTCCTATAATTGCAGTGGGTATGGCTAACCTAGTTGTACGTAAGTTGTAGCAAACTTGTCATTATAACCGTGTTGGATTCCAGCATCTGACTCTCGCAGCTGGAAGTTTGGAACTAGGTCACAATACTGCGTCTGATTCTACTTTGGGTAATCAGGCAATGTCCACTGACTGGCACTGATATTGTGCCTTGCTATGGTTGAAGCAAAGCTGTTGTTTTCCCTCCTAGAAAGCAGTAAATCGATGGCATATATTTGTGACTCTGTTGATGTAAATATTCCATGATTTCTCTTTACCATTATAGGGAGATCGAATTTTGGTGGGAGATAATATGAGGCAATATAATAAGTTTAAAGTTTATTTATTAATGTCATAAGTAGGCTGATATTAACGCTACAATGAAGTTACTGTGAAACTCCCCCAGTCGCCCCACTCCAGCACCTGTTCGGGTACACGGAGAGAATTTAGCATGGCCAATGCATCTAACCAGCATGTCTTTTGGAGTATGGGAGGGAACCAGAGAACCCAGAGGAAAGCCATGCAGACACAGGGAGGATGTGCAAAGTCCGCAGCAGCAGTGACCCAAGCTGGGAATCAAACCTGGGTTCCTGGTGCTGTGAGGCAGCAGTGCTAATCACCGTGCCACCCACATCAGTTGAACACAGGACAAAAGTTACCCTCGACTTCTGCTGCTATTTGTCATAAGTTACATTGTTTTTTTTTTTGCCAGTGTAGCAATAGGAATGGGTCGATATTCCTTATCTTAACACTCTTTCCTCAAAAGTCTTGATTTAACTGCGAAATGTATGTTGCTATGGAGTGGTGTCATTGATGACTTAGCTTAAAACTAAAGAGAGAGTTCTAATAATCACACTGCTGGAGTAGACTAGCCAGCCTCTTTCTGCTGGCCTCTGCAACTCGATCACTGCATTCCTATTGTAAGGATTCCCGAAGAACTGGATCCACTGCTACTGTTTGAATGGTCATCGTTTGTATTCATGCTGACACGTGGAATAAATCCATTTTCACTCGTTACCCTTGTGCAAACTCCTGCTGAGTATTCAGGGTTTGATTCCAATCTCCACTGTGTATGCTGCTCTTTATCCAGCAGGCCAGACAGCATCTGTGGGAGGAGAAACCAGTGTTAACACTGTGGATCTGAACGATCCTTCCACAGGATTTCTGCAGCAGGAGCATTTAGATATGAAAATATAGGCCGGAATTATCCCCTAAAATGACTGTTGGATTGAGTGAGGAAACCATGTCTGCTGGGAATCGGATCACAACATTCCCACGTCCCCCTCTCCCCACGTTGAAAGGACGGACCCCCATTGGGGCAGAGGGGCCCTAGCATTGGGTCCTCCTCCATGACTCCATACTGCATGAACCATCTCCCCGGATACCCACCCGCCACAAGAACTCCCTCCGCCCACAAGACCTTCCAAACATAATCTCACCCCTGGCATCATCCTTCCTCACCCGCGGGGTGATCATCTCTGCACCCCTGGCAAGATTTCCCGGCCCCTCCCTACCCTGACATGATCCCCCTGCAACACCATTTCCTTGCCTGAGCCCCCCCCCCCAAGTTTTTTGAGACTCCCGTTCCTTTCAGAGGGAGCACCCTCATCACCCCTTCAGACCCACCCTATGGTACTACCCCAATGCCCTGCCTGATTGTGCCCAGCTGGCAGTGTCAGTGTGCCAGTTGGCACTGCCGTGCTGTGCCCAGCCATGTTGCCAACCACCCAGGAGCTTCAGTGGCAGCTGCACTATTTTCCTTTCATTTGACTCTAAAGGAATCCTGCTGAATCCACACTCGATGATAATGTGAAATTGTTGTCTCTTGTGCTTTAATCACAGATGGCTGAGCTGCTCTCATTCAGTCTATTGTGTGACTTCTCACTTTGGCCACCAAGTACATTGCTTTCGGGACGTGATATTTATTTGAGAAAGCCCGGGTGTTGATCACAGTTCCCCTCGCATTTGGCAATCTGCAAAGTCAATATTTCAGACAGAGTTGCAACTGACTTTCAGTAAATCACTTTGCTGCAGCCAATATCATAGAATCCCTGCAGTGCAGAAGGAAGCAGTTCGGCCCATCGAATCTGCACTGACTCTCCCATAAAACACCTTGGCCCATATATTTACCCTGCTAATCGCTCTAACTTACACTCCTTGGGACACTAAGGGCCAATTTAGCACGGCCAATCCACCTAACCTGCACAGCTTCGTACTGCGGGAGGAAACCCAGGCAGACACGGGGAGAATGTGCAAACTCCACATGGTCACCCAAGGCCAGAATTGAAGCCGAGTCCCTGGCATTATAAAGCAGCAATGCTAACCACTATGGATTCCAGTAACCGCAGCTGTAAAGGAATCTATTGAATCCACCTATCTATCATCATTGGCGGGAAGTTTATAATCACAATCCCTTCTGTTGCTGGGAGGGAATGATTAAATCAATGATTCCAATTTGAACGTCAATATTTATTCTGATTTTGGAATGTTCCTTCCTCCCTGTTTTATTCTACACATTCACCTTCAGCTGGGTGTGCAGCTAATTGCTTTATGACTAGCGCACAATTTATCTGACCTTGGCACATTGATTTATTTTGACAGACGGTTGGTTGTTTTTCTAAAGTAAGGATCATGTTGCAGCAGTTGTTTTCCTGGGAATATCCTATTACTCTTGCACCCAAGACAAGCATAACCTGAATCTGTTTAGGGTCAACAGAACAAAAGGGAGTGGCACTTCCCTCTGTTATAGACCAAAACCAACACCAACTCCCAATCTTAATGAAGCTGTTGGCAGTGAAACATTGGTGAGTCACTTAGAACTGTAGAAAGCATTCCATGGATCTGGCCTGTAATGCGTGTGCTAATGTTGTGTAGCTGTTGGAGTTACCGCCCGTTTCTCTGCTTTTTTCCTCTGTACCCTTTTAAGAGCTTCAAAAAACGAAGCACAGTGCTGCACAGGAACAGGCTCTTCGGCCCACCAAGCCCACGCTGACACGTGGCATCTTTCTAAGCTAAAGACCTTTTGCCTCTACGTGGTCCGTATCCCTCTATTCCCTGCTGTTCACGTTGTTATAATTCAGGTCAAACTGTTTTATGAAGTCGCCCTGGATTATACGTTTTGCAATTTGGATTTGGCTAGAGTAAGCGCGAGTGCTAATATTTTACAATCTTGCTTAAATGAGACTTGTAAAATCCTGCCCAAGGCCACTAGAGAATGCTGTTCTCTGAGCCTTGCCCATCCCGGTGCCAGTAAAATTTTGGCCACGATCTTTCACTTCAGGTATGATTCAAATGACTCACTAGAGAGCTTTTATCAAACAAAGTTTATTTCAGAATACAGTTAATATATAGCAATAACTTATACCAATTACAAACAAGAAAAAGACATAATATTGTATAACCGTTGACAAATATATGAAATGTTCCAACTAAATAAAACTTCTTAAAATATACTCTTGCCACACATTTAGTGCAGAAAATATGAATGCTAACGTGACGTTGGAACTGAGTCCTTTAGTTGGAGAATTGAAATGCTGATTTTCCAGCCTTGTCACTTCCAGTAGCCCTCAAGGTAGTGATAATGCTACTACTGGCCTCCATCTTTCAGCCAGCAAACCACTGCAAGAGACAAAGTTCTCTCCCCAGGAAGGCAAGACAAGAAGACCTGTTTCCAGCTAGCCAGCAGAAATTATAATACCTGGAAGAGAGGGAGAAATACTGCTTTTTCAGTCTGATGTCCAAACACCTTCTGAAAAAAAAGGAGTCCAAACTGAAAATAAAAGAATGACTGTCACCTGACCTGTCAATTAATCCTCCCCCTAACAATGCAAAAGGTTGTAAAATACTGGACAATGCATGAAGAGTAAAAATAAACAAAACCCCATTTAAACCATTGAAGCAACGCTTAAGGGACTTTTAAATAAACAGGTCAGCAACAATAAAAAAAACCTGCTTACAAACTGCAGAGACTATGATTTAAAAAAAATTCTTAAAAATGCACTAATATGACAACAAGTTTTCAAGATGATTCTTAAAGTTGCTATTTTATCTGCTTCTACCACCTTTGCAGTGCATTCCAGGCACTTATCACCCTCTGTGTAAAAAAAAACTTGCCTCTGATGTCTTCTTTAAATTTTCCCCCTTTTACCTGAAGTCTGGTAATTGACATTTCTCCCCTGAGAAAGACTCTGATTATCAATTCTATTTGTGCTTCACATAATTTTGTAAACTTCTATAAGTTTGTTCAATTTTTCCTCATAGCTAATACCCTCCAAACCAGACAAGATCCTGGTAAATCTTTGCTGTACCCGCTCCAAAGCCTCCACATCCTTCTGGCAGTGTGGCGACGCAGTATTACAAATATGGCTTAACTTATATACAACTGCAACATGACTTGCCAATTTTTATACTCTATGCCCCTACCGATGAAGGCAAGCATGCCCTACGCCTTCTTGACCATCTTATCTACTTGCGTTGCCCTTTCAAGGAACTGTGGGCCTGTACGCCTAGATTCCTGTATTAATGCAGCTTTTTAAACATCTTTGTTTACCAAAAGACATGTGAAATGTTCGAATGATCCCTGTGCCCAAACAATAAATTCTGACTTCACTCTTTGTGCTTTGCACCGATATTAATAGAAATTGGGGAAAGCTGAAGGGAATGTATAAATTTTTCTATTTATTCATGGGATGTGTGTGTCGCTGATTGGGCATTGACCATCCTTGAGGGCATTGCTATAGATCTGCAGTCACATGTAGCCAGACCAGCCAGATTTCCTTTTCCAAAGGACCTTAGTGAACCAGATGTGTTTTATGACAATTGAAAATGGTTTCATTGCCATCATTAAACTCTCTATTCCAGATTATTTAGTGAAATCAAATTTCACCATCTGCTGTGGTGGGATTTGAACCCAGGGCCCCCACAGTAATAACCTGGACCTCTGGATTTCTAGTCCAGTGACAATATCACTACACCACAGCTTTGTCATAAGGCTCTTGCTATTGCACTCGGAAATTATGCTTTATTGTAGGAGCAATTGCTTCCCTCTGAAGCTGTATGGATAACAATGACTTTGATTGGTAAATACAGTACTACATTTCACTTGTACCACAGTAAAATGTTGCAAAGAGTCTCGTATGTGGATTATCAGACAGGTTTCGACAGTGAGCCCTTTAAAGTGATATTGAGACAACTGATCAGATTAAGGAGGTAAGTTTTAAAAAGTGACTTGGAGGAGGCGGGAGAGTTTAGGAAGCAGATAGTTTGTGTTGATAGATTGCTGACAAGGTTTTGAAATGTATGTAAGGGCAATTTGTTTGTAGCATTGACTATGATTGAAAAGCCTTTGCTCTAATGATGTGCATTACTAATTACCGCTGTGCTAGAGAATGGGGATCAGCGGCTCCACAATGCAGTCTTGATGCTCTGGCCTGGTAGAACGTTTGCATATGTATTGAAATAAAAATTGAAGTTTTAATTTGATATTTCTGCTTGATTTTTCATGTTTGATATTACTCTGAGGTAATGCCAACCCCACATGTAACAAGACACAAAAAATTAAATTGAATTTACTTCTCCTTAATTCTCCTGAAAATAGGGACCGTTTTCCCTGAGCATCAATGGATCTGTAACATGTAGCCTATGTTATTGCTAGATTAGAGTTTTCTATGATGGACCAGTTTCACTGTGCATGCATTGGTGGTATTGAGGGAAACGTGAGTAGTCACTGAAAATAGTGACAGTAGGATTTAAACTTGTATTTGATGTGGTGCTGTATTTATGATTGTTTTCTATTGCCCAGGTATTGTTCTGGTGGCCATCAATCCTTACGAACAGTTACCTATCTATGGAGAAGACATCATCAATGCGTACAGTGGGCAAAACATGGGAGACATGGACCCTCATATCTTTGCTGTGGCTGAGGAGGCGTACAAGCAAATGGCCAGGTCTGTGCATTTGCTCATTCAGTCCCGTGTCCCATTATAACAGTGTGTGATTTTTGTACTGGATTGCTTCACTGCTGCATCATTTAATATATTTAGCATTGTGCTCTGACAGTGTTCAAGACTCTTGAGAACGCACCATTTTTATGGCTTCCAAAAATGTGTGGGTTACGTCATGAATGAAATGATTATTTTGCTTCTGAAAGTCTCGAGTGCTGAATTATGGAATGGAAATAAATTATAACAAGCCCAAGAACATTTATTTATAACAGTCCTTAAGTGAGCGAAAAATCTAATTCTTTTAAGCGTCTCGTCAACTTCTGTAGTTACATCTGAGGAGAAGGGCAGATGTCCAACTGCTGAGGACAATGGCACAGTGACTTCTGGATGCATCTCTGGCTATGTACACCCCGCACTTGTACATGAGCGCATTCTCACTCAATGTTGCCTCATTTACATAAACCATGTGTTGTAGACACACTTTCTTTCAAAAAAAAAATCCAGATCACCGTTCCATTTTTTTCCATTTCGTTCCAGCAACCTATGTTGACTTGCACTCAGCTCTATATTTGGAAGACAGAGGCCTCTTGATCTCTTGCACAACATATTTACATCATTGTATTATGAATCATTTGAATCTCATTACCCAGTTTGTAATGAGCTACTGAAAATAATTAAATTTTCAAAATTTTTAACCTATTGTACATAAACCTACTGGGTTGGACTTGTGACTTAAATAGATTGCTGTTGACTTATTCTTAGTTTATGGTAGCAGCAATGCTATTTATTTTTAACCATTTCCCCAGCTAGACTGTGGGAAATGAAATCTAAATTTGTGAAAATAAATATCTCTGATTGAGAGGAGCTGTTATGCTTTTACTGAAAGTGTTTAAACTGTTGAGATTTAGCTGTTCCAAAGGCAAAATAAGTGCGAATGCTGGAAATTTGAAATAAAAACAAAAATTCATCAGTCAATTTATGACCTTTCTTCAGAAGGATTAGCCGGTTTCCGTGTATTCTGGTACATGTATTGCAAATAATTAAACATGAAGTGATTAAGAAGGCAAATGGCATTTATTGCAAGTGTATTGGAATATAAAATTTGGGATGTTTTACTGTTGCTGTACAGGTGAGACCACACCTGGGCTATGCGGTGTTCAATTTTGGTCTTCTTGTTTGAAAAAGTATACAATTATGTTAGGAATAATTCAGAGGAGGCTCACTTGACTTATACCTAGAAAGAAGATATACCTTGTAAAGAGCTGAACAGATTGGGCCAATACCCATTGGGGTTTAGGAGAATGAGAGACAGTCTTGATGACACACAAAGATCCTGAGGAATCTTGATAGAGTGGATTCTGGGAGGATATTCCCTCTCATGGGTGATATTAGATCTAGGGGAACATGGTTTAAGAATGAGAGGTCTCCCTTTTCAGACAGGGATTGGGAGAATTTTTATCACTGAAGGATATTAATCTGTGGAATTCTCTTCCCCAGAAAACAGTGGAAACCGGGTCTTTCTTTCTAACTAAATGGAAACTAGCGTGCTTATGAATTGTTGTAAAAGAAAGATACGGAACTGGGTGTCCTTGGTGTCAAAACATACCTGGAGCTGAGCTTTCGATCATTTATTTGTTCCATCACTAAGGCTTCCTATTTCCACCTCTGTAACATTCTCCCTTACAATTTTCCATCTGTCGATACCTCCATTCTTACCTTCATTGGGAACAATTAGGTGTGCCTATTCCTTTCAATCTTGATGAAGGATTTCTCTCCATCAGTCTCTTAGCCTCTATCAAGGGAAATGGTGCACTGAATAGGAGAAAGAAAAGTTCTCAGTAACTCATATTAAAGTATCTTCACTCTGTGTTTGTTGAGACTGGAAACAAATCTTCCCTCTTTTTCTGCATTTCACCCATTGGAAGTCACTTGTTCCTAATCGTTTTCCTGCTGACAGTGTGATATGAATCATTAACCTCATTGTCCTGTTCATTCCTGTTTGTGACTAGTAAGTTTTCCCGGTTCTCACTCTGTCCATCCACAGATTGGCTCATTGAAGCAGCAGAAACAATGTGAAGATTGGTTTTATTGGTGAATGAATATAAACTGTTTGACTTTCACTTCAATGAACCTCCAGCAAAAAGATGGCCGTTACACAATCAAAGTCTCTTATTGGCCTTGTTATGGAGGGAGATGGTGGTGTAATGTTAATGTCACTGGACTAATCATCCAGACACTCAGGTTAATAGTCTGAGTTCAGATCCCACCAGGGCAGCAGGTGGAATTTAAATTCACTTCATAAATTTAGAATATAAAGTCAGATTCAGTAATGACGACCATGAAGCTACCATTGATTGTCATAAAAAAACCCAACTGGTTTACTAATGCCCTTGAGGTAGCGTGGCACCTGACAGAATGGTTAGCACTGCTGTCTCACAGCACCAGGGATCTGATTTTGATTCCAGCCTCAGGTCACTGTCTGTGTGGGGTTTGCACATTCTCCCCGTGTCTGCAAAGGTTTCTTCCAGATGCTGTGGTTTCCTCCCATTATCCAAAGAACAAGGACAAAGAAAATAACAGCATGTGATCAGGCCCTTCGGCCCTCCAAACCTGCTCTGATCATTCTGCCCATCTGAACTAAAACTCCTATCATTCCGGGGATTGTATCCCTCTATTCTCATCCTAATCGTGTATTTGTCCTGAAGCCCCTTTAAAGATATGTGGGTTAGATGTGTTGGTCATGCCAAATTGCCTCTTAGTGTCCCAAGATGTGTAGGTTAAGGCAATTAAACATGTAAATGTGAGGGATTACAGAGATAGGGTGAGTGGTGGGTCTGGGTAAGATGACTCACAATACCAGTTTAAAGTCCAACAGGTTTATTTGGTAACACAAACTTTCAGAACACTGACCCTTCATCAGGTGAGTGGGAGTTGTGTTCATAAACAGGGCATATATAGACACAAGCTCAATTTACAAGATAATGATTGGAATGTGAGTCTTTTCAGGTAATCCAGTCTTAAAGGTACAGACAACATGAGTGGAGAGAGGGTTAAGCACAGGTTAAAGAGATGTGTCTTGTCTCCAGCCAGGACAGTTGTGAGATTTTGCAAGCCCAGCAAGTCTTGGGGTTACAGACAGTGTGACATGAACCCAAGATCCCATTAAGGCCGTCCTCATATGTGCAGAACTTGTCTGTCAGTCTCTGCTCAGCGATTGTGCTTTGTCATGAAGACTGCTTTGGAGAATGCTTACCCGAAGATCAGAGGCTGAATGCCTGTGACTGCTGAAGTGTTCTCCAATAAGAGAACACTCCTGGCCTTCACAACACACAACACAGAATTGCTGAGTGAGAGGAGGGGAGGAGGAAAGAATTAGAAAAGGAGAAAAAGAGAGCTAATGAAGAGAATAAAAGTAGAGAGGGAAGAACTCAAAATGATGTCACTCATACTTATATAATGCCACACCAGAACCTTGGGTCATTCCAAAATGGGTTAATATCCAAATAAATAATTTAGAAGCATCATCACTATGCTGGCAAACATGACTGTCAGTTAACGAACAGCAAGATCCCATCTTAATAAACAAAATTGATCATGAAAAATCTCTATTTTGTTGGCGTTGTTGAAGAATAAGACTTTGGCCTGGATTGCACACAGGCCAGCTTTGAATACTGACATAGTATTTTTGACACCAATCAGTGAATTCTAACAGATTATTTCTGAAAGGCAGTCAGTTTTGTAAATTGATGTGGCAGTCAGTCAGAGCTATTCTAACTAACTGTCGTTTATGTCATTGCTAATGTGTTTGACAGTGTTGGGAAATGGAGAATGTTAGCTGGATGTTTTCTTCCTCCACCGTAGCAGGCTGACATGAGCCTTGATTAAATGTTCCACCTCAATAGATGCGACCTTAGCTTTTCTAAGGTGTAGTGAGTAGTGCCGATGCCTCTCAATGCCAAGGACCCGGATTCAATACTGGCCTCAGGTCATATGTGTTTGCATGGCTTTGCTCCGGGTGCTCCCGTTTTCTTCCAAGGTATAAAAGATGTTCAGGTTAGGTGGATTGGCTGTGCTAAATGTGTCGAGTTGTAGGGATAGAATGGGGGAGAGAGCCTGGATAAGGTACTCAGTCAGAGAGTCGGTGCAGACTCAGTGAGCCGCATGACCTCTTCTGCACCATAGGGTTTCTGTGATGCGATTCTAATGTTGGTCAAAGACTAAGATTGACTTGCAAAAAAATGAAGCTTTCCTCAATTATTATGATAAGGAGACCATCATTAGCTATGCAAAAGCACCCCAAATCTTCCCCATGAAGCATCCAATTAGTTTTTAAAAGTCTCCTGTGTTTTGCTCCTACTGAGCTATCTGTAAGTCCAATCTTTGTAATGATTCCTCTTTATGACGGATTGATTCTTCCGCACTGAAGTTCTGCTGACTGGAGACAGGTTTTCCCCTAGAATCTGCTGTCCGAGAGTCAGAAGACCGATGTCTCTCTATATCTCTGTCTATAGGAATTACAAGACTGGAGGAGTGGGAATTCACATCAGCCTATGTATTTTGCTAACTGATTCTGAAGAGGGTGTATGAGGGTGTTGCTTAAATTGGAACTAATAGAAATAGTTAAGAATTATAGCTTGTCACATTTAAGTATTTCAATTGGTAAAAAGGTATGTTAACTCGTTTGTTATATTTTAACTGTTGTTAAATAAAGTTTGTTTTAATAAAAGCTCCCTAGTGGGTCAATAGACTCACACCTGGAGTGAAAGACCTTATGCTGTCACTAATGCCAAAATCAAAAATAGTTGGAGGTCTATGCTAACTTCATACTATAGCTTGGAGTTTCTGATCTGGTTCCTAACAGCTCAATTTCCTCTGTCTGATTCACACAACTTGCTTCAATTTTCAGAATTTTCATCATCTGTGCCATTAACAATCTCCGATATCTCTGACATTTACTACTTAAATGTTTCCTTTCAAGTCTGTAAAGGTCACATTTATCATTTTTCTTTCTCATTAGTCAGACTTCAGGCACAAGGGTTTTGTAGTTCATCACTGTCTCTGTTGTTTTGAGTCACTTGTGAAACATAAAGCCTGTTATAGTGCATTAAATCCATGAACTGATGGGCTAATTATTTGTTGAAATATAACGTTGCCCAGAAGGAGAAACTGTTGGATTTGGCAATTCTGGAAACTGTCTATTGGCCTTGTTAACTTCTGTTGAGTCAGCAAGTCACTTGCTTCAATATTTAGTGCTGATTTTCACCTACCCCCTTCTCTCTAATGCATCAGGAAAGGCTTTCAAATATCCGGCAACAAATTGTTTCAAACGTGTTTGGTTTGGATTTCCTCGCGTCGGGAAGCTAATATTTGTTAGAACAAGATTCCTAATAAAATCCAGCCAAATTGTAGTCCTAATATCCTTTGACTTGCTTTGAAAGCCAAGTGTTACAGAGTGGGCCAGACTAGCCTTGGAAAAGAAAGTGCTGAAAGACTGAATGCGTACAGGTTCCTGTCCTGGGAGCACCCACGCGGACCTACATAAATATATCAGTGCAAGAGGAGACCATTCAGCCTTCCTTACCTGCATTGAGCTCTGTTTGTAAAGTGTGTGCACATACACAAAGGAGAGATAGAGAGAGAGACGGTGTGAGAGAGAGGGAGAGATAAAACACACATACAACACACACACACAACACACACACACACACACACACACACACAACCACCCCCCCCCACCACACCCCCCCCCCCCCCCCGAGTGAGAGACAAGAAGAGCAAGCAACTGGGAGAGACTTACACAGACATCAAGACAGAGAGACGCACACATGTTCTTTAGAAACCAGTACCATTTTGTGTTCTGTAGTAATCCTAGCATTCCTCACCAATTGGAGCAAAATGTACAAGATTCAGAGAGATTTCTTTGTATGAACAAGTTTCCTGCACACTTCCTTCTAGTCTTGAGTAGTGATTTCTTTCAGCTCCATGCTTCAGGGAGAAGACAGACTGACATACACAGCATCTCTGACAACAGTGCGACCTTCAAAGTGAGGCTGATGATTAAAAGCAGTCATCAGCGGCTCAATGTTGCAGCAACTGTTTATTACAGAGAAATGATCAGCAGGGTATGGGCGCAGAGATTTGTAAAAGGAAATGCAACCGTTGGTATTAATAATTGCTGCCTTTTCTCCCATTTCACATGTGAATGGGGTAGAGTTTCAAGAGGCAGCAAGCAATTTTACACTTCAGGAGGTAGAGTCTTTGTTAGTGAAAGCTTTCTGACACCAGACCACTGTTTGATGCTTAGTGCTGATGTGCACTTTGCTCAGTGATCACTCTCTGAAGTGTAAAGCAGCTTGGAAGCTGAGTATTTTCAAGCCTGTATTTACATGGTTTACTGCTATATTCAACTCAATCAATGGACAACGTTTAGAGAATTGAGTTAAGACCAATTAGGTCAAGTGTTCCCATGTTTAGTAGATAACAGCAGTACATTAGATTCTATCCCGAGGTTATTAGTTGCCATGGGTAATACTACCAACAGACTGAGGCTAATCGCTATGTTGATGTATAATCCTTGCACTCAATTACTACAATACTGAGATCTGGGGCTTTTAAAAAGATCATTTATCTCCCAACAGTTTCACAACAAAAAGATGGCCGTTGTGGAAAAGCCCTCTGACTGACATCTTTATTTAAACGTAATTGTTGAAAGCTTGTTTAGTGCCTCAGTAAGAAGTCTGGAGGCTCGTGCGGTAGAACATAAACTGTTTGTTGTTAACATACGACTGTATCCATATCTCTAAATATTGCCCTGTCTGGCTGCTCTCTTCATGTTAACTGCTCTCAGATTACACACAGTCTACTACCATGTACCTCTCTTCATCATTATGTGGGCGGCACTGTCTCCCCAGACATGCAGTAACCCTTCCTAACCTGAATAGTCTTAAACATTGCCCCCTAAGTCCATAATCAAATACATTTACGATATTTAATATGACACTTGTGCCCCACCCCTCCCCCAAGTTCATATTCAAATATGTCTACAATATAATATTTCTCCACTCCCAAGTCCCTAATTTTCCAAATTCAAGTGGTTTGGAGGCTTGATAACTCTTCCAGCTCTCATCCTGCTCACTGGGAGGAGTGATATTCTCAGTTGCTCTGGGCTAACTTTGTGCTATGGAGTTGAAATTGTCATACTTGTGTTTCCAAATACTCAAGTTTCAACATCCGCTTTACTTCTTGCACTGGTTAGTTTTATAATTTTCTTTGTTGGCCATCATCGCCTTTGATCGGATACCATGGGCTTATCCCACTCCTTCCAGAGAAATCCCGTACCTTCCCGAGGGAATGTTCACTCTGATCATTCACTCTGGTTTTTGACATTCCATACAATGGAACCTTCATTTCCATTTGTTTCACAATTTTAGTCAAACATTTCTTTATTCTGCTTCCTTTTCAAGTTATTAATCTTTTCACTCCACTGAGCAACTACTCTGGTGAGTTCAGTTCTCTCTGTTTTTGGAGTTTTTTGTGGAACACCTTTTACAAGCTTAACAACTTCACCTGTGTTGGATACCAGATCAGAAACTCCAAGAAACATTATGAAGTTAGCCAAAACCCCAGCGTTTTTCAATTTTGGCATTATGGTGAGCATGAGATATTTCACTCCAGGAATTTCTCTATTAATCCACAAGGAAGGTTTCATTGAAACAAACTTTATTTGCGAACACATTTAGAATATAACAAAAAGACTTAGCATAACTTTTAGCAATTTAAATACTTAAACATGACAAGTTATAATTCGTAACAGGTAGCTACCTCTATAGTTTCAATTTAAGTAATATTCTCATAGAACTAGTTAGCACCACAAACATCTGTTCACAGGGATGCTGGATTTCTTGACACCTCTCATCAGAGATCCAAACAGCCTGCCTCCCGACTCACAGAAAGCATTTTCCAGAGAATGATCTACTTTCAAGCAGCAGAATTAAAGTTAAAGGGATCTGTTTTCTGGCAGATCCCAGCCTTCACATCCAATTTCTTCAGCTCTGCCATCTATTTCTTTTACCTCTTACCTTTCTCTTGGAATACTGAACATTGCAGAGTCTTCTCTGCCATCTGGTTCTTCAGTTCTTTCAGAATGCCGTTAAATTAATTTTGCTTCTCTTCATTTTCCAGAGGAACAAATTGCAAACTGAGGAACTCTTGGAACGTGTGAAGCTCATTCAATACGTTGCCTTAACTTTGTGAAGTACAATTGTTTTCTTCTCAAGTTTTCTCATAATTCAACAGTCTCCTTAACTATGTTCCGCTGTTCTTCATTCTGTATTCAAGGCTGTCTTTCTCTAGGTTATCCTTTCATATTTGAACATGAAGATAATTAGCTGTTTGTCAGCTGTTTATTTTCTTGTTCAGCTTTTGCTATCACACTCTGCATTTCAGTAAACAGCTTTCTCACTACTGATAGTTCCAACACAGCTTTTTGTGGAGGTAGTATTGAGTGCCTTTATTAATGCCTCATTATTTTCCAGGGGCTCATATTGTTTCCTCATTGAGTCTTTCAAGGCAGCAGTTCCTTTGAGTCCAGTTTATGCCTGTACAAAATATTGAGTTCTTCAAACTTACTTTTTAATTTGACTCGTACAGAGGGATCTGGGTGTCCTCATTCATATGTCACGGAAAACTATGGAGGTACAGCAGATAATAAAGAAAATGAATGGAATGTTGGCATTTATAGTTAAAAGAATAAAATATAAAGGTAAAGAAGTATTACTGCAACTATACAAGACATTGGGGGCACAGTTTTCGTCCCCTTATTTGAGGCATTGGAGGCAGTTCAGAGGGAGGTTCACTGGATTGTTTCTAGAGATGAGGGGTTTGTGTATGAAGAGAGATTGAACAATTTGGGCCTATAGTCTGGAATTTGGAAAAATGAGGGGAGATCAAATTGGAATATACAAGATTATAAAAGATATGGATAAAGTAGACATGAAACGGATATTTCCGCTGTGGGGCATTCTAAGACAAGGGATAGCAAATTTAAAACAGAGTTGAGGAGAAACTATTTCTCCCAAAGTGTTGTGAATCTGTGGAATTCGCAACCCCAAAGTGTGTTGGATGCTGAGACAGTGAGTAAATTTAAGGAGGAGTTAGCCAGATTTTTAATTGGTGATGGGTTGGAGGCACCAACCCCTCTGGGGAGAAGGCAGGAAAATGGGGATAAGGAGCACGTGAGCCATGATTGAATGGTGGAGTGGACTCGACGGCTTGTTGGCCTAATTCTGCTCCTGTACCTTATGAATGTATGAACAATGGAATTGCTATTTCCTTTCTTTTGCTTTCCTGGATAGCTAAATGCTGAATTCTGCACACAATTTAGGATTTTGCTCAGTTGTATTCTTTCTCAACATTTGATTTCCTCCTCGTACCTACGTGGCACCTCAGAAATATGTTTAGTCAGATCTTGGACCAGAAGACTTCAGCTTATGGTACATTTTCCTTGTGTTTTGAATTTTCTAATTGAGCTCCGAGACCAGCATTTCCCTGTGGAATTGTTACATTTTCCTTTTGCAGGTTTTGTTGTTTTAACTTCCCTTCATTCCTAGTCACCTGCTCGCTTTAAGTTGCCACTTCCTGTTGCGCTTTGGGTACTGTGTCTGCATTTTCCAAAAGTTCTATACTTAAGCCTTTTGGCTGTTTCTCAGCTCCTTCTCTCTGCACTGAACTCTTTAGCTCATTCACTTCATTGGGCCCCCTCTGGACTTCGGGGTTTACCGCAACAGCCTGCCTATTCCTCGTGATGTTTCCCCCTCACCCACTGCCGGCGACAGCTGGGTATTGTCTTCCTTCAGACTGGTGTTCGCTTATCTCTCAGGACTGATTCACAGGCAGGCAATGTCCTAGTGGTATTATCACTAGATTGTTAATCCAGAGACTCAGCTAATGTTCTGGGGACCCAGGTTCGAATCCCGCCACGACAGATGGTGGAATTTGAATTCAATGAAAAATATCTGGATTTAAGAATCTACTGATGAACGTGAAACCATTGTCTATTGTCAGAAGCAGCCATTTGGTTCTCTAATGTCCTTTACCTGTTCAGGCCTACATGCAACTCTAGAGTCACATCAATGAGGTTGACTCTCAACTTTTCTCTGAAATGGCCTAGTAAGCTGCTCAAAACAAGGGGCAACTAGGGATGGGCAATAAATGCTGGCCAGCCAGTGATGCCCATGTCCCACGAACGAATTTTTAAAAAATCCCTATTTGTCCTTGAAAAGGTGACGTTAACTTTCTTGAACCGCAATAGCTCTTGTGGTGCAGGTACACTCAGTACTGTTAGGGAGCGAGTTCTAGGATCTTGACACAGTGATGGAATGGCAAATTATATCCAAATTAGAATGGTGAGATAGCTGGGAACTTGTGGTGGTGTTCCCATGTGCCTGCTTCCCCCCACCTTGTCCTTCTAGATGGTAGCGGTCGGGAGTTTGGAAGGTGCTGTCTAAGGAACCTCAGTGAGTTCCCGCACCACATTTTCTCGGTGGTGCACACTGCTACCACTGTGTCGGTAATGGAGGGGGTGTATGTGGATGCGGTGCCAGTCAAGCAGGCTGCTTTATCCTAGATAGTGTCGAGTTTCTTGAGTGCTGTTGGAGCTGCACTCATCCAGGCAAAGAGGAGAGTATTCCATCACCCTCCTGATTTGTGACTTGTAGATGGTGGACAGGCATCAGGAGGTGAGCTACTCACCGCAAAATTCCTAGCCTCTAACCTGCTCTTGTAGCTGCAGTGGTTAATTCAGCTTCTGCTTAAAGATAACACCCAAATTTTTGATAGTGGGGGGATTGAGTGAAGGCATTTCTAGTGAATGTCAAGGGAGGATGGTTCGATTCTCTCGTGCTGCAGGTGGTAATTGCTTGGCACTTGTCGGGTACATTTAAAGGGAGGCAGTGACGCAGTGATATTGTCACTCGGCTATCAATTCAGAGACCTGGATATAGTCAAAAATCCCCCTGATTGGCCTAGCCTTGCAGTTCAAGGGTATTAAGCTTTGCCACAGATGTCCGGATCCCATGAACGAATCAAAAAAATGTGTAAATATGTTTATTCTTGGGCTAGGTTTTTCAGTGGTCTTATCTGAGCCCTGTAAAGCCTTTTCAGAGTGCCCTGGAATGAAGAATTAGAATTGATGCTTCACAGAGTAGTGGAAATGTGAAAAGAGAATTCAAATTGTCAGTGGGAAAATTGAGAAGTAGGCTGTTCCTTTGTGTAAATAAATACATATTTTAAAGACAACATCATTTTCTGAACACTGTCAGTATGGAGCAATGCTTTATCAGTAAGTTTATCCTGCAGTGATACTGCTGAGGGTATTCAACTGTGAAACTCCCAGTCTCTCCTCTGTTCAGGCAATGTTAATGCAACAAGTGTTACTGTTGGTTGCACAGGGCATTGGAGCAACGTGCACTTGCTGACCCTGGGACACAGCAGAGCCTTGCTCTGCTGAGGCCATTAGTCGACGGTATTGTGAAATCAGTTGGGGTCGAGATATGATTTCACAGAATTATAGAATCCTTACCATGTAGAAGGAGGCTGCTCGGCCCATTGCGACTGCACCTACAACAATCCCACCTAGGCCCTATCCCCATAACTGCACATATTTACCCTGCCAATCACACTGACCGTAAGGGCAATTTAGTCTGACCAATCAACCTAACCTGCACATCTTTGCACTATGGGAGGGAAGGGGAGCATCTGGAGGAAACCCACGCAGACATGGGGAGAATGTGCCAACTCAACACAGACAGACATCCAAAACAGGAATCGAACCTGGGTCCCCTGGTGCTGTGAGGCAGCAGTGCTGACCACTGTGTCACCGTGCCGCCCATTTTGGATGTTGTGAGTTAGCTGGGAGGTTGAAGGGATCTTCAAAGCAATGATTTCGGAATAGTGTTTCATTGGTGTGTTGTCTTTGCTTTGAGAATTTACTCGTATCAATATCAAATTAGAATCCTGCAAAAGAAAAGGAAACGTCTACAAGATGGAACTAAATCTGTTTTATTCAAGGATTCTTTTTGGCACTAATTGCAATAATCGAGATTTTGCACAGTTCCAGTTGTAATACTGTGAAGGGTCTGTTTCATATCATTTGAATTGGGAAGTAATTTTTGTTCCTGGATATGACTGAGAGAGCCATTATTACACAAATCATTTGTTGAAATTTCTAGATGTATTTGGAGAACTGCTAAGGAACTGACTGACCATATGGTTAGTCCCAGTTCTTGAAAATGTTGTTGTGTTTTGAATTGAATTAATTACGACATGGTTAAAGAGCAATGTGAAAGAATCTCACAAGACCCAAATGTGATGAAATGATTCCAATATGTTGAAAGGCAGCAAATACTGGGTCTGGAATCTTTTATTGGGTGTGGAATTGGGATTGATTTCCGTGCTTGGGGCTTGTGGGGGAGGTGGCCAGGGGGTATGGGGTGTGGGGAGGGAGGGAGCTGTATGTGATGCTGCGCTGTTTGGTCGATGAGGAGGGCCAGCTAGAAGTCGGTACTCTTACCATTCTCTCAGTGGGGCTAAAAGGTTTGCCTGCCATATTTTAAGGGCAGTCGGACAGCCTACACTCATCCTTCCAACTTTGCCCGGCCAGTGCCCCACTCTTCCCGGCTGGCCCTTCCTCCCTTTCTTGATCTTCCTCCGCACAACTTGTACCGCCACCACTGGATCTGGAGCAGAAGCTGGCATTGCTGGAGAAGCAGTGGTACAATATTAGACTAATAATCCAGAGACCCAGGGAAATGCTCTGGGGGACCCACGTTCGAATCCTGCATTGGCAGATAGTGAAATTTGAATTCAATAAAAATCTGCATTTAAAAATCTAATGATGACCATGAAACCATTGTCAATTGTTGTAAAAACCCATCTGGTTCATCAACATCCTTTAGAGAAGGAAATCTGTTATCCTTACCTGGTCTGACTAAAATGTGACTCCAGATCCACAGCAATGTGGTTAGAAGCATAGAAAATAGAAGCAGGAACCTTTAGATCCTGTCACTCATTATGATCAAGGCTGATCATCCAACTCAATAGCCTGACCCTGTTTTCCCCCATACCCTATGATCTCTTCATCCCAAGAGCTATATCTGACTCTTTCTTGAAAACTTCTCTTTTGGCCTTAATTGCTTCCTATGTTAGTGATTTCCATAGGCTTACTGCTCTCTTAGTGAAGAAATTTCTCTCATCACAGCCCTAAAATATTTACCCTATATCCATAGACAAGGTTCCTGGTTCTGGACACTCCCACCATTGGGAATAACCTTCCTGCATCTACCCTATATAGTCCTGTTAGAATGTTATAAGTTTCTATAATATTTCCCCTTGTTCTTCTGAACTCCAGCGAAAACAATCCCAATCAACTCAATCTTTTCTCGTACTTTAGTCCCACCAACCCAGGATCAATCTAGTAAACATTTGCTGCACTACCTCTCTTGCATGAATGTCCTTCCTTAGATAAGTAAGCCAGAACTGCACACAATATTCCAGGTGTAGTCTCACCAAGACCCTATATAAATGCAGCATGACATCCCTCCTTCTCCTCTCGCTATAAAGGTCAATGTACCTTTTATCTTCTTTATTGCTTGCTGTATCTGCGTGTTTACTTTCAACCACTGGTGTACGAAAGCTACCCAGGTCTTATTGTCCTCAGGATTGTGCAATAGGTGCCGGCTCAGCCAGCGATGCCCAAATCTCATGAACAAATTAAAAAAAGCTTCCTAAAGATGTTGCAACAATAGAATTATGGCAAGGGTCTATTTCACCAGATGTACACCACTTCTGTGCAGTCATATAAGTGAATGTTCTAATTTCTCACTGGCAAGGAACTTAATTTAGCAAGAGAAAATTAATTCCACTAAGATGATCTTTTAATAAGCACGCCCTAATGCAGGCAAAAGGGCTTCCCAGCGTTGTTCCTCGGGAATCTCGACCTGCCTTCAACCCATCGAATCCCTGCACTGCAGAAAGAGGCCATTCAGCCCATTGGGTTTGCACTGACTCCCTGAAAGAGAATCCCATCCAGGCCTCCCCTCAGCCCAATCTCTGTAACCCTGCACATTTAACATGACAAATCCACCTAACCTGCACATCTTTGGGCCAGTCTATAAAATCCCACGGACCTAATTCCTGAATTACATCCTGTCGTCAAGAAGCTCATTTATGCCTCTTGCTAAATGAAATTGCCCTCCCCCTCTCCCAGTCTGCCGAGCTTCCTGTTGCTGGTGGGATCAGGAGATTCCGCTCTGTCTATCTGCTGTCCCCTTCCTCAGCATTAAGAAATAGAAAGATGCTGTCATTCTCCACTGTGGTAATGTGGTGAATGAGCCAGGAATCTCCAACATTTGTTAAATTGAAGCTGCTAAAGTTTTCCTCTGCTCTGTGCCCCGACTCCATCTTCGCCATGGCTGGTCAGTCAGGCTGAATCCAAAAGCGTTCACCCCCTTGGTGCTTTATTTGACCTTGAGTTGTGATTCACGCTCTAGTTTTCCTCCATCCCCTTCAACATCCCATTGATGGCAGAGACTTCAGCTACCTTAGGGCTACCCTCTGGAAGTCCTTTCCCAATCCCCTCACTTGCAAACTGAATCCTAATCAAAATCTTCTGTCGACTACTCTCCTACCTCCTCTATTTATGCCGAGCACTTTGAAATACATTTTTTTGTTCATTCATTTGATATGGGTGTCGCTGGCTGGCCAGCATTTATTGACTATCCCTAGTTGAAAAGCAGTTGAGAGTCAATCAAGTTGCTGTGGCTCTGGAGTCACGTGTAGGCCACCAGGTAAGGACGGCTGATTTCCTTCACTAAAGTACATTAGTGAACCAAATGGGTTTTTCCGACAATTGGCAATGATTTCACGGCCATCAGTAGATGCTTAATTCCAAATTTTTTATTGAATTTAAATTCCACCATCTGCCGTGGCGGGATTTGAACCTAGGTCCCCAGAACATTAGCTGAGTTTTTGGATTAATAGTGTAGTGATGATACCACTTGGCATCATCTCCCCTTGCTTGAATGCATTAAAAGTGTTCTATAAATGCAAGTGATTGCAGGGGTAGTGTGCTGTAGTGGGTGAGGGATTTTGGGGAATGATGCTTGTGGGGGTGCAAGACATTGGACAGTATTTTCCAGCACTGAAGGTGGCCCGCCATTGACTGCCAGTGGGAACTTCTAGTCCGATTGATGGTGTTGATATTTTGTGTAGCTTGCTTGTCGTGTCATCAGAGAATCAGCAGTGGGACTGGAAGCTCCTGCCTGTGGGAAGAACTGGAAGATCCTGCCAGTGGGAAGGGCTGGAAAATCCCACTTCTTGTATCCATTTCTGTCATACTTGCCATTCAATCAATTTGATACAGATGCAGTACAAAGATTAGTGATCCCATCTGGTTTTGAGCTTTTTGCTGTCCTGGAGAATTGAGATTAGTACCCTGTACAGGATATCCTTTACATTAGAAAAATGATCCAAAGGATCCATATGATACATAACTGGTCTCCCTTAACCTGCCTACTTGAAATTTAAATAAAAACCCAATTTCTCTTTTGATTCGGGAAAAAGCATAACTTTTTTTAAAAACAAATGCAAAATGTATACAGCATTTTCATTTTCGTAACATCTGCCCTCACAGCCTCTGTTATTGTCCCCAATCAGTTGTATAAGTGGTTGTAGTTGCTTAAAATTTGACATTCTCAAATTTATTTATTTATAAAAATAAATGCTTTAGAATCATAGAATAGAATCCCTACAGTGCAGAAGGAGGTCGTTCAGTCCATCTAGCCTGCACTGTCACCAATCCCACTCATGCCCTAATCCTGTAGCCTCAGCTTTTTACTTGCTGGTCACCCTAATATGAAGGGTAAATGGCAAATCAACCCGCACATCTTTGGAGTGTGGGAGGGAGCAAACCAGAGCACCTGGAGGAAACACACAGACACAGGGCGAACCTGCAAACCCCACATAGACAGTGACCTGAGGTCAGTGTCTCTTTTTAACAACATTTGGGTTCTGTGCAAACAAGTGACTGATGTTCTTTTCCTTTGACTCACTGGTTAACCCCAGCAGCAAAAATAGCATTATCTAAGTTTCTGTTCCACTTTTTGGTCCAAAGATGTTGCTAATGTTTCTGCAGAAAGCCAAGGTTGTGGTATCTCTGTGCCTCTTTGTTTTCTTTTGTGCTGTGCTAACTGATTGCTGTTTGTACAACAATTTATAATCTGTGTTTCAGAGATGAGCGGAATCAGTCTATCATTGTAAGCGGAGAGTCTGGAGCTGGAAAGACCGTATCGGCTAAGTATGCCATGCGATACTTTGCGACAGTCAGTGGTTCTGCCAGTGAGGCTAATGTGGAGGAGAAGGTTCTGGCCTCCAATCCCATCATGGAGGTGAGACAATTTAATTAAACGGCTCTTTACCAAGTGGTTAAATCCAAAAGATATTCGGGATGTTCAGAGGTTGCTTGCTAATATCCAAGAAAATACTCAGCAAACTGTCCCTGCGTTCGACTTAAAATACAACTCTCTTTAAACATGACCTGCGTGATTAAATGAATTGATCCAACTCACTTTGTTTTGCATTGATCAAGAGATAAAAAGTTTCCCTCGACCTGCTTGATGGGATTTAATGCCATAAATAGTTTGCGCTGTTGTGAGCCTGTCTGACCTGCTGACGCATGGACCCTTGAAATAAGAACAGAAATATGAGCCACCTAGAAAGAGCAAAGGCTAGCCGTGATCCTTCACTGTTTTCCCATCATTACTTTCCTAGATTCAATCACTAGTAAGGTGGAGGGGTCAAATACGTTCTTTTAACTGTCAGTATGATTGAGCACTGTAGTTCAGCCATATCCAGTTATCAGTTGACTTGCCTTGGTCTTGGTTAGTCCAAAGTCTTTGAAGTGTCAGGGACAGCACCTAATAATACCTGAGAGGTGACATGAGCAGCAATATTATATCATCCTCCAACGCCATCACTAATAGAACAAATGGTTTTGCCTTGACCTGTTGAACTTCACGCATTTGATTGTTGCTTTTGAAGAGAATTCCCTTGGACACTCTCCAAACTATGATCATGTGAATGCTTTGATACGCTCCAGAAAATCTTTGGGATGGCAAAATCTCTTTGATCCTCAGAAGGAGGCAAATCACATTGACACTCTGATAATAAGTGCATGTGCTCGAAGAAAGCTGTATGGCTGTCATCACCTCCATGTGTTTTAACTGTTTTCTCAAAAGAATAGCTGATTAGATGGTTCCAGTTGGACTTTTGAAACGGCAAAACAGTAAGTCTGCATTTGATTAAGGCCTGAGCAGTTATCTGAAATTCTTCCTAACGGAGAAATGTGCCAATGAAGGACAATAATTGAACTTAGTATCAAAGTAACTACAGCAGCTCGGCTAATGGGATCCAGATCAGTGGAAGAGATTGGGAACCTTTTCAGAATGTGGGAGTGAAATGAATCCTCCCTCCCAAGTAATTAATACCCGTAACTTCTCCAGAAATTAAACACTCGGATTAAATTGCAACTTCTGCTGTGTGGGGAAAGTTAATTTCCTGTACAAGTTGGAGGAACTGCAATGTGGAACTCCCTGAGTTTATTGCACTTGAACCTCAGTTGGAGGTTGCATTGAAGAGCGTGCGCAAACCACACTCATTGTACTCTGAGTTGTATGGCCTATCATCTATTTATGCATTGGTCATATTCACTAAGTCACATCCCAAAAATGTGCTCTTAGGCTGATTGGGTAACAAATTGTCCCTATAATGGTCTCTATATGTCATTATGACGTTAGGACGGCGGCACGGGCTCGTTGGGCCAAAGGGCCTGTTTCCCGTGCTGTGTTGTTCTTTGTTCTTTGTACTATCTTGTACAGCACGGCACACAGGCTGTGGTTGGATCCATGTTGTCCTCTTGAACAGGAATCGCAAGCTGCCATTATCAATTTTCAATATTGAAACATTGTTGGAGGTTTCTTTCTAAAGGGCAGCACAGTGGTTAGCACTGCTGTCTCTCAGCGCCAGGGACCCGGGTTCAATTCCGGCCTCAGGTCTGTGTGGTTTTTGCACGTACTCCCCATATCTGCATGGGTTTCTTCTGGATGCTCTGGTTTCTTCCCATACTCCAAAGATGAGCGAGTTAGATTGATTGGCCGTGTTAAGTTGCCCCTTAATGTCGGGGGATTAGTAAGGTAAATACGTGAGGTTACGGGATAAGGCCTAGGTGGAATTGTTGTCAGTGCCTTTGTGTCAGGGAGACTAGGATAAATACATTGGGTGAGAGGGATAGAGTCTGGGTGGGATTATGGTTGGTGCAAACTCGATGGGCCAAATGGCCTCTTTCTCCATTCTATGATTCTATGAAAGGTTGCTCATTCTAAACCAGGAAAAATTCCCCCTGCTTTATAAAAATTGACAAGAATTCTGCAAGCTCTAACCATCATCCCTTGGGAGACAGTGGCACAGTGGTATTGTCACTGGACTAATAATGCAGAGATCCAGGGTAATGTTCTGGGGACACGGGTTGGACTCTTGCCATTACAGATGGTGAAATTTGAATTCTGTAAAAAAAAAATCCAGAATTTAATGGCCGTGAAACCATTGTCAATTGTTGTAAAAACCCAACTGGTTCACTAATGTCCTTTAGGAAAGGAAATCTCACCTATTGTATCTAAGAACATAAGAACTAGGAGCAGTGGTTAGCTATCTGGCCCCTCGAGCCTGCTCTGCCATTCAACAATCTTTTTGTGGACTCAGATCCACTAATCTGCCTGCTCACCATAAATATTAGTTCCTTTACTGTTCAAAACCTTATCTATTCTTGCCTTAAAAACGTTTAATGAGGTAGCCTCAACTGCTTTGCTGGGCAAGGAACTCCACAGATTCACAACCCTTTAGATGAAGAAGTTCCTCCTCAACTCAGTCCTAAATCTACTTCCCCTTATTTTGAGGCTACGCCCCTTAGTTCTAGTTTCACCCCCAGTAGAAACAACTTCCCTGCTTCATTCTTATCTATTCTCTTTATAATCTTATGTTTCTATAAAATCTCTCCTCCATATTCTGAATTCTAACGAGTATAGCCCCAGTCTATTCTGTCTCTCTTCATAAGCCAACCCTCTCAACTCTGGAATCAACCTAGTGAATCTCCTCTGCACCCCCTCCAGTGCCAGTATATCCTTCCTTAAGTAAGGAGACCAAAACTGTACACAGTATTCCAGATGTGGCCTCACCAGCACCTTATACAGCTCAACATAACCTCACTGTTTTTAAACTCCATCTCTCTAGCAATGAAGGACAAAATTCTATTTGCCTCCTTAATTACCTACTGCACCTACAAACGAACTCCTTGAAATTTCTGCACAAGGACACCCAGTTCCCTCTGCACAGCAGCATGCTGCAATTTTTTATCATTTAAATAATAGTCCATTTTGCCGTTATTCCTACCAAAACGGATAACATCACATTTACCAATGTTGTACTCCAAACCTTCACCCACGCACTTAGACTATCTATATCCCTTTGCAGACTTTCAGCATCCTCTGAACACTTTGTTCTGCTACCCACCTTAGTGTCATCTGCGAATTTTGACAAACTGCACTTAGGCCCCAACTCCAAATTGTCTATGTATATTGTAAACAATCGCGGTCCCAACACTGATCCCTGAGGCTCACCACTAGCCACTGATTGCCAAGCAGAAAACCATCCATTTATCCCCACTCTTTGCTTTTTGTTAATTAATCAATCCTCTGTCCATACTAATACATTCTTTGAACACCATGCACTTTTATCTTTGGTACAGCACCTTCTCAGTTGCCTTCTGGAAATCCAGATACACCACATCCACAGGTTCTGGCCTACGTGTAATTCCAGGCCTACAGCAATATGGTTGATTCTTAACTGCCCCTTTGATATTAGGGATGGGCAATAAATGCTGGCCCTGCCAGCGATGCTCACATCCCATGACAGAATTTTTTAAAATACCACTGACATTGCACCAAAGGGAGTGGATGAAGAGAATTACATGGAGGGTTCCCTTTTTTACTGTTTTAAGTTTATTTTTTCGGGTCGCAAGTAGGCTTACATTAACACTGCAATGAAGTTACTTATTCTTAGTTACCACATTCTTAGTTAATTCTTAGTTAAATTCCTTAGTTACCACATTCCAACACCTGACTGGCACAGTGGTTAGCACTGCTGCCTCAGCGCCAGGGACCCAGGTCCAATTCCTGGCTTGGGTCACTGATTGTATGGAATTTGCACATTCTCCCAGGGTCTGCGTGGGTTTCCTCCCTAAGACGTGCTCGTTGGGTGTATTGACCATTCTAAATTCTCCATCAGTGTACCCGAAAAGGCACTGGAGTGTGGAGACTAGGGAATTTTCATAGTAACTTTTGTTGCAGTGTTATCGTAAGCCTACTGTGACTAATAAAAAACTTCTTCACTAAGGAAGAATTTAGCATGGCCAATGTATCTAATCAGCACATCTATCAAACTGTGGGAGGAAACTGGAGCACCCGGAGGAAACACATGCAGATATAGGGAGAACGTGCAGAATCTGCACATACAGTGACCCAAGCTGGGAATCGAACTCAGGTCCCTGGCGCTGTAAGGCAACAGTGCTGACCACTGTGCTACCGTGCCCTAAAAGCTTTAGTAGAAAAAGCTGACAGTTATGAAGATGACTTGGAGGATTGAGAGAAAGTTAATTGAGATTTGAGAGCTCCTTGTGATGGATTTAAGGAACTGACAGCCATATCATGCCTGTTCCCCACCAACTCAATTCCTCTCTCTTTGCGATTCCTCAAAAGTGAGATACAACTCGTTTACTCTCAACCCAAAATCTTTATGTTTATATTTTAAAAAATCCCATGAAACAATTCAAAGCCAAGGAAGTTTAAAGTTTGTTTGAAACAATGTTTACAGCACCACAGACAGCTCCCGATCTTGAGTAGAATCATAGAATTGTACAGCAGAAGAGGCCTTTTGGCCCATCGAGTCTGTGCCGACACATTAAACTTCCACATAGTCGTCTTTGTGTGGATCCAGAAGTCTCCAGTTCAGTCCTGGGACTGTGCTGAGATTGCTGATCTCAGTCAATGTAGATTTAGGGACATTACAACTCTGTCACATCTCTGGGCAAGGCAGGAGAAGCACTATGCAGACTAAACTCCCTGATGAAAAGAATATGTAAAGACAGGATTCGACTTGCATGCGAAGCTCATTGATGTTCACACACTAAGAATAGTGCCCTGTTAGGAATTTAATTGGTCCCAATCCCATTCGGAGATGCAGGGCTGTACAGGTTCTCGGGGAGGAGAAATAAACTAGGGAATGCTTCTATTCTTTACCTGAAGTGGCATTCGCAGAGAAGTGTCGGTGGGATTTTATGGCCTCGTTCAAACAACACCAGAAATTCCTGTCTGAGGTTAACGAATGTTTCTATTGTCCATCCCTCACCCATTCCGATTCCATAGCAGGCAAAGCGGTAGAATTCCGGGCTGTGTGTCTGTCTAGGAAATGGGTACACAAACAGGGAGGGACAGAGAATTGTGTATCTTTATAAAAAGCATGTTGTTAAATGGAGGCAGAGTGATGGTTGTAGAACATGAACGTTTTCCTGGGCTCATGTTTACTTTTCTTACCTGAGTCCACTAAATTAGTTTCTAGTTATTCCAATTGAACTTGCATGGTCTATTAAAGCAATAACGAAACATTCCCTCGTCAAGCTGCAATCTCTACCCTGGTGAGAGTGTGTATGTTTCTGCAGTCGGGGATGTGGACAGGCTAAGATTTTGTATGTACCAATTGTGTTGGATCGTCAGCAGTTCTATGCTGCATGTCATGACCATTAGGACGTGGGCACAGAATGATCCAACTACATATAGAATCGTACAATCACTATAGTGCAGAAGGAGACCATTTGGCTCATCGAATCTGCACCAGCCACAACCCCACCCAGACCCTATTCCTGTAACCTCCGCATATTTACTCTGCCAGTCCCCCTCATCCTAGTGTCAAACTGAACATGGCCAATCAATCGAATCTGCACATCTTTGGACTGTGGGAGGAAACCAGAGCACCCAGAGGAAACCCACACAGAGACAGGGCGAACGTGCAAACTCCGCACAGACAACGAACCCAAGGCTGGAATCGAACCTGGGTGCCTGGCGCTGTGAGGCAGCAGTGCTAACCACGGTGCTGCTCTTATCACTTGTAGTTAATAGACATTTACCCCATCTTCTGAGCTTGATTTATGCCTAGTTGTAGAATTGAAATGACAATGTGCAAATGTTATGCTCTCAAACTGATTTCCTTTACTAGCTGCTTCCGATTAGATTGGGCAAACACAACATTGAGCAATGTTTTCTACATCGCTTTGTCTGTTTCAAATATTTTATTCCTTTTTTTAGTGATTTATTTTGGGTCTTTGCAGACTAAAATGGACCTAAAATTTCTGTAAAGAGCCAAACTCTTTGAAGAGTTGGTAAATTCTGTTCTGATTAACTCAGTTTCTGCTAAGATGGTTTTCTTTCCCAGTTAGACACTGCAGGCCTGACCAGCTCTGTCACTGAGGCATAACTGAACCTGTAGGTATGAGCATTAGTTCGGCTTTTTTATTATGGTGCAGTGTAGAAACCTTTGTCTCTCTTTGCTTGGCAGTCCATTGGAAATGCAAAAACCACCAGAAATGACAACAGCAGTCGCTTTGGGAAATACATTGAAATTGGATTTGACAAGAGATATCGCATCATTGGAGCAAACATGAGAACCTACCTGTTGGAAAAGTCGAGAGTTGTGTTTCAGGTGAGTACTGCCCTGTATAAGATCTTCAAAAGCATGTAAATAATTGTAAATGAAAATGTAAGCACTGTCTGACAGCTCCTAATAATCATTCGAGGTAATTTAACATCACATATATGGAAAATCTTGATGGGGCTTTGGAGGCACTTGGCAGGATAACTTAGAAATAGGATGTAATATTTTTGATTTATTATTGTCACGTGTATTGGAATAGAGTGAGAAGTGTTGTTTCTCGCACGCTATACAGGTAAAGCATACTGTTAATCGAGTATATAGGGGAGAAGGAAAGGAGAGGGTGCAGAATACAATGTTACAGTCATAGCTCAGTTGTTGGGAAACATCAACTTAATATATTGTTAAGTCCGATGGCACCAGGGCGGAAGCTGCTCTTGAGTTGGTTGATACGTGATTTCAGACTTTTGTATCTATTTCCCAACATAAGAAAGTTGAAGAAAGTATGCCCGAGGTATATGGGATCCTTGATTATGCTGGTTGCTTTTCCAAGGCAGCGGGAAATGTAGACAGAGTCAATGGATGGGAGGCTGGTTTGCGTGATGGACTGGGCTATGTTCACAACCCTTTACTGTATTGACTTGTGGACTCCATCTATCAAGTGTTGAGTATCAGTAGCCTCCTGGATTTCTCATTCATGGTTCATGGCTTCAGCTTTCACCATTGAAGACACGTGACCTCTTACCTGAATTGTTGAGTATAGTGCATCGAGGGAATAAAACTTCCATTATGGGGAATGGGAGTGAGGGGTGACATCCTTTCCAGGTCTCTAAAGCTGCACTTCTCTTCATCCACTTTGGCAATGGCAATGGTGACCAGACTGCCCTCTCATCATTGGGTGGTAGCAATAAGGCATCCATCGAGGCTGGAAGATACCTCATGTTTATCTATATTAATTGCAACTAATTGTACAGGAATCCGGATACAGTGTTAATGATACTTTCAGTTCTACTGTAAAGCTGAGGTTTGAAATTGTTGTTTGTCCTCTCTTTCAGGCTGAAGATGAAAGAAATTATCATATTCTATATCAGCTGTGTGCCTCCAAACATTTACCAGAATTTAAAGCTCTCAGGCTGAGTATGTTTATCACTGCTTTCTCAACCCAAAACAAGGAGCAGAAACATTTTGAGACTCATCTTCTTAAAACTCAAATAGCACACTGGACATCATGGTTCAGTTTAATATCCCTCATCGGAATCCTTCGCAATCTAGTTTCATGCATCGTGACTGCACAATTTACACTCCCTCATTACTAAGGAACTATAAATAGGGCAAACACATTGATGTGGGCTGATGTCCTGTAACGGATTCTGCAAATTCCTGCTGTCTGCTATCTGATTAACTTAAACACTCCCCGAGCAGTGTGCAAGCCCTGGTCTCTGAAAGCAGTAATGTAGGCCTTGCTACAAGCAGTTTGATTACCATTGCTACACAGTCCTCTCTGAGTAGTTTTATAAGGAAAATCTATCATTGGACTGGTCTGAGAGGGGCAGCGGACCAAAATATTGACTTTTTCCGAGTACCAGATATTACAAGGAAAAGGCTTTTGCTTCCCATTCGCTCTTGTGGATTATTGGTATCCACATCACTACATAAAACTGGTGTCCTTACAGATGGTTTAGGAAGCTGCTCCAATGACATCTCATTCCACCCATTGATCCGCATTAACTTGGGATTTTGGGAGCAATGCTGATTTTTATTTGTCTTCAGTAGAAAAACATCACACTAACTAATTATTACCATTGATGTCTCTTTGCTTTCAGGCCACGCTCAAAACTTCCACTACACGAATTTGGGAGGCAATCCTGTGATTGAGGGAATAGATGATGCCAAAGAAATGATGAACACAAGGCAAGCTTGTACTTTACTAGGTAAATATCTAAACTGTTTCATTGTCTTTAATTTCACATTTAATCTTCAGGATTTCAAAAAGTCAGATTTGGCTAAAAATGCCTTTTTAAGTTCATTTTTTAAACATAACTAGATAGAATTCCTTTTTAATATATATGTTCATGGGATGTAGGCATCACAGACCATTTATTGCTCATCCCTAATTGCCCTTGAGAAGGTGGTGTTGAGCCATCTTCAATCGCTGTAGTCCGTGTAGTGTAGGTACACCCACTGTACTGTTAGGGAGGGAGTTCCAGGATTTTGACTTGGCGACAGTGAAGGAATGGCCGAAATATTTTCAAGCCAGGATGATGTGTGGTTTAGAGGGGGATTTGCAGTTGGTGGTGTTCCCTTGCATCTGTCACCCTCATCCATCGAGGTAGTAGAGATCACGGGGTCAGCTGTCATGGGAGCCTTGGTGAGTTGCTGCAGTGCATCTTGTGAATGGTACACATGGCTGCCTCTCGGTGTTAGTGATGGAAGAGGTAAAGGATTACGATGGGATACAACTTGAGTGAGCTACTAAGTCCTGGATGGTGTCGCACTTTTTGAATGTTGGAGCTGCACTCATCAAGGAAAGTGGAGATGTTCCATCACACTCCTGACTTGTGGATAGGAACAGGCTTTGAGGAATCAGGAGGTGAGTTATTCACTACCGAACTCCCAGCCCCTGACTGGTCTGGCAGCCACAGTATTTATGTGGCAGGGGTTTTGATGATTCCAATTGGGAAAATGAATAACAATCGGCATTTTTCCATGATGAATTGCTTCTTCTTTTAAAATATTTTAACCCAAAACTAAGGTTCTAGATAATTTCCTCAAACGCTTAACTTTCCAGTCATACTCATTTCCTTGGGTTTCTCTTGTTTGTTTAATGACTCAGGCAGGCTACATAATCGGAATAAATCATGGCATTTTCCCAGCAAGGTTTGAGCCAAGATCGATGCAGATTACTTTTTAAAATTATGTGCATTCCCAGGAAGAGATTGCCAATCTTTACAGCAATCCACAAAGTGATGCTATCGTGTTATTTGAAATTGTCTCTTCAAAGTCTGAACACACAAACTAGGAGTAGGAAAAGGCCCCTCGAGCCTGCCCTGCCATTCATCGAGATCATAGGCTGATCTAATTTTAACTTTAACTTCACGTTCCCACCATCCCCCAATAACATTTCACCCTTTTGTTAATCAAGATTCTATTCTGCCTTTAAGATATTCAAAGACTATTGGAGGAGAATTCCAAAGCCTCATAACCCATTGAGAGAATATAGTCCAAAGATGTGCAGGTTAGGTGCATTGGCCATGCTATGTTGCCCTTTAGTGTCCCGGGATGCGTAGGTTAGAAGGATTTGTGGGGTAAATATGTGTGAATGTGGGGATAGGGCCTAGATGGGATTGTTGTTGGTACAAACTCGATGGGCCGAATGGCTACCTTTGAACTGTAGGATTTCTATGAGAATCTTTCCCCCTCATCTCGGTCTTAGATGGGCGACCCCTTATTTTTAAACAGCGGCCCCTAGTTCTAGATTCTCTCACAAAGGGCAACATCCTTTCCACATCTACCCTGTCAACACCCCTCAGGATCTTATATGTTTCAATCAACTCTCCTCTTGCTCTTCTAAATGCCAACTGATATAAGTCTAATCTGCCCAGTCTTTCCTTATAAGCCAACCCACTCATTCCGGATGTTAATTTAGTAAACTTTCATTGAACTGCTCCCAATGCCTTTACATCTTAAATAAGGAGACCAATACCGTACACAGCAGTCCAGATGTCATTCAATACTTTTTATTCATCCTGCTGAAATGGACGACCACACATTTTCCCACATTATATTGCTTTTTTAGCTCTTTACCGAATCCATCTATCTATCTATGTCCTTTTCCATCCTCTCTAAGTCCACTTCACAGCTTACTTTCCTATCTTGCTTTGTGTCATTAGCAAATTTAACAATCCATACTATCGTTCCCTTCATCCAAAACATTTGTATAAATTGTAAAAAAATTTAAGGCTCCAGCACTAATCCTTGTGGCACACCATTCACTACATCCTCTCAAACAGAAAATTGCCCATTTATGCCTACTGTCAATTAGCTAGCCAATCTTCTATCCAGAGCAATATGTTACTCCTACACCATGAGCTTTTTAACATAATCTTTGGTATGGCACCTTATTGAATGTCTTCTGAAAACTTAGGTACAGTACATCCACTGGTTCCCCTTTATCCACAGCACCTGTTACTTCTGGTGCATATCGCTCCAACACCCAATTTGCAAATATCCTCTTGGAAAGCACAGAGCCAAGTGTGGATTTTTCCCTCCAAAAATAGGGTTTTGTTACTGCCATGTTGGATTAGGCCAAGATATGAATATTCTTGACCATAATGTTTTAAAAATTAATTTGCACAGTTTACCAACTGTCCCACATTGAAAGGTTGCAGCTTTGGCTTCAGCACTTCAAAAGTGAAATGTTTGCGATCTTGGCATGTGTGCAATTCCTTTACAGGGTGGCACGGTGGCACAGTGATCAGCACTGCTGCCCCACAGCTTCAGGGATTCGAGTTTGATTCCCGTCTTGGGCCGCTATCTGTGCAGAGTCTCTCTGTATCTGTATGGGTTTCCTTGGGGCATGCTGGTTTCCTCCCACAGTCCGAAAGACATAGAAGCTTAGAAACTAAGTGCAGGATTAAGCCTTTTAGCCCTTTGAGCCTGCACAACTATTCAGTATGATCATGGCTGATCATGCGACTTTCAGTATCCCATTCCTGCTTTCTCTCCATGTCCCTTAACCCCTTTAGCCATAAGGGCAACATCCAGCTCCCTCTCGAACATGTCTAACGAACTGGCTGCAACTCTTTCTGTGGTGGAGAATTCCACACGTTCACAATTCTGAGTGAAGAATTTCTTCCTCATCTCAGTCCTGAGTGGCTTACCCCTTATTCTTAGACACCTCTAGTTCTGGACTTCCCGAACATTAGGAACATTCTTCCCTCATCTAGCCTGTCCAGTCGCATCAGGATTTTATATGTTTCTACAAGATTCCCTTTTGTTCTTCCAAATTCCAGTCAGTAGAAGCCCAGTCAAAGCAGACTTGCTGGTTAGGTGCATTGGCCATGTTATATTCTCCTTCAGTGTACTCAAACAGGCACCAGAATGTGGTGACTAGGGCATTTTCACAGTAACTTCTTTGCAGTGTGAATGTAAGCCTACTTGTGACTAACTTGTGAAAAAGAAAGGCACTGTTAACCAAGCCATTGTAAATTTGCTTTGCTAATGAGAGGAGTCGCCCTGTACACATACACTTATATACTAATATCATTGAGCAGGATTTCACCTTGAAAGAGCTTTTAAAGTATCCAGTTTAACAGTATTAAACATTTTGCAGGTATTAATGATTCCTACCAGATGGGTATCTTCCATATTCTAGCAGCTATTCTTCACCTGGGGAACGTGACAATTAAATCGAATGAGCGTGATGCGGATAACTGCTTTATCCTGGTGAGTATCCGTGAACATTTGATCCGTGGAGTTTTACAAGTCTGTCTGTAACCAAAGTGAAAGTTGCAACCATTAGTTATCTCTAACATCTCTGTGACAGCTTTAATGGACTTGTTTTCTTGAACTTGGGAAACCTATAGTCAGTGGTACTGCCACAGTGGTATTTGGAAGGAGAACCAAGATATAGAACCCAAAATAGAAGATGCTGGAAAGTCTCAGCAGGTCTGACAGCCTCTGTGGAGAGAGAATAGTTATGATTCAGAATATCCCTTTGTCAGAGCCAAGATGTAGATCCTGGAGTTATGATGGAACTGAGATTATGGGGCAAATTTTGTCATCCTGCCTGCCATAAGGATCGGAGCAGGCAAGGGGGGTGGATCATGGAAAGACCCATTGACCTCGGGCAGGATTTTCTGGTTTTAGGACGAAAGTCCCACCCTATGGAGGCAGTTTGTGACTTGGAGGGCAACTTGGAGATTAGTCCTCACCTTGGTGGTCTAGGTCACGAGGCTGGAAGGTGCTATCAGAATGAACTTTGCAAGTTGCTGCAGTGCTTATTGTACTTACTTCAGCCATAGTGTACTGGTGATATACTACGTGGTGTACATAGTGTACTGGTCATATACTACGTGGTGTACATAGTGTACTGGTCGTGTACTACGTGGTGTACGCAGTGTACTGGTGGTGTATTTGGTGGTGTACACAGTGTACTGATGGTGGAGCAGATGGATATTCATGGTGGGCTGCTTGGTACTACAGTCTCAGTTGAATACTGCCTTGATGTGAAGGACAGCTGTATCTTCTGAATTTTTACATTCATGGCTGCTTGTGGATCTTCTGAATACTCTTTCTGCTGATACTGCAAGGAGAGCATAGGGTGGCATGGTGACACAGTGGTTAGCACTGCTGCCTCACAGCGCCAAGGACCCGGGTTCAATTCCCAGCTTGGGTCACTGTGTGGAATTTCTCCCTGCGTCTGTGTGTGTTTTCTCCGTGTGCTCCAGTTTCCTCCCACAGTCTCAAAGACGTGCTGGTTAGGTGCACTGGCCATGCTAACGTCTGTCTCAGTGTACCCGAGTGTGGGTACGCTGCCAGAGTGTGGCGACAAGGGGATTTTCACAGTGACTTCACTGCAGTGTTAATGTAAGCTTACTTGTGACAGGAATAAGTAAACTTTAAACTTATCCAGAGATGAAATCATGCATGATTAAGTATGCAGCTTGTGTATTGCTTTGCAGTCAGCATAAACCCCACAATGGAGTAGTGGGCAACTTATAAAGCTCTGAGAGGGTTAGACAAGGTAGATTCAATAGGAATGTTCCCAGTGGTGGGGGAGTCCAGAACTAGGACTCATAGTTTGAGGATGAACTTTTTAGAACTGAGGTGAGGAGAAATTTCTTCACCCAGTGAGTGGTGAATGTGTGGAGTTCACTACCACAGAAAGTAGTGGAGGCCAAAATGTTGTGTGATTAGATATAGCTCTTGGAGCTAAAGGGGATCAAGGAATACAGGGGAATGGAGAGAATCAGGATATTAAATTTGATGGTCAGCCATGATCATAATGAGTGGCGGAGCAGGCTCGAAGGGCCGAATGGCCTACCCTTGCTTCTAGTTTCTATGTTTTTATTTGTGTTTCTTCATATGGGATGTAAGTGTTGGTATGTGAATCAACCATGGAATGAAGGGAGGAGTGCAGAAGGAGGATACTTGGCCCATTGAGTCTGCACTGACCACAATCCCACCCGGGCCATATTCCCATAACTCCACATATGTACCCTGCTAATCCCCCTCATATTAGTATTAATTTAGCATGGCCAATCAACATAACCCTACACACCTTTGGACTGTGGGAGGAAACTGGAGCACCCAGAGGAAACCCATGCAAACACAGGAGAATGTGCAAACTTCACACAAGGCCGGAATTGAACCCGAGTCTCTGACACATGAGGCAACAGTGCTAATCACTGTGCCAGCATTTCACTCAACATCCACTGAAAAATATCTTCCTGTTTCCCCCCTCCCCCCAACCCTTTCACCCTTTCAGGGCAACTCCCATCTTCCTTTGGCAGTCCTTTCTCACTCTCTACCTCTGTTCTGCCATTCACACATTGATCACTTAATGGACACTTTTAACACTTTCTCTGTATCCTCATTTTAGTTCCCTTTGTCCCATTCCTTGCCCTCCTCCCATAGTATAAATCTCCGCTGATACTCTTTGCTCTCAGTTCCAGTGAAGGGTCATCTAGACTTGAAACGTTGGCTCTATTCTCTCTCTGTTGCACAGCTAACCTCAGAATTGAAGCAGAAATGATTCAACAGCGATGATGAAATTGGTGTGAAATTCCATCCTCGCGGGACTGGGCTTGTCATCCCTAAAGCTGCCTTTCAATCACAAAAGATCTCATTTCTGGGCTCGTGTGCAGGGCCAGAAGGAGTTAACCTGGTTAGGTCAGCCTCTCTTAACAGAAGTATCAAAAACCTTTGAACGATTAAGGTGTGAATTTGAAGTCACTGACAGTCGATTTGTTCATTTACTTCCACACGGGCGCTTCTCCACTCGAACCGTTCACTCCAGTGTTTTTTTTTGTTTCTTGCAAACAAATCTGACTTTGTTTCAGGTTTAAATTTAAAAACTTTTTGCTATGAATGATACCAGTGATCAGAATTGGATGGACGTGGAAAAAGGGCTGTGTGACATCCCTACTCCACTTCAGAGAGAAGGAAATAAGAACCTCAACCCACATAGTCTCTCGCAATAGCAGAACACAAATTCAGCTATTACTGTCACACAGGTCAAACTAATTCCTGCACATGGTTCACTGGTTTCATTCACCTTGATGGCTATAATTTTCTAATGTATTTTATAAATGTCGGGATTGGTGATTCGAGCTTCTGATTAATCTCTCTCTTCGTGGAATCACAAGCTCGGACGTTTTTTTGGGTTTATTTATGTATTGCATTTAGGCTTACATTAACACTGCAATGAAGTTACTGTGGAAAGTTCCCTTTTTGCCGCACTCCGGCACCTGTTCGGGTACACTGAGGGAGAACTTAATACGGCCAATGCATCCTAACCGGCACGTCTTTCAGACTGTGGGATGAAACTGGAGCACCCGTAGGAACCCAAGCAGTCACTGGGAAAATGTGCAAACTCCACACAGACAGTGACCCAAGCTGGGAATCGAGCCCGGGTGCCTGGCGCTGTGAGGCAGCAGTACTAACCACTGTGCCAATGTGTCACCCACTTGTATTTTGTTGCAGAGCAGTAGTTCCCAATCTTTTATGTGAACTATTAGTTTGTCATCAAAAGCTTTTAAGGACCTCAGTGCGTGCAAGGTTTATTAAAGATTTTTCACATAGCCTTTGACTGACTAGATTCAAACTTAAGTATCAACAAGGAATTAAAAATATTGCTATTTCTAATAGTTTATGGTGCTCACTCACAAATAATAATGTAATTATTATTCACATAAGAGGTACGCTAATTATATTATTATTTTTTCCATGGATCACCTGCAGTACTCTCACAGACTACCAGTGCTCCACGGACCATAGTTTGAGAGTCACTGGTGTAGAGTGAGAAGTGAGGAAATGACTTTGTTTGAAGTTGTTTCCCTCCAGACTTTTTTTTATTACTTGCTTGATTTTGAGCCCAAAGTAAGGGGGGTGTCTTCCTTCCTAAAGATAAAATTGGAGCATAGAGTTTACAGCATAAAAACTGAGCATTTGGTCAACTGCCAGCCCTTATGATCCAAGAGAGCCAACCTTTCTTCATCTAACACTAATAGTATTCCTTCACCATGTTCATCCCCTGTATCTATGCTTAACCACAATTACTCCTAATGATAGCACAGTCCACTTTCTAATTGCTCCCTTGGTAAATTCCTCTTAAATTCTCTATTGAATTATCTTACATGTACAGTTCCTAGTTTTGGACTCTCCAGAAAGGGAAACTTTCTCTGTGTTTACATTATCCAGTCGTTCATAATCTGAAGACTCTATCAGAAATATACTGGCACAGTAGCACTGCTGCCTCGCAATGCCAGGGATCCGGGTTTAATTCCAGCCTTGGCTGACTGTCAGTGTGGTTTACATGTTCTCTCCATGTCTGCATGGGTTTTCTCTGGCTGCTCCAGTTTTCTCCCACACTTCAAAGATGTGCAGGTTAGGTGGATTGGCCGTGCTGAATTAGTTCCAAAGGTGTTAGTTAGGTGGATTAGTCATTGTAAATGCACAAGGTTATGGGGATAGCATAAAGTGAAGTACTTGGATGGGATGTTCTTCTGGAAAGTTGGTGCTGGCTCAGTGGGCAGAATGGCCTCTCCCTGCTTTGGAGGGATTCTCAAGTTTGTTATGGTACAGTATGTAAAAGCCTATATTTGACAATACATAAAGTGCATAAGGTATTTCACTATACTCACCATTTTTACTTATGTTTACAGAGGACATTTATATTTAGTGTCCAATGTTTTTTGGTGCATATACAAAAGAGGTTTTACACAGATTTTGGCCCCTTAACATTAGTGCCAGAAGGGCTTTAGATACTAGCTGTTCCCTGTTAGACTGTTGTGTCCCTCAGCGTGTTGCTCTGGACCTCAGAGTGTGTCTGTCTGAAACATTTGGTCCACATCAGCTCTTCACACCAAACAACAGCAAGTTTCAGGCAGAGCAAAGAACGTCCTTCATGGAGATAATGATCCTTCAGCAGGAATTGATATTTATCTCCATTTACTTCCCTGGAAACAGTAATAATATCACTGCTTTGAGCAGCTTCATAATGTAAATCTCTATCAAGCCCCTGTGTTCTTTTTTTTAGGGAAAACGTTCTGAACCTCTTCAATCTTACCTGATAAAACTGCAGTAAAACTTCTGATCTATGATAAATTTAAATATGGAAAGAAAAATGTTAATATTTGATTTGATTTATTATTGTCACGTATTGGGCTACTGTGAAAAATATTATTGTGTGCTATATAGACAAAACATACTGTTCTGAAGTACATAGAGAAGGAGTGGAGAAGGTGCAGAAGGTAGTGTTTTAGTCATAGCTAGAGTGTAGAGAAAGATCAACTTAATTCAAGGTAGGTCCATTCAAAAGTCTGATGGCAACAGGGAAAGAACTGTTCTTGAGTCGGTTAATCAGACTAATAATACTGCATAGTGAGTGATTGAAAGTCTGCTCAGGTTAGGTAAAATGCCTTAAAGTAGTTAAAATGCTTATCCTCCTTCTCTCAAATGGTTGTATGTTGAAACATAGATATAGTATAAAAGAATACTTTGGACTTTAGAGGTTACAAGTTAGGCTTCTGTGGTGTTTGGTATCGAAATCCAATTACCTCACTCTCTTGAAGCTCCAGCAACTTCATACACAGCATTCCCAATATGATATCATGCCTCTGGCATAATTGGTGCATGAGTAGGTGTCCACACCCAGGGAGTGTCCAACCACAACCTCACTGGTTTGACGAGAACTCCGGAAGGAAGGAGGGTGCTACGCTCAACTTTTAAAATGACAAGTTGGGCTTGAAATCTGCCCACCATTGTAGACAGTGGAATATATGAGAATTCTTTTTATCTCAGTGATGTTTGAGTCAAAGGACAAAGTCAAACAAAATGGATCACATGATCCTCCATTGAACAGTAATGACAAATCCCTGCCTGCTGTAGGAAGGATGTGGTAACATTAGAGGGGATATCGAGGAGATTCACCAGGATGTTATTTGAAATGGAGCATTTGAGATGTAAGGAGAGATTGGATAGGCTTGGGTTATTTTCTCTAAAGCAGTGAAGGCTGGGAGGGGGTGGGGCGATTATGAGGGGAATGGAGAGGGTAACTGCTGTTCTCCTTGTCTGAGGCTTCAGTCACAAGTAGGCATAGTTTTAGGGCAAGGAGATTCTGAGGGGATTTGAGGAAAGAAATTTCACTCAGAGGGTGGTGGGATGGTGGGATTGTGGAGTGCACTGCCTGGGAAAGTAATGGAGGCCAGAAACCTTACAACCTTTAAAAGATATTTAGCGAGCACTTGAAATATTGTAACATTTCAGGATATGGGACAAGAGCAGGAAAATGGGATTAGCATGCCTTTAGTGGTAGTTGTTGTCAGTGCAGACTTGATGGGCTGAAGGGCCTTTTCTATGCTGTATGATTCTACAGCTAACTCGACAATGTTCAATTATTTAGTAGTTCAACAATTTGGGCTTGTGTATATATCTTCACAATCTCCACCAATTCTACAACTCTCGGCGATATCTGTGCTCCTCTAGTTCTGGCTTCTTGAATATCCCTGGTTTTAATCACTCCATCATTGATACTCTTAGTCTGTCAAAGCCCTAAACTTTGGAAATTCCCTCCCTAAAACTCTCTTTCCCCCTTTCCGACCTTCCTTAAACTCTTCTTAAAACCCATCTCACTGGCTAAACTTTTGTTCCATTTCCCTAGTATTTCCCCAGTGTGGCTGGGTGTCAGAATTTTATTTGACAATGTTCCTGTGACATGCCTTGGGTCGTTTTACCACATAAAAGGTGCCGTGTCAGTACAAGTTGTTGTTGCAGCATAGAAAAGTTGTTCCAGAGCATTTCAGAGGTGTGATCAAAATAATTGACACCAAACCAATGATCAAAATATGAAAGGAGGTGATCGAAGGTGGTCTTAAAGGAAGAGGTGGATTGGCAAAGGAGTTTTCATGGAGGGATATAAAGTGTGGGATACGCATGGCTGAAAACGCGGCCAAGGTTGGGGGGAGGGTTGTAGGGTGAGGAAAGGTTATAGAGATGGAGAGGAGTGAGGGCATGAGTCGATTCAACATTAGGTTGGGAATTTGCGGCACTAGGGAATAGTAGGTTTGATGGATGAGTGAGAGTTAATAGGGAATTGGATGGTAGAGCTTTTAGATTGATTGATTGTGAAGGGCGAAGTAAAAGAAGTCCACCCAATGATTTATTGGATTTGTGCAGTTTGGAGGGTACATGAATGAGACTTTCAGTAGTTGGTGACCTGAGGTAGGGACAGAGGCATGTATTTTTACAATAGGATGTCTTTGAGATTGAAAGATATGAGCTCAATAGGCAAGATCGGAACAAACTCTCAAATTGACTGCAGCAAAATGCCGAATATCGAGCAGCTTTGTTCGGCCTGAGACAGATACCATTCAGAGGATGGATTGGATAGTTTGGAAAGCTGCTTGTGGTGGGCGCCAAGAACAATGGCTTTGGTCTTCCCAATGATTAATTAGAAGAAATTGTGGCTCATTCAAAATTGACCAACTAATATGCTGGCATAGAGTGAGGGGAGGAGTCGAGGGAGATGGTAGAGATATGTAACTGTCTTCAGCAGATAGGTGGAAACACAGTCACATCTGTGAAGGATGTTGGCTAAGGAACAGCTAATAAATGGCCAAGAGAATGAAACCAAGGGTTGACCTATGCAGGGGTGGGAAAGAAATGTTGGTGATTCTTTTGCTATGGTCGCTCTGAGCAGCAAATTCCTGTTCCTGCCAGGTACCACTTTCCTGTCTATTTGGAACTCCCCTCATCAGGTTCCCAGTCTCTCTGTATCTCTGTGTGCAGTGGTACCAAATGTCTTGCATTAAAACCAAACTGCGCCTATTTGTGAGCCACAGTGGTTAAGGTTAACTTCTACATGTATCAGAGATTTATCTTCAGATATTTTGCATTAATAGTAGGCAGAGATGAATATCTGCTCTCTTCAGTTTAAGTTTTTTTATTAGTATCACAATAGGCTTACATTCCCAATGACCTCAGATGTACTTGTGATGTGATTGGGCTTTGATGATCTAGTGACTCACACAAATGATGACATCTTCACTCATTGCAACAATTGAAGGATGTGCTTGACCCTCCCTCGTAGCTGCAGTTGTGATTCCACCCACAATTAAATCATTTTAAGTCAGCAAAGAGCAATTGAAGAATTGTTTGAATGATGTGGTTGGCCTGGGATAGGTTTGGGTGAAAGGCCTCAGCACTTTCTATCTGCCCCAATCACGATAGTGATAATGAAATGGTTTAATAATAAACCTTACTCCACAAGAATTCAGCAGCATACCTGAATGTGGTTTTTTTAATGGCCATCTACTGATGATTGGTATCTACACTAAACTTACTTAGTATTAAATGTTACATTGAAATTCACCTATAGCCATTTTTCAATAAAAGATGAAGTCACCGTAGATCCAGATGACCACAGATTGCTCCCCACTTTGAGGGGGCAGAGCTTCTGGCGATGATTTAACTCGAGGATCACCACACCTCAGACGAGAGACAAGGTTGAGAAGGCGGGGCCTTCATGAGTAACCTCAGCTGGTATGAGAATTAAACCTGAGCTGTGGGTATTGCTCAGCATCATGAACCAACTGTCCACCAGCGAAATATCTAACCAAGCCCTGACATTCTGCAATAAGGTGCTCCCTTCAGAGGATAGCATGGTAACACAGTGCTTAGCACTGCTGTCTCACAGTGTCAGGATCCCAAGTTCAATTCCAGCCTTGGTTCCCTGTCCGTATGGAGTCTGCACGTTCTCCTCATGTCTGCATGGGTTTCATAGAACATAGAACATTACAGCGCAGAACAGGCCCTTCGGCTCTCGATGTTGCGCCGACCAATTAAGAAAAAGCAATGACCCTCTAACCTAAACCATTCCCTTTTCATCCATAAACCTATCCACGGACCTCTTAAACACCCCCAAACTTGGCGCATCTACAACTGCAGCAGGCAGGGCATTCCATACCCTTACCACCCTCTGGGTAAAGAACCTACCTCTGACATCCGTCCTATAACTACCACCCCTTAATTTAAAGCTATGTCCCCTCGTGCTAGCTTTCTCCATCCTAGGAAAAAGGCTATCACTGTCCACCCTATCTAAACCTCTAATCATCTTATATGTTTCAATAAGGTCTCCTCTTAGCCGCCTTCTTTCTAACGAAAACAACCTCAAATCCCTCAGCCTCTCTTCATAAGACCTGCCCTCCATACCAGGCAACATCCTGGTAAACCTCCTCTGTACCCTCTCCAATGCCTCCACATCTTTCTTATATTGCGGGGACCAGAACTGTACACAATACTCCAAGTGCGGCCGCACTAGAGTTTTGTACAGTTGCAACATGACGTTGCGGCTCTAAAATTCAATCCCCCTACCAATAAAAGCTAAGACTCCGTATGCCTTCTTAACAACCTTATCGACTTGATTGCCAACTTTCAGGGATCTATGCACATATAAACCAAGATCCCTCTGTTCTTCAACACTATTAAGAGTCCTACCATTAGCCCTATACTCTACACATTTGTTATTCCTGCCAAAGTGAATTACCTCACACTTTTCCACATTAAACTCCATTTGCCACCTCTCGGCCCAGCTCTGCAACTTGTCCAAGTCTCTCTGCAAACTATAACACCCCTCTTCACTATCTACCACTCCTCCGACTTTGGTGTCATCCGCAAATTTACTAATCCATCCTTCAATACCCTCATCCAGATCATTTATAAAAATTACAAACAGCAGTGGCCTCAAAACAGATCCCTGAGGTACACCACTTGTAACCGAACTCCATGATGAATAATTTCCATCAACCACCACCCTCTGTCTTCCATCAGCTAGCCAATTCCTGATCCAATTAGCTAAATCACCCTCAATCCCATACATCTGCATTTTCTGCAGAAGCCTTCCCTGGGGAACCTTATCGAACGCCTCACTAAAGTCCATATATATCACGTCAACTGTCTTACCCCCATCCACCTCTTTGGTCACTTTTTCAAAAAACTCAATAAGGTTAGTAAGGCACGACCTACCCTTCACAAAACCATGCTGACTATCCCCAATCAATTCATTTCTCTCTAAATAACTATAAATCCTATCCCTAATAATTCTCTCCAATACTTTGCCCACAACAGAAGTAAGACTCACCGGTCTATAATTCCCTGGAAAGTCTCTATTCCCCTTCTTGAACAATGGGACAACATTCGCTATCCTCCAGTCTTCCGGCACTATACCCGTAACCAACGACGACCTGAAGATCAGAGCCAGAGGCTCTGCAATCGCCTCTCTTGCCTCCCAGAGAATCCTAGGGTAAATCCCGTCTGGCCCAGGGGACTTATCTATTTTCAAACCCTCAAGAATATCTAGCACCTCCTCCTTATCTACTTCAATACTTTCCAGTTTACAACCCTGTATCCCAGTGTTCTCCACAACTACATTTACATCTCCCTGTGTGAATACCGAAGAGAAATATTTGTTCAGTGCCTTTCCAATCTCTTCAGGCTCCACGCACAACTTCCCACTGCTGTCTCTGACTGGCCCTAATCTTGCCCTAACCAATCTTCTATTCTTAACATACCTAAAGAAAGCTTTAGGATTCTCCTTGATTCTATCAGCCAAAGTCTTCTCGTGTCCTCTTTAAGCTCTTCTTAACTCTTTAGCTCTTTTCTTCCAGGTGTTCCAGTTTCCTCCCACACTCCAAGGATGTGTGGTTAGGTTGATTGACCTTGCTAAATTGACCCTAGTTTCTGGGGGATTGGGAGGGTAAATGTGTGGGGTTGTGGGAGTACGGCCTGAGTTGGATTGTGGTCAGTATGGATTTGATGGGCTGAATGGTCTTTTTCTGTACTATAGAGATTCTATGATTCTAATACTGGTGAAGCTTTTGTTTTTTTTTTATCAACAGACATTTTTTCGAGCCAGGACTGGGGGAAGGGGGGGGATCAGAATATTGAATTTGATAGTTAGCAATGATCAGAATAAATGGCGGAGCAGGCTGGAAGGGCTGAATGGCCTACTGCTGCTTCTAGTATCAATGTTTCTATAACTGATCTAAAAAAAAGGTCAAGTTGTTCTGTGTGGTTTAAAAGGAGTCAGCATCATCCTCACATGGTCAATCTTTTTTTTGTTTGTAATTGGGTGGAGAGTTTACCCTTCATTGTCAAATCACCAAACCTAGTGGGAGGCAATGGCCTAGTGGTATTATTGCTGGACTATTAATCTAGAGACTCAGCTAATGTTCTGGGGACATGAGTTCAAATCCCACCATGGCAGGTGATGAAAATTGAATTCAATAAAAAAAATCTGGAATTAAGAATGCACCATGAAACCATTGTCAGTTGTCAGAAAAACCCATCTGGTTCATTAATGTCCTTCAGGGAATGAAATCTGCTGTTCTTACCTGGTCTGGCCTACATGTGACTCCAGAGCCACAACAATATGGTTGATTCTCGCTTGGCACAGTGGTTAGCACTGCTGCCTCATAGCGCCAGTGACCCAGATTTGATTCCCAGCTTGGAGTTAGCACATTCTCTTTGTGGGTTTCCTCCAGGTGCTCCGGTTTCCTCCCACAGTCCAAAGATGTGCGGATTAGGGGGATTGGCCATGCCCATATGGGGATAGAGCCTGGGTGGGATTGTGGTCAATCCAGACTTGATGGGCTCAATGGCCTCCTTCTGCACTGTAGGATTCTATGATTCTACTGATGGTATGACATCATTTTACCTTTGAGTCAGTTAGGGGCTTCCTTAAAAAAAATCTAACACATCAGTTTCTAATGAAACTATCCATCCATTTATGATCAATGTTGCACAATGTGATTTTAACTTAACACGGTTTACAAACCAGCATAAGTATTCATACAAAGTCTGCACCTCACAATGAAAGAGCTCCTAGAAATTTGATACCACATTGCTGCGTGTACAGACCTGAGCATAAACCAGAGACTTTGCTTGAGACCTCCCCAGTTTAAAAAAAAATTAGCTGTTATATAAGACAGTAACTCACATTGAACTGGGCCAATTCTGGTTGCCCCTTTTTTTCCACAAGTTGCAGATTATACACAAATAAATTCAGCAACTTCAGACTGGCAAGGATATGTATGTCTAAAAAGCACCAGTAACTCTTAATGTTTCCCATTTAGTTTTCCAAAGATCCCAGACCCAACCTTTCCTTTTTATTCAAATTTACAAGACTGTTGAAGAGATATTACAACACCAGCACTGGGCAGTGCAATGTAGACGATATTGTACTAAGCGATGTCACTGGAAAATACAGGAACATAAGGCCCATTACGTGACCTGGATGTAGAGTGTAGTGTAATGCAGACATGGTTATAGCAATAATAATCACTATACAGGCTGAGAATGGAACATCACACCTCAGATGAGATTGAACCAAGCCAGATAATTGTGATGTGAACATACATAAACAGAGTCATCTTAACACTTAGATCATCTAGTTATGACTTAGTTGGCTGCACTATAATATGTACTTTAATATTATTTTTTGATTTTTTTTAATGCAATTATTTTTCTGCACATAATTTGAAATATTTAATTTTAAGGGACTAAGCCTTAGGTAGTTGGCCAAAAGGGCTTCTCTTGACAGTGGGGTGAGGGAGGTCTGACACCTTCCTCCCTCCTATAACTTAATTCTGGTGGAGGTAGGGAAGATGGCAAAGTTCTGATGTACCACCTTTTCACCTATTCAAATACCCTTCCCCTCTCCAAGTGAGGGGAGAAGAATCAGAGTTTGATGCAAAATGTCAGAGGTGATAATAAAGCGGTTGACTAAAATTAGCCAACAGGAAAAAAGCCCCCCACCTGCATTTTCCAAACAAAATGTCAGCTTGCTTTAGATGTTATGATCACCTCTTAGCCAGCCAGATGTTTGTCCAAGCTCCACTTCAGGCTCTGAGTGCATGACGATCTTAGGCTGAGGGAGTGCTGCGCTGCCAAAGCTATATCATCACTCAGGATCTTCACCTTCTGAGCAGTTACATGTTGTGAAACTTATTGCACAGTCCAGAGAAGCAGCAGTAAATCACCCTGAAATCCAGGCTAACCTACATCCTCAACTTGAGCCCAAGTATTTACCAAGTGGCCATTATGTGATTCTGCTATGTATCAAATGATGGCCAAGTGCATCTTTAGTAACAATGTGTAGTAGGCAATATATCATTGACTCTTATAGCACAAAAAGAGGCCATTTCTACCGTCTCTTTGATAGAACTGTCTAATTAGTCCCGAGCTCCTATTTTGCCTAACCATGCATTTCCTTTATTAGTATTTATCTAACGCTCTTTGGAATTTTTTACTGAATCTCCTTCCATTAATATTTCAGGCAGTGAAGACCATATCATAAAATTCTGTAGAATACCATGTAATCTTTACAATGTAGAGAGAGGCTATTTGGCTCTGAAAGAGCACTCTATCTAGGCCGACTCCCCTGCCCTATTTCCATAATCGCTCACATTTAGCGTGGTCAATCCACCTAACTGTCACATCTTTGGACTGTGGGAGGAAACCGGAGCACCCAGAGAAATCCCACACAAATGTACAAACTCCACACAAGAGAGTCACTTAAGGCCAGAGTCAAACCTAGATCCTTGGCGGTGTGAGGCAGCAGTGCTAACCACTATGCCACCCCAGCCATGACCCCCAGAATAAACAAAAATCTTATTTCCCTTCTGGTTCTTTCACTAATCACATGAAATCACAGAATCCTACATTGCAGAAGGAGGCCATTTGGCCCTCCAAGTCTGCACTGACCACAGTCCCACCCAGGCCCTATCCCCGTAACCCCATGCATTTACCCTAGCTAGTCCCCCTGATACTAAAGGGCAATTTAGCATGGACAATCCATCTAACCCGCATATTTTTGGACTGTGGGAGGAAATTGGAGCACCCAGAAGAAACCCACGCAGACGTGGGAAGAATGTGCAAACTCCACACAGACAGTGACCCAAGCGGGAATCGAACCCAGCTCCCTGATGCTGCGAGGCAGCAGTGCTAACCACTGTGTCAGCGTGCTGTCTGTGTCCTGTGATTGCCAAAACCTCCTGCCAGTGGATCTGAGAAATCCTTCTGTCTATCGAGCACTTTGAGAAATGATGTGGACGCAAAATGCTTAGATGCTCATTTTCTTTAGGTTAATGATATATATATATATAAAATAAAGCGCTCATGATAAAAATGAGTTTCCTTAGAGAAGCCAGACACTGGCATGGTGGCACAATGGTTAGAACTACTGCCTCACAGTGCCAGAGACCTGGGTTCGATTCCCAGCTTGGGTCTGTGTGGAGTCTGCATGAGTTTCCTCTGGGTGTTCTGCTTTCTCCCCACTGTCCAAAGGTGTGCTGGTTTGGTGAATTGGCCATGATAAATTCTCCCTCAGTGTACCCAAACTGGCACAGGAGTGTGGTCACTAGGGGATTTTCATAGTCACTTCATTGTATTAATGTAAGCCTTATTTGTGATGAATAAATAAACTTTACCTCACTTGATAAAATATTTGTTTTAAATGACAGCATAGAACAAGCTAATCAAATTGCTTTAATTTGTTTCTGCCTCTTTCTGTTCTGGATTTTGTTCCTGTTTTTGTACAGGCCCAAATTGGCCTAATCAAATGTTTTGACATAAATAATAAAGATACACATCAACATTCACTCATCCAACCTCGTGCCCTGAGATTTAACTAATGATGAGCTGTTATCCCAAAGGATAACATAGAATCCCTGTAGTGCAGAAGGAGGCCATTTGGCCCATCGAACCTGCACCTACAACAATCGCACCCGTCCCATCCTTGTAACCCTATATATTTACAGTCCTAATTCCCCCTGTCACTAAGGGGCAATTTATCATAGAATCATCATAGAATTATAGAACACTACAATGCAGAAAAAGGCCCTTTGGCCCATCGAGTCTGCACCGAACACAATCCCACCCAGAGACCTACCCCCATATCCCTACATATTACATCCACTAATCCCTCTAACCTACGCGTCCTTGGATACTAAGGGGCAATTTTTTAGCATGTCCAATCAACCTAACTCGTGCATCTTTGGACTGTGGGAGAAAACTGGAGTACCCGGAGGAAACCCACACAGACACGAGGAGAATGTGCAAACTCCACACAGCCAGTGACCCGAGCCAGGAATCAAACCCAGAACCCTGGAGTTGTGAAGCAGCAGAGTTAACCACTGTGCTACCATGCTGCCCATGGCCAATCAACCTATGTCTGTACCATAACTCACGATCTGTAAAGATTTGTAAACAGGTCGTTTATGTAAAGCAATAATGTTAGGTGACACACTGCAAAAGACAGGTTTCCAACTTATGTGCTAAACTCCCAGCTAAAGTTTCAATATGTTTTATTGCTTTTTAAAAAACATATTCATTTCTTTAATGGTATGTGGGTGAGCATCGCTGGCTAGGCCAGCATTTATTGCCAATGCCTAATTGCCGTTGAGAAGATGGTGATGAGCTGCCTTCTTGAAGTGCTGCAGTCCATGTGATGTTGATAATTCACCCGTGCACCTCACCCACCCATCCCATGTTGTCAGGGAGAGATTTTGACCCAGTGACAGCGGGGGAAACTGTTTGTGAAATTATTAAATAATTTCTCCTTTAATCTCAATGTTCAGATGATCCTCCTCTAAATCTATATAGGATTATAGTCCTCCCAGAAATAAAACTTCAACTGGAGATTTGATTTGCAGGCTGCTTGACTGATGGTTTATTAACAAGGCCGCCACAGTCTCTGAGTACAATACACTACCTCTAATATCGGGCATGTTAGAAGTGCCCTCTGTTGGTTGATGTTGGGAGGGCACAATAATGAGTCTGTCTGTTGGAACTAAGCGTTGATAGAAATCCTTAAGAAAACCACCCCAGATAAGACAAATCGATTGTCAATTTATATCTTTATGGGCTCAGTTTTAGTGAAAATATTACTTATCACGGGGATGCTGGACGTTTCTGAGCTTTGGCACTGCCTACTGGAGTGTTTCATAGGATCATAGAATAGAAATCCTCCAGTGCAGAAGGTGCCATTTGGCCCATCGAGCCTGCACTGGCAACAATCCCACCCAGGCTCTATCCCCGTAACCCCACATATTTATCCTACTAATCCCCCCTGACATCCCCCAAATACTGAAGAGAAATTTACCATGGCCAATCAACCTAACCCGCATGTTTTTGAACTTTGGGAGGGAACCGGAGGAAACCCACGCAGAAATGGGGAGAATGTGCAAAATCCACGCAGACAGCAATCCGAGGTCAGAATTGAACCCGGGTCCCCGGTGCTGTGGAGCAGCAGTGCTAACCATTGCGTCAGCATGTCACCCCTAAATGTAAACATTAGGAGTGAGATTTCAACTCATAATAACACCAATGATGATCTTATTTTTAAAAAAGCTGAAAAATCTGCTGAATACCCAATTTGCTGGTGACCTGGACTGTACTTAGCGAAATGGCTTGTCTTTGCTTCCACTTCGTTCATGTTCAGGAAGCTTGGGCCGAATAGTCTCCTTCTGCACTGTAGGATTTCTATTCTATTGTATGATTCTATGAAACACTCCAATAGGCAATGCCAAAGCTCAGAAACATCCAGCATCCCTGTATAAGTAATATTGGCACTGGAACTGAGCCCATAAAGATATAAACTGACAATCTATTTGTCTTATCCATGGTAATGCTCGATTCCAATAGACAGACTCATTATCATTCCTTCCCCACATCAACCAAGAGAGGGCACTTCTAACATGCCCGATATTAGGGGCAGTGTATTGTATTCAGAGACTGTGATGGCCTTGTTCCAGAAACAAAGTATTTCTACGCAGTCAATCACCAAGGATGAGGGCAGGAAAACGAATAATGCTTGTGGATTAACTCAGCAATCGCAGCAGTGGTTCTTTTGATTTATTATTGTCACATGTATTAACACGCAGTGAAAAGTATTGTTTCTTGCACGCTATACAGACAAAGCATACTGTTCATAGAGAAGGAAACAAGACTGTGTAGAATGTAGTGTTACAGTTGTAGGTAGGGTGTAGAGAAAGGTTAACTTAGTGTGAGGTGGGTCCATTCAAAAGTCTGACAGCAGCAGGGAAAAAGCTGCCACCTGGGGGAGGGGGGGTGCATTGCCCCATCCTGTCAGCTTGGATCTTGTTTGTCCCTCACGTGGGGACCGTGAATTGGATTCAATTTGAATTGAGTTTTTTTGGTTGGAATAAAAATACTGCAGTACCAAAAAAAAAAATCAGAAGCGTTGGATCAAGCCCAAGATGGGGTGTGATGCCTTATCTAATGGTTAGCACTGCTGCCTCGCACTGTTAGGGATCCGGGTTCAATTACAGGCCTCAGGTCACTGTCCGTGTAGAGTTTGCACATTCTCCCCATGTCTGCGTGGATTTTCTCTGAGTGCTCCGGTTTCCTCCCACAGTCCAAAGTTGTGCAGGTTAGGTTGATTGGCTAGGTTAAATTGACCCTAATGTTAGAGCATTAGCAGGGTAAATGTATGGGGCTATGACCATAGGGCCTGGGTGGGATTGTGGTCGGTGTAGACTCGAAGGGCTGAATGGCTTCTTCTGCACTGTCAGGATTCTATTCTGCAGCTTGAATCTTGTTTGACTCTTTTGTGGGGATCATGAATTGGATTCAGTTGGATTTGGAATTTGGTTTTTGGAGCAGATAAAGGATGGATTGGGGTTTGCCTGGTCCACTCTGAGCATTGACTTTGTAACATTAAGGATGGAGTAAGTAATTTTACAAAGAAGAGCTCTTTGCATACACATGATATAAATAAAGCATCACTTGCATTCAGGCTGTTTGTGATATGATTGGATCTCACACAGATTTAAAACCAGTACTGTTTTGTGTGCCACCTGACTGATTTTTAACAAGAAGTGAGTTGATACGAGTGACACAGATTGATTGGTGATGTGGCTTTCTTGTCTCTGGCAGCCTAACACTGAACACCTGATCATCTTCTGTGAGCTGCTGGGCGTGGACTACGAGCAGATGGCCCACTGGCTTTGCCATAGGAAGATTGTCACTGGCTCAGAGACCTACATCAAACCCATGCCCAAGTTTCAGGCCATCAATGCCAGGGATGCCCTGGCGAAACATATCTATGCCAGCCTCTTCAACTGGATTGTTCACCATGTCAACCAGGCTCTACATGCTTCAGTCAAGCAACATTCATTCATCGGAGTGCTGGATATATACGGGTGAGTTGGCTCTGCCTTAACTTTCAGGGAATTAGATGCACACATGGACCAATGGTGAGCTTCTTCCACTGCACCATGCTGCAACTTGTGCTAAGTTACACATTAGAGAATAGGCTTCCCAAAGTACGATGGATAAAGACATTTATCCCGCATTGGTGGTCTCTGATCAGATTTAATGATTTGCAATAGAATCTACAGTGCCAAAAGAGGCCATTTGGCCCATTGAGTCCACACTGACAACAATCCGCAGTCCCTATCCCTGTAACTCCACATATTTTACCCTCCTAATCTCCCTGACACTAGGGTCAATTTGGCATGACCAATTCACCTAAGCCGCACATCTTTGGATTGTGGGAGGAAACTGCAGCACCCGGAGGAAACCCACTAGATGTGGGGAGAGTGTGCAAACTCCACACAGACAGTCCCCCGAAGCCAGAATTGAACCCGAGTCCCTGGCGCTGTGAGGGTAGCAGCGTTAACTACTGTGCTACCTTCTGTGCCAGCGTGCCACCCAGTTTCCTACAATTCAAGTATCATGGAATTCCTACAGTGTAGCAGGAGGCCATTTTGCCTGTCAAATCAGCAGCGATAGCATATTCACTTATTAAAAGCAGAATAGGGCCAGTGAAGAGTCGAACCTATTGTGCATTTCTATCAGCATTAGAATTTACAGCTATCTCATTTTGGCCAGTGTGAGAATTCCATGGCAATTTCCCGAATAGCTGATCTGTCCGACTTAATTACCCGGAGAGAGGACACCAGCCCCCCAGGGGCAGAATGTGCATGACTCCGGAAATCGCTTTGTTCGTTTCATTGTGAGAAGAAGCTTTGGTCATATTTTACGTGCAGCTCATGTTCTTAATCTTTTATGCAGGTTTGAGACTTTTGAAATAAACAGTTTTGAACAATTTTGCATCAATTATGCCAATGAAAAATTGCAGCAGCAGTTTAATATGGTAAGTGAAGGGTGAGTTTGTGCATCTCTATCAGTGTTTAGAATTTAGTTATTTTGTGTCTCTATGCTAAGATTGGCTCAGATCAAGATGCCTTATTTTGTCAGCTTGGATCTTGTTTTTTTTTTGTCTCTCTTGTGGGAACTGTGAATTGGATTCCATTGGATTTTGAATTTGTTTTTTCGGAGCAAGCAGAGAATGAATTTGGGTTTGTCTGACCCACTCTGAACGCTGGCTTTAAGAATGGAGTAAAAAATGTTTGGACGTCGTTAATGTGCGCTTGACCTGGACCATTTGATGGGCAACACGACAGCTCAGTGACTATCGCTGTACTGTGCAGATACGTAGATTTGGGCCTGTGTCTGTGAGAGTTTGCACATTCTCCCCGTGTTTGCGTGATTTTTCTCCGGGTGCTCCTGTTTCCTCCCACTTCCCAAAAATGTGCTCTTAGGCTGATTGGCAGAATAAATTCTCCCTAAATTGTCTCAAATTTGGTTCTAATGCATAGATCTATAAACATAAACAGGGATCATGGGTAGAAATGGGAACATCGAGGTGGCGGCACGGGCTCGCTGGGCCAAAGGGCCTGTTTCCATGCTGTTTTGTTCTTTGGTTCTTTAAAATCTCAGTTGATTCCTGTGCAGTAAGATAAGCAGGTGGTATTTCATTGACCGCCTGTCACACAGCTGTTAGGTTCTGTAGTGGTCAATGGAATTGGTCATTGGTCAGGGAATATAATGTCTGGCTGACTCCATTTTGTGCTATCAGCCACAACTAATTTCCACTCCTGTGATGTTTGAGTGATTTGGATCATGAGGAGATTCCCAAAGAAACCCAACAGTCACAGAAGCAGTCAGCTTGACTAACTGGGATAAAGCAGCACCCCATGTGCTGAAGGCAGCTACTGCCGTTGCCTGGGTTCCATAGAGTCACAGAATCCCTACAGTGCAGAAGGAGACCATTTGGCCCATTGAGTCTGCACCAAGCCTTCGACAGAGCATCTTACCCAGGCCCTATCCCCGTAACCCCACATATTTATCTCATTAATCCCCCTAACCTACACATCCTGGGATACTAAGCGGCAATTTAACATGGCCAAAATCCACCTAACCTGCGCACATGTGGACTGTGGGAGGAAATCGGAGCACCCAGAGGAAACCGATGCAGACACAGACAGTCACTGAAAGCCAGAATTGAACCCAGGTCCCTGGTGCTGTGAGGCAGCAGTGCTAATCACTGTGCTGCCCTTGGAAAGGAGATGTCGGTGGAAATCGTATTATGCATTAAAAATAAATAATTAGACTCTCAGCAGTTGAAAAGATTCTTTTCATGCAACAGCAATGATGCCAAATGACTTTTTGTGGGAGGGAGGGGGGTAATTAGACTATTAAGTTGGATGATCAACCATGATCATAATGAATGGGTAGAACAGGCTTGAAGGGCCGAATGGCCTCCTTCAATTTGCTGTGCGTTTCGGTGTGACTGTGTGGAACCAGGTCTCCGGTCAACCTTGGCATCATTGACTGGCGGCCAATGGAGCTAAATAACCTGTTGCTGTTACAGTGGCTCCCTCTTCATTAATCCTGCGCTGAGCAGAGTAGATTGAAAACACGCACGTTGAAAACACATTGGGCGCCAATCATTAGATTCAATGAATTATTTTAGTCTCTAGCTACAGTCTCTGTCGGAGCAACAGGCTCGTCTTTGTCCCAGGTATTTTTTTTTACCTCAAAAGTTGGGGAGGCTTTCCGGGCTGCATTCTTCCTGTAGCTCATATCTCTACACTGAGCCCAGTTAGGAAAAGTTACCTGCTAACTAATTTAAGCTCAATGGATATTATTGTGCTCTCTGCATGGAAGAATTTTATTGCTTTTAGCTGCAGCTTAGATTACACAATTTAGCAATTCATCAGTACTGAAGCATTTAGGGACTTTCTTTTTAATTGTTAGCGTTTCTGAGAAGCTGCCAGTGTTACCAATAAAAGCAGTGTGGGAATATAAAAGGAATTGAACACGTGCTGGGCAAGTGTGGTGTTCTGAATGGTTGAATTAAGATGTGTTAGACCATGAAGTAGAATTTGTTATGTGGTGCACCAGCTTTTGGAATGCCAGAATTTTACCGGCAGGCCTGCCCGAGGCTCACAGAACGGCATTCTCTGTTGGCCTCAGGTGAGGGAGGCAGTAAAATTCCGGCAAAACTGTGGAGTTTAGAAGTGGTATGGTCTGGGTTCAAACAGCACTGGGTTTCTGCTGTTCAATCTGGGAGGCCATGTTTCGACAATGAAGGTAGACACATCATCCAGGTATTAGATCCTTTTAATATGTCCAATAGGTTTTGCAGGAACTCTCGAAACGATATGTCACTGATGAAGGGGGCAGGCATTTGTCTCGTCTTGCCAGAGAATTCTTTATCACTTCCACAATCACCAACTAAAGACAAGTTTAATTGTAAAAGTAAGAAATGTCTTCCTGAGGAGTAGGAATTCTCTGATCCACTCCACAGTTCTGGAGAGCAACCTCCATTCTATTGCCTCATCCAACCATCTCTCCCTGAACTCCCGTCATACTGGCTGCTGGGGGCCTCTTGGCTGGAGTTACTTTTGGGGCACAACAGGTACTTACAGCCCCCTCCGAAATATCGATGAGGATCAATTTTGGGAAGGCCTCTTGCTTCTCCATTTCCTCTTGCTTTGTTTGTTATAATGGGCCCTGACTAATTTCTTCCCCCTCACGTTAACAGTTTATTAAATGCTAATTTGGGTAGAATTTGTGACCAATCGATATTTTCCTACGCATCAGGTTGTATAGTAAACTGTAGATTGATGCAAGAGTCTGTAAAGGTGAAAATTCTAGCACCTTTCTCAAATGCTTGGAGTATTGTGTACACTTTTGGTCACCCTCTTAGAGGAAAGATATTGATAAACTGAAAAGAATGCAAAGAAGATCAATGAGGGTGTTGCCAGCGTGAGTGGGCCTGAGTTATCGGGCAAGATTGGCCAGGCTAGAACTTTATTCCTAGGAAGGTGGGTGCATGAGGTGTGACCATATCGAGGCATATAAAATTATGAGGTGCATAGATAGGATGAAAGCATGTAGTCTTTTTCCCAGGGAAGGGGAATTGAAAACTAGAGGACATTGGTTTAAGATGCAAGGGGAAAGATTTAAAAGAGCCCTAAGGGGTAACTTCTTCACGCACAGGGTGAAATGAGCTGCCAGAGAAAGTGGTTAAGGCAGGTACAACAGCAAGATTTAAAAAGCGTTTGCAGAAGTAGACGGATGGGAAAGGATTAGAGGGGCATGGGCTAAATGCTGGCAGTTGAGAATAGCTGGGAGGGCACCATGGTCGGCCTAGACTGGTTGGGCCAAAGAGTCTGTATTGTTCCGTGACTCTAAGCAAGATTGTGGAGTCTTCACTGGGAATGGTCAACAGCAGATTTGACTTGTATCACTGGAATTGAATATATCAGCCTCAAGAGCTGAGGAAGCTTAGTGCTTTTACTCATGATCAGAAAGAGAAAATATAAAGTTAAAACTAGATGTAGTATGTGGACAAATAATAATGTGAGCGTGTCACCAAGGGAATGCATTCTGATTTCATCAATCTCGACTGAATCTTAAAAATTGCTTGGAATAAGTATTGGAAACTGGAAGAGCCTTGATGTAAATATCCAGTAAATTAAGATGCTGTTCAAGAAATCTGCAGGTTTGAGCATCATTGCAATTCCCCAAAACAGCTTTGCTGCCCGTAGAGCCTGTACTCAATGTAGGAAGTTGCTCTCTCTTCAAGCATTTAAATAGAGAATTGAATTTTAATACATTCAGCATTTTCAAGACAAATGATGACTAACGAGATTTATTTTCCAGCATGTGTTCAAGTTGGAGCAAGAGGAGTATATGAAGGAACAGATCCCATGGACGCTAATAGATTTCTATGACAATCAGCCTTGTATCAATCTAATTGAAGCCAAACTCGGCATTCTGGACCTATTGGATGAAGAGTGCAAGGTAAGTCTCAACAATTATAAATGATTTGATTTCATTCAGCAGCTAGTCTCCTCAGGTCACTGTGAGCTATCATAGATCCTGTGGCATGGAAACAGGTTCTTCAGCCCAAACTTGTTCACATCAACCAAAAAGTCCTTCTAAGCTAACCCCATTTGCCTGCATTTGGCCCATATCCCTCTAAACCTTTCCTATTCATGTATCTGTCCAAATACCTTTTAAATGTTGTCAATGTCCCTGCCTCAACTATTTTCTCCGGTAGTTCATTCCACATGCGTACCACCCGCTGTGTAAAAAAATTTGCTGTTCAGGTTCCCATTAATTCTTTCCCCTCTTAAACCTATGCCTTCTAGTAATTCCCTAACCCGAGGAAAACGGCAGTGCATTTACCCTATCCATGCCTTGCATGATGTTATACACATCTATAAGTTTGCCCATCAGTCTCCTACATTCCAAAGAAAAAGTTCTAGCCAGTTCAATCTCTCCCTATAACTCAAGTTCCTTGAGTCCTGGCAACATCCTTGTGCACTCTTCTGCACTCTCTCTAGTTTAATAACGTCTTTCCTGTAGCAAGGTGACCAAAACTGAACCCGATACTCCAGCTGCGGCCTCACTAACATCCCGGACAACTGCAACATAACTCTCCAACTTCTATACTCAACGCTGTGATGCTGATGAAGGCCAGTGTACCAAGAGCCTTCTTCACTGCCCCATCTACCTGTGACTCCACCTTTACAGAACTTCAGTGCTTCAAGTTGACCAGAATTGATAGAAATATTGGGGTCAGCATGTCTAGGACATCAACAGCAAGCAATCCTTGATCTGTCACTTTGGACAGGCTGTTCAGCTAAGAAGTGTTTGCCTCCATGTTAGAATGGTAAACCAATATTGTAATTGGGAATGGAGCCAAATGTTTGGGATTTATATAATCAGTCCAGATCTTGAATACAAACTGTGCAACTTAGGAATTTGAATTTGGTTAGTCCTGGGGCTAGTGCCAGATAAAATAACCACAAAGAAAACCATCGGGTTGTTTTACAAAAAATAATTCAATTTCTTCACTAGGATGTTGCCTGGGCTGGAGCATTTCAGTTATGAAGAGAGGCTGGTTAGGCTAGGGGTGTTTTCCTTTGAGCACAGAAGGCTGTGAAGGGGGGACCTAATCGAGGTGTACAAAATTCTGAGGAATATAGATAGGTTGAGTGTTGATAGGAAGAAACTTTTTCCCTTAGTGCAGGGATCGCTAACCAGGGGATATAGATTGGAGATTTAGAGGGGATTCGAAGAAAACCTTTCTCACCCAGAGGGTAATGGGAATCTGAAACTCACTGTTTGAAAGGTTGGTTGAGGTGGGAGCCCTTGCAATATTTTAAGAAGTGTTTAGCTGAGCACTTGAAACGCCGTAGGATTCAAGGCCACAGAGCAAATGCTGGAAAATGGGGATTAGAATTGATAAGTGCTTGATGGCTGGCGAAGACATGAAGAGCTGAAGGGCCTTTGTGCTGTAGGATTGTGTGACTATGGTTTCTCATTAATGAAAATCAAGTGACTCCAATTTGAAAGGATAGAGTTGATCTGAGGGGAAACTGGACCTCACAAGAGAGCAGATATAAAATAGAACAGTACAGCACAGTACAGGCCCTTCGGCCCTCAATGTTGCACTGACCTACGTCCAAAACCCAAGATCAAGCTATCCCATTCCTATCCAATGCAAATGCCTATCCAATAACCACTTGAAAGTTCCTAAAGTGTCTGACTCCGTTATCACAGCAGCAGTGTATTCCTCTCTCTGAGTGAAGAATCTATCTCACATATCCCTCCTATATCTCCCATCATGAACCTTACAGTAATGCCCCCTAATACCAGTGACATTCACCCAAGAAAATAGTCTCTGCATGTCCACTCTATCTATTCCCCTCATCATGTTATAAACCTCTACTAAATCGCCTCTCATTCTCCTCTGCTCTAAAGAGAAAAACTCCAGCTCCCTCAAACTTTCCTCATAAGACCTACCCTCCAAACCAGGCAGCATCCTGGTAAATCTCCTCTGCACTCTCTCCAATGCTTCCACATCCTTCTTACAGTGAGGTGACCAGAACAGAACACCATATTCCAAATGTAGTCTCACAAACGTCCGGTATAACCCCATGGCTCTTAAACTTAAACCCCCTGTTAACAAACACTAACGCACTATAAGCCATCTTCACCGCTCTATCCACTTGGGTAGCAACATTCAGAAATCGGTGGATATGAACCCCAAGATCTCTCTGTTCCTCCACATTCCTCAGAAACCTGCCGTTGACCCTATAATCTGCATTCAAGTTTGTCCTATCAAAATGAATCTCATGCCATTCCCTACAGCGTCAAACCTGGAATAGTTTTTTTTACCAGAGATGATGTCATTTTAGTCTAACTTCACAAAACACAAATTGATTCTCAGTTGTCACTGGTGTTTTTAATTTGTTTTTACATTAAGATGCCCAAAGGATCTGATGACACTTGGGCTCAGAAGCTGTACAACACTCACTTAAACAAGACGACTTTGTTCCTTAAACCTCGCTTGTCAAACAAGGCCTTCATCATCCAGCACTTTGCAGACAAGGTAACAGGATTTACCAATTGCATTGCCCCTTGTAGATATTGAGAGTCGTTCTGTTTTAGCGGGTATAAGTGTGAAACTTGCTGGTAACAATACAAAATGGTGTCTGTAAGCATATTGATGATTTATATTGTCTTGTGCAGTGTCTCAAAGCATGAGGATTTGAATCCCTTTGCTAGCTTCTCAGTTGATCCTTGGTTGCCAAGGCAACTTATATATTTCACTCTCTGTCCATAAAAATCATGCTTAATCTTTAAATGATTTGTGTTTGTGAGGGCCTGGGTTAGAGCAAGAATGATCTTCTTCAACAGGGTCACCCGTCTCCCTGTCTTTCTATAATCACAGAGAGGGAAATTCTGCACTGTTCATAATTCAGTGACAAAATTGTGTGTCAGTAAATAATGTCAATACTTTGTTTATGTGGCTAACTTTCCTATTCTGAAACAGTCCCGTGTTTACTTGCATCAATGACTCCTCGCTGTCTGGAAGCAGATTAATCTGGACCTGATTGAGCTTGTTTAACCTTGTGAGAGGAGAACTTGCCTTTCAGGACTGTATTTTTCATAGAATCCTTACAGTGCAGAAGGAGGCCATTCGGCCCATTGAGTCTGCACCGACAACAATCCAACCCAGGCCGTATTCTCATAATACCACATATTTACCCTGCTAATCCCTCTAACCTATACATCCCGGGATACTAAGGGGCAATTTGGCATGGCCCATTCACCTTAATCCACTCATCTTTTCCTCTGAGAATATTTGGACTGCAAAGTTGAAACCTTTAGTGTCATTGGACAGAAATACTGAATTTGAAATTCTCCAAAGAATTATTTTATTTGAATTTTTAGCGAAACTCTTCTGATGCTTCTCACTCTATGATTTAACCATCTTTTAGCTTCCTGGCAGTACTTTTGACCTTTTATTGTTTCTGTCTGAGGAACGTCTTAAATTACGATATTTTATTTTGGATTAATTTTTGCCTGCCTTCCAGAAAGCTGCAGTAATCGTTCACTAATGTGCATCTCACATTGTTCTGATGAATTGTGTTGCTCTGATGGCCTTGAATAGGTTGAGTACCAGTGTGAGGGGTTTCTGGAGAAGAACAAGGATACGGTGTACGAGGAGCAGATCACGGTGCTGAAAGCGAGTAAGGTGAGTGCTGCTCACATCCTGAGCCACCTCGCAGTTGTAAGTGCGAAAACCCGGAGCCTGTTTTGATCTGGCAGTCTCACTGCAGCTAAATGATCCATTCTATGTTGGGTAATCCAACACTCCTGATATAAGGCAGATCTTATCCTGTTATCTGTCAGTAGTCCTGCATGGGGATGTCTGGAAAACATCTTAACCTAGATTGGGGTTTTTCACTGGGCAGGTGTAGGTTGAAAATGATGCAGATAAAAGTCATATTAGTGAACAATTGCCATCCTTGCATTTCCTTGACTTTTTTTTCCAAAACCTATTGAAAATCCCATGATCCAAATTGGGGGAATTGAACTTGACTAGGGTGGGAAGATGGAATCATGTAAGTATTTGTGATGGAGTGCAGAATGATACAACCTCCTCCAGAATTGTAAAATCCCTACAGTACAAAAGGAGACCACTCGATCCATCGAGACTACACCAACAATAATCCTACCCAGGCCCTATCCCACCCAAAACCTGCATATTTAGCTAGTTCTCTCTGTCACTATTCAGCATAGCCAGTCAACCTAACCCCCACATTTTTGGAGTGCAGGAGGAAACCCATGCAGACACGGGGAGAATGTGCAAACTCCTCATAGACAGCGACCTGAGACCATAATTGAACCTGGGTCCCTGGCACTGTGAGGCAGCAGTGCTATGTCGCTATAGATCTAGGTGCCACCCAAGAAAGAAAGTAATGTCAAAAATAACCCCATTTATTTGATATCCGCCTTGCTGAAGCAAGGGCGATTGATCCTTCTGGGGGCTGAAGGCCTCATTTCATACCTACATCAGGAGCTTTGTCTAGTCTCAGTAGATATCATGGCAAGCGGAACATTCAGGATGGTCAAGGAACCATTCCAGATTTCACCTCAAAAGTTCTTCTGCCATGTCATGGTGGTGGAAATAAGAAGTTCCCACACCCAAGGGAACACAGTTTCCCTATTTGCCCTTTAATGGGGTACAATCCTCACCCTTCCAAATTCTGCCCCAAATTACGACCCCGTGCTTGAATCACACTCACCACCTCCCCTCCCCACCAACCCCAGCCCAATTGCTCCTTCCCGATAGGCACTTTTGTGTGCTTTTCAAAAGAAGAATTGGTTCTTGATTATGACATGTACCAGTAAGACTTGGGTTTTCAAGGTTAACAGTTGAGGAAAAAGTTGTGGTTAAATTCCAGGTGCTAAGTTAATTTAGAGAGTTGTGGGAAGGCCATGGTCTAACGGAATTTTAATGTAAGTTTATCATGGGTAAATTAACCTCTAGACTTGTTAACCCTCATGGTCCAGCTAGGTTACATAGAGCAGAGGGTGGGGGTCCCAAGTTTAACATCCTGTCTATGCTGAGTTAACTTACCTCTGCTTGGGCAACAGTGTGATGGTCCTGGGTTCTGAGAGTGAAGATGGGTATGGATTCCTGTTCTTGTTGAGAATCTAGAATGCCCCACTGGAATTGAATATATGGACACAGATGGAAAAAGGTCAATGGCCTTCCCCACAATGAGGCATGATGGATCAGGATAGCTCAGTCAGCTTTGAGAGCAAATGGAGTTCCTGATGCTGACTTTCTGGCACACTGAGATTGACATTCCCAAAGGAAGTCCCTTAATTGAACACCTCTTGAGCTTGAAATTCTGTTAAAGAGGACAGGCTCCTGATGCTGTTGGCCCAGTTAGCAGGCTGGCAGCTCTCGAGCTTGGGAAACTCTACAGGTGGAGTTGGCACAGCTGAGACGAGTAGGAGATCTTGAAAATGACTCAACAGGGAGCCAAAAAATTAAATAATTATTTTGGTGAAGGAAGGGGGTGGTAGGGTGAGTGCAGCAGGCTCCTGGGAACAGGAAGGGCAATTCCCTCCATTTGGATCATTGAACCCATGGAGCTGCCTTTTATGCCTCCCTCTTTGAGGGTGGAGGGTCTAGCCTGGTGGAAACTCCCCCCCCCCCCCCACATTCCCACCACCCCTCCCCCCAGCTCAACCTGCCATAATGAGGCCCCCTCCTTTGAGTTGGCCGCACCTCTACATTGTTGAGTGATAGAGGCTGAGGAGAGAGGGGGCAGGGCTGGAAAATGGACCCTCATTGTGGTTGAATCCTGTAAATTGCCTGCCTCAATGTGCAGACACCTGATCTTTTCCGCCCCGGTAAACCTCTTGCTCCTCTTGCCTCCCCATCCCTTCCTCCCTCTCTCCCCAAACTATCACCGCCAAACCTGCCCACATAGAGCTGGGATAATTCAGCCCTTGATGTGAAGGCTGCTGTATTACCAATGGCTACCTGTCAAATTGGCGTTAAGGGGCGATGGATATTTGTGAAATGATAAACCACACAGCAGCTGAGGGCAGCGAGAGAACTTGGAACAGGCTGCTTGTACCTTTAGTTGGGGTGATTTTCTGTTTTAATGCTGATTGTGACATTTCTTTTGTTCTGTTTGATGCCCGTGGACATTGACTCCTCAGAAGGTAAAGGCTTTTGAAGTTTCCAGTTTGTAATTCTGGCTGCTGCATGGCTATCCCAGGCCCTGCAACTTAACAAGCAAAAACCATCAGCTTAATGTATCTGCTGCATGGGGTAGAATGAACCAAGAGAGGAGTTCATCTCTCTCCACCTTCATATCATCCATCTTATTTAACCACGTTCAGTAATTAGAAATGTGCATGCATTTTCTGGCTGTTCAGTTGGCACAGAGGAACAAATGACGGAGCAGACCTCTTAGGCCTTTGAGTCTGCACTGCCATTCTCGACAATAATTTACCTCATATTTAAATATTCATTCGTGGGATATGGATGTCGCTGGCTGGCCAGCACTTATTGTCCAGCCCTAGTTGCCCTTGAAACTGAACGGTTTCCTCGGCCATTTCAGAGGGTATTTGAGAGTCAACCATATTGCTGTGGCTTTGGAATCATATATAGGCCAAACCAGGTAAGGAAGACAGATTTCTTCCCTAAAGGGCATTAATGAACCAGATGGGTTTTTCTGACAATCGACAAGGGTTTCCTGATCATCGTAGGTTCTTAATTCCAGATGTTTTTAATTGAATTCAGATTGCGCCATCTGCCATGATGGGATTTGAACCCGGGTCCCCAGAAAATCAGCTGAGTTTCTGGATTAATATTCTAGAGATAATATTGCTTGGCCATTGCCCTTTATCTCTACTTTTCCGCCTGCATTATCACTTGATTCAATCTTACTCTTGAATATACTCAATGATGGAGCATTCCCAACTCTCTGGGGTCAACAATTCCAGAGATGCCCAACCCTCTTGAGTGGAGAAATTTCTCCTCATCGTCATCCTAAATATTTGATCCCTTAACCATCTCCGTGTTCGAGACTCCCCACTGCATTCTTCAGATCTAGAAGACTGTGTGATGGAGGAATTGTGAGAGCACATCCAGTATGGAGGATAGGGGTGAGTGGGACGGGACAACAACTGGCCTCAGCACCCCAGGCTAGGGAGGGAATCGTGGCTGCAGTTGCTGGAACCTGATCGTGTAGAGCTTTGCCAAAGATGAGCGGTTGTGAGTTGAGGGCAAGAGTAAACTTGACGATGATTCCTCCCACTGCCTGCTCTCCACAGTCAGGGAGCCAGCCAAGATGTGAATGAAGACCTCTGGAAAAACCTGATGAATCGTGCCCACAGAATGCATAGAAGGAGGCCCTTCAGCCCATCATGGAGTGCACCGACTCTCCAAATAAGCAATTCATGTAGTGCCAAACCTGTCCCTTTGTGTAATCCTGCACATTCTTCCTTTCAGATAACCGTCGAATCCCATTTTGAGTGTTGATTGAACCTGCCTCAGGCAACACATTCCAGATCCCCAACCACTTTGTTGTACCAAAAAAAGGATTTCCTTCATGTCACCATTGCTTCTTTTGCCCAATTATCTTAAATCTGTGGCCCTCTCGTTCTTGATCTTATTATAGATGGGAACAGTTTCTCTCCATCTGTTCTGTCCAGACCCGTCATGTTTTTGTCAAATATCCCATCAAATCTCCTCTTGCCTTTCTCTGTTAGAACATTTGCGACATCTCCAATCTGCCTCACACCCCAGTGACAGTTATGGTAGAGAAGAGTTGTGATCTGAAGGGCTGATACCGTCCATAAACTGGACTCTGTTTGAGTGCAGAATTACTATAAATGTAATGCTTGCTTTCTGCTGCATCACAGCAATTGGCTGCACTCTGGAATTGTACACTGCATGATAGTGACGTTTATAGTCCAGGTATGCTTACAAATGATGAAGGCAAAATATCGCAAATGCTGGAATCTGAAACAAAGACAGAAGATGCTAGAAAATCTCAGCAGGTCTGACAATGCCTGTGCGGAGAAAATAGAGCCATCGTTTCATCGTAAAATCCCTACAGTGTAGAAGGAGGCCAGTTGGCCCATTGAGCCTACACTGACAACAATCCCACCCAGACCCTATTCCCCTTAACCCCATGTACTTAACCTGCTAGTTCCCCTAATGGTAAGGGGCAATTTAGCATGGCCAATCTACCTAACTTGCACATCTTTGGAGTGTGGGAAGAAACCAGAGTACCTGGAAGGAATTCACGCAGACCCGGGCAGAATAGCAAACTCCATATAGGCAGTGATCAGAACTGAACCCAGGTCCCTGGTGCTACGAGGCAGCAGTGCTAACCACTGTGCCACCCTGTCGAGTCTGGTTGACTCATTCTTCCCATGCAGCAGGAATACCAAGCTGACCCTGAAGGGTCATCCTGGCTCGAAACGCTGGTTCTATTCTCTCTCCACAGATGCTGTTGGACCCGCCGAGGTTTTCCAGTGTTTTCTGTTTTCTTGATGCTTAGAAATAAATGAGTTACAGTGACGTTATAAAGGGCTTTTCGGTAAAAACCCTGAATGGATCTTGGCCCAGTCCGGTATCAGGGAAGCTGCAGTTCTACGATTGCAACTGGCTTCCGGTCTCTGGATCGGTGCAAGTGGACAGCGCTGATATAAAACTGGTTCTGATTGCTGCAAGACTTCAGCTCTGTGATCTTGCATCTGCATGTTGGTTAAAAAATTAACGCAAGAAATTCTAGTTCGCCTCTTGTTAACTGTCAGAGGGTGAGCTGTTTATAAAAGGTTCAAGTAAGAATGAGACACAATCACCTGGTCAACAGCCATAGATATTCATTGAAAACCTGCTGAACAAGAAGTACAGCCCAGGAACAGGCTCTTCGGCCCTCGAAGTCTGCACCGATCATGATGCCTACCTAAACTAAAACTGTACACGCTTACAGAGTCTATATCCTTCCATTCCCATCCTACTTATATATTCGTCTAGTTATCCGTTAAGCGATGCTATCATACCTGCTCCCACCACCTCCCCGGGCAGACATTCACCACCCTCTGTGTAAAAAAAAACTCGCCTCGCACATCTCCCCTAAACTTCTCCCCGTGCATGTTAAATCTATGTCCCCGAGCTCTTGACTTTTCTATCCTAGAAAAAAGCAGCCTACTATCCATTCTGCCCATGCCACTCATAATCTTGTAAGACCTCTATCAAGTCACCCCTCAACCTCCATCATCCAGTCAGAACAAACCGAGTTCATCCAACCTCTCCTCATACATAATGCCTTCCAGACCAAGACTGGACTGAACTAGCGATGTATAGGGAAAAATAGCAACCTGAGTTAAATGGTTATGGAAATTCAGGGTAGATTAAACATTTTAGAACAAGTTTACCAAGAACTGGCTTTTATTTCTGAGTTGAAAGCCTTTTTCAATAACGAGCATTAAAGGAATGTGCTTTCTGACATGGATGTCGAGGGCCCATCATGGGGGCTGGTGAGGAGGTGGAGGAATGGTTAATCACATCAAAATCTCTGTGTCGTTTGATTAATCAGAACCTGAATATAATTGGTGTTTTGAGTACAAAATAATAAATTTTCTTGAGCACTTTTGAGAGGGCAGCGTGCACCTGTTTGCCATTTTAGCATCCAATTTCCCCTCTCCGCGTCCAGGTATCTGTCAAGGGAATTCAGTCAGGAACTCATGGTCCTCCAGGAAGGGGCACAAATCGACGGCCACTTTCTTCAGTTGTAGCTGATGAGACAAAATTTTAATTTATCTATTGTATAATAGTTTTTTCATAATCAAAATGGAGAATTAGTTACAACTGCACAGAATCTAGGCTGCGATTCTCCCATTGCGATCCGCAACTTCTCTGTTGGGTTGGGGTGGGAGATGTGCTTCTCCAGCCTTGAACAGAGATTTGCACGTGCGCAGAGAACGCATGCGCATCTTCCAGAACCAGTGACTAGTCACCGGTCAGACCATGCTGGAAACCGGTGGGAAGACAGGTAAGTAATTTAAATCTTTTCTGCATGTATTCTAATTATTGGGACCTTTTGAGTCTTGATTGAATCTTCCATCCTGCCAGAATGAAGGGGGGAGCAATCAGGGCTGCCCAGGTGGTGGGTGTGGTGCCCCTGGGCATGGGCACCTTGGCATGCCAGCCTGTGCCCCTGGCACTGCACAAAGTTCAAAGTGCCCATGCCTGGAGCATCTTGGCACTGCTGACTGGGCATTGGGCAGTGCCAAGGGGGCGAACCTACAATGAGCAGGGCCCAGGTATGATCGATTGGGGGGGGGTGGTGCTGGTTCCCACTGCTACTCTGCAGACAGGATCGGTCTGGGATGGAGGGAGGGTAGTAGTAGGGAGTATGTCTGCTGGGCCGGGGGCGTCTGATTCCAGAAGAGGGTGGGCAGGGGCCGGTGGGGGGAATCATCACTGCTGGGGGTTGGGGCCTAGACATTGGGGTGTTCTAGGACAGGGGGTCAAAACTGGCCCACAAATTGTTATGGAGGCTGCAACTGGTCTGTTGGGGGGTGAGGATGGAGGGGCAGCACTGTGGGGGTGCCGGGCTCGAGAGCAATCAGGCTTGCCAGCAAAAAGGAGCTTGACAGTTTGGGGCCATTGTGCGTGCGCTGAGTTTTAGAACTGTCAAACTCCAGCACAAAGAGGCCCTGCCCTCTGGGTTTTTAATGAGATTCCCGATTGGGACCTCTGCAGTGCACAGCGTGCAGAGATTCAGGTGAGAAGCTGAACTGACGGGATTTCCCAATGATTCAGCGCTCTAGGGAGAATCGCGGTCCTAGTTACTCCAGAGTGTATATCAGACCAGGCAGCACCAGTCTAATTAGACCTGATCCAGTTCATCTTAGCATCTGGATTGTATCTTTAAATGACATTTAGAAACTGTAGTTTGCAGGAACTTGGATGCGATATTTTCCTGCATCCAGGCGCAGTGGGGGTGGGGGGGCGGGTGGAGTTCAGGATGGTAATTGTAAGATAAGGAGGATCTCTTAGAGAGTTATAAAATTCTAACAAGTCTAAACAGGAAAGATGCAGGGAGGATGTTCCCAATGGAGGGGATATCCTGAACCAGGGTTCACAATCTGAGGATGCTAAACCTGTTAGAATTTTATAAATCTCTGTGAGATTCCCCTTATCTTACAATTACCATTCTGAACACCGCACCCCTCTCCCCTCCAAACTGCAAACTACAGTTTCTAACCATCATTTAAAGATACGACCCAGATGCTAAGATAAACTGGAAACAGACTAGTGCTGCCAAGTCTGCTATACACTGAGGATAGAGGGTAGACTAATTAGGATGGAGGTGAGGAGACATTTCTTCAGGTGAGCCTGTGGAACTCATTACCACGGGAAGTAGTTGATGCCAAAACATCGAATGTATTCAAGAGTTGGCTAAATATAGCACTTGAGGTGAATGGGTTCAAAGGTTAAGGGGAGAAAGCAGGATTAGACTGTTGAGTTGGATGATCAGCCAGGATTGTAATGAATGGTGGAGCTGAATGGCCTCCTGCTGCTCCTATCTTCTATGTTTCCGTGTTTCTATATTCACTAATAATTCCAATAAGAAATTCAGGAGGAACTTCCTTATCCCATGAGTAGGTAGAATATGGGATTCAGCGCCACATAAGTGGTTCAGGTGACTGGCCTCATTTTAAGTTTGAGGGAGAAAGGATTAGAAGGATGTGTTGATTGGGTGAGTTGATGTTGGCGGTGAGGAGATATGAACTGATTTGGGTTTCTGTGTAAATCCTATTTAGCATCATTTACTTGTCAATTCGGGTCCACAAATCCAACCTCCTCAAGAGCCAAAAACACTTGTCTCAGAGAATGTGGGATGTGGGGCCTGTGGCAACATCAAACACAATATCAGATTCCTTTGGCACAAGGGTTAAGGACTTGCTGATGTGAGATTATTTCTGCTTGCCCTTGTCGTTCCCACAAAAACCAGTTAAATCTGCTGGCGGAGCTATTCCGAGATGAGAAGCCAGCCACCAGCCCAACTGAAGGACGGCCCCCAGTTACCAGGGCGACTGTGAAATCTGCCAAGCCTCGAGCACTGCAGCCAAGCAAAGAACACAAGAAGTCAGTGGGACATCAGGTAAGATTAATGTTCAGTTTGAAGTGGCTTTGAAAAGAACAACTCCCAAGTGTGAACTTCAGTAATGTGTTTGCGTGTATGATTCTCGGCTGTAGTTATATTCAGATAGCACAGTGGTTAGTGCCAGGGCCCCAGATTCAATTCCAGCCTTGAGTGACTGTGTGGAGTTTGCATGTTCTCCGTGTCTGTGTGCATTTCCTCCCACGCTCCAAAGATGTGAAAGTTAGGTTGATTGGCCGTGCTAAATTGTTCCTTAGTGTCCAATGATGTGTAGGTTAGATGAATTAGCCATGGTAAATGCAAAGGGTTATGGGCATATTTGGGAGGGAAGAGGGGTTGGGTAACATGATCTTTGAAAAATTTGATGCAGATTCGATGGGCCGAATGGCTTCCTTCTGCATTGTAGACCTTCCTGTTTTATTCTATTGATCATTTGTTAGATTGAACTGACAGGAATCCTGTGAATGAGTGGTTAGCACTGCTGTCTCACAACACCAAAAGACCTGGGTTTGATTCCTGGCCTGGGTCACTGTCTGTGAGGAGTCTGCACATTCTCCCTGTGTCTGTGTGGGTTTCCTCCGGTGCTCCTGTTTTCTTCCACAGTCTGAAAGATGTGGTGGATCAGCTGTGCAAAATTCTCCCTCATTGTACCCGAACAGGCGTCAGAGTGTGGCGACTAGGAGATTTCTACAGTAACTTCATTGCATTGTTAATGTAAGCCTACTTGTGACACTAATAAATAAACTTTAGACTTGAAAAACTTTTAAAGTCTAATGTTGCTGCGGAGGGGTTATACACTAGTAAATAATGGCCATTAATTTTTCCAACTTCATTCCTAAAAATACAGAAGTCTTTTTGCTCAAAAGGACTTCTGTCCAGGACACTTATTTTTGAAGCCAGTTGTGTTAAAGCAGTGGAGGGCACACAGTAACTATGGAAACTGTGACAAGGGGGTGAAGGTGGGAGAAAGTGAAGAGGAAAGAAAAATCCTGACAAGTTGCGGGAGAAGGGAGGATTGAAGAATGTTCTCCCAGTTTCACTAATTGACATTGGTTTTACTTGAATTTCTTGCAGTTCCGTAACTCCCTTCATCTGCTGATGGAAACACTTAATGCTACCACTCCTCACTACGTACGATGCATTAAACCGAACGATGATAAATATGCTTTCACGTAAGCCAAGCGAAATGTGCTTTCTTCCCCTTCTGATGAATCTGTGGCATTGTGCCTGTTGCCAGCGTGTGTCACTGAGTTTGCTGTACGCGTTAAAGCATTATTACAGGCCGATGTTTGTGCTGCCCTTGTCTTTCAGAAATGTAAAACAATGCAGTAGTTATTAAGGGTTGTCCATTATCAGAATTGTTCCCATCGCAGGAGGAAATGGAATTCTCCGACCTCGCCTGTAGCTGGGGTTCTCCATTGTGGTTTCATAAAAATCACTGAATTTTTTTTAAGCTCCCTAAAAACACCCCTTAAAGAACAATTGGGTGACACAGTGGTTAGCACTGTTGTCTCACAGCACCAGGGATCCGGGTTCAATTCCAGCCTCGGGTCACTGTCTGTGTGGAACAAAGAAAATTACAGCAACAGGCCCTTCTTGAATGGGGATAATTCTAAAACTGAAGACACAATTCTGTTCCAGAATGGGATCCTTATGGTGATGTCTTAACCAAAGTGATTCGGAATGAATGTAATGAACTCTTTGCATTGGATGTGGATGACAATTAATTTAACGGGTTTTAAAATGCTTTCACTATGGTTAATAGTATCTTTATACAGTTAATTCGTTTAATAAACAGAGGCGCATTAACTTAACATGAATTAAAGGTAGGTTTCAAAACAGTGACCACCCACCACTATGGCTCTCAATTTATACTTGGCATATAAATTGGCCCGTGATTTTGGAAGGATTTTTGGAGGCCTCAAAGATTGACTTGTACATCAACATTTATGGTCTCACTACTGTCACAACGCCAATTCTGAGATATCCTAGTCAAAGCATGCAGCTAAATAAAGATGCTTGTATTTGGAATTGGAACTAGAATCCTCTTTGGGTCTTTTAATTGTATATTTCTGGAATTTGAAATGATCCGTTTAGAGTTTGTCTTCACTCGTTCATTCGATAAGTTTGTATCTATGACTATAACATTAACTTGACCCAAATGTATCTCCGTAGGTTTGATCCAAAGCGAGCCGTACAACAGCTCCGAGCTTGTGGTGTATTGGAAACCATTAGAATAAGTGCTGCAGGCTTCCCATCCAGGTAATTACAAAGAACAAAGAGCAACACAGCACGTGAAACAGGCCCTTCGGCCCAACGAGCCCACGCCGCCGTCCTAACGTCCTAATGACATATCCTTGTCTTTAGGCTATGCCTATTGTTGAAGATTCCCATATAGGGACCAATATAGGGACAATTTGTTACCCAATCAGCCTAAGAGCACATTTTTGGGATGTGGGAGGAAACCGGAGCACCCGGAGGAAACCCACGCAACCACGGGGAGAACGCGCAAACTCCCGCAGACACAGGCCCAAATCCATGTGTCAGCACAGCAACAGCAATAGTCTCTGAGCTGTCATGTTGCCCATCAGATGGTCTAGTTTAAGCATACACTGACGACGTGAAGCACTAGGCAACTCCTGAAGCAACCTCCAAGAGCAGCTCTCGCACGACATGCCGCATGCATGCCCTTGTTGGTCAACAAGGTGGACCGAATTGCCTGCGGAAACAAATAAGACTTAATTAAACATGCTAAAAAAAAACTAAGACATTCCCGAGACGAAACTAAAAGATAGTCTACTACTATTTGGTCCTCCCGATATTCAAACAGTCCTGCTATATCCCTCTATCTGCAGACCGCTCATGTGGCTGTCCAAGAGACCCTTAAACAACCCTAGCGTGCCTGCTCCCACCACCTTACTCGGCAGTGCATTCCACACCCCCACTACCCTTTGTGTGAAAAACTGGCCTCTAATATTCGTCTTATACATAGCCCCCCTCACCCTGAGCCCGTGTCCCCTCATTCTATCCATTTCTAATGGTGGAAAAAGCTTACCACCATTTATTCTATCTATACCCCTCATAATCTTATATACCTCTAAAAGATCCCCTCTCAGCTGACGTCTTTCAAGGGAAAACAACCCCAGTGTTTTCAATCTTTCCTCGTAAGACGGCCCTTCCATACCAGACAGCATCCTGGTAAATCTCCTCTGCACTCTCTCCAGGGCCTCTACATCCTTCCTGTAGTACGGCGACCAGAACTGGACGCAGTACTCCAGATGAGGCCTAACCAACGTTCTATACACCTGCAACATCAGACTCCTACTCTTGTATTCTATACCCCTTCCTATGAAGGCTAACATACCATACGCTTTTTTTACCACATTCTCCACCTGTACTGACACCTTCAGAGACTTGTGAACTTGCACCCCCAGGTCTCTCTGCATCTCTATACTCCGGATAGTTTTACCTTTTATCCTATAACTCCCCTCTACATTATTCCGGCCAAAATGCATCACCTCGCATTTATCCGGATTAAATTCCATTTGCCATCTATCTGCCCAATCTACCAGCCTATCTATGTCATGTTGTATTGCCAGGCACTGCTCCTCAGTACCCGCCAATCCAATCATCTTAGTGTCATCAGCAAATTTGCTGATCACACCACCTACCCCCTCTTCCAAGTCATTTATATACACCACAAATAGAAGGGGTCCTAGTACAGAGCCCTGTGGCACACCACTAGTGACAGACCTCCAGTTGGAAAAAGAGCCTTCCACTACTACCCGCTGTCTCCTCCTCCCAAGCCAGTTCTCAACCCATCTACATACCTGGCCCTGTATACCATGCGCCTTCACCTTTTCTATCAGCCTACCATGAGGGACCTTATCAAACGCCTTACTGAAATTCTTCAAAAAATTCCACTAGATTCATAAGGCACGACCTCCCCTTAACGAAGCCATGCTGCATATCCCTGATGAGATCGCAGTGCTCCAGATGCTCATACATCCTGTCCCTGAGAATCCTCTCCATTAGCTTACCTATAACTGAAGTCAAGCTCACCGGCCTATAGTTCCCTGGGTTATCCCTCTGACCCTTTTTAAACAACGGTACTACATTTGCAATCCTCCAGTCCTCTGGGACCTCCCCTGAGTCCAAAGAGGAGACAAAGATTTGCGTCAGAGGCCCAGCAATGTCATCTCTCACCTCCCTTAGCAGCCTGGGATAAATACCATCAGGCCCCGGAGCTTTATAAGTCTTTATGCTACCTAAAAGCCCCAACACTTCGTCCCTCGTAATGATTATTTCCTTTAACGGGTCCTCAAATTCCTCAAAGCCAGCATCAGACATCAGGCCCCTCTCCCGCGTGAATACCGACGCAAAGTATTCATTCAGGATCTCCCCCATTCCCTCAGGCTCTAAGCATAGTTCCCCTCCTCTGTCCCTGAGAGGTCCAATCTTCCCTCTAACCATCCTTTTGCTCCTTACATAGGAGTAAAATGCCTTAGGATTTTCCTTAATCCTACCTGCCAAAGCCATTTCGTGGCCCCTTTTTGCCTTTCTGACACCCCTTTTAAGATCCCGTCTACACTCTCTATATTTTTCCAGCGCTGCCTCTGTCCCCAGTTGCCTGGATCTAACCTACGCCTCCCGCTTCTTCTTGACCAAGTCCTCAACATCCCTAGTAACCCACGGTTCTCTAATCCTACCTTTCCCATCCTTCCTCCTTACCGGCACGTGTCTTTCCTGCAAAAATTTTAGTTTTCCCTTGAAAGACTCCCACATGTGCAGCATCGACCTACCCTCGAACAGCTTATCGCAGTCGGTATCCCTAAGATCCTGCCTAATCTGGCTATATCTAGCCCTCCCCCAGTTTAACACCCTCCCCTTAGGGCAGGCTTCATCTTTTTCCATTAATACCCTAAAGCAGACAGAGTTGTGGTCACTATTAGACACATGCTCTCCTACTACAACGTCAACCACCTGCCCTGGCTCATTCCCCAGAACCAGATCCAGTATAGCCCCCTCTCTAGTCGGGCTATCCACATACTGCTCCAAGGACCTTTCTAAAACACACTGTACAAATTCCTCCCCGTCCGCACCTTCCGCTCTGGGCACCTTCCAATCTACCCCAGGGAAATTGAAATTTCCCATTACAACTACCCTATTCTTCCTACACTTATCTAAAATTTCCCTACAAATCCCTTCTTCCACGGCCCGCAGACTGTTGGACGGTCTGTAGTACACACCCAACATAGTAACCTCTCCCTTCCTATTCCTCAACTCCACCCATAGCGACTCAGGCCATAGTAATTCAGGCCGGCCCAGAGGAAATCGGAAAACCCACAGTGTTTCATTGTGTGAGGTGGTTCCGAGACCTCTTTCAGTGGAGTCTTTTTGTTTACGTTCATGTCCTTTTATCTTTGTGCACTTACATGTTGTGCGTTTTTGCTTTAGACTTGAAATTAAAAACTTGCTTTGATTCATCGGGTTTGTGGATTTTCAGGTGGACCTATCAAGAATTCTTCAACCGCTATCGTGTCCTGATGAAGCAAAAAGACGTTCTCAGCGACAAAAAGCTGACGTGCAGGAATGTGCTGGAAAAGTTAATAAAGGTGATCACTTGAATTCTGCCCATTTAAATCCTTTGCTGTTGTCCTTTTCTAAAGAAAAACCTCAGGGCTGACTGAGGCTGAAATCTTCCATCTTCGTTTGCGGCTGAGATTTTCCAGTGCAACAAAAGTTAATGGAGTGGATCCATCTCAGAAGGTCACGGATCCAGTACTCTATAGTTAATACGTTCTCTTTAGACTACTGAGGGCTCTTATTATAGCATGCAAGTGTTACTATTATGCACTATAACACTATCCATTACATTATAATTGAATGTTGTCCAATACTTTCAAATGTTCATTTAGTTTCTAAATTGTCACATTCTGCCTTTTAATTTCAGTAAATATCAGTGTTCATGCTTTGAAGATAACACAGTGAAATGTTTGGCATTTAAAGGAATTTGAATCATTGGTTTAGTACAAGTTGTATTTCACAGACGCAGGGGATTGTGTGGATAAATACTGATTTTGATAATTCATGAATGAAACATCTCAAAATAAGAAATATCCAACCCGCTCTCTTAATCTTTGATCTTTAAACAGACTTTTTGCGTAGATTGCTGTGCTGATACATGAGCTAAATGCAATCTGACAAGCTGTAATGATAAATAATGTTTCATTGATTAACTCATGACCACTTCAATCATTTTCCTGTGGTTATGAGCCCTTTCTAAATGGATATTTAGTTGCGAACAATATTTGGTGCATGCTTTATGAATTTAAACTGCAGATTTCTATAAGTGATGTATACTTAACACTTTGGCTGAAAATGTATAGAATTTCTTCTTGAAATCACACAATATTTTGGCCTCAACTACTTTTTTTGGTAGTGAGTTCCATATATTCACCACTCTCTGGGTGAAGAAATTTCTCCTCACCTCAGTTCTAAAAGGTTCATCTGATATCCTCAAACTGTGACCCCTAGACCTGACTCCCCCCACATCGGGAACGTTCTTTCTGAATCTATCCTGTCTAATCCTGTTAGAACTTCATAAGTTTCTGAGAGATCCCCTCTCACTGAATATAACCCTAACAAACTTGGTCTCTCTTCATATGAAAAACCTGCTATCTCAGGAATCAGCCTGGTTAACCTTCGCTGTAGTCCCCTCTGTGGCAAAGACATTCTTTCTCAGATAAGGACACCAAAACTGCACACAATACTCCATGTATTCCATCAGGAATGGAGTTGGGCCTGGAATTAAAGTCCCAATTCCCAAAACAAAAGAAATCTCAGAATTAATTCACAAGCAATCTTACAGGATTCAAAGTTCTCAACTCCCATCCACTCAAACAGTTCGGATGTTGCTGCTGATTAATTTTTGTCATTTGGATCTGAATCTCTGGTTGGTTAAGTTGGAAATTGTCACACCCAGTGCTAGATCAGAATAAGTAACTGTTTCTTCAAGTATTAAAGCAAAATACTGCAATGCTGGAATCTGATACTAAAGCATAAAATGCTGCAAAATCTCGGCAAGTCTGACAACATCTGTGGAGAGAGAATAGAACCAATGTTTCAGATTTGGATTACCCAGATTTGGATCTATTCTCTCTCCACAGATGCTGTCAGACCCGCTGAGGTTTCCCAGCATTTTCTGTTTTTGGACCATTTTTAACGTGAGTACATTCTTCTCCGTGGCTCTGTAATGATTTTGTGCTTGTTCGTAGGACAAGGACAAATACCAGTTTGGTAAAACAAAGATTTTCTTTCGCGCTGGGCAAGTGGCCTACCTGGAGAAGCTGCGAGCAGATAAACTCCGAGCTGCCTGCATCAGAATCCAGAAGACTATCCGCAGCTGGTTACAGCGGAAGAAGTACCTGCGCATGCGGAAAGCTGCGATCACTATTCAGAGATACGTGCGGGGCTATCAAGCCAGATGGTAGGATGCCGTTCAAATCTGTGGATTATCCCTTGATGTGAACTTTTATTGATGCATCAGTGCATCGCACTGTGCCTTGAAGAGAGTTAATGGGTCATTGTGGGACGGTGGCAAGGTGGTTAGCACTGCTGCCTCACAGTGCCAGGGACCCAGGTTCGATTCCCAGCATGGGTCACTGTCTGTGTGGAGTTTGCACATTCTCTCCATGTCTGCAATGGGTTTCCTCCAGCTGCTCAGGTTTCCTCCCACAGTCTAAAGATGTGCAGGTTAGTGGATTGGCCATGCTATGTCGACCCTTAGAGTCCAAAGGTGTGCAGATTAGGGAGGCAATTAGCCACTGCAAATGTGTGGGGTTGCAGGAATTGAGTGAGTGGCCTGAAGGGAGGTTGGGGAGGCGTCAGTGAGTGGGGTTGGTCCCGGGTAAGCTGGTCCGAGAGAGTTGGTGCAGACTTGATAGGCCTCCTGCACTATGAATGTTCTATTTTTTGGAACTCCGTTCTAATTTGAACTACCTCTGAGAAATGGGATTAAGTTGGAGTGTGAGGGTTACTCACATGGAGCCTGGGAATTTATGAATCTAAAAGCAAAATATTGCAGATGCCAGAAATCTGAACTGAAAGCAACAGACTGCTGGAAAAACTCAACTGGTTTGGCAGAATCTCTATAAAGGGTGAAATTTTGAGTTCAAATCCCCTTCTTCGGAATCTATCACTGAGTCTTCATGTTTGGAGAAGGGACCTAAGGAATAAGGTCTGATTTCAGTCTAAAATCTTTATTGATAAGGTACGCATCTTACTGTATTCTCCACAATCTCAGGATTTTGATTTGTGAACCTATTCAGCAAGCCTGTAGCATTTTACTCATTGGGATATAGAATATGCCTGTTCTTAACAAGTGTTAATCGAATCTACAGTTTAGAGGAGGCCATTCGGCCCATTGAGCCTGCACTGACAACAATCCCTCCCAGGCTTTAGCCCCATGTATTTACCCTGCTAATCCTCCTGATACTAAACGGTAATTTAGCATGGCCAATCAACCTAACCCGCACAGGCTCCTAGTGCTGTGAGGCAATAGTGCTAACCACTGTGCCAACATGCTGCCTGATGGTCTACTCTTCCATATTTATTGGTTATTTTATAGCATTGGTGGATTTTGACATGTGAACATGATGGTTTGACTGCCAAACTTGGAGCGTTGTCCTCCATCTCCGCACTTCTTTTTCCCCATTGACACAATGAATATGAGAGATTAATTCTAGAAATATTTCTCCTTCAACAGTTCAGATATTTACAGGAGCATTGAACGTTTTATATCCATGATGTTGTTACACCAATGATAGTGTTTAGGTTGTTCAAAATTGATATCTGTCGGAACATTGAGTTGGTACAGTGGTTAGCGCTGCTGCCTCACAACACCAGGAACCTGTACGGCTTAAGTTGGCCATGCTAAATTACCTGGGATTCAGTTCCAGCCTTGGGTGACTGCTTGTGTGCACATTCTCCCCATATCTGTGTGGGTTTCTTGCGGGCGTTCTGGTTTCCTCCCACGGTCGAAAGATACACGAGTTAGGTGGATTAGTCAGGGTAAACGTGGGGAGGGGAGAGCGCCCGGGCAAGATACTGTGCCAATGAGTCAGTGCAGATTTGATGGGCCAAATGGCCTCCTTCTGCACTGTAAGGATTCTGTGATTCTATGGGAAGGACCGGAAGTGTGCTGCACTGTCAGATACCATCTTTCAATTGAGACATAAAACAAACCAGCTCATGAGCAGATGTCAATGAGACTCCTTACACTTTTTAAAGAGGAGTAGTGATGTGGACAATTTAAGAACTGGCCATTATTTATCGCTCCAGCACCGCTGGCAAAGACATTCAACGTGGATTTGCTTTTTAGGGGGGGTGGTGTCTCAGGATGTGGTTTTGCTTTTGAAAGGTTTTGGATAACCATGGTCTTTTTGAATTGTGCTCCAGCTACGCTCAGTTCCTCCGTATGACCCGAGCAGCCATCCTGATCCAGAAATACCAGCGCATGTACGCGGCTCAGCAGAAATTCCTGCGCATCCGCTCAGCGACCATCGTCATCCAGTCTTTTGTCCGAGGCTTTCGAGGAAGGCGGCAATACAAGGCGGTAAGCAATTAACGTCAATCGCTCTCTTCATTGTCTTCTCTCCAAACGCTTCAGAGGAATATCCAGGGGCAAATACCACGGAACATTAGTATTATTCTGTCACGTTGAACTAATGTGCATTTATACGGAAATCTTGCTCTTTGGTATTCATTGTTATACATTGTTATAAGTGGAAGTACTGAATCAAGATAAAGGTCATTAGTGCTGGTAAATGAAACCAGATACTCCAGTATGACGTGGTTAGATATAGTGTAAATCCCCCTGTGCTCTGTCCCAGCAGAACCTCAGCCTGAACAGCCCGCAATACTCCCTACAATACTCATTGAATCATGTAGCATGGAAGGAGCCCTTTGGCCCATCAAGTCTGCACCAATACATTGGAAATACCAAGGTTTTCCTCACATCTTCCCTCAACGTCTTGCCCCTCACCTTGAACCTATAATATCCCCTCGAGACTGACCCTTCAACTAAGGGGAACAACTGCTCCTTATCCACTCTGTCCATGTCCCTCATAATCTTGTTCACCTTGATGTGATCCAGCTTCTCCTTTCACGTGTCAGCCCTCCTCTACATGGCATGTTAGAAAGGTTGTCAGTTCGCACCAAACCATAGAATCATAGAGGTTTGCAGCATGGAAACAGGCCCTAAGCTAGTTCCAATTGCCCGCATTTGGCCCTATCTTTCCATACCCATCTTACCCATGTAACTGTCTAAACATTTCTTAAAAGACAAATTGTACCAGCCTCTACCATCACCTCTGGCAGCTTGTTCCAGGCACTCACCACCCTTTGCATGAAATAATTAACCCTTCTGCACCCTTTTGTATCTCTCACCTTAAACCTATGCCCTCTAATTTTAGATTCCCCTACCTCTGGGGAAAAAAATATTGACTATTTAATAGATCTATGCCCCTCATTATTTTATATACCTCTATAACTTCACCCCTCAGTCTTCTATGCTCCAGAGAATAAAGTCCCAGTATCTCCAGTCTGTCCTTATAACTCAAGCCATCAAGTCCCGGTAGCATCTTAGTAAATCTTTTCTGCACTCTTTCTAGTTTAATAATATCCTTTCTATAATAGGGTGGCCAGAACTGTACACATTATTCCAAGTGCCCAGCCTAATGCGGCAGAGCACTTTTACTGAAGGGACTGTTTACTCAGCCACCTGAACACTGGTGCTGACGTCCAATGTCCCTCCAAGTCTGTCACTTGCTTTATACCTCAGGTGGCAAGTTGCAGAATGGGACAATAAGCAACTATGATGAAGACAGATATCTAAAAAATGAACCCTTGTGAGTACTCAGGGGACTGTGCAACTTGTGTTGGCTGATGGCAGGCAAGTTGGAGTTCTCCCACAGTCAGTGCTTGGCCAATCAGTCTCCAACAAAATTAGTTTGGATTCTGCCTCAGACACACAATTATAATGGAATAATCCTAAATAAATGTAATAAACTGAATGTAACTGGGGCAGCACAGTGGTTAACACTGCTATCTCACAGCGCCAGGGATCTGGGTTCGATTCCTGGCTTGGGTCAGTCTCTGTAAAGCATTTATATGTTCTCTCTGTGTTTGTGGGTTTCCTCTGGGTATTCCGCTTTCCTCCCACAATCCGAAAGACATGCAAATTAGGTGGATTGACCATGCTAAATTTGCTTCTACGATTGTGCATTGAATCCATTTAGTGAATAAAGCAACTGCATTCTCAGCTCGGCTCAATTGCTAGTGCATCCACCTCATGAGTTAGAGGTTGTGGGTTCAGTTGACGATTCTGTATCTCCGCAGTATCCGAATACCTCAATGCAATGCCGAGGATAAGCTACACCTTAAAAACACACCATCCTTTTAATGAAGCGGATCAAAATTTCCCTGGTACTTCTTAAATAATTTTTGGGGTTTCCTAATGGTAGTCCTTGTCAAATCAAAATAACCATTGGGTGGCAAAATGATCAGTTATCTAATTTGCTGGAGGGGATTGGGATCTTGCTTTGCACCAATTGCCTGTTATGTATCTACCGTGACTGCATCTGAGAAGTAACTCAGTGGATTTGAAGAAGAATCTGTGGAGGTGATTAATATTTAGAGGTTATTTATTCCTTCAGGTACTAGTTCCATTGCCAGCACCATTTCTAATGAAGGCTTGATGAAGGCTTTCCATTAAACCCTTTTCTTCTGCAAACAGGTCCTCCGGGAACAGAAGGCTATCATTCTCCAGAAGTACATGCGTGGCTGGATGGCGAAACGCAGGTACAAGAGGACCCACCATGCCATCATCTACCTGCAGTGTTGCTACCGTCGCATGATGGCCAAACGCGAGCTTAAGAAACTGAAGATTGAAGCGAGATCTGTGGAGCATTACAAAGCCCTCAACATTGGCATGGAGAACAAGATTGTACAGCTGCAATGCAAAGTCAACGACCAGGTAAATCCCAATATTTATCCAGTACTTGTGAGGTTTCCTCTGACTGACAAATGGAGCGGGATTTCCCTGTCCCACCCACCATGGGAGTTGTAGCGGACGGGATGTGGACCATGCGAAGGTCTGTTTACATCAGGCGGGACTTTCCAGTCTTGGGATAAGCACACACTGGACAATCCTGCCCATGAAATCAGTTTGATCATCTGTACAGTAGCGCTTCTCTTCAAAGCCAACTCAACAGCGGTTAAACCACAATGCCGGTCTGTATCTGTAGATTATAAAATGGAGTAGGCAAGGCTAGACCTACGCTGTCAGCTAGTACTTGCCCTCTCGTCCATCTGCACGTGTGCTTATGCATGTCTACATCTCAATTCATCCGCTGCTGAAACTTTGAACCATGCCTTTGTTACCTCCATTGTTCCAATACCTGGCCTCCCGTGTTCTACCCTCTGTAAAACTTCAGGTCATCCAAAACTCAGCTCCTTGTGTCATTGCTCGCATCAGGCACCGTTCACCCCTGTGTTCTCTGACCTACATTGACTCCTGAGCAAGCAAAACCTCAATCTCATCATGCTCACTCTTGCTTTCAATTCCCTCTTGATTCTGTAATGGTTCAGGTTCTAAACTCCAAAGTGTTTTATAAAGCCTGCCTGAATCATAAATTTTGCCATTTGAATATGGTTAGGATAAGCATGAGATGCTTCACTTCAATTCAAAAGACACAATAGGAAACTTCTATCAAACAAATTTTACTTAAGAATATAGTTATAGTAAGAAAATTAGCAAAACTTTTATTAATATGAAACAAGAAACATACAATCAAGATAATTTATAACCCCCCCTAAACAAAGGTATCTGATGTGTTCCAATCAACCCATCCCCCATATAGAACCCTTTAAACTGGTTCGATGTAGCAAAGTTTACTTCTCACATGATCAGGGAATTTGAATCACTTGGCTGAAGTCTTCAGTTCTCTGGATTCCCTCCAAACACTGTGAAGACAACACAGCTTTCCCGCAGCACCAGAGAGACTCTGATCCAGCCCCCAAAAACAACAGAGTTTTAACCTTCAGGAAAACAACAGGGAGAGAGGGAAAACACTTCTTAGCTTGCTGCCCCTTCTAAAATTCTAAAACTCCAACTTGCACTCCAAACTGAAAGTGAAAATGAAATCACTGTCAGGTGAGTTGCAGTTTTTTTTTCTCCTCTCAACAATGACATCACCTCAGACTACAAGCATGAATTTAAAAACTCTTAAAGGTACGCTAACATCACAACTCTCTCTATCACTAATCCCCTCCAGCCCCACTCCTCTAATCCTGGTTTCTGGATTTTAAACACGCCATCACGAGTGCCTGTGCCTACCCCAAAGCTCTGACATCCCTTCCGTAAACCTCTCCACCTATCCTTCTTTTTCCTTTAAGACAACTGTTAAACCAACTCTTTGACCAAGCTTTCAATCATCTACCCTGGTAACTCCTTGTCCTTCCCAATGTCATCTTTACCCACTCTGACCTCCATTAATTTCAGACTCATAGCAACACAGATAACTTGTAGTTGCCTCCTGAAATAGCCTAACAGGATTCTGAGTCAGGGGCAATTAGGGATGAGCAATAAATGCTGGTCTTGCTGGCAAATCTCACCTCTCAAGAATATCTAATTCTCTTATTTCTCGAGCACGCGTTAACAATCTCATGTGACTGAAAAATTGGAGTTGATAGTAAAATCCACCCGTCCCGCTTCCAGTAACTTTGCTCTAATCGCCGTTATTCATTGGTGAGCCTCAACTTCGACAGACCACTGACGCTGCCATTGGGAAGGACGTCACAGCCAAGGCTGATCCCATTTTCACCCAGACTCCGACCAGTGCATTTCCAGCAAGGATTAGCATTAGCGTTGCGGGAGGGAGGGCGGTAACCTGTGACAGTCATTTTGTCACCCGAGTTGATGAGGTTAACTCCCTGTACAACAACAACTTCTACTTCCTTAGTGCCACCTTTGGCATTGCGAAGCAGAACCGTGTAAGGAGATACCGGGATAGATGATTGAAAGCTTGGGAATTCTGATTACAAGTCCAACAACGTTGACACGCGCTATTGTCTCCTCAGTCTGTATATGTTAGTGAAAAAATAGCCGTGGTTAATTATCTAGATAATGATGTGTATATAATGCATGTTCTATATCTATTTTTATACTCCCCCATCCTTTCACTGACAGATATAATGTTGATACAGAGATGTTTTTGTTTTACCGTATTTCCATGTGTTCTGCTCAATAAGTCCAATCCCTCACTCCACAGTTCTACTCTCCAGCTAATGGAGCGATGACCCTTTAGTTCGCATTGCTGTTCACTTGACTGCTGAGCCCCCTCCTCTCTTTCCGTGTAGACTAAAGAGATGAAATCCCTCCTGGAGAAGCTGGGTAACTTGGAGACCACTTACACCAACGAGACGGAGAAGTTACGGAGCGAGGTCGACCGGCTCCGTCTCAATGAAGAAAGCGCCAAGGTGTCCTCCAACAAGATTACCAGCCTGTTGGAGGAGATTGCCATTCTCCGCAAGGAACTCAAGGAAACTCAGGCGCAGAAGAAACGTCTTGAAGAAGGAGCGGATAAATACAAAGCGGAAACGGATCTGGTGAGAATTTCCTGCCTGTGCATTCCAGTTGCGTGAGAACTTTTCTTGAGAAAAAGCTTACTAGTTTGATATATTAGTGTCACAAGTAGGCTTACATTAACATTGCAAAGTATTTACTGTGACTATCCCCTAGTCGCCACACTCACGTGCCTGTTTGGGTACACTGAGAGAGAATTTAGCATGGCCGATGCACCTAACCACGTCTTTTGGACAGTGTGAGGAACCCAGAGTTCAATCCAACCTCCCATCCATTGATTCCATCTACGTTTCTTGCTACTTCGGAAAAGCAGCCAGCATAATCAAGGACCCTATGCAGACTGAGGGTGGGGTGAATGTGCAAACTCTGCACAGACAGTGACCCAAGCTGGGAATCAAACCCAGGTCCCTGGCGCTGTGAGGCAGAAGTGCTAACCACTGTGCCACCTTGCCGCCCTACTAGTTTAAAAATAAATCAAATTAGTATTAAATGTTGAAAGGTAATCTTTTTCTCTTCATCATATAAACACAAGCCGCTCCAGTTGACCTAATTTGTTCCGAGATTACATTAGTTTTTGATGCTGCTGCTGAGTCAGTCTCTGCTCTTCTGAGAGTGAGATTAAAATACCGTTCTTGACAGTCCTGTAGAATGCAGAGATTACAAAATTGAATGGCGAATCTGAAGGCGGTTGGTTACGTGGCACGGTATTAACTGTGACCAAAGGCAAAGCAATCAAGATTGTCCTTTGCTATCTTTCCTCACAGATGGTGTCTCAGCTTAAAGAGCAGAATGCTTTACTGAAGAATGAGAAGGAGGAGCTGAATCGCCGAATCCAGGAACAGGCCAAGGAGATTACAGGTGACGCTTCCAACCCTCGCAGAGAGTGGCGTTCAGTCACCTCACGCAGCGGGGCATAAAGGGGGCAAGCTGACTGGAATGGCAGCGTGAACTTGAGAGGGAGGTTGTGGGGGGTGGGGTATAAAAAACATTATAAACCAATCATTCGGAAGTATAGGTCTTCACTAGGAGAAGGCAATGTCCTGGTGGTATTTTCGCTAGACTATTAATCCAGAAACTCAGCTAATGTTCTGGGGAACTGGGTTTGAATCCTGCCAAGGCAGTTAATGGAATTTGACTTCAATAAAAAAAAAATCTGGAATTAAGAATCTACTGATGACCATGAAACTATTATCAATTGTTAGAAAAACCCATCTGGTTCATTTAAAGAAGGAAATCTGCCAAAATTACCTGGTCTGGCCTGCACGTGACTCCAGAGCCATATGGTTGACTCTCAGCCAATGACATCCACGTCCCGCAAATGAATAAAAGAAAAATCAGAAACTCAATTTTTTTTTCTCTTTTTTTAAACCCAGGAGATAGGGTGGTGCAGTGGTAATGTCACTAGACTAGTAAATCCAGAAGCCCAGGCTGAGGGGCATGGGTTCAAATCCTACCATTGCAGCTGGGTGAATTTAAATCCAGATCTGGAATTATAAATATCATCCCTGCTGGCCACGATCATTGATTGTCGTTAAAAAAAAAACCTAATGTCCTTTAGCTTCTTATCTCGTAATAATCTTGTATCTCATTGTAGAATCTATGGAGAAAAGGATGGAGGAAGAGACCAAACAGCTTGAGATAGACCTTAATGATGAAAGGTCGAGGTACCAGTCTCTGCTTAATGAGTTCTGTCGATTGGAGGAACGGTATGATAACCTGAAGGAGGAAATATCTTTGGTCGTAAGTATCTTGAATAAAGTTTCATCCAGTGAGTTGAAATGTTGAGCGTGAGTATCCTTCTTGGCTTCACTGCAGATGCCCTCTTTCTCTGGTCCCATTCCCTTTAGTCTCCCTAAGTTACGGCCACCCTCTTCCACCACAGCCCAAACTCCTACAGTGTTCCCTTCCCAATTAGTATCCCCAAGTTGCTTCCTGGTCTCATCCCATTCCCACTACAACAACCTCCTGAAATGAAATCACTTCTGCTTCTGAACTCAGAGAATATGGGTCCAATTTACCCGACCTGTGACCCTCAGTTAACCCTCTCATTCCAGGAACCAATCTGTTGAACTCCCATGTAGGTTCTTGATCGTCCAACACTATTCGTCCAAAGAGTCTGTCTATCCTGTAAATTGGCTGTCTATCTCAGCAGCTTGTGAAGCAGACTGGCTCTGCAGGCTCCATTGTGATATCCGGTACAGCAGCCAACTCCTCCAGTGCAATCCCAGACAGTCAGTGTTACCAGGCTTCACAGCTGTCGAAGGGAGTGCCTCACAGTTCAACGCAATCCCGTTCTCGCCCTACGTTCACACATGCATGTTCTCCACAAGTTGTCACGTAATTTTCACTCAGAGGCTGGTGAATGAATGGAATCGGCTGCCGTCGGTGGTGGTGGAGGCGAACTCGTTGGGGTCTTTTAAGAGACTTCTGAATGAGTACGTGGGATTTAATGGGATTGAGGGTGATAGGTAGGCCTTGAAGGTAGGAATATGATCGGTGCAGCTTGTGGGCCGAAGAGCCTGTTTGTACTGTAGTTATTTTATGTTCTAATTTGGAGTCAGGCACACTTTGTTTTTCATTTTATCCCCTCTCTAACTTGTTCCCAACCATGGTGTCTCACTGCTGTCCCAATAGATGTCAGTTAACTCAGCATGGACTGGGGATTAGGCTGGGAACTTCCTTGCTTATAATTTTAAATCCCTCATTTAAAAGTTGAGTCACTGGGAATTGTGCCTTTGTTAGAAACACGAATGTTTAATAAGGGGTAGGGGAGCCAGTGTCACTGGCATCCCTTGGAATAGTCCTCTGACCCCTTGCTAAACTCCTGGGAGCCAGTGGGTTAAAGATGAAACCAGAACCATTCTTTCCTCAGTTTAGATTTATTCACAAAGTCAAATATCAAAAGTATAAAGCTCCTAATTCAACCTTCACTCACCCCAGTTCTAATAAATGTTTCTTCATTGAGAGCCCTTGAGACAGTGCAAAGGAGTTTTAACAGAATGGTTCCAAGAATGAAGAATATTAGCTGTAAGGTTAGGTTAGAGAAACACTTGTTACACCATTGCGTACAAGGCTACAGATCAATTGCTGGAAAATGGGTTTGGAGTGGATTGGCACAAACATGATGGGCTGAAGGGCCTCTTTCTGTGCTGTAGAATTCTACAAAGAACAATGAAAACAGGAACAGGCCCTTTGGCCAACCGAGCCTGCATCGACCATGCTGCCCGACTTAATAAAAGCCTTTACCCTTCCAGGGACGCTCTATTCCCATCCTATTCATGTACTTGTCAAGCCACTCCTTATAAGTCACTACCGTATCTGCTTCCACTACCTTCCCCGGCAATGAGTTCCAGGAGCCCACTACTCTCTGTGTGTAAAAAAAAAAAATCTACCTCATACATCTCCTTTAAACCTTGCCCTTGCACCTTAAACCGATGTCCCTAGTAATTGACTCTTCCACCCTGGAGGAAAAAGCTTCTGACTATCCACTCTGTCCATGCCTCTCATTATCTTATAGACTTCTATCAGGTCTTCGTCGTTTCAGTGAGAGCAAACCAAGTTTCTCCAACCTCTCCTCATAACTAATGCCCTCTATACTAGACAACATCCTGGTAAATCTTTCCTGTACCCTGTCCAAAGCCTCGTTCTGATAGTGTGGTGACCAGAATTGAACACTATATTCCAAGTGCAGCCTAGCTAAGGTTCTATAAAGCTGCAAACATGGCCAGAATGTTACAGCTGTTCACGCCAGTGAGATTTTTCCCATCCGGTTGCTGCGAACAAAGATTTAGCTGGGCAGCGTATTCTCTGACTTCACTGCAGCAGGAGCATGGTGTGAACGGCCAGTAAAATTGCAGCCTGTGTCTCTAGGGTGACGACTCGATCAATGTCCTCCATGTTGTTAACCACGAATGATAGAGAGCAGCATGATCAAAGGCATTTTTCCAAACTTTCATTTGTTCTACGATAGGATTTACAAATCCCTGTATGGATCTTGTTATCCCCTTGTTAACACAGCGCATGTGTAAGTAACTTGCTCTTAATTTTTAATCCTGTTTTAATTCTGATTATGTGGGTTAACAATGTAAACTAATCCCTCACTAGTGTCGGGCAGTGAATGCTAATATCACTTATTGATAGCAATTGAATTATACTGCGCATAATATTAATTGAATTACAGTGCATACATTATTACAACACTTTAAGCTGAAGGGAAAATGACAAGTGTGGTTTGTACAAATAGCTAATATTTAATGATAACTAATTCTGATATTGTTTCAGAATTTGTCACTAGACTCCACACTAAAGGATTAGCTTTGATTAAATTGGTTGTAATAGATAGATTGAAGTTGTGCGCATCTGTTTCCAGAGTGTTTCAAAGCCTGGGCACAGACGGACAGACTCCACGCACAGTAGTAATGAGTCAGAGTACACCTACAACTCTCTGCTTTCCTCAGAGCCAGGAGAATCCGAAGATGGGACAAGAAAAATGGAGGTTGGTACCTGCCCCTCATTAGCTCTTTACCCAGAGAGAGAGAGAACTGGGGACCCAGGGTCAATTTAGAGCAAAGTTATTATATATTTAAACAGTTGCATGATTACTTTAAGAGCTGATCACGTGCTTTGATGGTGATGTAATTGGAGTGTTTTACTCACATTTACTTTCAGTTTGTGCTCTGTGCAGACAAAACCTCTGCGGAAAAATCTTGTTGTTAATTTGAAACTATGCATGCAAACCACATTCTTTTCTTTTTGTTAAAACTCACTTCCCCCTAACATAGAGAGGACATTACAAAACCAAAGTTAAGTCTGATATTGGACAGTTAGTCAGAGAACCACATGATAATAAAAACACAGAAACCACTGGAAAAAGTCTGCAGGATGGGATAGCATCTGCGGAAAGAGAGAAAAATGAGAGTTAACCCTTGTTAGATCTGCGATATTTTATCTGAACTGGGGAATGTTAGAAATGTAATAGGTTTTGAGCATGTGAAGGTGGAGAGAAGACCAAACTGGAAGGTCTGTGATAGACGTGCAGTGGTTTGGGAGGCTCGATAGCACAGTGGTTAGGGCTGCTGCCTTACAGTGCCAGGGACCCTGGTTCAATTCCAGCCTTGGGTCGCTGTATGTGTGGAGTTTATACATTCTCCTCATGTCTCCATTGCTTCCTTCCGAATGCTTCACCCACAATCCAAAGATGTGTGGGTTAGGTTGATTGGCCATGCTAAATTGACTCTAGTGTCAGGAGATTAGTAGGGTAAATATGTGGGGTTTGTGGGAATAGGGCCTGGGTCACGTTATGGTTGATGCAAACTTGATGGGCCGAATGGCCTCCTGCACTATGGGAATTCTGTGATTATCCAATGCCTTCATGGGTTACTGTTCATTGTTAAGTGTAGAAGATTCTGTAAAGAATGTGTAATTTTGTCCTTACAATCATTAAAGCTGGTCGCCAATGTAGGGGCAACTTATGGAGTCATGAAAGCATTTTATTTATTCGTGTCCCAGGTAGTTTTACATTAACACTGCAATCAAGTTACTGTGAAAATCCCCTAGTTGCCACATACTGGCACCTGTTCGGGTGCACTCAGGGAGAATTTAGCATGGCCAATGCGCCTAACCAGCATGTCTTTGGACTGTGGGAGGAAACCCACATAGACACGGGGAGAACATGCAGACTCCGCACAGGAAGTGACCCAAGTCGGGAATTGAACCCAGATCCATGGCACTGTGAGGCAGCAGTGCTAACTACTGTTGCACCACTCTGCCCATTGGTGGTTCACCCTGTCGTCTTCATGCTGGCTTTCTATTGAGCAATCCAGTCAGTCCTATTTCACACGCTATCCTTGGAGTTCCATCAGTTGCCCGCTCAGTTTCCTTTTGAAATCTCCACTGGGCTCTTTCTCAGTGATTGAGTTCCAAAGATCTTGATGTTTTTCGTACCCTAAAGCAAACTATTTATTGCAAAGTGATGCAAATTTGGAAGTGCAGATTAACCAGAGGAGACACAGCTTGAGTCACTGTCTGTGCGAAGTTCTGCATGTTCTCCCCATGTCTGCATGGGTTTCGTTCGGGTGCTCCGGTTCCCTTTCACAGACCGAAAGACGTGCTGGTTTGCTTCATTGGCCATGCTAAATTCTCCCTCAGATTACCCAGAAAAGTGCCGGAGTGTGGGATTTTCACAGTAATTTCATTGCAGAAATCCATGAAGAAACTGGATAACCACTGCACAGGCGATCACAGACCTTCTAGTTTGAAATGTAAGTACAGTTGTGCTAATTTAAATAGTTTAAATGGGAGAATTAGTGAGTGGATCGAGATAATCTACTTAAGAGAGAATCAATACAAATCCTCTAACAGTCTATCTTACTTGAAGCTGAAAGTGAATTTGTAGACTTGAAGTACCAAATGCTCCCTCTATTGCTCTTCATTCACAGTCGGTAACCCAGTGAAACTCAGCATTTAATTAATGTTGTCCTTGTGATGGCCAGAGATGGGAGAGTTTATCCAGCTCACTTACTCTTTGCGAAATGCATCAATGATTGTTCTGTTTGGAATAGGAATTCCCTGACCAGAAAGGCACTCTGGATATGTCCTTGTTCCTGAAACTGCAGAAGCGAGTGACTGAGCTGGAACAGGAGAAACAGGCATTGCAGGAGGAACTGGATAGGAAGGAGGATCAAGTGCTAAGGAGCAAAGCAAAGGTAATGCCCCAGAGTTGGGCCAGTCTGTGGTTCAAGTCAAGTTTTGTGACGGTAGTTGGTTCAAACAGTCATGGAACCTTATCATCATATCATAGAAATCAGGAAAAGGGATGTACTTATAAGGCTGTGTAAGGTTCTGGTCAGACCCCATTTGGAGTATTGTGAACAGTATTGGGCCCCGTATCTAAGGAAGGATGTGCTGGCCTTGGAAAGAGTCCAGAGGAGGCTCACAAGAATGATCCCTGGACAGAAGAACTTGCCATATGAGGAATGGTTACAAAAACAACAAAGAACAGTACAGCACAGGAAACAGGCCGTTTGGCCCTCCAAGCCTGTGCTGCTCATTGGTCCAACAAGACCATTCATTTGTATCCCTTCATTCCCAGTCTGCTCATGAAAGCAGGTTGAGGAATCTGGGTCTGTCCTCATTGGAGTTTAGAAGGGTGATAAAATTTACAGGATACTGCAAGGCCTGGATAGAGTAGATGTGGAGAAGATGTTTCCACTAGAAGGAAAAATCAGAAGTAGAGGGCACAAACTCAGACTAAAGGGACGATCCTTTAAAACGGAGATAAGGAGAAATTTCTTCAACCAGAGTGTGGCGATTCTGTGGAACTCGTTGCCATGGAAGGCTGTGGAGGCCAGGTCATTGTGTGTCTTTAAGACAGAAATAGATAGGTCCTTGATTAATAAGAGGATCGGGGGTTGGGGCAAATAGCAGGAGAACGGGAATGAGAAAAATATCGGCCGTGATTGAATAGCGGAGCAGAATCAATGAGATAAGTGGCCAAATTCTGCTCCTTTGTCTTATATCAGTCACCCAGTGTATCTGGACTAGCTCTTTGAAAGACTGTTGTATCTCCTTGACAAATGGTTGTGGCAGGTTGACTCCATCTTCCTCATTTTGTTTGTGTTCTGTGCAGGAGGCGGAGGAGCAGCAAGTTAAAGTCAGGGGAGCCGAACTGGAATATGAATCGCTGAAGGTACAGCTGGCACATGGGGCATGACCCGTTCCTGTAGGTTCCTGTTGTCCGCTGGGTCAGGATCTCCAGCGGGTGGAGTGGGGGAGAGGATTTTCCTGTGCTAATCCTCTGTGTTGACCAATATTTATTTTGGGATGCGGGCATCGCTGGTCAAACTAACATTTGTTGCCCTCCCTTAATTGCCCTTCAGAAGGTGGTGGTGCTTCTTCTGCCTTGAACGAGTCCATATAGTGCAGATACACCCACAGTGCTGTTAGGGTGGGAGCTCCAGGATTTTGGTAGTGAAGGAACAATGCTATATTGCCAAGTCAGGATGATGAGTGGAAACTAAGTATCTGCTGCCATTGTTCGAGATTGCTGTGTGTTTCAAAGGTGCTTTATGAGAATCCTGGTTCTCCCTGTTAAACCTCTTGTACTTAATCTTGGCCTCTAATTCTACACCCCTTTTACCCTGTTCTCTAATTTCAAAATGATTCAATTTTCTTCTCAATTCCATTGAAAAGAGACTCAAAGATGCAGGTCTTTATCTTCATGCGTAGGTTTATTGGGGTGGCATAGTGGTTAGCACTGCTGCTTCACAGCACCAGGGATCTGAGTTCAATTCTGGCCTCAGGTAACTATGGAGTTTGCACCTTTTCCCCACATTTGTTGTGTTTCTCTGCATTCCCTCCAGTTTCTGTCCCACAGTCCGAATTTTTGAAGGTTAGGTGGATTAATATGCAGGTTTGTAGGGATAGGATGGAGGCGAGGGTCTTGGTGGGATGCTCTTTTGGAGAATTGGTGCAGATTTGATGGGCCAAATAGCCTAGTTTTGCAATGTAAGGATTCTCTGGTTCCATAGTTATTGCTTCATCGTAGGTAACAACTTAGTTAGGGGTAATAAGACTGAAAGTATGGACCCTACCGGGTTGCTTTGCTATCACTGATTAAGCTGGCAAGGCAAAGGGTTGTTCATTACAGCCATTCTAGCATGTGATGCCAACCTGAAGATGCTACCAATGGTATCCAGAAACACGATGGGATTTGGTGAAGGTTCAGTGTAAAGGTGACTAGCAGCTCCACCTAGTGGTGTAAAGCGGAATTTCACAGCACATTGCCAAGCTCCAATTTTGGGATTATAACGATGGTGAGGCTGTCAGTGCTCGCTGTCATAGCAACTGTGAAACTGAGAGCCTGCTGGTGTCCAAGCGGACACTGTTGATGCAGAAATCCCTAAAACTTGCTATCGGTGTTTCCCAGGTCTGAATTTCACAATCCCCCTTTCTTCAGCAGGTTTATGGGAGGGGGACCTCTCAGCTACAAGGCCTAGAATGGGCTATCCTCCCCCCGGCAAGGCCCTTGAGTGGCCACATATTGATCATTTAAAGGCTCCTAGGATAAATTATTTAGGCTGGCAGGAGATGTTCATTGGTATTGGGGAGCTTAAAAATAGTAGGATTTAGGGCTTGGATGGGAAACTGGGGAATGGGGAAATCAAAGTCTCCTTGTCCCATTTTAACTCTGGGTACCTCTCTTCCTCCCCTATGCCCCTTTAAGGATTGGTAACTGCTGGACCACTCTCCCCAGCCTCTGCCTGCATCCCAATCTCCCCACCATCCACCACCCAGACCTGGGATTGGGGGACAGCATGTAGTACCCCTCCTTTTTCTCTGCCAGTCCAATTGGTGGGACTTGTTCCTCAGTGAGGGGCAGAATCCTTCCTGTTCCTCCTCAGGCTATGTTATTGAAGTCTCTACAGATGAAAATCTTCAGCAATCACTCAATTTTGACAGGGCTTCAACTCTTACGCTGTTGGTTTCACTGTAAAACCCTTGAAAATGTTACATAAGAACTAGGAACAGGAATTGGCCATCTGGCCCCTCAAGCCTGCTCCACTATTCACTAAGATCATTGTTGATCTTTTTAATGGACTCAGCTCCACTTACCCGCCTCTCCTGTTGTTGAATGAGGTTTTTAATGGCAGATAATTCGTAATTACTGCTGAACAAACTCTCTGGCTCTGATAAACTATTTCTGTATTTGTGGAATTTTGGATTTCTCCATTCTGTTATTTCCATAGACTTTTTGTATTTCATCTTCAAGTATCATCCTTTGTGTATGTCCCAATCTGTATGATTCTCTCTGTAAAATGGTTAAAAATAAATAATAATCCATGTAATTTATCGTAGAATCCCTAGAGTGCAGAAAGAGGCCATTCGGCCCACCAAGTCTGCACCAACTCTCTGATAGATTATCTTACCCAGCCCCTCTCCTCAACCCTATCATTGTAGTCCCATACCTTTACCATGGCTAATCCATCTAACCTACATATCTTGGGACACTAAGAAGCAATTTAGCATGGCCAAGTCACCCAACCTGCACAACTTTAGAGTGTCGGAGGAAACCCACACAGACTCTGAGAATTTGCAAGCTCCACATAGACAGTCACCTGATGCTGGAATTGAGCCCGGGTGTCTGACACTGTGAGACAGCAGTGCTAACCACTCTGCAACCCTATAAATGTGCAGTGTTTTGCTTTGGAGGGGAATGAACATTGAAGAATTGCATCCCAGGACAGCAGAAAACTGTCAAGTTTCAGTATTGGGGGAATGGTTATGTTCAACTTTCATGAGCTTAGTCAGCGGAGACCAGCTTTATCTCCTTGGCTGATGGATCCCTGTTGTATTCCGCAGAGGCAAGAACTGGAGTCCGAGAATAAGAAGCTAAAGAATGAACTGAATGAGCTGCATAAAGCTCTGAGTGAAAAGGCCTCTCCTGAAGTTATAGCTCCTGGTTCTCCCACATACAAAGTTCTACTCGAGCAGCTGACTGCATCAAGTGAAGAGCTGGAGGTTCGTAAAGAGGAGGTTCTTATTCTGCGATCCCAACTGGTCAGCCAGAAGGAAGCGATGGCACATAAGGTATGTGGGAAACTGACGTGTCCTACAAAATACCAACCAACTTTTAAATATTTCCTGTTTATATTTATCCATATTTTAAATTAACGAGAACTTGTGCTATCACAATCGAGTTGTCTTTCACAGTTGGCCTTTGGTTCATATTACTGTTCTAGTTATGTTTGAATGTTGCTAACAAACTGTTTTGTGTTCTTCCTCTGACTCTTCGCTCACCTCCAGGAGAGCAAGGTAAATGTTCCTTTTGTTTTCTGATCCTTCTCTTGATACTTTGCTGTTTTAACAAGAATTAATTTTGCACTTCCTACATCTTGTCCATTTCATCTTGTAATGCAGCCATTACTGTCAGGAGCTGTGTTTATTGTCCACACGCAGTTATCCCTGTGGCAGATTCAAGGTGGTGCTGACCTCCCAGACCCTTTGTTGTCCATGTGGTCAAGTTCCTCCGAAGAATGTTGTCCTGACCTGATGTTAAGGTCGCCGCTGAGTGGCTTGGAGTATTGTGAGCAGTTTTGGTCTCCTTTCCTGAGGAAGGATGTTCTTGTTCTCGAGGGAATTCAGCGAAGGTTTACCAGGCTTATTCCGGGGATGGCGGGACTGATGTATGAGGAGAGATTGACTAGGTTAGGATTGTTTTTGCTGGAGTTTGGACGAATGAGGAGGATCTTAAAGAGACCTTAAGAAATTCAAACAGGATTTGGCAGGATAGAGGCAGGGAGGATGTTCCCGGTAGTGAAGAGTTTAGAATCAGGGGTCACAATCTGAGAATTCAGGGTAGACCATTTGGGACAGAGATGAGGAGACATTTCTTCACCCAAAGACTGGTGAGTCTGTGGAATTCATTACCGCAGGAAGTAGTTGATGCCAAAACATTGAATGTGTTCAAGAGGTGGCTAGATATAGCACTTGGGATCAAAGGTTATGGGGAAAAAGCAGGATTAAGTATTGAGTTGAATGATCAGCCATGATCGTAATGAATGGTAGAGCAGGCTCGAAGGTCGAATGGCCTGCTGCCTTCTACCTTTCTGTGAAGTTGACTGAATGCATTCCTGTTGTTTTGTGATTGACAGGGGAATAGGAATATCAGGTGGAAAGGTTGAAGCATTTCACACATCAGACTAACGTGGATGTGGGAAGGCAAAGGTTAGATTGCATTGGATTTTCCACTGGGATTCTCCTTAAGAGCCACAGCAACTTTGGCAGAAATCCCAGATCAAGAGCAGGGACAGGATTCCTGCAGCACAGTCAGGCAGCTGAGGAAAGTCTGGGGCCGGAATCGGGGAGAATGTGCAAACTTCGCACAGACGGTGACCCAAGCCTGGAATTGAACACATGGTCCTGGCACTGTGAGGCAGCAGTGCTAACTACTGTACCAGCTTGCTGCTGGCTGGTTTGGTAAAATAATCATCCAAAGTTATTTGAGGATATCTGGATGTTGGGACATGTAGGTGAAATTGTTTCACACACAAACCAATTATGGCAGCTTGTTGTATTTATTCACTTACATTTTATTCAGATGTACTCAGTCTGCACATCCTAAAGTTACTGCAAACATTCCACTAATGTTCTCCATGTTGGTGCACTTTGCGTTCTCCGGAAACAATATGTGAGAATTCACTTCCTCCCACTTGTTGATACGAGCAAAATTGTTGGTGTGTGTGTCATGGTGTAAACTTCTCCTGCTTGTATCATGACTGAGAAGCAATTAACCTCATGATGTTCACTGAAAGGCAGGCAGAGTGCATTGAAACCTTAAAGCATGCATTACAGCAACACAAATAAGTCAAATTGCCCTCAGCCAGAACAAAACATGGTGGCACAATGCTTAACACTGCTGCCTCACAGTGCCTGGAACCCAGGTTCAATTCCAACTTCAGATCATTGCTAGTGTGGAGTTTGCACATTCTCCCCATGTCTGCACGGGTTTCCTTCCACAGTCCAAAGTTGTGCAGTTTAGATTGATTGTATCAGGGCGATTTGCAGGGTAAGCGAGAATTATGGAAATAGGGCCTGGGTGGGATTGTGGTCAGTATAGATTCAGTGGGCCAATGGCGGTCCCTTGTACTGTAGGGATTCTATGAAAGCCATCACTTTATAGGATAGAGTTCAGCTTTTGCTGTTTGAACTCTCTATGATGTTTCCTATCTGATCATAAGCAGATTAGTGTCGTTGCCTTTTCAAATTTGTTAATAACTCTTGGAGGGGTCAAACGGGTGCTGTGTTTGAGACTGGCATGGAATTTCAACAAGAAGTTTATTCAAGCTTGTACTTTATACACAGGAGATCACCCAGAGAGCCAACTCAGGGCTACTTTTCTAAGTGACTCTATTGAGTGGATTTGAACAGTATTCTTATACCATTTCGTGCTGTGGTGTTTCGATTGGGCCATTATCGGTTATTTCAGCTTTTGCCCTTTCAGAACTATACTTGTGATCAATGATGATGGGATCTGTGATCCTGTAGACCATCTTGCACAATGCTGTTTCAGTTGCCCCGGGCGATGTTATCTCGCACTGTTATCTCCAATGTTGAGTGTTCCTACCTCTGTGTGATACTAAATCATTGTAAGCATGTAACATGACATGTAAATTTATTAATTACTACAACTTGAACGAAGGAATTTCATTCCCAAAGAAGTTGTGCCGTTCAGTGCTTTGGCTGTCTGGGCAGTGGAGAAAACTGTTCTGTTTGGCAGTGGCTCCCTGGCGTGAGCTGTTGTGAACTGTTGCCGGAACGCTCAAAGACTTCTTGTTGCAGGAGACGATGACGGAGCCGATGGTTTTCCTGGAGGATATACGCAAGATGAAGGATCAAGGGGAAATAACACAAGCGTACATGGGACTCAAGGAAGCCAACAGGTAATAAATAGCCCAACGCGTTCCAGTTGGGATTAGTGGAAAAGTGAATGTCTTTTTGTTGTCCATGTAACATTCCCCATCAATCTTGTTCCTCCATCAAACATCACACCCTCTTCATCCTGTTTTGATCTTTTATTATAGTTGGCAGCAGGAATTGATAATATGTAAGTGTGTAACTCCTGTTAGAGTTGGGTATATGATTTAAACACTCGAGTGAGCAATTCATGTTGTGGAGAGATCTTTCTCATGAGCCTGATATGTATGCGCATTGAAATATAAGATTGAGTTCCAGAGTTTGAAAATTGCAAGAGGGGAAAGATATGGAAGCAAAGAGCTGGTTGTAAAGTTGATCTCTATTGGAGAATATCCTTTCTATTTACCACGTATTCCCTTGTAGAGCTGATATTTATCCTATCTCCATTGACTCATGAATCTACTTGGAAATACATTTGGTGTAAAATTAATATGCTCTGATTTAATGAGAGGGGGGACTATTTTGACTTGTAAGAATCATTTGTTTTAGCATATGACATTTTCTGTTGGAAAATCTCAGCAGGTCTGACACCATCTGTGCAGAGAGAATAGAGCCAAGTCTGGATGACTGACTTGAAGCGTTTCTATAGAAACTTATAAAACAGGGTTAGACAGGGTAGATTCAGAAAGAACGTTCCCAATGGTGGGAGAGTCCAGAATTGGGGTCATAGTTTTAGAATAAGGGCTAAAGCTTTTATGACTGAGGCAAGGAGAAATTTCTTCACCCAGAGGGTGCTGAATGTATGAGATTCATTATCACAGAAAGGCCAAAACATTGTGTGATTTCAAGAAGGAATTAGATATAGCTCTTGGGGCTAAAAGGATCAAGAGATATGGGAAAGGGGGGGAATCAGGATATTGAATTTGATATTCAGCCCTGATCAAAATGAATGGCGGAGCAGGCTCAAAGGGCCAAATGGCCTGCAGCTTCTATCTTCTATGTATCTATGTTTCATTTATGCTAAAGGTTAATCAGGGAGTTTGGAAATGTGACTTTGATGGATTTTCTCGATTAACGGTTTTGCTTTTCTTTATAAGGTTTGCAGCTAAATTGCTCTTGGTGATTAAGTAAGTGTTGCCCTTTCCAAATTATTTAATGTCTGAGTGAAATACTGAGGGTGAATACTTGACCGAGAGCTCTGTAATGCTGCTTCAATGAACCTTGCTATTTTGGTCTTGCTTGTTGATTTGTTTGAGTGATTCCGAAAGGAAGGCAGTGTTCTTGTTAACTTCCGAAATGGTTAGCAGAATATTCCTCGTGTAAGGAATCCCTGAATAATTGACGATAAAGGAATGTGGATTAGGCTGCTGTTCCACCTTGCCCGTTGGCTGAATCCCTGGTTGATTGAACAGTGCGAGATGTTTGTTAAAGTGAGTCTGGAATCTGACCCGAATTTTGAAAACAATCTGCAGGTTAAGTGAGGAATATCAGAACTATCTTTCTTCTTGAACCACTGCAGTCCTCCTGCTGTAGGAACACTCACAGTGCTGTTAAGGAGGAAGTTTCAGGATTTTCACCCAGCAATGGTGAAGGAACAGTAATGTGGTTCCAAGTTGTTTGGAGAGAAAACTTGCAGATGGTGGTGTTCCTATGTATCTGCTTCCCCTGTCCTTCTATATATTAAAGATCATGGGTTGGGAAGATGCTGTCAAAGGGATCTTGATGAGTTGCCATAGTGCGTTTTGAAGATGGCACACACTGCTGCCACCTTACATTGGTGGTGGAAAGAGTGAGTGGGGAAAGCTGGTGGATGGGTGCTAAAGGGGCTGCTTTGTCTGCATGGTACCACACTTCTTAAGTGTTGTTAGAATCATAGAATTCCCAGAAGGAGGCCATTCAGCCCATTGAACATGCACCAATAAAAATCACTTATGCCCTATCCCACAGCCTAACCCTAACCCCACGTATTCATTCTGCTAATCACCCTGACTCTAAGGGACAATTTATCATGGTCAGTCAATGTAACTTGCACATCTTTGGATTGTGGGAGGAAACCGGAGTACCCGGAGGAATCCCACGCAGATGCGGGGAGAATGTACAAACTCCACAGTCACCTGGGCTGGAATTGAAGCCTAGCGCTATGAGGCAGCAGTGCTAACCACTGTGTTGTTGAAGCTGTGCTCATCCAGGCAAGTGGAGAGCACTTTATTACACATCTTGTGGATGGTGGACAGACCCCAAAGTCTCCCCAAAGAGTTAGGAAGTGAGTTACTTGCCACAGGATTCCTAGCCTCTGACTCATTCTCATAGCCGCTGTGTTTATTTGGCTGGTCCAATTCACTTTCAATGGTAACATTCAGGATGTTGAACGAGGGGGAAATCAGCAATGATAATGCCATCAAAAGTCAGGATGGAATAATTAGATTCTCTCTTATCGGAGATGGTCTTTGCCTGGCACTTGTGTAGCACAACTGTTACTATCAATCCAAATAGTTTGAGGGAGCTAGGTTTTTTTCTCCCTGGAGAGACGAAGGATGAGAGGCGACCTGATAGAACATAGAACATTACAGCACAGTACAGGCCCTTCGGCCCTCGATGTTGCGCCGACTAGTGGGACCAATCTAATGACCCTCTAACCTAAATTATTCCCATGTTATCCGTATGCCTATCCACAGACCATTTGAACCCCCTTAAAGTTGGCGAGACCACAACTGCTGTAGGCAGGGCGTTCCACGCCCTTACTACTCTCTGTTAAAGAACCTATCTCTGACATCTGTCCTATAACTACCACCCCTCAATTTAAAGCTATTTCCCCTCGTGTTAGCCATCACCGTCCGAGGAAAAAGCCGATCACTGTCCACCCTATAAGATGTTGAGAGGTATAGATGGGGTGGATTCTTAGAGGCTATTTCCCAGGACCGAAATAGTTGCTACAAGAGGACACACATTTAACGTGCTGGAGAGCAGGTACAGAGGAGATATCAGAAGTAAGTTTTTCACTCAGAGAGTGGTGAGTGAGTGGAATCGGCTGCCATCGGAGGCGGTAGAAAGCAAACTCGTTGGAGTCTTTTAAGAGATTTCCGGATGAATATGTGGGATTTAATGGGATTGAGAGTTATAGATAGGCCTAGTAGGTATGGATATGATTGGCACAACTTGAGGGCCGAAGGGCCTGTTTGTGCTGTAGTGTTCTATGTTCTATGTTCTAAATGATTTGTTGAGACCAAGAAAAAACAATTAGCAAGGTAGAAGGTGTCAAGATATTTGATATCTGGTGTTTGTTATTTTTCTCTTTGCCTTTTTGTGATAGGATGTATCTGTATAAGGTCAAACCCTCAAAACCAGATGAACCGAAGTTCTGACCAGCTCTTGGATTTAGTCTTCTGGGACAGTGTAGCGTTGACCCAAAATTGGCTCTAAATAAACCAGTAGGAGAGAAATAATAATGGTTAATTTTTTAGTTTTGTCATCAAACGCAAGGAAATGAGAAGGGAGTAGTCAAAATAATTTAATAATAGAAAATGGCATTCTAGGTCACGTAATACAAGAATTACTTGTGCAGCAGTTGCTGGGAAAGTCTTTGGTAACCAACTCAGCTGTTCTTCTGGTTATGTAGAACTGTAGCTGTGAATTTCAGGTATTTCAAAGTACCTGTAAATCTTGTCAAACTGGAATTAATCGCGACTGGCATGACTCATAGGAGACTACAGCCTAGGAGTTAAGGTCTTGACTGAGCTTTTTACGTGGAATGGGATGGGAAGAATGCTGATTAACTGCTCGAGATTCTGAGCAGATATAGTTTGTTTTTTGCACCTTGCAGTGATCAAATTTATTGTTTTTGGTGGAGGGGGAGGCATCTTACCAAAAAAAAAACTCTAAACGAGCGAGAAAAGGAGAGAGTTTGAGACTCAACTTCTTGGCAAGTTAAAAAATGCAATATTATGGCACTTAGTCAAAAGGAAGTGCCAGGATGTGATTCTCACCAATAGGGGAGAGGGCGGAGCCTAATCTTGCCAATGAAGCTGGCTGCTGAGCTTTAGGAGCGCCATTGTGCAGGAGCCTCAATCTCCCAGCATACTGGGAGGACAAACCAGAAAGATCACTCCCCCAGTGGGTTTGCTAGCTAAGGTGGTCAAGTTAAAACTGCAGGTTCCTCAGAGTCCTCCTGGTTTTTTAGACTAGTTTGAATAAGGTTGGCACAGCAGCATAGTGGTTAGCATTGCTGCCTCACAGTGCCAGGAACCTGGGTTCAATTCCCAGCTTGGGTCACTGTTTGTGTGGAATTTACATGTTCTCTCCTTGCCTGTATTGGCTTTCTTCTGGGTGCTCTGTTTCCTACCTCAGTCCAAAGATGTGCGAGTTATGTGGATGGGCCATGTTAAATTGACCCTTAGTGTCAGGGGACTAGCTAGGGTAAATGCATGGAGTTATGGGGATAGTCCAAAGGATCAGAACGGTGGCTACTCTTAATTGCCAGGGCAGTGGTACAGAGGTTAGCTCTGCTGCCTCATAGTTCCAGGGATCTGTGTTCGATCCTCGGCTTGGGTCACTGTCTGTGTGGAGTTTGTCAAGTCTGCGTGGGTTTCCTCCAGTGCTCCAGTTTCCTCCCATAGTCCAAAAGTGTGTGGGTTAGGTGGATTAGCCATGCTAAGTTGCCCCTTAGTGTCAGGGAGACTGGTTAGTGTAAGTGCTTGGAGTTATGGGGATAGTGTCTGGTGGGATTGTGGTCAGACTCGATGGGCTGAATGGCTTCCTTCTTTGTGTAGGATTCTATGAAGTTGATGCCATTTCCTCCCACACTGCAAAAGATGTACAGGTTAGGGGATTTGCCGCACTAAATTGTCCCTTAATGTTAGGGGAGGTTAGTGGAGTAAATATGTGGAGCTACGGGATAGGGCCCGGGTGAAATTGCTGTAGGTGCAGGCTCAATGGGCCGAATGGCTTCTTTCTGCATGTGGGGATTCTAAAGGTTAGAGATGGTGCTTCTTGTATACGTTTCCTGGAGAGGTATTGGTCTGTATGCTCTCCAGAGTCGATCTTTATAAATATATCTTTCTGATGCAATCCATTCGGAACAGGGGAATCAGTAAAAACTATTTTCCATGTGGGTGATGTGTTTAATCTGGAAAGTAACAAAGGATGAAAAGATATAGCAGGGTGGCACCCTGATCTGAATCAGCCTGCTGTGACATATTCAGTAGTGAAACCAGTCTGTGGTTCCTTGGGGCACAGTCAATGTTTAACTCAGTGAGGAAACTTGAATGAGTGAACCTATTACTGAGGGCAGGAGTTTAGACACTTGTCTCCAAATAACAAAACTGAGTAATTGGAAATCTCTGGTCGATTTTTCTCTGTGATTCATTGTATGTGCGTTGCTATGAATTGGGTTTCAACAGAGTTTGAATCGAAGCTAAGATTAATAAACCAGATAATGATAGTCGTGACTTATGCGAGTGGCATGCAGGCCCATCAGAGGGGCAAAGCTCAGCTATTATTAACTTTTTTTTAGTTTGAAATTTTCAAAATATTTCCTTGTGTAAGAGAGGGGCAAAACCAGCTGGTCTTCCAGATCCTGATTCCTGTGGATGAGAGGCAGTTTAATAGAAGTTTGTAAGATGATGAGGGGGATAGATAGAGTGGATGTGCTGAGATTATTTCCTCAGGTGGATGTAGCTGTTACTAGGGGTATAACTAGAAGGTTCACAGTGGGAAATATAGGAGGGATGTCCGAGGTAGATTCTTTACTCAGAGAGTGGTTGGGGTGTGGAATGCGCTGTCTGTGTCATAGTGGAGTTGGACATGTTAGGAACTTTCAAGCGGTTATTGCTTAGGCATATGGAGCACACCAGAATGGTAGGGAGTGGGATAGCTTGATTTTGGGTTTGGACATAGCTTGGCACAACATTGAGGGCCGAAGGGCCTCTACTGTGCTGTGTTTCAGTGTTTCTACATTGTAAGTGCAGAGATCTGAGCAATGAGGGAGACCAGCATTGTATTCAGCTGTGGTGTGTATCTCCAAAGCTCAAGAGACCACTGGATACAAGCTGTCGCGGTGCCTGTGTCAATTATCACTTGGTCAGGTATCAGAAAGGCGACCATGAGACATAGGGGCAGAAGTAGGCCATTCGGCCCATCGACCTCTGCGTGCACGTCATTGGAGCTGTACCTCGAAAAGGAATCAAATCTTTTGGGGGAGAACATGAGACAGAGAAAGGAAGCATTAAAGATGAATGTTTCTATTTCATTGTGAAAAGAGATTCTTCTTAGGATAGTCATAGAATCCTACAGTGCAGAAAGAGGCCCATCGAGTCTGCACCTCATGTATTTCCCCTAACTAGTCCCCCTGACACTAACGGGCAACTTAGCACGGCCAATCCACCTAACCTAACCAGAGATGCCAGGAATCAAACCTGGGGATCTTTACTGAAATAAAAAAAAGCCTTCCTTTCACATCAACTATTTATCAGAGTTAATGATTCATTAAACAATTTCAATTCAGAGCAAAACAAACTGTGGAAGTGAATCATTTTGTACGGGATGTGCAAGTCTGACCTTGCTGCTGAAATTGACAGAATTTCTGGCTGTCTGTTGACCCCATTTCCCATCACAAACGTTCCCAGAATTTGGGCTGGTGTCTCAGAGGTGCCTGTACCTGTGTACTGGCAAGTATCAGAATTCCACCCAGGTGCTTCACAAGAGGACCCCTCAGACCTGAGGGAAAAATTATCTTCTTTTTTTCCCCTGTAGTTAAGGAATTAAATTGCTAACTTTTTAATAGCCATTCATTTTTGCCTTTGGGCATTGCCAACTCTTCCGATTGGCCAGTTGATGGTGCACTGGACACAATCCTAGGAATGCAAACTTTTCCTAACCAGACACTATGCAAAGATTGAAGCTTACTTGGGGAGACTGGTGGAAGATTTGTCCAGCCAGCATTTGGATTGTGGAGCAAATGGGTGGAAACTTGGTGGATCTAAATTTCAGTGCCATGATGGATGATTGGATACTTTAGCCAAATTCCACACCCCCCGCTACCTGCCCGACTCCCTTTCCTGCCAAAGAGGACATGTTCACATTTTCCATATTGCACTCCACCTTCCCAAGTTTTGCCATTCGTTGAACTTATTCACATCCCTTTGCAGACTCCTTGGGTGAGATTTTATGGCCATCCCAAAGCCGGAAAATTCCACCCCAAAGGCAACAAAGTCCGTCTCCTGCCTGCTGCGATTCGCATGGCCGGCAGGATTCTTCTTCACAACATACTTTCCTATCTATAGAATTCAGCAAGGAAGAAGTTGATACAGGAAGGGGTGGAAGGGATGGAGCCCATATGATGTAGGGACACAGGTAAATATGGATATATTTGAAGTGGGTGGCACGGTTAGCACTGCTGCCTCCCAGTGTCAGGGACCTGGGTTCCGTTCCCATTTGGGTCACTATCTGTGTGAAGTTTGCATATTCTCCTTATGTCTGCATGGGTTTCCTCCCATACTCCGAAAGACGTGCTGGTTAGGTGTACTGGCCATGCTAAATTCTCCCTCGGTATACCTGAACAAGCGCCGGAGTGTGGCCAGTAGGGGATTTTTACAGTAACTTCATTGCAGTGTTAATGTAAGCCTATTTGTGACTCTAATAAATAAACTTTATTTAGAGCTCAGACCCGAAAAAGAGAATATTCAGAGGAACGTTGATAAAAGAGGCGACTTAAAAAGAAATCCAAAAGCAATTTGAGCTTGGATTTGTACGTGCTGCTTTTACAAGTTTAGATCCCTAGACTCATTGCTGGCCTCTTGCTGAGGATGTGTGCAGTCACTGGTCATCTGGGACTATGGCAACTTCACCTCTGAATGTGTAATCAGTCAGGAGCAAAGATTCAGCCAGCTCGTAAACAAAGGCCCTGATTTTTGTCACAGTTTGTTTTTGGTATCAGTTGAGTATTGGGCCAGAGTAAAACCAATATCTTCATCATTGTGTTAGACAAAGCCTGAAATAAAAAGCAGAAAATGCTGGAAATAGACATCATTGTGGCACAGTGGTTAGCACTGCTGCTTCACAGCGCCACGGAACCGGGTTCAGTTCCCATCTTGGGTTACTGTCCGTGTGGAGTTTGCACATTCTCCCCGTGTCTGCATGGGTTTCCTCCTGGTGCTCTGGTTTCCCCCCACACTCCAAAGATGTGAAGGTTAGATTGACTGATGATGATAAATTGACTCTAGTGTCAGAGGGATTAGTCGGGTAAATATGTGGCATTGCGGGAAAGGGTCTGGGTGGGATTGAGGTCGGCACAGACTCAATGGGCCGAATACCCTCCTTCTGCGCTGTAGGATTCTATGAAATACTCAGCAGGTCTGGCAGCATTTGTGGAAAGAGTAACAGAGTACCAAATTTTCCACTCCTTCCCGATCTATGCTTCTGCCAAAGGTGATCTTCCCATAGTGGGTTTGCTGGCACGTGGATGGGTGATCCACACACAATACCGTAGACTTGGGCAGGACCAGGATGTCCCATTGGTGGCCTATGGGGAGATACTACTGGACAACACTACGTGTGCCTGTATGTGCGTATGTGTGTCTGTATGTGCCTGCACGTGGCCATGCATGCACATGCGTGTGTAATTAAAAGGGAGCAACATTATTACCATGGCAATGAGTTAGTGCTGGATAAAAACATTCAGTTCTAGTCCCTTTTTTTTGAGATTGGCATCCATTTTTGTCTAGTCATACCTCTAAATGACATGTTTGTTTGTAATTGTTAAAGAATATGTAAAGTTGTAAGTTGTTGGTAGCAGATTACCAAAGAGCAAACTGTTGATTTCTGAAGAGAACTGAAGCGTGAAATGAATATTGGATAAGTTGATGCTTTGATGTCTCAAACGCTCTGATTGTGTCTCCCTTTTATATGTTGCCATCATTTGTGAGCTTTGTCATTAACGTTTCACATTCATCCGCATCATTTGTCTCTTCTTTCTCTGTCTGCGGTTTTGTTCTCGTTGAAGACCATCACAGGACTGCCATTTACTGAATGAGGATGGAGAGCTTTGGATGGCTTATCAAGGGTTAAAACAAACCAACAGGTTACCACATTTATACCCAGGGTCTTTCTCCGTCTGCATTTTAGTTTTGTCACTAACCAGAAGTCTTTGTTCTGCACCTGCGTTTCAGAAATATGCTTTGGCACGTTTAATGTTAAGTGTTAATGTCACTGAAAAATGCTCTCACTCACATATGTAGAATTAGACTTTGTGTGTTAACAAGGCTCAAAGCAGAAAATGTCAGCGTTTGTCATTGAAAGTCAAACCTAGTTATGTGTGGTGAATTCTAACTGAACTTCTAAATGGCTGCTCTACATTTAGTTCAAAGTAGAATGTTTTTAATGTACATTTTCTGCTTGATGGCACTGTAATCCTTCTTAACAGCTCTATATTACTAATTCTAGAATAACAGAAGCAAGGAGGTGGTTGTGAAATGTTACCTGGTGGTGGCAATTTTTGAAACCTTCATGCATGTTTGGATTTGAACCTTTTCCAAATCGAGGGCGAAGAAAAGAATCAGTTGATAGGGAATTAATTTCACTGCAACAACTTACACACATAGGAGGGGATAGTGTTGTGTGTTAGCACACTGCTCTCTAACTTCCCGCATTGAAATCCAGCCAAGACTAATAGTTGTCTGAGAAATGAGCCCAATACAAAACTATAGCAAATGACCAATCTTCATAGAATCATTAAATAGAATCCCTGCAGTGCAGAATGAGGCCATTTGGCCCATCAAGTCTGCACCAGCTCTCTGACAGAACATCTTACCCTGGCTCATCTTCCTGCTGTATCCACATAACCCCACATATGTTAATCCCCAAGTTTACACATCTTTGGACACCAAGGAGCAACTTAGCATGGCCTGTCCACCTAACTTGCCCATCTTTGGGCTGGGGGAGGAAACCCATGAAGACATGGGGAGAATCTGCAGATTCCACACACACTGGAAGGCTGGAATTGAACCCGGGTCCCTGGCACTGTGCAGCACCAGTACTGACCACTGTGTCCCTGTGCCTCCCCGCTGACTTCCTCAGACAGCCCACAAATTGTGTGGAAAATGTGAACATTCCTTTAGCACAGAAAGCTATATCCACTTTGGGTTTAAAACCTATGGGTTGCGTAGAGTAAAGGGAGCTTTGCTCTATAGCTGGGACTGCTGTATCCAGACGCTGGGTTATTATGATGAGAAAGTTCCTCGGTGCTAGATTATCCTGACTTGAGCAAAACCTCATGTAATTAGGGAGCCAAAATAGAAAGTTTTGTCATTGAATAAGAGCAGCAAGCAAGTAGACTTTTCAACCTCATACCCGCTGGTAGAAATGCCATCTATTCTCAGCCAATTAACCCGGCTCCTCTCGTAACTCAACTCTTCTGGAAACGCAGTAATAACCTGTCGCTAAAACCGCGTTAACGTTCCTTTTGAGCCAACGACTGCAAGACACAGTCTTCGAAATAAGAACACGTCTTTTGGCTGTCATTGCTAATGTCATGTCGCTACTTTACATATTTAGGCCAAAACAGAGTGTTACATCACAAGTGTTGATGTTAAAGTTACTTAAGGTCGTGGTTATGTTCAATAGTTGGGAAATGAAATGGCAATCCATTGGCGTTCCAGTTCGTTCACCCACTTGCCTGTACCACTCTGAGAGGATTAAAGTATGTGAAGTGCTGAGAGCAGCAAAAAGTAGCGGCCATGACCCTGAGTGTTGACCGCTCTGCAGCGGGGCAGTGTTGACCGCTCTGCAGCGGGGCAGTGTTGACCGCTCTGCAGCGGGGCAGTGTTGACCGCTCTGCAGCGGGGCGGCATTGATTTAGAAAGGCACGGATACAGTTTTCTAATGCCTCTTCCCTCTCCCCTGCAGGTTGCTGGAATCTCAGCTTCAGGGACAGAAAAAGAACTACGAGAACGAGTTGGAGATTCTGCGTGGGGAGGTTCAGAATCTCAAGGAGGAGATAAATCGGCAGCAACAGTTACTGGCCCAGAACCTGCAGCTGCCGCCTGAAGCTCGGATTGAGGCCAGCCTGCAGCATGAGATCACCCGGTTAACCAATGAAAATCTTGTAAGTATCACCTTGTTTTATCAGACCAAGCAGAATACGTCAGTGTAGGTGACAAACAAAGTCCTTTGGCACTGCTGTACGTAGGCAAACTAGGGGGCTGGGTCACATGATTTTGGCAGACTGGCAAAATGGCAAAGAATGAAGAAAGCACGGGTTACCTCAGGTACTCTCCTAGAATCCAAAAATGTGCAGGTTAGGTTGACTGGCCATGCTAAATTGACCCTAGTGTCAGGTGGATTAGCAGGGTAAATATAGGAATATAGCCTGGGGGGGATGTGATTGGTGCAGACTTGATGGGCTAAATGGCCTCCTTTTGCACTGTAGGGATTCTATACAAGCCATAATGTTGAGGTGTTTTATTGCCGACACCCGTAATTATATGCACAACACTCGCAGAATTATTCACCTCTGACCTGAGAAAGGCATGTTTATTGAATTCACTGATACTTCACTGTAATGGTTCAGTATTGGGGTTAGGTATGGAGTTTAGCCCGAGCAGAAAGAGCTTTTAATGTTGACCATGTAGAGTCCCAACAGAAGAAAATTCTTTTTGTTTTGGAAATGTAACCATAGAGGTAACTCCTTGTCACTCGACATTACTCTCAGAACTTTCCAACGGTTCTGTCATGTTTTGATTCTTTGTGTGGTTTTCGGTTGTGACAAGCAACACACAATGTCTAATTTTGCTTTAGGATTGTGGTGGATGATGCACGCACTTGCTCGCGGTGTGCCATCTTGGCAATGGATCCTGGTGGCGGAACTTTACCTCTTTGGCAATCTTTCATTCTGATTTGGAAAGGTCTTTAGGCAGGAATTATCTTCCATTTAGATTGCATTTGAGTTTTCTGACTGAAATGACCAACACATGCTGATTCTAAACAGGAACTATGGGGTGAAGAGTGAAGTCCATTCACAATGAAGAGGGAATCTATCAGTTTGGAATTTCCCTCATGAAATCATTTATAATGCTCAACACGAGACTACCCCATCCCACTTTTTATACTTTTGCAAGAAGTGGCATGGTAGCACTTGTGGTACTACTAGTGGTTAGCGCTACAACGCCAGGGACCCGTGTTTTAATCCCGGCTTAGGTCGCTGTCAGTTCAGAGTCTGCACATTCTCCCTGTGTCTGCAAAGGTTTGCTCCCACAGTCTGAGAGAGAGTGCATTGGCCATGCTAAATTCTCCCTCAGTGTATCCAGACAGGCGCCCGAGTGTGGCCATTCGAGGATTTTCACAATAGTTTCATTGCAGTGTTAACATGAGCCTACTTGTGACACTAGTAAATAAACTTTAAACTAAAGAATCATACCTGTGGACAGTAGAGAGGAACACGCCCTTTGATCCTTTAACATTTTAAATATTGCTATCATAATTTGCAGAATCCAAGTATGGTATGTGCTAGCCAGTGGCATCTCATTCCAAACCACCTCCAACCGTCTGTCTAAACCGGGCTACAATATCTCCAAATTTGATACAACAAGAACAAAAATCACTGGATAGCTTCATCTCCTCCTTGTCTCTGAGGAAAATGGGATGGTTGCACTCTAACCTCCAAAATCATTAACGACAGTTCGACAAATTAATATTATTATTGCATAACACAGAGTCTAAATGAAAGCATCTGCTTCAAATTAGCGCTGTAAACACGCCCTTATCCAATAACTGAACTGATTCAATTATTTATTGTAAACTAGTTGCCCACACTGAGCTTTTTAATAAGTGCCACGTGGTGGCAGGATGTTGGTGCTTCGGAATGCTGTGTTGGAAATTTAGGATTGTGCGACAAGTCCTGGCTTCCAGTGAAAAATGAGCCTCTTTTCGATGGGTGATCCAAAGGACAAGTTATCTTGAGAACAGCAGTGAGTAAAGCAGGGGCGAAGATTGTCATCTTCAGCCCTCAGTCAGAGAGGCATTGGGCAGGACAAAAAGAACAGATCAAAGGGAAATAAAAGACATTAATCAATCAATTAGCAATTGAAGTGTCAGATAATGAACCAGTAGATACCAAATTAATTCATTCCTTTATTAAAAAAAACTACATCTGTTCAAATGTTACAGTAAGAAGTCTCTCAATGCCAGGTTAAAGTCCAACAGGTTTATTTGGAATCACAAGCTTTCGGAACACTGCTTCTTCTTCAGGTGAGTGGAGAGGCCAGTTTCACAAACACAGCGTATGTAGGCAAAGACTCAGTTGCAAGATAATGGTTGGAATGCGAGTCTTTTCAGAATAACTGTCCTGGCTAGGAACAATACCTCTTTAAACTGTGATTATCTCTTCTCCACTCGCACTGCATCTGTAAAGATTCCCATTCCAATCACTATCTTGCAATTGTGTCCTTTATATGTATGCCATGTTTGTGAAACCTATCTCTCCACTCACCCGATGAAGGAGCGCTCCGAAAGCTTGTGATTTCTGATAAACCTGTTGGACTTTAACCTGGTGTTGTGAGATTTCTGACTGCGCCCCATCCCAGTCCAATGCCAGTAGCTCCCCACCAATTCAAATGTTTACACTGAAGAGGTGAATCTCTAAAAGTTATACAAATGGACAACAAAAGAAAGTGTGGCTGGAAAGCTAATGGTCTGGGCTATCTCCCGGTTCCATCAGGAGGTGCACTTGTCTCCTGACGGAAGCACTTAGTCCACATTCAGTTTCTGCTGTTTGTTCCCTCCCAAAACCTCTGCAAGGCATCGTACATTTAGTGAGTGTCAGGTGAGGACTGGGTGAAGCTTGGCTCTGATGGTCAAACAGTTCGATCGCTCCACATGGCTGCTGAGACCTGCAGCAAAAAGCCATCACCTTCAGGAGAAAAAATGGTGAAATCGCAACACAAATGTTGATGCACAAATGAAATACAGCAGGTTTAAATGGAAAAGAACAGCAAACGCTGATAACCTGAAATAAAATAGGAAGTAGTGATATTGCACAGCAAGTCTGTTAGCATTTGTAAAGAGAAGGGACCGGTTATGACATGTGGAGACACTGTGCAGAAACACAGTGATTGCTCGTCACTGTACCTTAGGAATGCCTGTTGGTAGTGTTCAAGGATTGAGCCTAAATTTACTGCTCATCCGTTTCTATGGCAGTGACTGTTAAACAATTCATTGTTGTTAACAATTGTCTGAAAACTGAGAGTCTATAGTCAGCAAAAGCACAGTGGTTAACACTGCTGCCTCACAGCTCCGGGGATGCTGGTTCAATTCCGGCCTTGGTTGACTGCATGGAATTTGAATGTTCTCCCTGTGTGTGTGTAGGTTTCCTCCAAGCACTCTGATTTCCCTCCATAATCCAAAGACGTGCAGGCTCGGTGGATTAGAACATTACAGCGCAGAACAGGCCCTTCGGCCTTCGATGTTGCGCCGACCAATTATGAAAAAAGCAATGACCCTCCAAACTAAACCATTCCCTTCTCTTCCATAAACTTATCAACTAACCTCTTAAACGCCACCAAACTTGGCGCATCTACAACTGCCGCAGGCAGGGCATTCCACTCCCTAACCACCCTCTGGGTAAAGAATTGGCCATGCTAAATTGCCCCTTAATGTCCCAGGTTAGGTGGATTGGCCATGGGAAATGTATGGCAGAGGGAAGGGCCTGGATAAGATTCTCTGTCTGAAAGTCAGTGCAGACCTGATGGGCCAAATGGCTACTCTTTGCAATGTAGGAATTCTATATTTATGCCAGGAGTGTCACTCAGTATTTTGCAATGCTGATCGATCTGGTCTGCACATTCAACATTTTTCCTTTAAACTTCTACAAGCGTTTGAAAACGATACCTAATCCATTGATTTCCACTTTTGCATTATTTCAAATGGAACTCTTAGCTTTAACATTGTAGGACAAAGGTGTGTAGGGAACACCTGTACATCCATCATTTTACCTCGTGCTTCTGTTTGAAGGAAAGGGTTAACTGTTTATACTTGTTACATTTCCGTTTACCAAATTACAGCTTGTTAGTGCATTTAATTCTCCTGTTACACTTCAAATATTTTTGACAAAGTAATGGAATGTCAAGACTCTCAGTTTTCAGACAATTATTGACAACAATGCATTGTTTAACAGTCGCTGCCATAGAAACGGATGAGCAGTAAATTTAGGCTCAATCTTTGAACACTACCAACAGGCCTTTCCTAAGGTACAGTGGCAAGCAATCACTGTGTTGCTGCACTTCACAATATAGCAATGATAGTACCTCACAGGATGGTAACTTGGAATTGTATTGGAGCCAAATTAATGACGCAGCTAAGAGGACACACTATAATTTCACGCTGTTAATCTTCTGAGCAGTCACTTGATTTAGTGATATTACTTCAAACAGCGGCCGAATCCAGCAATTAATTTCGGATCCTATTGAGGCAGCATCTTGTTCATCACCCACAAAACAAGTTATCTTCAATTTTGTATTGCATCTGATCTGATATGGTTCCTGTTGGCCTTGTGAAACTCTGTGTGATTACCAGGTTAACTTAAGGTACAAACGCCCCCCCCACTCGGCGTATCCAAATAGGCACTGGAGATTTTCACAATAACTTCATTGCAGTGTTAATGTAGGCCTACTTGTGACACAAATAGATTAAACTTAAACTTAAAAGGCATCACTCGAAAATTAAGACTAATTCTTTGACTGGCGCAATAGGAATGCAGTTTGAATTTAATAAGGAATGCATGGGCGTAAAGTCAAGACCATAAAGCACATGGTCCAAAGATGTGCTGGTTAGGTGGATTGACCACGCTAAATTGGTCCTTAGTGTCCCAAGATGTCAAGGTTCGGAGGGATAAATGGGCAGGATTATGGGGATAGGGTAAGATGCTCAGTCAGAGAATCAGTGCAGACTGGATGGGCCGAATTGCCTTTTTCTGCACTATAGGGATTCTGTGACATGGGCTCCTGTTAAATAACTGCTGAATGTTACCCATTCTGCTGGCACAATTTCTAAACCACCTGGGTAATAGCACAAATCTCACCACTATATTTTTGCAGTATTATGAGGAGTTATATGCAGATGACCCCATGAAGTATCAGTTCTACAGGATTTCGCTGTACAAACGGATCATTGTATGTAGATCAAAACCATTGTTTGGCCTCAATTGTTCTCTTTCCACTTTCTCCAGTCTGGAGCACTAACAGAAGAATGACTCTTTGCCTGTGCACCTACAAAGACAAATCTGTCTTTTTTCCCTCTTCTGTACTGTGGCTACAAAACAACTTGCAATTTTACTGCCATCACTTTTAACACAGTGTATGTAGCGATGTTTTTTCAGAGCAGTTAATTGCTATTTCTGTTGTCTTGATCTCAATGGAACTAAATTATGGGTTCAGAATGCAAGTCAAAAGAAATCTATTTCAGTGGCTTTTTTTTTGCTAATATTGTACTGCTTTTAAAATTCATTTATCAATTAATCAAAATTTTGTTTTCAACATTTGCATCATTCATATGTTGTCCATCTCGAACAAATTGGAAAAAGATGTGCAGGTTAGGTTGATTGGTCATGCTAAATTGTCCCTTAGCGTCAGGGAGATTAGCAAGGTAACTATGTGGGGTTGCGGGAATAGGACCTGGGTGGAATTGTGGTTGGTGCAGGCTTGATAGACTGAATGGTCTCCTGCACTGTAGGGATTCTATGAATCCGTGACTTGAAACTTGTCACTTGGGCAGATATGCTTAAAACTCAAGAATTATTCATATTTTTAGATACAGGGTGGCATGGTGGCACACTGGTTAGCATTGCTGCCTCACAGCACCAGGGACACGGGCTCCATTCTCAGCTTGGATCACTGTCTGTATGGAGTTTGCACATTTTCCCCATATCTGCGTGCGTTTCCTCCGGGTGCTCCGGTTTCCTCCCGTAGTCCAAAGATGTACGGGTTAGGTGAATTGGCCATGCTAAAACTGTCCCTCAATGTCAGGGTGATTAGTAGGGTAAATATATGGGGTTGGGGCCTGGCTGGCATTGTGGTCAGTAAGACTCAATGGGCTGAGTGGCCTCCTTCTACACTAAAGGGATTCTATAAAAGGTGTCCAAACTCTCTCAACCATTTTCTTTTGTGACAAACTAGCAAGTTAACCTTTAAGCGAAAGACTTTGGGCCACGTTTTCTCTGACCTTGCCGATGGCTGGGATTCTCCAGCCCCGCTGCAGTGAATGGGGATTTGGCAGAATGCCAAATTCTCCGTTCCTGCTGGCAGCAGAGGCAGGGTGGGGAACACCCAGAGAATTTCTGATGTTCATGTTTATGACTCTTGTTAAACTGCATCCATTAACCACCAGCTTCACGTGGATGTGCCTAACTTGCTCCTGGCAGCAGTCTACACTTTCCTTGTGTTGTGCTATCGGACTAACCCTGTGTGTGTCAGCAACTTGTGGTAACATCATTTCAGTAGCACTCTGTGGTTCCGAATGTTCACTCTGGGTCTGTATCCCGCAGGACCTCATGGAACAGCTGGAGAAACAGGATAAGACTGTCCGGAAGCTGAAAAAGCAACTGAAAGTATTTGCGAAGAAAATCGGCGAACTGGAAGGTACGTGGGTTAAAAACCAGACTTCTTTCAAAATAGCTGCTTGTGAGTAAAATCAGAATTAGCAGAAATTTAACCTACTTTCCTTCAGACCAAATACTTTAAATTAAAAAAAATGCTGGATTAATAAGAACATAAGAAAAAGGAGCAGGAGTCATCCATCAAGCCCCTCGAGCCTGCTCTGCCATTCAATAAGATCAAGGCTGATCTGATAGTGGGTTCAGTTCCACTTACCTGCCCGCTCCCCATAACTCTTGATTCCCTTTTGCTTAAAAATCTATCTATCTGTGACTTAAACACATTTAACAAGGTAGCCTTTACTGCCACATTAGGCAGAGAATTCCAAAGGTTCACCACCCTCTGGGAGAAGAAGTTCCTCCTCAATTCTGTTCTAAATTGACTCCCCTGTATTTTGAGGCAATGCCCCCTTCTTGTTTGCATTGTAAGTGATTAAAGCATTAAAACAGGTACTAGAATAGAAGCAAAACCAAGAAACAAAGAACACTACAGCACAGGAACAGGCCCTTCAGCCCACCAAGTCTGTGCCGACCCACATGCCTCCCTAATCTAATATTTTCTTGCCCCTGTGTGGTCCAAATCTCTCTCTTTCCTACCTGTTCATGCATCTATCCAAGTGCCTAGAATCATAGAAACCCTATAGTGTAGAAAGAGGCCATCTGGCCCCTCAAGTCTGCATCAACCAAAGTCCCACCCAGGCCCTCTCCCCATATCCCTCCACATTTTACCCACTAATCCCTCTAACCTGTGAATCTCAGAACACTAAGGGGCAATTTTAGCATGGCCAATCAAGCTAATCCGCACATCTTTGGACTGTGGGCGGTAACTGGAGCACGCAGACACGGGGAGAATGTATGGAGTTTGTACAGACATCGACCGAAGCCGTGAATCAAACCCAAGTCCATAGAGCTGTGAAGTAGCGGTGCTAATCACTGTGCCACCATGCAGCCCTGCTATGCCTGATGAGTGTTATTATAGAACCTGCTTCCACCGCCTCCTCCAGCAGCAAGGTCCACGCGTTCACACGCCATCTGTGTGAAAAACTTGCCTTTTACATCTCTTTTAAACTTCCCCCTTCGCATTTTTAACCTTCGACCCTGGGAGAAAGAAATATAAGTAGAAAATGCGGGAAAATCTCAGCAAGCCTGGGAACATCTGTGGAGAGAGGCTGTTCACACCAGCAGAATCACCTGGTCCCTTCGATGAAGCCCCCACTCCTCCCCATGGCTTTCCTGGTGGGATGGGGTGGAATCAATGGGAAATCCCATTGACGATGGTTAGACTAGACGATCCCACCCACTGCTGGTGAATGGTATGCTGACAGAGAGAAAGAGACAGCGAGAAGGCCCGAAGATCCTACCTAACATTTCCAGCTCAATATGACTCCTCTTCGGAATTGAGGAGAGACAGAAATGTGATGAGTTTTACACTGTGGAAAAGAGGGATAAGGATCAAGGTGGGGGGGGGGGGGGGGGGTGCGGCAAAAGGGAAGGTCAGCAATAGGGTTAGAGGGTGGAGGAGATCTCATAAAAAAGTAGGCAAAGTAAGTAGTAATTTGCTGTGCGATATTTAGCTTGGGAAAGCACTGTAGCACAGTGGTTAGCACTTCTGCCTCACAGCACCAGGGACCCGGGTTCAATTTCTTCCTTGAGTCACTGTCTGTGCGAGTTTCTTTCCGTAATCCTCCTCACCCTAGCACTTAATGAGGGAGTCGTCTGACCCTCCCCCGCGTTCTCCTCCCCCTCCACGTTTCAAATAATATCAGAGTAACCCCCCCCTCCCCCCTCTCCCGCAAATAGCCCCCTCGTCCCACCACAAGCCGTACACAACATCCCCACCACACACCCACACCCCCCCCACCCACCCACCACCCACACACACATTTTGGGAAACACCCAATGGGATTTCCTAGCAATCCTTCTGCTTACCTGGATCGCAGAGCCTGCCCTTGGCAGAGGGCGAGACACTGCCCTGCCATGGTCCCTCACTACCTGGGGCCTACGTTGACCTCTTTGCCTCTGCTCTGGTCATTTGAACCGCTAGAGAGCGGTAGTGATTCCCACTGGATTGATTCGATGCCCCAGAAGCAACGGCATCAAAATTATTTAAGAACTTTTAAATCTATCAAAACCATGTTAACCAGGTTTGCCGCCCCAGGAAGGGTGTGAACCTGATGATGTCGCAGCAAGATCACATTGCGAGATCTCCTTGATGCTAATCCCATTCTGACCCTCTTGTGAGAGTTTGTGGCCTTAACCGGATTTGCACCTGTGACAAACGGACCCTGAAGAACTCCCTCATTATATCTTGTTCCATAATGATGCTAAACTGCCTCCTTCCTGTCCCAAGTTATTCTGCTACACCATCCAAATCCCATCGAATGTAATTGTCTGATTTTAAGTGTCTTTTGCTCAATTAAGAGACTTTGTGGAAATGAATATTTTTGATAAAATGTAAAATAGCGTCTGCAAAGTGGGAGTATCAATTAGGATTTCCGATTAAATAAGGTTCACGTGTGGTTTTGCTCTCAGATTTGGAAGGTCTTTTTCCCTGTTCATTTATGTTTTTGGTTTATTGTCAAAGTAAAACCCTGTAAAGTAATTAAAGTCAATTCCTCCTGAATCAGTTTCTGTGGATAGACACCTCACTTGTTGTTCTCTTCTTTCTTTGGAATAGTGGGTCAGACAGAGAACGTATCTCCGGCTCAGCTAGCAGATGAACCCATCCGTCCTGTGAATATTCCAAGGAAAGAGAAAGATTTCCAGGGAATGTTGGAGTACAAGAAAGATGACGAGCTGAAGCTCATCAAGAATCTCATACTCGGTAAGTGTCATCTTGGTCATGTTTGTTCATTTACTGTTTGAAAATGAGTTCCCTATCCTTCTGTTCCACAGTAGTAATATGGCATGTAATTCTATGTTCTTATAGAAATGTACCCAGTTCTGGATTAAACCAAATTTGGCATGATAGTAAACAGCAATCGAGGAAGTACAGCCTCAGTTTTCCTCCATTGATGTTACTTAGACTGGAGTGATTTGATTTGATTTCTTATTGTCAAATGTGTTAGTGAAAATTATCGCTTCTCATACACTGTACAGACAAAGCATATTGTTCATAGAGTACATAGAGAAGAAGGAAAGGAGAGGATGCAGAATATAGTGTTACAGTCATAGCTACGGTGTAGAAAAAGATCAGCTTAACATATGGTAGGTCCATTCAAAAGTCTAATGACAGCAGGGAAGAAGCTGTTCTTGAGTCAGTTGGAACGTGCTCTCAAACTTTCATATTTTTTTCCTAACGGAAGAAGATTGAAGAGAGTATATCCGAGGTGCGTGGTGTCTATTTATTCCTGATCCAGAAATGAGAAACTCACCATGGGGGTATTATAGAATCCTACAGTGCAAAAAGAGGCCTTTTGGCCTGTTGAGTCCGCACTCAACACAATCCCATCCAGGCCCTACCCCCATATCCCTACATATTTTACCCACTAATCCCTCTAACCTGTGCATCCCAGGACTGTAAGGGGCAATTTTTTTAGCATGGCCAATCAACCTAACCTGCACATCTTTGGACTGTGGGAGGAAACCAGAATACCCAGAGGAAACCCACGCAGACATGAGGAGAGTGTGCGAGTCTCCACACAGACTGAACTGAGCCGGGAATCGAACCCAGGTCCCTGGAGCTATGAAGCAGCAGTGCTAACTACTGTGCCACTGGGTATCCGTGAGTTAGTGATCACCCTATGGTGCGGGTGAAGAGAATAAACATGTGTTGCATAATTGATGATAGCATCATCCTCAATGTGGTGGAGAACTCGAGGTCTTCTGTTTAGTTGAATCTATGCCAGTGAAGAACGTGCATTTGTTCATTCATAGGATGTGGGTGCTGCTGGCTGGCCAACATTTAAGTACCCATCCCCAGTTATCCGAGGGTAATTGAGAATCAACCACATTGCTGTGGCTCTGGAGTCATGTTGGCCAGACTAGGTAAGGACGGCAGATTTCCTTTCCTGAAGGACATTAATGGGTTTTTCCAGTAATGGTTTCATGATCATCAACAGATTCTTAATTCCAGATTTTTTTTTTATTGAATTCAAATTACACCATCTGCCGTGGTGGGATTCGAGCCTGGGTCCCCAAAACATTAGCTGAGTTTCTGGAATAATAGACCAGCGATAATACCACGAGGCCATCACCTTGCCTAAGTACATCGATAGCAATCTCCTTCGGCTTGTGCCTGGCCCGTAGCTCTTGAGCTGACACTATCTTATCCAGTATCTCCGAAGTTAACGTGCTGTGTTTAAACCACAGAACTCAAGCCTCGCGGTGTGGCTGTTAACCTGATCCCTGGGCTGCCGGCGTACATCCTCTTCATGTGTGTACGCCACGCTGACTACATTAACGATGATCAAAGAGTACGATCCCTGCTGACATCAACTATCAACGGTATCAAGAAAATCTTGAAGGTATGAAAATTCTTTTTATGGATAGTCTGGGCCTAGAAAATAATCTGTTTACCTGCGCAGCGTATCAGTAATAGATCACAGTGAATTATTGGCCAGAATTCTCTAGTCTTGCTGCAGTGAATGGAGGTTCGGCTAAGCACCAAAATTCTCCATTCTCACTGGCAGCGGTGGCAGGGCATACAGGATTGGACAGGTCCGGCTCGAGTGGCGTTCCCTTGCCCTGGTAGATTTATGTCCTTTGGTTTGCCGATCCAGTACCCCCCCCCCCTGCCACACAACTGCTGCACCGCATTCAGGTTAATTCTTTGCCCGCAGACTAAGTAGGGACAGTCACAGCTGGAAATGTATGCCAGGCCCTTCAGCATCTGGAAAGAATTAAGACGGTTTAGCATTCAAGCGAGAGACTGTGGGAGGTTGGAGTTCTGGAATCGATACAGTGGGACGGAATTTTCCTGCTGAGTTTGCCCCCGAGACCGGAAAATCCTGTCCGAGGTCAGACTTTTGGTCCGTGCCCTGCCTGCTACGATTCCTATGGTAGGTGGGACAGGAAAGTTCTGCCCAAAGTGTTGTAAAACTCAATGAGTCTGGCAGCATCTGTGAAGAGAGAAAAATAATGGGTTCAAATCCATTCCTAAGCTGCTAGTATTGCTTGGCATTTGAGATTGAGAGCTTGGTCCAAATTTGCTAAATTGGTAACTGGTTTGAAATGATTGGACTAAAACCAGTATTTACTCAGGGAAAATCTAGTCTTAATCATCAGACATCCTTTTGTGTTTTACCATGAGTTAAGTCTACCTCAGATATACAGCTAGCAATGTGCCACTGTTCCATAATAATAATATTCAATGATGCACAGTACAATGCCAACCAATGTAGTCTAATCTCTCTACCTGAGTTGATCCCAGTTGAATAAAACCTTAATATGTAATCAGAACATTAATATAAATGTTCCCTTATGATGACTAGTCAGATCTGTCCAGTAGGAGAACACTCTGCAATGAGATATTGTTTATTCCATGCTTGCAGTGACCACCAGAACTGGAGGTGAAAGAATATTTTAAGGAATAGTAATGATCATGTCAAACGCCATCCAGCGATATTTTGTTTTTATTTATTTGTGGGATATTGGCGCCACTGGCTAGCCAACATTTATTACCCATCCCTCATCGCCCTTGAATTGAGTGGCTTGCTAGGCCATTTCAGAGGGCAATCCAGAGTCAACCATATTGTGGCTCTGGAGTCATAAATAGGCCAGACCAGGTTAGGACAGCAGATTTCCTTCCCTAGAGAGAACCAGATGGGTTTTTCTGATAATTAACAATGGTTTACGATCGATTCTTAATTCCAGATTTTTTTTTAATTGAATTCAACATCCACCATCTGCCGTGGCGGGATTCGAACCTGGATCCCCAGAGCATTTTCTGGATTAATAGTCTAGAGTAGTACCACTGGGCCATCATCTGATACTGCATCTGACATCCAAGAATTGGATAAATAAAGGATGCATGGTGGAACCCAGTAATATAGTGTTTATGTAAAGGGTAGGACATGGGAACTGATATGAATGGTGTCGTCATGCGTTTCTAGGACGTTGGATTAACCTTATTTTATTGTATCCAGAGGACACCTGACATGTAGTTTGTTGACTCATTATGCATGAATTTAGTGACTGAAATTTAAAGTCCGTATTGATATCAGTGCCATATCTTGCATTTCAATCTTACATTGTCTATACATATTGCAGTTAGGATGTGTCTTTTTGCCTTTAGAAAAGATGTGATGGACTGAGAGGATGCAGAAAGAAATTCACTGCCACAAATCAGATGTTTTAATTGTAAAGAAAGTAGGACAAGAATTTTCCAAAAAAAGCAAGTTGAAATTAACAAGCGTGTTCAAAATTCTGAAATCTTTTGATGAATCAGAGCAAGGTTCTGATAAATCAAATTGGGGGTAAACATTTGTCCTTGTTCGAGTGAGAGCACAAATTTAAGATGGTAACAAAAGGAGAACCTAATTAAATTATTTTAATACAGTGGGATACAGGACTTGACATGCTGTAGCAGAAAGAAGCAGAGCCCCTACTGATAGCCTCCTACAGGAAGATAGTTAAGATTTCAGAAGGCAAACTTTGAAAGATGTGGGGAAAACAAAGTGGTTAGAGCTTTTGATGCAGTGACTCAATGGTTAGCATTGCTGCCTCACAGCACCAGGGATCTGGGTTTGAATCCTGGTTTGGGTCACAGTCTGTGTGGAGTTTGCACATTCTCCCCGTATCTGCGTGGGTTTCCTCTGCGTGCTCCGGTTTCCTCCCACAGTGTGAAAGACATGCTGGTTAGGTGCATTGAGCAGGACAGGTGCTGGAATGTGGCGACTAGGGGAATTTCACAGTAACTTCATTACAGTGTTAATGTAAGCCTTACTTGTGACTAAATAAATAAACTTTTTCTGAGCGTCACAGTGTGGAAAATAGACATCATTAATGCTGTGATGTTATCTCCGATGCAACAGTCTTTATTGAATTATTAATTTGATTTGGTTTCATTTTTGATTTGATTTTATTATTGTCACATGGATTAGTATACGCGAAAAGTATTGTTTCTTGCATGTTAAACTGTCAAAGCATACTGTTCATAGAGAAGGAAAAGAGAGGGTACAGAATGGAGTGTTACAGTCATGGTTAGGGTGTAGAGAAAGATCAACTTTATGCGAGGTAGGTCCAATCAAAAGTCTGATGGCAGCAAGGAAGAAGCTGTTCTTGAGTCGGTTGGAACATGACCTCAGACTTCTATTTCTTTTTCCTGATGGAAGAACATGGAAGAGTGCATGTCCGGGTGCATGGAGCCATTTATGCTGGCTGCTCTGCTGAGGCAGCGGCAAGTGTAGACAGAGTCAATGGATGGGAGGCTGGTTTGCATGATGGATTGGGCTACATTCACAACCTTTTGTAGTTTCTTGTGGTCTTGGACAGAACAGGAGAGGTACCAAGCTGTGATACAACTAGAAAGAATACTTTCTATGGTGCATCTGCAAAAGTTTATGAGAATCGTAGCAAACATGCCATCTTTCCTTATTCTTCTGAGCAAATAGAGGCATTGATGGGCCTTCTTATCTATAATGTTGTACAATAAAATGTGTCAAATTCTGCTTGTATTGATATTATCAACCATTCCAGATGGAAGAACAACCAAAGCAATTATGCCTATTCACCAAAATTCTGCAGTGGTTGATCTGAGTTAGCCGAGCTTTCGTTTGTCACTGGCAAGAAAAATAACCAAAACCTTCTTGGAAAAGTGGTGTTTCTGTGGTAAAAGCATGCTGGTCTCTTGCACCAGGAGTCATGTGCCGACCAATTAGAGCAGAGCGCTTGGAAGAAAGTGAGCTCAAATTTTGATATGAAGCGACATGCAAAGTGTACAAGCTTGTCGCAATCTGTGAAAAAGTTAGAAATATTGTCGGTCGGAGAGAAGGTGATAGAGCCAATGAAAAGTCATGGCGTGGAGCGGACATTGTAGAAGGATGGGAGATTCCGCCATCAGGAGAGGTGATGGCGTAATGGGATTATCGCTGGACTATTAATCCAGGAACTCAGATAATGTTCTGCGGTATCGAGTTCGAATCCCACCATGGCAAATGGTGGAATTTAAATTCAATGAAAGAAAATCTGGAATTAAACATCTACTGATGACCGTAAAACCACTGTCGATTGTCAGAAAAACCCACCTGGTTCACTAATGTCCTTTTGGGAAGGAAATCTGCTGTCCTTACCTGGTCTGGCCTACATGTGACCACAGACTCACAGTGGTTGACTCCCAACCACCCTCTGAAGTGCAACTCTGCTGATGAAGGGGTAACACTCTGAAAGTTCGTGCTGCCAAATAAACCTGTTGGAGCTGGTGTTGTGAGATTACTTCGTGTGCCCATCCCAGTCCAATGGCAACAACTCCACAACGTGATTCAAAGCAGCCTGGTGAACATTCCTATCTCCATCTCAATCCATGATGAAGATGCTGAGGCACATAGAGTTCACTGATAGCGATGGCTGGAGAGATCAGCTCCCCATATCAGGGACCACAACATATTCCTCTCAGTGAGTGTAAGGGCGCTCCTGTTTGTCTCCCGAGTTGTCATATCCATATCTGGACCGAGTATGCACAAAATTAACGCGGATTAAATTGGATTATTTCATCATCATCCGCCAGACACTCTTTGATGTTTAAGGGGGAATGTGTATTATAATGGAAAGCAGAGCGAGGAACATATGGTTGCTGTGGTCTGTGCTAACTTGGATGACACTGAAAAGCTGCCTCAACAGGAAAGGCGGAGAAGCTACAGTGACTCCATAGTCTGAGGCAAATCAAACCACCTGGATGATCTCCAGCTTTTGTGAAGTACAGATCCGGAAAGTGGACAAAACCTATCGATGAGAGGAAAAGAAGATCGCCATCATCGCAGACAGGTGCCCTGTGCCCCTTCCTGAAGGAGCTCAAGCTGATGTTCTTGACCTTCCAATACTGCAGTCAGGCTGAAACCAGTGGATCGGCAGTACAATCCATCTGCACGGATTGATGCTGGAAACGTTGATGCTGAAAAACAGGTGGGAGTTGATAAAGGAAGCCACAGTTGCAAACTGCTTCAAGCATGTTGGGTTTGGACAAATGGCTGCACAGATAATGAAGACGAAGTGGAGAAGGATGATGTGAGCAAATGCGATGATGAGCTCTCCCTTTGTTGGCCTGCAGGAGGACAGTGTGGAAATTCCAGCCGAGGCAACCACCGAAACTTGTGCAAAGGTGGACGGTGCCATACAATGTACAATGGGGCTGACGGAGGATGCTACATAGATGCAGTATGTTCTTTAGCTGAGGAGACCAGTGCAGCTGAAGATTCTAATGAATTCTTGCATGTTCGTCCACTTGTTTCCCTGGCCAATGCTGTAAAAACTGCAGCGGTGCTCTGCGATTTCGCACCGCGCGATAACTCAGAATGTATTGACAACATGGCAGAGTATTTCGCACCTCCTAAAACAGCACGCTGAGCAGAAAAAGATGACAAGAGTTTCTCTGCTGCTAAATCCCAGACTTTTTGGAGACTAATCGAGTGAATAAATGAATTTCAACATTTTATTCCTCTTTTCTTGTCTCTTGCTGTGAGTTCTCTTTATTCAGCGCCAGGGATCTGGGTTCAGTTCTGGCCTCTGGTGACTGTGTGGAGTTTGCACATTCTCCCTGTGTCTGCGTGGGATTCCTCCGGGAACTCCAGTTTCCTCCTGCAGCCCAAGGATGTGTTGGTTTGGTAGATTAGCTGTACTGAATTGCCCCTTTAGTGTCTTTAGTGTCCCAAGACATGTGGGTTGGGGGATTTGAGGGGAAATGTGTGGGGGTTATGGTGAAGGGGCCTGGATAAGATGGTTTGTTAGAGAGTTGGTGCAAACTTGATAGGCCGAATGGCCTCCTTCTGCACTGTAAGGATTCTATAATACTGAATTTTAATCATTGTGATAGTTAGATTTTAGAATAGTGTTTCCTTGTTCCTTAATATGTAAGTATGAAAGGAGTGGTGTATTTGATCATTACCTACACAGTAATTATCTGAAAGACAATATTTCTATGTGTCATGAAGTGAGTCATCAGACAAACTTCTCTCAATATTTAGGATACCTGGAAAGGATTACGTGGCATTGCAAACTCTCTCATATTTTGCTGGAACTATTGTGAGCAAATATTGAACATGCAAATTCAGCGCTCAGCAATCTGGTGCTATTTTCAGACTGGAATTTTTTTTTTACGTTTACTTTTAAACTCGTTATCCTGATTTTTTTTTTTTCCCCATCCACCATTCTTGCAGAAACGAAGTGATGACTTTGAAATTGTGTCATTCTGGTTGTCCAATACCTGTCGCTTCCTACATTGTCTGAAGCAGTACAGCGGAGAAGAGGTAAAGTGGGATTTTCTACAGCCTGTCATTTAACTGTTATTCAATAAATGTGTTTCACTGCTGGCACCCTTTTGAAGCTTATAGACTACGCATCCTTCCTTACCACAACAACACAGATTACTCCTGTTCTGTTCACATTTTTAAAAATGTAGCATGGTGATTAGCTGCCTTATAGAGACCCAGATTCAATTCTCGGCTTGGCTCACTGTCTGTCTGGAATTTGCACGTTCTCCCCGTATCTCTGTGGGTTTCCTCTGGATGCTCCAGTTTCCCCTCTCAGTCCAAAAGACATGCTGATTAGATGCGTTGGCCATGCTGAATTCTCCCTCAGTGTACCCAAACAGGCGCCGGAGTGTGACAACTAGGGGATTTTCACAGTAACTTCGTTGCAGTGTTAATGTAAGCTTTCTTGCAACACTAATAAATAAACTGTAATAAATTGATGTAACATTATATTTGAATTGCAACGATTTAAAAATTTGTTCTTGATTTAGGGTAAACTACTTAGATTTATAATCTGCTGATCAGATTACATGCAATTTAGGATTAATATACGGATATTTAGTACACAGTGTATTTAGTTCATTCGCAACTCCTGCTTTAGAATAACCTTGGAGGCAAAACCTTGTACATTAATCCAGAGGTCTAGTCCCCGATTACATACATTTTCAAAGTAGGCATGGAATGTGGGTCTGTTCATTCAGTCCAGTCATTAACTCATTTAAATTTAACACACATGAGATGCACACATACATGCACGAGACACACATGCACACATGAGACACGCGTACATGCACACACGAGACACGAACACACACATGCACACACGAGACACGCACACATGCACACACGAGACACGCACACATGCACACACGAGACACGCACACATGCACACATGAGACACGCGTACATGCACACACGAGACACGAACACACACATGCACACACGAGACACGCACACATGCACACACGAGACACGCACACATGCACACACGAGACACGCACACATGCACACACGAGACACTTGCACACTTTTTATACACATTAGGAATACCAGTGGGCACTACTAGAGTCCACAGAATTTTAAATTAATGTTGGCATCAAAAGTAGTCAGAAGCTTGTTCTGCTTTTCTAGGAACAGAGGAATTAGGAGCAGAAGTAAACCCATTCAGCCCTTCGAGCCTGTTCTACCATTCAATCAGATTATGGCTGATTTCTCCCTGGTCTCAAATCCACTTCCCTACCTGTTCCCCATATCCCCTCATCTCTTTCTTTGTATTAGAAATATATCCACCTCCTTCTTAAAACCATTCACCGATTCAGACTCCACTGCGCTATAGGGCAGCGAGTTCCACAAATTTACCACCCTCTGTGAGAATAGTCCCTCTTCACCTTGGTTTTAAATCTTCCGCCTCTCGACCTCTACCTGTGACTCTTGTTCTAAATTGCCACACGAGGGGAAACATTTGGTCTATATTTACTTTATCAACCCCTTTTTAAAATTTTATGTACCTCGATCAGATCCACTTGTGTCCTTCTAAACTCCAGCGAGTATTCTCTTGGTGTTTTAAGTCGGCTGTGGGTTTTTTTTGCTTCAGTGAATTACTCAACTAACAAACTACTGAGTATATTATTGATAAAAATGTGATACTCTAGAAGTTTTTGTTTTACCAATGTAGTTTTTGGGTTCTTTTAGGCATTTATGAAGCACAACACTCCTCGGCAGAATGATCATTGCCTGAGAAACTTTGACCTTGCCGAATACAGGCAGGTCATCAGTGACCTGGCAATTCAGATATACCAACAGCTCACCAAGGTCATGGAGAATGTCTTGCAGCCAATGATCGGTAAGCACTTGCAAATAGTTAGCATTAAGGTATTGAGAACAAACATTGCCTCAAACTTGTGAAATTTGGAAGTTGCTGAAGATTAGTTCTTTGAGAAATGAAGAGATTGCTTTTGGGTGAAAGGAACTGAACCTAACTTAAATCATTTGAGGCCAAAGCTTTGATTCAGGAACATTGAAATATAGGAATTAGGAGCAGAAGTTGGCAAATTCAGCTCTTTGAACCTGCTGCACCATTCAGTCAGATCATGGCTGATCTCTCCTTTGTCTCAAGTCTATCTCCCCAGATATTCTCTCTATCCCCTTGTCCCTTTTTTTGTATTAGAAATATATCCATCTCCTTCTTGAAACCATTCACCGACTCAGGCTCCACTGCACCATGGGGCAGCGAGTTCCACAAATTCACCACCCTCTGTGGGGAGTAGTTCCTCATCTCAGTTTTAAATCCATGGCGTCTCAACCTCTACCTGTGACCTCTTGTTCAAGATTGCCCCATAAAGGGAAACATTTGGTCTACATTTCTTTTATCCACCCCTTTTAAAATTTTATATACCTCGATCAAATCCATTCTTGTTCTTCTAAACTTCAGCGTGTATAAACCCAAACCATTTAATCTCCCCTCATGTGTCAACCCTATCATCCCCGGCATCAGTCTGGTGAACCTCCTCTGAACTGTCTCCAATGCCACCACATCCTTCCTCAAATAAGGAGACCAAAACTGGCCACAATACTCCAGATGTGGTCTCACCGACACCTTATACAATTGCAATACTGCTTCTCTACAGTTTGTCTAATGAATAGTTCTGTTGCAAACACGTACTATGTGGGGATTGAATGGGGTTGGGGGTTAATATTCCATCTCTACTTGGATTGCAGTTACGCCCACCAGAAATTACCTGTGCATTGATTGTTTGATAGGTGTTGAATAAGGAAATGTTTCAGTTTGATGAGATATTAGGGGATATGAATAACTTTTGATAGTGGAAACTCTTCATCTATTAGAACGTTACTTTGGGGGGTGGGGGGGTGGGTACATCCCAATACTGCCAGAAGGTCCTTCCTACAGTAACAGAAATATTGTTACCTGGGATAAAAGAACAGCCTGAAATAAGACCCTGCTAGCAGGAAGTTGGAGAAAGAGAGAGGAAGTCTTTCAAACAACAGCAATGCAAAATAGCCTCCAAAAAAAAAGACAATGCAGTATTTTAACGCTGACGATACAGGCCGGAATTTTCCAACCGTTCATGCCAATGGGATTATCCCATCCAGCTGCAGTGATCAGAGATTTGGCTTGTCACCAAACTCTCCGTCTCCGCCGCAGTGGGAGCATAAACAGGCGGTAATATGATGCCCATTGCTTTTGTCAATTGCCAACCCAATCTGCTAGTGAGCATTGTAGTGGTTAATTGATCTGTGTTTGATGATGATGAGTCTGATAACTGATCTATGCTCACTGTGCTTGATGGGTTAAGTCTGGCTTGAGTAAACAGTAAGGCTCTGGGAAACTGTGTTGTAAATGTGACTACAAACATTTGGTAACAGAAAGTTTACTTTAAAGCCCTTGTAAATTACCCTGTTGCATAGTTAAACCTGTTTCATTGCTATGATATAGAAAATATATATCAAACTAGTGCGTATACGGCAAGCAATTTTATTGGGTTGGAACAACCAAATTCCAATTTTTCACACTTGTTATTATAGCAAAGAGTGGTTCTGCTTTTGGTAATAACTCTGGGGGAAAAAAACAAAATTATAAAATATATTGGGGGAGAAATGTGTTCATGTTACACAGTCCTGCCTCAGTATCCCCTATAGGCTACCTGTGTAGCCCACTTTAACTATATAATTGAAGAATGCGGCACAATAGTTAGTGCTGCTGCCTCACAGCACCAGGGACCTGGGTTCAGTTCCAGCTTCAGGTCACTGTTTGTATGGAGTTTGTACTTTCTCCCTGTGGGTTTCCTTTGGGTGCTCTGGTTTCTTCCCACAGTCCAAAGATGTGCGTGTTAGGTTGATTAGCCAGGCTGAATCAACTCTAGTGTCAAGGGAATTAGAAGGGGAAAGTAGGGACTGGGTGGGATTGTGGTTGGTACATTTCAATTGATACTTAATTTCATAGTAAATAACTTTTAACTGGGAAATTGTGCTGAGTAATCACTAGCTTCCCACGGAGAGGTTTGAATGGCCTCCTTCTGTACTCGAGGGAAGATTCTATGACACCACACAGACAATGTTCCATAGTGCTGCCTGTCCCTGGGGTGTAAATAATAAGTATGCAGAAGAGGCACTACAATAATAAATTTCTACCCGATTGAAATTAGAGAATTTTGTTTTAAAGTTACTGCCACTTGAAGAATATGAAGAATTGATCGTTAATGGCCGTGAACTTTTTGATTTGATTTATTATTGTTATGTGTTTTGGGGTACAGTGAAAAGTACTGTTTCTTGCATGCTGTGCAGACAAAACATACCATTTGTGGAATACATAGGGAAGAAGGAGAGGGTGCGGAATATAGTGATACATTCACAGGTAGGGTGGAGAGAAAAATCATTTAATATAGATCCATTCAAAGTCTGAAAGCAGTAAGGAAGAAGCTGTTCTCGAGTCAATTGGTACGTGATCTTAGACTTTGTATCTTTACCTGACGGAAGAAGGCAGAAGAGAGAATGTCCAGGGTGTGTGGGATCCTTGATTATGCTGACTGCTTTTCCCAGACAGCTGGAAGTGTAGATGGAATCAATGTCCATGAATTCCTCTGTGGGAAGCTAGTGGTTATTCAGCACAATTTCCCAGATAAAGATTGTTTACTGTATGAAATTTAAGTGTCAGTTGAAATACACCTGCCTAGCATTTTCTTTAATGAATTTTAGCATTCTGCTCCACAAGGATTCAAGAGGCGAGATCCCCCAATCCCATTCATCCTGCCCTGAATGCCAGTGAGAACGGAGAATTTGGCCTCAGCCAAAACTACATTCATTGCAGCGGGACTGGAGAATCGAGTATATCCTTCCTATAATAGGGTGACCAGAATTGCAGACAGTATTCCAAGTGTGGCCTTACCAATGTCTTGTATAACTTCAACAAGACATCCCAACTCTTGTATAAAATGTTCTGACCAATGAATAACAGAGACAATATTATACAAAGGAACAGATGCATACTTGGAAATCAAATGAACGTGAAAACTTTTAGCTTTTTTTGTCACAAAGGACTGCTGTGAATTTTCATATTTGCTCCAAAGAAAAGATTGGATTGAAAGTAATATTACCTAACTTCCTTATATTGTGAAACAGTTTCAGGTATGTTGGAACATGAGACTATTCAGGGAGTATCTGGGCTAAAGCCCACAGGTCTCCGGAAGAGGACCTCCAGTGTGGCAGATGAAGGAACCTATACCCTAGATTCCATCGTTCGGCAGCTGAATAACTTCCATTCCACAATGTGCCAGCATGGCATGGATCCAGAGCTCATCAAACAGATTGTCAAGCAAATGTTCTACATCATTGGATCTGTCACTCTCAATAACTTGCTTCTTCGCAAGGACATGTGTTCGTGGAGCAAAGGAATGCAGATTAGGTGAGTGATCCATTAGAAATCATTGTCAGGTACTAGTGGTTACGTAGAACATTAGACAATATCATTTGTTATTGGAAACGTACACCATTACTTGGGGATGGTGGTGGGATGGTGGTATTGTTTAAAAAGTTTATTTATTCTATCATAAGTAGGCCTATGTTACAACAAAGTACAGTACAATACATAAACAGCCCTTCAGCTCACCAAGTCTGTGCCAACATAAATGCCTCTCTAATATTTTCTCGCCTCTATGTGGCCTATATCTCTCTGTTCCTTGCCTATTCATGTATCTATCCAAATGCGATTAACCCTGCAATGAAGTTATTGTGAAAATCCCCTAGTCGTCACACTCCAGCGCCTGTTTGGGGAATCTAGCATGGCTAATGCACCTAACTAACCGGCACGTCTTTTGGACTGTGGAAGGAAATCGGAGCAGACATAGGAAGGAATGTATAGACTCCACACAGACAATGACCCAAGCTAGGAATCAAAGCCGGGTCCCTGGCACTGTGAGGCAGCAGTGCTAACCGCTGTGCCACCACACTGCCCAGTCACTGAATTCGAAATCCAGAGACCCAAAATAATGTTCTGGAGATTTGGATTTGAATCACTGCAATAAAAATCTAGAATTAAAAACCTAATGAAGGCCACGAAAATCCATCAGGTTCACTAATGTCCTTTAGGAAAGGAAAGCTACTCTGGCCTGGTCTATATGTGACTCCAGGTCCATTGAAATAGTCTGATGAAGCCACTCAGTTCAAAGGCAATTAGGGATGGGCAACAAATTTACATGAAAAAAAATGACACAATGCAAAAGCAATTAATTTTAAAATTGCTATCTCTTGAAATTTAAACAGTTTTAGCATTGATATCATTGTTGTGGAAAATATTAAATGGAACATACAGACCAAAGTAGTTGAAGAATTCCACATCCTTTGTTATTAAGGAGTATCATTTTCTTTCACATCTATTGAGCAAATAACTTTCCAACAAACATTTCCAACAAACCGAAACCTAAATCTAACTCTTTTTCTTAAAAAACAAAACAAAGTAGAGGAAGAGATGTATATTTTTTAAGCTACTTATTAGGACAAATTTGAGTTTAGAGCTCTAAATCGGATTTCAGCCTTTAAATGATGATTTAATTTTTCAATCAATCATTCCAAGGTGTTTATCATTGCGTTACTTTTGGCAATAAATCTTGACATTAAGAATTTGGTTTGGATCTTGTTGGAACAATAGTAACTCTAAGAGTTGGCTGTAAGGGGAGAGTGCTTTATTAAAGTAAAGTAAATTGAAGTAAAGCTAAACCACAAGCATATGGCATGAACACAGACAGGTCCCCAGCTGGGACAGTATAATAATGGACCCACTGAGGAGCCCACTTTATAAAAGACTCGCTACACAAGCACTACCTGATTAGTTAATTACCAATCCCCAGGGAGCTCGTATTCTATGAATCCTACAGGAATGTCAATCAGTGATTCCCCATGCAAATCCTTGGGGTTATCATTGGATCCCAATTGGACTTTTGGGGTGGATTTCAGGGACCATTTATGCCTGGTACATTGTCACCTGGGACTGGATGGTAAAATCTGGCAGTGTCATCTCATGACAGTTAGATATTTGACATATTTTCCCACACAAGATGATTAGCTTTTATGCCAGTTGTGAATTATTTATTTGCCCTCTTCTCCTGGTACCTTTTATCTTGCATGAGGTTTGAACAACGCTGTCTGCCTACCTTTTCTCCCACACAAAAAAATCCATATGTTAACTCCTGTTCAGTGTTGCTGTCAGTTTATGCCTCTTGAAGTATTTTTTTGTGTAACCTGTTTTATGTCCTAATTTCACATGCATTCTTTCAATAAGCCGCTGTGCTTGACGATTTGTGTTTGAAAACCAACCTAACCTGATTGTGTTGTTCTCGGCTCTGCAGGTACAATGTAAGCCAACTCGAGGAGTGGCTACGGGACAAGAATCTGCAGACTAGTGGCGCAAAAGAAACCCTAGAACCTTTAATTCAGGCTGCACAGCTACTGCAGGTGAAAAAGAAAACTGACGAGGATGCAGAGGCCATTTGCTCAATGTGCAATGCCCTCACCACAGCTCAGGTACGCTGCAAAAAGAAATCGAAGGGCACTTCCAATTTTGTTTTCCTGTCAATTCTTTTTCCCCAATTCCGTACAATTTATATCATTCGGATATTGATCATCCTTTAGAACCTGTATATCCAAGTCTGGGCAGCAAATGTTTTGCTGAATCTCCATCTGAGACATTGGAGCTGAACCCAATCCACTCTTCAGTCCAAGGACATCTCCAACAGAGATGGCTATCAACAATATTCTTCTTTCCCCGGCTTCAATACAGGTCTAAGTGTGAATCTAGGACCTTCGTGCTAATTAGTAAAAGATTTTAAGTGCTAATAAATCTCAGCGCACCAGGGGCTTTCTGACTCATTCATAGATCTGTAGTTGTTTATACATATTTTCCAGTGTAAAATGGATCAACACTGTCATGGCCAATTTCTCATGCGCCCGACAATGGCTAAAGGGGCAGAATCAGCTGTGTGGAAAGATGTTTAACACCACAACTTTATTGTGCTTGAAGACAAATTATCAGAACTTTGTGGAGATAAGCACTACTGGAAATTTCTATGGAAACTACACACTCACTGTGGTGACTGACATAGTACCATTTAGCAAAGGATGTTCTAGTTACAAATATTTCCCAAACTTTCCAGGAATCTTAAATACATTGGCGAAAAACTCTGTAAAGGGCACAACCCTGAGGCAGAGGGTTGGGAAATAAATGTTTCCTTGAGGTTAACAGTGGTTTATATCGATCCTGCCCTTTGTCCTAAGTATCCAAGCAAACATCTTACGATGTATGTGTTAGCTTCATATTAGAATTGATTTTTAAAAAAAGGCTTAACTGGACATGAAGGGCAGAAATATAGGTTAATCAGTTAGGAAGAAGTCTCACAACCCCAGGTTAAAGTCCAACAGTGATTCACCTGATTGAAGGAGCAGTGCTCCAAAAGCTTGTGATTCCAAATAAACCTATTGGACTTTAACCTGGTGTTGTGAGACTTCTTACTGTGTCCCACCTCAGTCTAATGCTGGCATCTCCACACCATGGCATGTTAGGAACGTGTATTAGAAAGGCAAGAAGCAAATACTGTTGAAGTGACAACAACATCAGATACTGTTTGATTCCACTGTAGTCCAGGTATGTTGAATTAACTTAGTGACAGGCTTCTAAATTTGAAATGTTAATAGTTTTTTTTTTCCTTTCTTTGTCATCAGATTGTGAAAGTTTTAAATTTGTACACTCCTGTTAACGAATTTGAAGAGCGTGTAACTGCCTCGTTCATACGCACCATTCAGGTAAAATTTTCAGATTTTTTAAATCACCCTTCTCGTTAGGAAAAGAGTGTTTAGTCCATCTAGTAAAATAATTAATTAAATATGAACAATTAAATTAATTACACATAACAAATATGATTGTGATTCATACATTGTTCCATGGTACAGTGGTTAGCACTGCTGCCTCACCGCGCCAGGGACCTGGGTTCAATTCCAGCCTCAAGTGACTGTGTGGAGTTTGCACCTTTTCTCCATGTATGCGTTGGTTTCATCCGAGTGTTCCAGTTTCCTTCCACGCTCCAAAGATGTGTAGGTTAAATGGATCGGCCAAGCGAAATTGCCCCTTAGTGTTCCAAGTTGTGTATGGGCTGGGGTGGGGGGGGGAGATTGATGGGATAAATATGTGAGGTTACAGCGATTGGGTAGAGGGGTGGGCCTAGGTAAGGATGTTCTGTCAGAGTCGGTATTGACTCGAGAGGCCGAATGGCCTCCTTCTGCGCTGTAGGAATTCTATGATTCATTTACATTTAACAGTTTTAAACAGTTTTGGGAACAATAGAAATACTGGAATATGATATTTCAGTTATTTACTTAGGTTGGAAAGGTGAATTTTTAAAAAATAAAACTGCTCCTGACATTTGAGTTGCTTTTATCAAGGTTTCTTTCAGCACCCGGGTGAGCAGAAAAATTCAAAAGTGGATTTATAGACATTTTCCAAAGCTTCCTCGGAATTAGCTAAAATTTTGGTAACGTAATTATGGGTGGCCTGGTGGCACAGTGGTTAGCACTGTTGCCTCTCAGCACTAGGGAACCAGGTTCGGTTCCAGGCTTGGGTCACTGTCTGTGCGGAGGCTGCACATTCTCCCTATCTCTGCGTGGGTTTCCTCCGGGTGCTCCAGATTCCACCCACAGTCCAAAGATATGCGAGTTAGTTTGATTGGCCATGCTAAATTGTCTCTTAATCTCCTGGGATGCTAGATTGGAGGGAGAAGCAGGATAAATATGTGGGGTTGTGGGGATAATGCCTGGGTGGGATTGTGGTTGGTGCAGACTCAATGGGCCAAAATGGCCTCCTTCCACAGAACTTTCCACAGACCTGACGAAGGAACAGCATTTCCAAAAGGTTATGGGATTACTATCAAATAAACTGGTTGGAATTGAACCTGGTGTTGTGAGATTTCTTACTGTGTTTATCCCAGTCCAACGTAGGCATCTCCACATCATGCTCCTTAAAACCCCGAGGTGTTGGAATCTTCATTATAGACGTTATTTCCAGGCCTTAAGGAAGATGTTTCTTTGCAAATTGTGTAGAACATATTTGACGTGGTCCCTCTGGATAAAAACCAACTGCAGGGTTGCTTTTTTTGTTCCCTACTAAGCATTTCTGGTTTGTATACAATGGGCAGAACCCTGTCACCTTGTGCTGTTAATAATCCTGTGATTTTGTGAGGTATTGTTTCCCAGTATGTACTGTACACATGTCAAAAATAGCTACAGAGATGGGAAAACCTATTTCCCGAATAGGAAACACTTTTAATCTGTAACTCCACTTAAACCGGGCGGCACAGTGATTAGCACTGCCGCCTCGCAGCACCAGGGACCCGGGTTCAATTCTGGCCTCGGGTGACTGTCTATGTGGAGTTTGCTGATTCTCCATGTGTCTGTCTGGGTTTCCTCTGGGTGCTCTGGTTTCCTCCCGCACTCCAAAGATGTGCAGGTTAGGTGGATTGCCCATGCTAAATTGCCCTGTGGTGTCAGGGGGATCAGCAGAGTAAATATGTGGGGATAGGGTGGGATTGTTGTCAATGGGCTGAATGGCCTCCCACACTGTAGATTCTACGATAACTGTGCTAATTATCTTCCAATTTTCTTTTCCTGATTTCTAGGTCCGTTTACAAAATCGTAAAGACTCTCCTCAACTGCTAATGGATGCAAAACACATATTCCCAGTCACGTTTCCATTCAACCCATCATCTTTAGCACTGGAAAGTATTCAGATTCCCAGCAGCATGAACCTTGGATTCCTGCTGCGCGTCTAAGGAATGCTGAAGTTATAAATTTTCCATTGGTCAGAGGATCATCGTCCCCATTCACTACACACTGCTAAAGTAACTTCTGCGTTCTTAAGGAATGTGCACTTTGAGTAAAGAATGCCAAACACTTTCACGCAGCACCTGGGGTAGTGGCTGCTGTAGTGCCGTTCGAATGAATATACTTCGAACTTAAAAACTGTAAATTAAAGTTGTGTCATACTTTAATTATTAGGAACCTGTATTAAGAGGAAGTACGACTGCGTCTATAGCACCATTTGTCTGATATCTATTATTTAAGTCAATATATAAATGATGTAGAATACAAAGGTCTGGTCAAATATAAACTAGAGATTATGTTGTTAGTTTTTGGTGTTTTGCTTAGCCACATTATGAGAGTTACCTGGTTCAGTTTCCTCTGCATTCTCCTGAACATGCACCCATTTAACACTGCACCCTGTGGCGTTGAGTTGCAACTCACTAAAAATATTTCACGCCAACTTTGTTTCAAAACCTATTTTAAACTTGATTTATGCAAGCAGCAATCACTATTTTAAGTTCCAGATATGGACTCAAAGCACAAAAGCCTACAGAGGGAAAAATATTAAACTCTAAGATGGACTGTAAAAGCAGCAGATAAAAAAAAGATTGCAGCGTGAACAAAAGCATTTGTTTTCTTTCAGTATTTGTGGTCGTAGCAGCTTATTATCTTTTTGAAATGCGCCTTATTGGAATCTCGTAAGACTTTACAATACAGGAACTGCTTGATTATTTAATTTGTTTGTTACTATGTTTGTTAAGGCAAAAGAGGGCAACAGTAGCGGTAGAATTAGAAGTGTATTTTTTCCACCCCCTCCCAGTATTTGCAGTACAGTATTTAGTGACCCTTAGGGGTCAGACCTCACACAGTTTGCAATGGTCAAGATGTAGGCATCACCCAATCTGGTCAGCCTCAAGCTCATTGTCCAAGTTCCCAATGTCGTAATTCTGACAACGCTTCACCTGGATATGCCCAATTTATTGGCTGCTATAACTGGAAACAGAACCAATATTCAGTTCATAATCACTTTATGGTGGCCAAAAAATACACTCGTTGCACCCTTATTGTTTACATATCTTTAAGTTATTAAATATATTGACCAAGCATTCAATTTCAGAAAGCTGATATTCCGAGTGATAGTTTACATATCTAAATGGTGTAATACGTGTGCCTATTTATATTGGATACACAATATTTAACAGTAAGCTATGATATTGTTAGATCCCATAGAGAGAAAGTTAATAAGCTACTCTGTAGACTTGAGTGGTTTATAAATTCCCACAACTACCATCTTGTAACTCAATGTTGGGCAATATTGTGATAAAGACATTACAGAATCTGTGATGCACTCCTTGCCGGTTTTCTGTTTTTGCATTTTTGTACATTTCAATCTCTAAATGTCTTAAAATATTGCAGTCCCTAGAGCCTTACCTTTTCCTTTTTATTTAATTGGTTAAAGGTTCCCTTTTAACCAATTAATTGCTTCATTCAACCCCATTACAAAATGCATAAGAGCATAATCTGCTTTAGTTAACCGTGTGTTTGTGAATGGGGCAGAGGCTGCACACAGAAAAGGATTCAATTTTTTTTAAAGAAAGATTGTCTGGGAAAATCAATATGGTGCAAATTGGTGGTTGTCACGCCACGATTCTCTCCCTATTCTTCAACAGTATTTGTTTTATTTGTCTTTTTAAAAAAAATACGAAAACCAGGGTACAAAGTAAAACTTGTGTTACAAATCTCAGCACGTGTAGAACAAAGTCAAAGTTGCGTTGTCCAGAGTAGTGTTGGGACAGTATGAAGGCAATCTTCCTTTGAAATATCGGTTATGCACTTTAGTTCAATCCTATGCGTATATAGATTCCTATGTTCCCTGCTGATATTGTATTTTACTTTTTTGTATCATAAACTGTTCTGAGACGTAAGTACATTACTAGTGGTTAGTGTTGAGGAACTGGAGATGTTTAAAATATCAACAGCACCAGTTAGCTGCAAAGACATTGCTGTTGCATTATCTAGATCACTAATGTTGACCATGGATGGTTACTTCTGTACTTAACCAGCTAGCGAACATTGAGTATGATATTGATGTACAGAAAAGTTCTGAAAACCCTGTAGCATTTCCTGTTTGTTGCAATTAGTAGACGTGTGCATCATGGCAAATGTATATTGAATTAGGTACTAAGGTGACGTCCAACTTGTAAAAATAAATAAAAATTTCAACAGTGTAAGCACGCTTTTATATTCATTGAGAAGGCAATGATCTAACCACTGTCCAAATTTGTCATCTTATAAAGGGTTTTACCTTCCATAGGTTCATATGAATTTCCATTATCAGTAACTTGTTTGCCTTTGGGAACTGGTTGAAAATTTTGGCCTGAAGAGTGGGTTAGGCTAAACAGGCACAGTGCGGTCTGTTACCGAACAGGTACGATGCGGTCTCCAACTGCACAGGTACGATGCGGGCTACCAACTGCACAGGTACGATGCGGGCTACCACCAAACAGGTACGATGCGGTCTATCACCGAACAGGCATGGTGCGGTCTCCAACTGCACAGTTATGATGCAGTCTACCACCAAACAGGTACGGTGCGGTCTCCAACTGCACAGTTATGATGCAGTCTACCACCAAACAGGCATGGTGCGGTCTCCAACTGCACAGTTATGATGCAGTCTACCACCAAACAGGCATGGTGCGGTCTCCAACTGCACAGTTATGATGCGCTCTACCACCGAACGGGCACGGTGCGCTCTACCACCGAACGGGCACGGTGCGCTCTACCACCGAACGGGCACGGTGCGCTCTACCACCGAACGGGCACGGTGCGCTCTACCACCGAACGGGCACGGTGCGCTCTACCACCGAACGGGCACGGTGCGCTCAACTATTATTCCAAAATAGAGGGCAGCAACACAGAAATATTTCCAAATCAAAGCTTGCTGCCTGTCATTTTGGGCAAGGACAGATCTGGCATTCTTTACCCATACCTGAAGAAAACATTAGTACCTTTTCCAATTGGGCTTAGTGCCTGTTTGAGGCCTCATCTGCAAGACTGGTTTGACCTGAGGCAGCCAGCACCATTGCAGTCTGTATTCAGGGAAGCCGACCCTTCACAATTCCTGCAATAAAAAATGAGAGTTATTTACCTGTAAACATGGAGAAGCAGGAGTGATCCTCCGAACCTCCACACTAAAATATTGCTACCAATTCTGCTGGCTGTTGGCACTCTCAATCTGCCCCTCACCACCAGCCAGGCCTGTGACCCACTGTGGTACTAGCAGCCCCTGTCCATCGTTCAATCTCTGGTATTGTTCCCATTTGAGTCATGTCCGAGGCTCATCATCTGGGGCTTCCCCATTGTTACACAGGGTGGGTACTTCCAGGCCATTGTTATAATGTGTCACTCCCTGTAGGGATCACTGCTGCGGGATCCAAACTGAATACAAGGCGATTGATGAATGATTAATTTATTGAAATCTGATTACGCTTTTAATTCATATCGATTGACATTTCAAAGAGAGAAGATGCGATCACATCCTACAGGACTGAGGACAGAGCTACCAGGATTCAGAAACAGCTAACCCGTTTGAGTCTTTTAAAGATCCCGTCATCACAATAATCGTGTTGTGTCTTATCATTCTGCTGAAACAACTCAGAGGTTTGTAAGCAAATCTCATCAACATTTGACTGTATCTTTTGAATGAAATAATTTGATTCCTCCCCCTATCCCCTTCCCCCTGCAGTTAGGGCAAACATTATCCCAAACTGAAGGTAATCAGTATTTCAGGACTGATCTTGTCTTTGACTTCAGAATTGTTTAAGATGATTATGACTTCCTCTCCCCTGCAAAAAAAAACTTAATCCTTTCAATTCAAGAATATTGAACATCTTTTCAATAAATGAAATATTTTATCTCTGACTTTATACCCACATTAAATAGCTACTATGAAGATTAGGACAAATGCATTGCACCATTCCTTGTGTGGAACACTTCATGGTTTATTGAAGCATTTAAATTGTAATATCTTTCATAGAGTCATAGCGGTTTACAGCATGGAAATGGGCTCTCTGGCCCAACTTGTCCATGCTGCCCATTTTGTTTAAAACCCCAAAGCTAGTCCCAATTGCTCGCCTTTGGCCCATATCCCTCTATAACCATCATACACATGTAATTATTAACATACATTTTAAATAATAAAATTGTAATTTTTTTTACAGCTCACTTAACGATTAATATTGGAGAGAAACATGCATAAAGATGTATCAAGATTAATACTGCAATATTTTAAAAGATTAGAAGGTCTTTTCCAAGGACCCTTCTCAAGTTTATTTATTTATTAGCGTCACAAGTAGGTTTACATTCACACTGCAATGAAGCTACTGTAACAATCCCCTACTCGCCACATTCAGGCGCCCATTCGGGTACACTGAGGGAGAATTTAGCATGGCCAGCATATCTTGCAACTGTGGGAGGAAACCAGAGCACGCTGAGGAAACCCACACAGAAAGAACAAGCAGATTCCTCACAGGCAGTGACCCAAACTGGGAATCGAATCTGAGGTCGTGACGCTGTGAGGCAGTAGTGCTAACCACTGTGTCACCATAACGCTCTAACATATTTCTAAACATGATATTTGCTGTCTTTTTTTACCTAATAAAGCAATGCAATAATTTGAATGGGAGAAAGCTGACCTCTAGCTAATGTTTAGAAAGCAGTAAAGCAGTTTTACAGTACCTCCTCTCACTGATCCTGCATCTGTTATTCATTCACAACTAAACGTATCTCTCCAGTGTTATGGATGTAGGTTACTTGCGAAAATTCTTCTTAGGGGTAAAGGGTGATCATTAGGTGATATAACATTTAAATGTTATTTCAGGGTGAGCGTAAGTTCTAGTGCAAATTGAATTTAAATTCTAATTGTATTAATTTGATACTTCAACCACAAAAGCAACAGAAGTAACTCAGAAAATGTTTAATAAATTGCAGATTAATACTTATTAAATACAGGGCCAGACTTTATTAACAGTGGTTACACTGCTACCTCAGCGCCAGGCACTCAGGTTCAATTCTGGCCTCTGGTCACTATGTGTGCGGCGTTTGCACATTTCCCCTGTATCTGCATGGGTTTCTTCCAATTACTTCCCACAGTCCAAAGATGTGCAGGTTAGATGAATTGGCCATGCTAAATTACCCCTTAGTGTCCTGAGATGTGTAGGTTAGGAATATTAGCAGGGTAAATGTATAGAATTACAGGGATTGGGCCTAGTTAAGATGCTCATTCAGAGTCAGTAGATTGAATGGCCTCCTTCTGCACTTTGGGGAATCTATGATAACATACTTCACTCTATAAATGGGAAGTGGACCTTGAGCGTCGGAAAATTGTCTTTCTAACCTGATGCTGTCCCTGATCACAGCAGATATTTTTAATCCAATTCCATCAAATCAAGTCCAATTCAGAGTCTGAACAAGTTGAGACATTCCTGATCCAAGCTAAGACAGGGCTCTCACCTGCCGTCTTGGGCTAGATCTACATGATCCAAGCTGATCGGAGTAGGCGTTGCACTTCAGCCAAGGCTTGATCTCATTTGCATCTTAGCCAAAAGGCCGAGATGCCACTTTTAAAAATTGCTTCAAAGGAAGCTAAAATGTAACCTAATGACTTCAACCAAGTACAGCATGTCGATACTGCACTTGATCTTTGCCAAAAGACCACAGTAGATTTGATGCTAATGCAAATAATGCATTTAGGACTTGGGACTGTGTCTAGATCTGAACAATACTTGCCTTCTAACAACACTGAAGCCATCCCATGTATATTACACTGCTCAGTGCAATGTGGAAACTGTATTATACTGATGCAAGGTTACACAAGCAATTTGTTTTACAACTTTTTTCTAAATATCCTGGAAATTAATCAAAAATGAAGCAAGGATCCCGAGGTGAAATGGATTAAGCAAATCACCATTATTTCTGTAGAGGTTTGCACATTAAGTTTGGTTATTAAAATTGAAGTTTTTATTCATCCAGTTTATAATCTCTTTCAAGAAGACGTTTAAACAATTGTCTACCTTTCTGAAGCGTGTGCTTCTTGTACATCTGGTGAATTTCTGAAGACTTTCAAATAATCCCTAAATCTACAAACAACTTTATTTTGACGCCTTTGCCATTCAGAATAAAACCTTCCTCACTTTGTCGGATGTTTTTTGAAAAGGAGGAATGTATTGTGAAGTTATAAAGAAGTCGAACAAGTTTTGCAAACTTGGAGAAAGTTTTTAAAGAGCCAAGATTGAGTAATTTTTCCTCACTGTCTCATTATCCCCAAGAGGATTTTTTTTCTACCTGACTGCCTAACTATTTCATGTTCTCAGTTGCTTGCAGACACTCCCTCATCACGAGGTGCCTCTAGTGGAGGGGAAGAGAGGCAGAAAGTGCAAAGTCTAGTTGGTGTGTGTGTGTGTGTGTACATAACAGGTGGGACAAGCAGTGAGAGAGGCAGAGAGAGACAAAGACGGAGTAAGTGAATGAAACAGAGTGGCTGGAGAGGAAGATATTTGTAGGAGGCAACCCTGAGAGCTTCTGTTCATTACCCCGACCATGAGTAACTGCAGTGCTGAGTTCTCCCGCAGTCACTGAGGCAACGCGTCCCTATGGCGGTAGCTGAATTATACACCAAGGTAACTCAGTAACTAACTTATCCTTCACCTTTTGTTGAAGGGCAACATGTTAGCAGTAGTTTGTATGGTCAAATCTATTCCGCCCAGCCTTTGCTATTAATGTGAAATGACTATGTGAAAGCAGTTTTAAGCGACATTGCTGAATTTGCCTGCAAGTGAATTAAAACAGTTCTCGCCTCCAGCAAGAGCCATATGGAATCGGTTTGTGAAGTCGCCTTTTCAGATTCGGTGGTGTTAGGGCACTGAAGGGAGGCATTTTGATGCGGTGGTTTTGATCATCCCTCCTGGGCAGTATTGGTGTACGCACAGGCAGTGATATTGGGCTTTGCAGGATGTGTGTCCAGGAGGTGAGTCAGTCAGACACTGCTCAGAGCTATGACATCACCTGGATGCAGTAACAGGATGTAGTTCTGTACACTTGCCCAGAATGGATGAAAAGCCAGTTTAACCCTCCCCAACGAAATAGCTTCTCTTTCAATGGAAAGGAAAATATTGTTCTGGTTGTTTAAAATGTGCACCTTTTGTGTTGCAATAGGAACAGGTACACCCTCCTTCATGCCATCATCCTGGAAGCTTGTATAGTTTGCTATTTTTAAGACACTTTCAATGTGCTGCAAGCTCTTCAGAGACTATAGATGCTTTGAAATCTGTTTTGTAAATTACGCATATATAACTGACAAACATGGTGTGGAGCAGAGGAACAAGAAAACACCTTTCAGCCCCTTTAACTTATTCACCACTCAATTTAATGATGACTGATCTGTACCTCAAATTCATTTTTGATTTGATTTGTTATTGTCATGTATACCATGAAAAGTATTGTTTCTTGCACGCTATGTAGACAAAGCATACCATTCATAAAGAAGGAAATGAGATTGTAGAATGTAGTGTTATAATCATAGTTAGGGTGTAGAGAAAGATCAACTTAATGCAAGGTAGGTCCATTCAAAAGTCTGACAGCAGCAGGGGAGAATTTATTCTTAAGCCGGTTGGTATGTGACCTCAGACTTTTCTAAATTTTTTCCATGGAAGAAGGTGGAAGAGAGAAAGTCCGGGATGCATGGGGTCCTTAATTAATTTACCTGTCCTTATCCAATAAAAAAACACCAAAATTTCAATTGTCCCAAAGCTGTGAGAGAAAATCCTAGAATTCTGCAACCTTGGGGAAAAAAGCTTCTTGATTTTCCTCCTACTCATCAGATATATTTATTGCAAAATATCCAATGGTGACACAGTGATTAGACTGCTGCCTTACAGTGCCAGGAGCCTGGGTTCGATTCCCAGCTTGGGTCACTGTCTCTGTGGAGTTTGCACATTCTCCCTGTGTCTGCGTGGGTTTCCTCTGGGTGCTTCAGTTTCCACCCACTATCTGAAAATGTTAGGTGGATTGACCATGCTAAATTACCCCTTAGGGTCAGAGAGTAATAGGGTATATAAATGGGGTTATGGGAATCGAGCCTGGGTGGGATTGTGATCAGTGCAGACTCGATGGGCCAAACGGCCTCTTTGTGCACTGTAGGGATTCTATGAGAAGGTGTCCTTCTCACTACAGGAAATGGATTTTTTTAATTCATTCATGGGATCTGAGCATCTCTGACTGGGCCAGCCTTTATTATCCATATCTAATTGCCCTGAAGTGGCCATTTCAAAGAGTCAACCACGTTGTTGTAGAGATGGACACGTAGAGTAGATAGCTGATTTCATTCCCTAAAGGGGCATTAGTGAACCAGATGGGTTGACAAATTGGCAAAGGACTTTTAATTCACATTTCTTTATCTGCTAGAGTGGGTTTCAAATTTGGGTTCCCAGAGTGTCTGGATTATTAGTGACAATGCCACTGTGCCACCTCCTCTACTGAAACCTTTCAATATTTTGATTACCCTGCAAGAGAATGCAAACCAGGTTTATGCAACCATCCTCAAAATTTAACCCTGTAAGTCCCAGTATCATCTCATTGAATCTGCACTGCACCCACTGCAGGGCTAATATATCATTTCTGTTGTTTGAGCCTGAAAACTAGGAACTGTACACTAGAATGGAGCCTGGCCAAGGCTGTTTTAAAAAAAAGTATCATTTCCTGCCTTTTGTCATCTATTCTTCTTGTCTTTTGATTGAAAGTTGGTCCTATCTACTAACATTGTTATTCCTAGCAACTATAACCTAGTTATAGACAAGACAAGACAGAAACTCTGTTCTCTGGGGGTAATCAGCACTGTACTTGAAAGATATTGTTTCAGGTCAATTATTTCATCTAAGCTGATAGCTCTTGTATCAAAACCTTGGTCTTTGATCAATCCTGTTTTACTTACTAATAAATGTAACTTATACCTTTTAAAAGCTTCCAAAGCTTGGAACTTTGAGGAGTGTTCATGGGTGTGGGTATCATGAACAAGGCTGGCATTTGTTGCCCATTTCTATTCATTTTTAAGGTGGTGGCGAGCTGTTTCCCTGAACTGTCAAAGTCTGTGTGGTGTAGTTAGTTGTGGAAGGATGCTCTGTGATGGTGTCCCTCGCATCTGCTGCTCTAGATGGCAGTTTGGAAGTTGCTGTCGAAGGAGGCTTGATGATTTGCTACAGTGCACCGTGTAGATGGCACACACTGCTGCCACTGTGTGTAGGTGGTAGAGGGAGTGAATGTTTATGATATCAAGCTTCTTTAGTTTTGATGGAGCTGCATTCATCAAGACAAGATTTTCGTCAGATTTGCAGTGTGTGGAGTCAGGAGATGAGTTACTTGCTGCAGAAATCTCAGCCTCCGTCCTGTTCTTGTAGCCACAGTAACTAAAAGGTGGGTTCAGTTAAGTTTAAATGATATTCCTAGGATTTTAATGGTGGAGTAATCAGCAATGATAATGTGATTGGATATTTAAGAGTAGATGGGTTAGATTCTCTCTTGCCCATGCCTGGTAATTATCTGGCAAAATGCAATTTGCTGCTCATAGTCCAGATCTCAATATTATCCAAATCTTGCTGCGTATGTGTACAGACTGACTCAGTATCTAGTGCTGAACATTGTGCAATCATCAGCAAACATCCTCCACTTCTGAGATGATGATGGAGGGAATGTCATTGATGAAGCAGCTGAAGGTTGCTGTTCCTAGAACACTACCCTGAAGAACTATCGCAATGATGTCCTGGAATGAAATTGATTGCCCTCCGACTGTCACCTTTCCTTTGTGATAGGCACATAAGAATCATAGAATCCTTATAGTGCAGAAGAGGCCATTCAGCCCATCAAGTCTGCATCAACTCTCTGATAGGCCTTGTTGCAATGATTATTTCAGGATGCCATCCTCCATACCCAAAGGCTGCAAGATTGTTTGATTCCAAATTTGTTCATTCACCGAAACACACATTGCCCTTCACAAATCAAAATGAATGTCTTAGAGCTGGTTTGAGCACCCCTTTGATAAATTGGGTTGCACTGAGCTGTGCATATACTATGTCACTCCGTTCAGGAATCCACAGCCTTCCCTGGAGCCAGTGAAGCAATAAATAACTTTCCTTCAGTTTGCTTTAGGGCCTAAAGAAAGAGTGCTCCTGATTTCACAATTTGGCCACAGTTGGCCCACAATTGCCCCTGCTCCAATTGCCCACTATCCCCAAACCATGAGTCAGAGGGGAAATGGTCAAACTGTATCTAGCAGTGCAATGAATGCCATGAGCTCACTCAAATAATTGAAATGAGACCCAATGCCCAATTCAGGATGAGCAATCTTCCAAACGTAAACCTCAGTAGTAGCAGCAACAGGCTTCCTCTGGAACATATTGAGAACCTCCCCATCAGTGGATGAAGGGTATTATGAATCTCTAATAAGCCACTAATGATACTTCTGTGATTTTGACTGTGGCACATCCTTTTTGGCTTCTTTGCAGTCTTTAACAGGATTGACCATCTTACTACAGTTCTTTCCTCCATTACCCAGCTGAGTGACCTGCCCCTGTTTGATTCCAATCTTTCCTATCTGACTGTAGCCAGAATATTTTTAGGAATGTCTTCTTGTGCCTTCATTCACAAGAATGTCTTCTTGTGTCTTCATTCTCTTTACCTCTAGAATCCTTCTAGGATCTACTTCTCTTCTTCCTCATCTACATATGTTTTTTGGCAATATAGAATCCAACAGTGCAGCCCATCGAGATTGCAGCAACCACATTTTCACCCAGGCCCTATCCCCATAGCATTTACCCTAGCTAGATCTCCTGAAGCTAAGGAGTAATATAGCATGACCAACCACCTAACTGACTTTTGGATCGTAGGAGGAAACTAGAGCACCCGGAGGAAACCCACGTAGCGCAGGAAGAATGTGCAAACTCACTCAGACAGTGACCCGAGCTGGGATAATTTAGAGAGATTGGGGTGAAGCCCAGCATGGGAATTGGAGTAGGTGAGGGATGGACCACGGAAAGGCCTCTGGCAAGATTTTCCGGTTTCGGGGCGAGTGTGGTCAGAAAATCCCACCTGATATATACGTAGCTGTCCCTTCCCACCTCCCAATGAGCAATGTCTGTTGTCTCTGTTATGTCAGGTTATTCAGCTGATATCGTTGACGAACAGCTCTTTCCTCCTCTGAAATATCAGGAGGATGAACTGTCACGTTCCTTCCCCACAGCAAACTCCACATCTTTGCTGCCATCTCTTTCCCTGTCACTCTTTGAGGCTGAACCAGACCATTAGTGATCTTTAGACTTTCTGGTCAATCATAGAATCCGTAGAGTACAGAAGGAGGCCATTCGGTCCATCACGTCTGGACCGACCACAAGCTCACGCAGGCTCTATTCCCGCAACCCCACACATTTACCTGGCTAATCCCCCTGACACTAAGGGTAATTTATCATGGTCAATCAATCTAACCCGCACATCTCTGGACTGTGGGAAGAATCCCAGTGTCCCAGTGTCGAGTTGAGTTTCAACCTCATATCCCCTCTACCAGCATAACTGTTTACTCCAACCTGGATAGCATTTCCTGCATCCACATTTTACTTCAGCCCCTCAACTGCTGTAACCCTTGTCCGTTCTGTTATTAACTCCAGACTGGTTATTATAATGCTTATTTACTAGTCTGCCATCTTCCAGTCCCTGCAAATGTCAGCTTCTGACCTGTCGATCCTACCCCTCAGGAAGCTGATTTTGCCTACCATCCCTGATATTAATGCTGGTTGACTTTGGTTCACTCCCTAGTCACCCAATACATCCTAACAAAACTTCTCGTTGCCATGTCCAAATCCATTCATTGCATCACCCTCTACTATCTCTGTAACCTTCTCCAGTCCTGTAGACTGAGCACAAAATTCTTTGTTCCTCTGATGCTACCTTTTCATGTATCTCAACCCTTCATCCGTTCTTCTTTCCCCCACCGTCGGCAGCTATGTCTTTAGTCACTTAGGGGAGGTGATGATTAGTGATATTGTCACTGGAACAGTAATCTAGAGACCCAGGGTAATGCTCTGGGTTCGAATCGCAGCATGGCAAATGGTGAAATTTGAATTCAATGAAAAGAATCTGGAATTAAAAGTCCAATGAAACCATTGTCAATTGTTGTTTTAAAAAAAAACCTATCTGGTTCATATCTTTTAGGGAAGGAAATCTACTATCCTTACCTGGTTTAGTCAATATGTGACTCCAGATTCACATCAATGTGTGCACCTGTCCTTTCTGTCAGCAAAGAACAGAACCCACTGTGTTAATAACGTAACTTCCATTAAACGCAAATGAGCCACAGTTTTGCAAGTGCAGGCTGTTGCAAATCATGTCCCTTCTGCTGTTAGCAATGGGCAAGGTACAGATCGTATCAAACCAGCCTGTGCTTTCAAAACTAAAAACTCAGGGTCCAACATTGGATCCGATTCCGCGATTGGACAATGTTTGTTAAGTAATCTTCAGTGTTCTAAAATTTAAGCGAGCAACCAATTGTTACTCAGGCTCACAGACAGAATGTGTACACTGATTACACTTTTTCAGCTAAACAAAATACATGACAGCCATTCAATGTCTTATCCCTTAAAGCAATGCCTTGACCAGTCAGGGTCATGCTGCCTGGTTTAAATTTCAAGCAGTACTTGGCAGTTAACTATCACTCACCATCAACTGATGCATTCTTCATCACAATACCTTTAATAATCATAGTCCACTTGCCAACCATTCTGCACACTCTTCCCATACAATATAGATTATTGTTTTCCCCTTATATTAGTATTCTTGCAAAATGGCCTGTTGAGTCAAAGCTTTCCATCTTGGACATCTCTTTGTTTTTCAGCAATAATCTACAGGAGATTAAAATCTTGTGTTATGTTATTAATACTCCAGTCATTATAAGACTATAAGAAACACTTATTAAAAAATGCTTAGAAAAATAAATTGTTGAAAAAAAAGTAGAAAGTGTGACCTAAACTTCGTTTTCTGAACTTCACTGGATTTATCATAGCTTAATATTAAAATGACTGCAACTTATTATTAAAATGCATTGAAATTTTGAAACAAATAAAATAATTCTTTGCTATATACCAGTACATTCTTTTTCCCTTCATTTTTTCTTTATTAAGACTTTGGAACAAAAAGATTTTAAAGCTTGGTAACTTGCTAAAAAAGATGAAAAGGTTTATTTTGAGTTCTCAATTGGTTTGGTAAATGCAATAAATAGTAAACATTACATCATTTGTTGCCTCATGTATATAATGGCATCTGTCTCAGTTTAAAGAACACAGTGCAAAGGCCAAGGAACGACTGCTGATCCCATTCCCACTGCTCCTGACTCCTTTTATTTGGATCAATGCAAATAGCAACCATTGCAATAAATGAACATTGGAATTAAACAATCTGGACACTGCTCCAGATGGTAAAATCAATGGATAATGCACTGACCCCAGGTACTCTTTTTAAATATCTTGCATATCAATACAAGTTTGAGTTACTACTTTCTGGTTTGACCCCTTCATTATAACCATTGAACTCCAAAAATAAATTAATTGAACAAAGTAATTTGGGATGTTTAGATGCTGTGTTGGTTTCTCTACTCTTTATTGATTTGATTTATTATTGTCACATGTATTAACATACAATCAAAAGTATTTTTCTTGCATGCTATACAGACAAAGCATCCCATTCGTAGAGAAGGAAAGGAGAGGGTGCAGAATGTAGTGATACAGACATAGCAAGGGTGTAGAGAAAGATTAACTTAATATTAGATAGGTCTATTCAAAAGTCTGTTGGCAGCAGGGAAGAAGCTGACCTTGAGTCGGTTAGTTGATAACCTAAGACTTTGGTATCTATTTTCTGACAGAAGAATGTGGAAGAGAGAATTTCCAGGGTTCATGGGGTCCTTGATTATGCTGGCTGCTTTCCCAAGGCAGTGGGGAGTGTAGACAGAGTTAATGGATGGCATAATTCATTTAATTTTGTAAGCTGTGTTGGATATTAAGCATGCAATCAGATTATGATATACATTTTTATAATATCAGGATAAAATTTAAACCAATTGCTTAATTTTATCACTGCACTGAATGCTGATCTGCTTGTAAATAAATTAACAAAAAAATCAATAAAACCTTGATGCAAAAATTGCTGCCATAAATATATCGTTAGCTTTTTGCTCAGTTGTTGTTGAGTAGTCAAAAGTAGATGATGATCTGTTTGATTCCAGGATTGATTTCTATGCCAGATCTCAGAAGTTTCTTTCTATTCATCCATGTTGTTGTCATTGAATAAAGAGTAATACAGCACAGGAACAGGCCCTTCAGCCCTCCAAGCCTGTACTAACCATGCTGCCCAACTAAACTAAAACCCCTCTCCTGTCTGGGGACCACATCCCTCCATTTCCATCTTATTCACATTTATTGGAAGCAAGCATATTGCTAATGGAGTCACATATAGGCCAGACAAGGGAAGGGTGGCAGATTTCCAACCCGAAAGGGACATTAGTGAACCAGATGGGTTTTTTAATGATGATGGTTATCATTAGATTTTGAATTCCAGATTTTTGTTGAATTTCATCATCTGCTGCAGTGGGATTTGAACTCAGGCCTCCACATTACTAGTGCAGTGACAATGCCATTATGCCAGCATTCCCCGAAAGGGAAACAAGTATACCCAACTGTGTATCTGGGAAGGCTATCAACTCAGAGATACAATCTCTGAAGAAAATGCAGCCTGTCACAAACCATTTATAAAGTTTATCAGTTGTTAAAAACTGAAAACGCTGGAAAATCTCAGCAAGTCTGACAGCATTGGTGGAGAGAGAATGGACCAACGTCTTCGAACCTTGGTCTATTCTCTCTCCACAGATGCTGTCTGTTTTTGGTTCAGATTCCAGCATCTGCATATTTTGCCTTAGTTATTGAAAACTGTTATTCCTATTCCCTGACCTGATACATAATGCCACCAAAGATCTAAAACCATGGCAACTAATTAAATGAAGCCATATATTTGTAAATACTGTGTGAACCAAGTGTACATATCCATAGAATCCCTGCAGTGCAGCAGCAAATCATTCTGCCCATCAAATCTGCACCAACCACAATCCCAACCTTTCACATAACCCCACAGATTTATCCTTCTCGTCCCCCTGATGTCAGGGCTAATTTAGCATTGTCAATCAACCTAACTCGGGAGGAAACCAGAGCACTCAAAGTTAAACCCACGTAGGCACGGGGAGAAAGTGCAAACTCCACACAGACAGTGACCCAAGGCCAGAATTGAACCTGTGTACCTGGCACTGTGAGTGCTAACCACTGTGTCACCAAGGCACCCTGTAAATCTAACCACGTGTAGAGTAGTGTGAAAAAAACTATGTAAGTTTATCAATAAAACAAAAGGACAAATAAATGCATCTGATAAAACAAATTGGGTATAAAGTGGAGATATGGAGCTGCAGTATTTGTAACCCAAATGAGGAAATTCCAATCTGTTTGCAGCAAATGTTGTACACTACATATTCTTAAACTCACCACAAAGTGCAGCACTCTCATCAGTTTTGTTCCATTGTTTGCTAATTGATCAAACCAGATGATTGTGTGGGTAGATGGGTTAACCTCTGCCATTGTCATGTATTTAGTCAAAATGTTTTTGGAGGATTAGGGGTGGTTAGAAATCTCCTGACCTGGTGACTGTCTAACCAGCTCATAAACACCACTCAAGCCCCCAGCCACAGTGTGCCACCCATCCTTAGTGTGTTGGTGCTTGTTCAATCTCATATAAGCCTTCTGCAAAACATCTCTGTGCGGTGTGGTTGAAATAGATGATGTTCACTGCTTGAACCCAGGTATTGGTTGATTTTTTTTTTGAAGCCAGACAGGCCACAAAATGGGGACTTAGTTTATCAATCAAAGGAGCCTGTCTGATGTTGAGGGAATGAAACAGAAAAGAATGATTGGTTTAGATTGTCAAATAAGCGTTAATCCCTTTGAATCATAGAATCATAGAGGTTTACATCATGGAAACAGGCTGTTTGGCTCAACTTGTCCGTACCGCCTCTTTTTATAAACCACTAAAGTCGCCCACATTTGGCCCATATCCCCCTATACCCATCTTACCCATGTAACTGTCTAAATGATTTTTAAAAGACAAAATTGTACCTGCTTCTATACTCCCTCTGGCAGCCTATTCCAGGCACTCATCACCCTCTATTGAAAGAAATTGCCTCCTGGATCCTTTTGTATCTCTCCCCTGTCATCTTAAACTTATGCCTTCTAGTTTTAATCTCTCCTACCTTTGGGAAAAGATGTTGACTATCTAGCTGATCCATGCCCCTCATTATTTTATAGATCTCTGTAAGATTACCCCTATGTTCCAGGGGAAAAATGTCCCAGTCTATCCAGCCTCTCCTTATAACTCAAGTCATCAAGTCCCAGTAACATCCTAGTAGATCTTTTCTGCACTCTTTCCAATTTAATAATACCCTTTCTGTAATAGGCTGACCAGAACTGTACACAGTATTCCAAGTGTGCCTTACCAATGTCTCATCCAATTTCAACTTCCTGGTATCCTGATATTGATTGCTGCTTAGGTAGTAATTACAATAGATGAAATATAGAGATTTTGTTGGACGCTAAAGATTTTGATCTCAACAATAATAGTGAAAATTAGAGAACTCAGAAAATCACACAGATTAGAATCATAGAACCCTACAATACTGATGAACAATAACAGTTAAATCAGCATCACATGTTTACCAAGAACAATGGTAATAACTATTGCATTCTGATTAATAATCTAAACTTAATTTTGGGTTCTACAAAGCCATGGTGATCGATGCTAAAAAAAAAAGGCAAAATATTGCGCATGCTGTAATCTGAAACAAAATAGAAAAGGCTGGAAAATCTCTGCAGGTCTGACAGCTTCTGTGGAGACAGAATAGAGCTAACATTTCGAGTCAGGATGACCCTGTGTCAGAGCTGAAGACAAGGAAAATGGGATACTGTAAGAGTGAGAGGGTGGAGGTTTGCTATAATGGATAGGGATGGCAGAGACAAAGGAAATGTAAATAGTGATAAAGGCTAGGAATGGTGCTAACAATATCCATTAAGAGACTGGAATGTGTAAATGGCAGAACAAAGAGTGTAGGAATTTGGCAGATTGCTCTAGTGGGGTTGGGGCAGTGAAACAAAACAGAAAGCAAGATTTTAGAAGTGAGAAAATACAAGTAAGGATATCAAGTAATAAAAATGGATTAATAAGATGGAAAGAAGAAATGAAATAAAATAAATTTGAAATAAAATGCTCTGAAGTGTTGAACTCAATGTTCAGTCTGGAAGACTGTAAGGTGCCTACTGGGTTTCACTGGAGCATTACAAAAGGCCCAGGGTGGACAGTGTCATGTGTTGAAATGACAAGTGACAGGAAGGTCTTACTCTTTCCTGCAGATGGGCCAAAGATGTTCTGCAAAGTGGTCACCAGCCTGCATTTGATCTCTCTGATCGTGTTGGGAACAGCAATTGCAGTAGACCAGAGTAAAGGAGGTGAAACGATGGCTCTATTTTCTCCCCACAGATGCTGTCACTCCGGCTGAGATTTTCTGACATTTCCTGTTTTTGTGGTAGATGTTAACATTGGATAGATTCAATGTCAGGATTAAGTTCAAGACATGACATTTAGGTTTAAGAAGATAATATTGGTGACCTGTGAAGCCAACTTGAGCATCTCTTTGTGCATATCAGAATCAAATGGGCTTCAATAATTAGAATATACCAGCTACAAGAATTAATGGATGTTGGGGAACCCCTGATACAAAATGTTTATGCCAGATTTTCCTGCTTGCAGAAGAAGTCAGTGACTAAACGTGGAAAGGTATGGTAACTGAAATTACATTTTATCCCAGCGCGCTGGTACTTCTAATGGTGGATGTGGTTATGATGCAGTCTTAAAGAGGACAAGTAAGGATGAACATATTAAAGAGCAGAGAAAATCAGGGAAATTGAAACTCCGAGGTACCAGGAGAATGTAAGGTATCGCATCAAGTATCTTTGCTTCCGGTACCTTTCAGGAATTACAGCAAGATGTAACTCCGTGATAATGTGGGGTCTAAATCCATAAAACACGTCATTGTTGTTGCACACAGCTGTGAAAAGAGGAAGTAATAAGAAAATACATATGCCAACTTTGAGGAACACCCATACTCAGAATAGAACAGCCTTGTACTTAGGGAGGGAGTTAACCACATTGTTAAGGAAAAAATCATGTGCATGTTTATAAAAGGTGTATACAGTAAACTGGAGAATGTAGGAGTATCTGGAGATCCTGCAAAGTAAATTGTTACATCATGCTGTCTTGACTAAATATCTAGAGACACTTCCCACTGGAAGTCAACAAGGGAGAAACTTTGATGTTAACCTTGCTATTTAAGGGGAGAGGCGATGGCCTAGTGGTATTATCACTAGATTATTTAACCCAGAAACTCAGCTAAGGTTCTGAAGACCTGTGTTTGAATCCCACCCTGGCAGATAGTGGCATTTGAATGCAATTTAAAAAAAAAACTTCGAGTTAAAAATTAACTGATGATTGTGAAGCCATTGTTGATTGTCAGGAAATCTACCATCCTTACATGGTCTGGCCTATATGTGACTCCAGAATCACAGCATTGTGATTGACTCTCAACTGTTCTCTGAAATGACCTAGCAAGTCACTCAGTTGTTCAAGAAGGCCCATTACCACCTTCTCAGGGACAACTAGGGATGGGCAATCGATGCTGGCTAGCCAGTGACACCCATGTCTCATGGAAAAAAAACCTGGTAGGTTTTCTTGCCACCAGTAGTGTTCAGCTATTGCAATTTTGGGTGTATTTCAAAGCAAGGATACCAGAAGTGACATTAATTTGCAGTTCAGATCAGTGAATCCGTGTCATATTTCATTTATGCATGGGATATAGCATCACCAAGGTGTGTAGCTCATCCCTCAGGAAGATGAAGATGAGTCACCTTCTTTAATCCGGGTATTCTATCTGATGTGGGTGCATCCACAGTGCTGTTTGATGGGAATTTCCAGGATGTTGACCCAGAGGTGATATAGGAATGACGATATATTCCCAGGTCAGGTTGATGTGTGACTTGGAGGATACTTGGAAGTGATGGTGTTCCCATGTGCCCACTGTCCTTATTCTTGACAGGAGAGGTCACAGGTTTGGAGGGTACATTTGAATTAAGACAACTGGACCACATCCAATCGGTCATCTCAAAAGGCGCCCAAGTTTTTTCAAGTTTTTGTTTGGATATTTTAATGTACTCTACGTTAAAAATGAATTGCCTGTGAATGGAACTGTGTGCATTGAAATAGGTACATGTGGAGGTGTCTCCTGGCTGGTGAAGTGCAATGCAGAATTAATTGTAGTCAATATTATAATCTGTCAAATGAGTGACACTTAACTGATAACTGTGTGGTGTATGTGTTGGTGGAGGGATGATGGGTAGGGTGGGGGAGTTGGGGGGGGTGGTGCTGGGCCCAATAACATCTCCCATCCTGTCAGGAGTATTTCACACCAACAGGATTTAGAATATCTCCCCACTTAGCAGGGTAGCAGAATGAAGAGGGCACCAGCACACCCCTTCACCCCCCCCCCCCGGGATTGGGTGTGGGTGAGTGGTGCCCCCTAGCCATGGGCACCTTGTCAGTGCCAGACTGTGTCCCCTGGCACTGCACAAGGGGCAAAGTGCCCATGTCAAGGGGGCATCTTGCCACTGCCCATCAGGCATGAGGCAGTGCCAAGGGGGTGGGGCCTATTTGTGGACAGGGCCACAAGGTGATCGGTGGGGAAGGGCGCTTTTGGGAGAATTGCCCCCTATATTTCTAATTGTGTATAATACAGTATAAGAAATAAATCAGAAATAATTTATCAAGTACAGAGTTGGTTTTATTGCTAAGACTCACTCTGGTTCAGATGCAAAAGGAATTAACAAAATATATAAAATATGTCCATGCAAAAACAACACACATACAACGCACACCTTCTCACACCCCCTTCCATCTGTCCCTCAAGCATGCAAAAGAGAAGTAAAACTCTGCAGAGTATCAGATCTTAAAACTTGACCAAGTGAAGAGTAAAGTCAGAAGAAAGAATTATTTCTGGGTTGTCCGATTGCTTATTTACAGCTAAAGGGTCTCTTTCCACAAGAGCTTCTGGTATTTGGACTTATCACTGAAGCAGTCATGACTGGTTGATCTTTCTTTTTTCTGGAGGCTGGTTTTGATTCAGAATCCTGCCCTACAGGTCTTGGTTTGCATCAATGAGGCCTTCTGGTGGGTTTTCAAATCACAAACGGCTCAGTTTTGATGACAGACGTTTCAGAGAGAGGAAGCAAGGCCTTCCTGTTCCTGTGGGAGTCTCCATCTGACCAATGGTTCAAATCCAGTGTATTTTACACACCAAAAGCAGGATCATGTGACCCATCTCTGATTTCAACCTCATCTTGTCTTATCTTAGCTATTGTCTCTGAAAGCTCCATGGATTCTGTGTCTTCATAAAGCAGTTTGTGTCCTTTACAAAGGCGATAGTGTGGGCCTGCGTGCTTTGCTTAGGAAATTGTTCTTTTCAAAAGGTTCAATATATATACAGTGAAACCCCGATTTTACTGCCCTGATTTGGCACAAATTCAGATATAACACAATGAATCATTGGACCTTTTCTCTTTCTGGAGATCTGAAAGGTATATTGTCAATTGCAAATATTTATCAATCGCATTTGAACTTTATTTTGTAAAAGCTTCCATTTTCATGCCATTAAATAAAGATTAGGAAAGATAAATACATAGTGTGGTTCCATTATCTTCACTTATTATAATCCAGATTGTTACAGAAGCTAGGGAGAGGGTCCACTGCATTTTCCCAGCAACTAAATACACCATGATATTGTATCCCAGCAGTACCACTAGCATTTGGGACCATTGAGTGCGCCAGGAGATAAGATCAGATTTCCATGTCTCCTTTTCATTTTAATTCCACAAGATTTATATCCAGTAATCTATTAATTTTCATTTACACCAAATAAGTCCTGCACTATCTCCCAGCAATTCTAACCATCTTTCCGCCATTACAGCAATTAGAGCAGAAATATTCATTATCTGAAGACTGTCATTTTATATATACATAACTACAGAAACTGGTGGTAAAACTGAACAATTTAGACACAATTTTCCAAGGGGAGATTAAGACAGGAATGTTTAAATATAGACTCACATCGATCGCGGTGCTTTCTGCCTGTTAACGTGCTGCGTTCCACTATATGAGATCCACAACTTATTATCAATGAAGTTATTGAAAAGGAGGTTGCAGATTTGTTGGCCTGGTGCGACTTGCAGCTGTTGGAATCTTTTTCCCCTGGATCATGGTTGCCAACAGCAAGCAATTCATCCCGAAAACCTACTCTTCCTGATATTATTCGGTTGAACAACCAAATATTCACATCTCCTTACCTTATTTATCCCAATTTCCATAGCACTCAGAAAGCTTGGCACCATTCGTGAAGAAGTGGCTCGCTTGACAAATCTTCGATCAAATTATCCTGATCAAATGAACCCCGATTTAGCACAATCCTGCTTTTTTCACGGTAACATTTTATGGACCCCAACCATCGCTTTACGATGGGGCCGCACTGTATATACATGTCTATAATGACATGAATTAACCGAACACATCTACATAACACAATACTGCATAATATCAGGTTAAAAACTCAACAGTAACCAACAGTATACTTTCCACTATCTACACATGGTTTGTCCATGACTAGGTGCACAGGAACACTAACAAACATTTATACTTATAAAGCATCTTTGACATAGTAGTTGATTCAAACTGCATCGCATGGGGCAAAGTGGGGATTAGGTAGAGGGATATAGAATATTCTGAGACTGTCTGAAAACATGACCTTTTTTTTTACTCTGTTTTACAGTACAACAGTGTTTGGATTCCTGACCCAGATGAAGTCTGGATATCAGCCGAGATCACCAAGGACTATAAAAATGGATCTAATGTATTATATCTGCAGTTGGAAGATGGCAGTGTGAGTTGACAAGAAACAAAAAGTGATTGATTGGATTTTCAGGTCGCTCGCCAAGTTGTTTAACAAGAGTTTTCTCATTAGATATTTGCTGTTTAGTGCCAGCCAAGGCTCAATTGATAAGTGTTCTTGTTTGCCAAGTTTGTGGTGGATTCAAGTCCCACTCCAGAACTTGAGCACAAAAAAAATGAAAGCCGATATCCCAGCGCAGTATGGGGGAGGTGCTGCGGTGTCAGAGGTGTGATGTCTTGGATGAGATGCTCACCAGAGATCATGTCTTCTCTGGTATATGTCAAAGCTCCCACAGCGCTATTTCCAAATTCAGCAGGGAATATCTTCCCCCACGTTCTGACCAAAATCTATCCCTTAATCAAATCACAAAAATAGATCGTTGGGTCGTTACAATATTGCTGTTTGGTGAGGTTGCCTTGTGCAAATTATCTGTTTGAAAGTCTAATTTTGGAATACATTTTCGGTCCTGAGTGCTGACTATCATCGTTTGAATTTGTCTGGAGGCCTTGAAACAGGGATTGCAGGTTTAGCACCTGATTAGACTCAATTTTCCTGGAAGGCTTTAGGTCAGCTCCACCCAACCATTTCCACTGCACTGCCTTGGTTCAGGGTGGCTCAGGGACTGAGTGTGCAGAATCCTGGGTGCCGTACTGAACATCCGAGTGGAGGAGATCCAATGGCAGAAGGACGTTGTGATACAGGGTGAGAGTCCAATTTGTCATCCTGCCCAACCTCATGCTGTCCTGCTATTCTTCCTGCAGACCTGGCAAAGTGTGATGACTCAAGCCCTCCCTTTCCCATTATTATCCCTGTAAGGTATCCAAAATGTTTGATAGATGAATATCCATTTCACAGATTAGATAGCAGAAGACATTGTGATGATTCACAACCATTTTATTGCTTATAGTTCAGTATGAAAAACAGTTTCCACTCTTGCCTTCTGGATCTGCTCCCCGTCCAGAAGCAATTCCTCCACTGGGGAAGGACCCCAGCTTTTAAGTATAGGCTTCAATGAGCATTTCTTGCTCACAATTCATTTTGAAGCAAGATCTTTTTTATATTTAGAGGAATCTGCACAGTAAGGCACTCAACAAGAGAGAAGTTCATTCACGGAGTGCTGCTTCTTGTGGCATTATGCTGACTTGTGTTAATTCTAGTCGAGGTAAAATAGAAATCCAACAGGATATTCAGAAGGAACTTCTTTACCCAGAGAATGATGAGAATATGGAACTTGCTACCACAGCAAGTGGTTGAGGTGAATAACATAGATATATTTAAGAGGAAACTAAATAAACATCAAGGGGGAGAAAGGAATGGATGGTCATGCTGCTATAGTTGAAGAGTAATGTTGATCAGAAGTTAGAGTGGAAGTTTGTTGATATTTGGGCTGAAAGAATATTAAGTATAGAAATGTGTCAATGTAATTCTACAGTAGAGCAATGTGGAGAAATCAAATTCACAGTTTGTTCCACCTGTGAAAGAAAGTTTTTTTTTAAATCATGACCTCTGCAGCTCTCAAAGCTTCAGTGTTTTCTTAGCTCATAGCTGATATCACTGGCTTGACTGCAGATGTCCTTTTATTGCTAATTCAGTTGCTTTAATGGGGTCTGTTTATTTTAGCTCTGGATTGTTTTACAACCTTGCATTGTTGGGAGATAGTCATGTGTTTCTGGATGGTTTCATTTTCCTTTCCAGTGAGTTTAAGGTGTCATTTTCTGTTTGACTGCTGTTTAGTGAGAGTTGAATTTTTGAAGGGACAGCAGCTGGAAAGAAGCCTCTCTGCCTCGCGCTCTCTGCCTCGTGCTCTGATTTCAGCTTCTTTGCTGTTTGGCTGTTCACACCTTTTATTCTCTCTGTGGACTGTCATTAGAAGCCTTTTCCCTTATTTCTGTGGCTTTGACTCATCTTTCGTTTTCTCCCTCTACAGTAGAAATAACTCCCATTTTCTGTGCCTTTTAGTTTTGACAAAGGGTCATCAGGACTCGAAAAATCTCTCCTTACAGATGCTGCCAGACCTGCTGAGATTTTCCAGCATTTTCTTGTTTGGTTTCAGATTCCAGTCTCCACAGTAACTTGCTTTTGTTCCAAGATCTTCACTGTGACTGAAGGAATGGCAATGTATTTCCAAATCAGTGTGACTTTAAGGAAAACTTGCAGGGGATGGACTTCCCGTGCACCCGATGCCTTTGTCCTTCCAGGCAGTCGAGGTCACTCACTCGGCAGGTTCTGGAATGCATCTTTGGGATTGTACACGCTTCTGTAGCCATGTTGTGTCTGGAATGGAGAGAGTGAATGTTTATAGTTGTGGGTGGGATGCTGATCAACACTATTTGAGTGTTGCTGGAGCTGTACTCAGGCAATTGAGAGATTTTCCATCACATTCCTGACTTGATAAGAAGTCTCACAGCACTAGGTTTAAAGTCCAACAGGTATATTTGATATCACAAACTTACGGAGCGTTGCTCCTTCATCAGGGGAGTATCCCTGACCTTAATTATCTGACTTCATCTTACTCATCACATGTGAATTACCCATTTAAATTTCATTTCTTTGTGTCTTATGACAAAAGGCAAAGTGAGTTTTTTCCAGGAATTTGGTTTCTATCATTTAGCTAACTCATAGAATCCCTACAGTTCAGATGGAGGTGATTCGGCCCATCTGTTCTGTATTGTCTCTCCAGCAGAGCATCTTACCAGGCGCACCCCATGTCCTACATAAGAACATAAAACTAGGAGCAGGACTAGGTCACTTCTCCTGTTCCGCCATTCAATAAGATCATGGCTGATTTTTTTGTGAACTCAGCTCCACTGATCCGCCTGCTCACCACAACCCTTAACTCCTTTGCTGTTCAAAAATACATCTATCCTTGTCTTAAAAACATTCAATGAGGTTGCTTCAACTACTTCACTGGGCAGGGAATTCTACAGATTCACAACCCTTTGTATGAAGAAGCTCCTTGTCAACTCAGTCCTAAATCTGCTCCTCCTTATTTTGAGGCCATGCCCCTGGTTCTAGTTTCGTCTGCCAGCAGAAGCAACTTCCCTGCTTCTATCTTATCTATTCCCTTCATAATCTTATATGTTTCTATAAAATCTTCCCTCATTTTTCTGAATTCCAATCAGTATAGCCCTAGTCTATTCAATCTTCTTCATAAGCCAATCCTCTCAACCCCAGAATCTACCTCGTGAATCTCCTCTGCATCCCCTCCAGTGTCAGTTTATCCTTTCTCAAGTAAGATGACCAAAACTGTACACAGTTTTCCAGATGTGGCCTCACCAGCGCCTTATACAGCTGCAACATTACCTCAGTGGTTTTAAACGCCATTCGTCTAGCAATGAAGGACAAAATTCCACTTGCCTTAATTACCTGATGCTCCTATACTGGTAACACCATGCATTTACCCCAGTAATCAACCTAACCTACAGATCTCGGAATACTAAGGAACAATTTTATATTTATTTTATTTTTCATTTTATTTATTAGTGAGACAAGTAGGCTTACATTAACACTGCAATGAAGTTACTGTGACAATCCCCTAGTTGCCACACTCCAGTCCTGTTTGGTTACACTGAGAGAAAATATAACATGGCCAACGCAGTTAACCCATATATCTTTTGGACAGTGGGAGGAAACCGGAGCAACTGGAGAAAATCCATGCAGATACAAGGAGAATGTGCAGATGATGACCCGAGGCCAGGAATAGATCTCAGGTTCCTGGCACAGTGAGACAGCAGTGCTAACTGTGCCACCGTGCTGCCATGGCTAATCCACTAACCTGCACATTTTTGGAGTGTAGGAGGAAACCGGAGCACCCGAAGGAAACCCACACAGACATTGGGAGAATGTGCAAATTCCCCACAGACAATGACCTGAGTCCAGAATTGAACCTGGGTCCCTGGTGCTGTGAGGCAGCAGTATTAACCACTGTGCCACCACGAATTTAAATTGCATTATTATATTTTTAATTCAGCAATTGCATAACAATTTATAGAAGTTGGAATGGATTGTGTCTGAACGTAAAATACAAATATATTAAGAAGTTACTTTGGATAAATTGCATTATTTTCAAAATCTCACAGAATAGGGCATTTATTACAGGTTTGAAGATCCCATAGTTTTTCCTGAATATGGGTTAATGAAGTTACTTTACCATTTGTTCAAACTTCAAAATCATGAATACTATCAGTTAAAGTTGTGATTATGGTGGTCACGATAATATCTCACTGCTTATTAAGGAAAGGAGTCAAGAAATTCCATTATGATACTGATTTATCATCAGTTAACTATTTCTTCTAAATAACTTCAAAAAACAAGTTAGACCCTACATTCTGATAAAAGAAAATTATCCAGATTCGAAACATTGGTTCTATTCCCTCTCCACAGATGTTGTCAGACCTGCTAAGATTTTTCAGCATTTTCTGTTTTTGTTCCGGATTCCAGCAGTTGCTCTTTGGCCATGGATTTTGATGTATCACAGAGTTTACTCATTATTATGTAATTTAAGTTTAATGAAATATACCAAAAAAGACCGAAGCAAAGTTTAATCTGTGTACAAGATTATATACATACATAAATATGCAATTACCAGTCAAACAAGTTATTCTTCCTATTCCCTCTTATTTGAGTTAGGACTTTGACATCCGTAGACAACGTGGGTGGAAACATAGTTCAAATGTTTTAGTTTATTAAACGTTTTAAACCCACATGAATCGTTATTGGGTATGAGCAGAGAAACAACGGTGAATGAGGCAGACTTTCGTCTGTTGCCATAGCGATGTTATTCCTGTAGCAGGCTGTTGCCAGAGGCTTATAGCTTGAGGGGCATCACTTTGCATCAAACATGAATGGCCAGCCATCTTTTCCACTCTTACAGCAAGCCATTGGTGTGTGATTTTGCAGGTTGACACTCAACCTGTTTGGCCGCATTATAGAAACGTAGAAAATAGGAGCAGGAGGAGGCCATTTGGCACTTTGAGCCTGCCCCACCATTTATTATGATCATGGCTGACCATCCAGCTCACTAACCCGTTCCCACTTCTCCCCATGTACAATCGTGGAATCCTACAGTGCAGAAGGAGGCCATTTGGTCTATCAAGTCTGCACTGACCACAATCCCACCCAGGTCCTATCCCAATAATAAATCTTGCATTTACCCTAGCAAGACCCCCTGACACTAAGGAGCAATTTAGCATGACCAATCTACCTAACTCACACATCTTTGGACTGTGGAGGAAACTGGAGCGCTCGATGGAAACCCACGCAGACATGGGGAGAATGTGCAAATTCCACAAAGAGAGTGACCCAAACTGGGAATCAAAGCTGGATTCCTGGCGCTGTGAGGCAGCAGTGCTAACCGCTGTGCATCCTTTATTCCCTTGAGTCCCAAGAGCTGTACCTGACTCCTCCTTGAAACATTCCTCAACTGTTATCTGAATGCACCTTTCTTGGCCATCGAGTCTGGGGTGGGACTCGAAGCTGACATGAAAGGTTATGTGTAATTTGAATGTCAATGACATAATCATGCTAACATTACTAATTAAAAAATATTTTAGAAATTCTTTACAATCTTGAAACTCATTATAAAGATTAATTTCTGTTCCATTCAGTAAGAAATTCCTTACTCATTGTAATCATTGAATTGTAAATAGCTCCTATTACTTTTTCTTTCATGGGCTTGTCTGTGTACCCACTGTAATGATGCAGTTCACAGAAATAACATTTAGATCTGATGTAAGTAATACTTATAGGGGTGGCACAGTGGTTAGCACTGCTGCCTCACAGCGCCAGGGACATAGGTTCGATTCCCGGCTTGGGTCACTGTCTGTGCGGAGTTTGCACCTTCTCCCTGTGTCTGCGTGAGTTTCCTCCAGGTGCTTCGGTTTCCTCCCACAGTTGAAAGATATGCAGGGTCGGTGCATTGGCCATGCTAAATTCTCCCTCAGTGTACCTGAACAGGTGCCAGAGAGTGGCAGCTAGGGGATTTTCGCATTAACTTCATTGCAGTGTGAATGTAAGCCTACTTGTAACTAATAAAATAAACTTTATGCAATATTGTTGCTGCTTAGGAGCATTTGTATCGTGCAAAGTAGTAAAAATAAGAAAAATAAATTATATGCTTCAAATTAGTCAACACATCCCTGCATCTGTGATTTAAAAATGTCCCACTCTCCCATCTATCATGTCACATCATCCCCAGGTCTGTGAGGGTTTCCTCCGGGTGCTCCGGTTTCCTCCCACAGTTCAAAGATGACACAATAATATTAGGTGCATTGGTTAGGTACATTGGTCATGCTAAATTTCCATTTATTGTCCCAAGATGTGTAGGTTAGAGGGATTAGTAGCGATGAATGTGCAGGGTTACAGAGAAATTGGAGAAGAGGGTCTTGGTCAAAATATTCTATCAGAGAATCATTGCAGATTCAGTGCGCCAAATTCTCCTGCACTGTAGGGATTTTATGAAATCTGTATTGTAGGACATACCACAGTTGTAGTAATGTTCTACAGTCTATGGTTCAGGTGTCACAGTGGTTAGCACTGCTGCCTCACAGCTCCAGGGACCTGGATTCAATTCCCAGGCTGGGTCACTGTCTGTGCGGAGTTTGCATGTTCTCCCCGTGTCTGCACGGGTTTCCTCTGGGTGCCCTCATTTCCTTCCACAGTCTGAAAGACATGCCGGCTAAGTGTATTGGCATGCTAAATTCTCCCTTGGGGATTTTCACAGTAACTTTATTGCAATGTTAATGTAAGCCTACTTGTGACAAATAAATTAACTTTACACGCTCAAAGTAACTGTCTTCTTCAGCCATTGTAGGGTAGCCTTCACCTCCTTCAGTGTACAATAGTTGCGAACACTTTGCAAAGGTAAATGTCACGCACCCTGACTTCCTTGTTTGGTTTGAACATTTTAGGAATTGGAATATCCGATCGATCCAGTTAAGACACTACTGCCACCTCTCCGGAACCCTGACATACTGGTGGGTGAAAATGACCTCACGGCACTCAGCTACCTGCATGAACCAGCGGTTATGCATAACCTCAAAGTGCGTTTTGTGGACTCCAGACTCATCTACACTTACTGTGGTAAGCAATGCAGCTGCACAACGGATATCACGACACCTTGTTGGAAATGCTCTCTCAAACTTGGGTAATGATAATGGTTGGCATTGATTTTTGTTTTAGGTATCATTCTTGTGGCTATAAACCCTTACAGAGAGGTACCGATCTATGGAGATGCCATCATTCATGCTTACAGTGGGCAGAATATGGGCGATATGGACCCTCATATCTTCGCTGTGGCTGAGGAAGCTTACAAACAAATGGCCAGGTCAAATTTTCAACCAATTGATTCAGTATAAATGTAGAACACTTAGTTGTCAGTAGTAGTTTTGTGTATAAATTTATTGTATGATCTATATATACATTTTGCGATCAAAAAATATAGTAATACAATTCAATTAAAATTCAATGATACATAAGAAGCAAGAATGGTTTTGCAATAATACAGATTCATTTTCCTGTGTCACACTCCTCTCTTTTGGTAATTAACTGCATTGTATTATGATACCTATTTTGCCACCTAGGTACCAGTCTGTCTGTACCGATGGCCCCTGCGGTCTCTCTCTACTGCTGTCTAGAGTCATGGATCCCGACTGAGCAGAAGGAGGCTATTCGGTCCATGGAGCCTGCACTGACAGCAATCCATCCAGCTGTTTTCCCAGTAATCCCATTTATTTACCCAGCTAATCCTCCTGACACTAAAGGGCAATTTAGCTTGGCCAAACCACCTAACCAGCACATCTTTGGACTTTGGATAGAAACCAGAGCACCTGGAGGAAACCCATACAGAAATAGGGAGAATGCGCAAACTCCACGCAGGCAGTGACCGAAGCCAAGAATCGAACCTGGGTCCCTGGCACTGTGGGGCAGCAGTGGTAACCACTGTGTCACAGTGCTGCCCTATTTGTGTTTGTTTCAGTCTTTGAATTTGTTAACCTCAACTTCAAAAGATTTATGGTTTTATTTTTAGCTATATATAAATTAGATTAAGTATGTCGCATAATGCCTTCTTCCCATGTCTCTGAATATTAGGAAGAATAGGAACCAGTCTATTATTGTAAGTGGAGAATCGGGTGCAGGGAAGACGGTGTCTGCTCGATATGCCATGAGGTACTTTGCCACTGTTAGTAAGTCCAGTAGCAAGGCTTGTGTGGAAGATAAAGTCCTTGCATCAAACCCTATAACAGAGGTAAGAAACAGCAAAGTGTCTCCAATAGTTGAGAATGGTAATACCTGGGAAGGATCTCGGAAGAAATTATAACCCATAAGTTTACATTATTCGCTCCGTTCCTTAGTTAATTACTAAAGTGCAATTGTTCTATTTTTTAATTTTCTGTGATGTGGGCATCCTATAATGGACATTAGTGGATGAGGTGTGTTTTAACAACAATCGATGATAGCTTCATTGACATCTTTACTGAACCTAGCTTTCAATTCCAGGTTTTTAATTAATTGATTTTAAACTCTACCAGCTGCCAGTGTGGGAATTGAACTTGACAGCATTAGCCTGGTTCTCTGGAGCACTTGCCCAGTGATATTGCCACCTCTCATAATGCCATGTATAACATGTATTAACATGTCACAATATGCATCAGTGATTTGGATGAGGGAACCAAAAGTATTATTTCCAAGTCTGCCGATGACACGAAACTTGAAGAATAGGAACCAGTCTATTATTGTAAGTGGAGAATTGGGTGCAGGGAAGACGGTGTCTGCTCGACATGCTATGAGGTACTTTGCCACTGTTAGTAAGTCCAGTAGCAAGGCTTGTGTGGAAGATAAAGTTCTTGCATCAAACCCTATAACAGAGGTAAGAAGCAACAAAGTCTCTCTAATAGTTAAGAAATGGTAATACCTGGGAAGGATCTCGGAAGAAATTATAACCCATAAATTTACATTATCCAATTCATTCTATAGTTAATTACAACAGCGTAATTGTTCCGTTGATGAGAATGTGAGTGGTGAGGAGGATATTAAGAGGCCTCAAGGTGATTTAGACAAGTTGAGTGAGTGGATAAATACATGATAGATGCATCATAATGTGAATAAATGTGATTTTATCCTCTTCAGCTGTGAAACAGAAGGACAGTATTATTTAAATGAAGATAGATTGGGAAATGTTGATATGCAAAGGGACCTGGGTGTCCTAGTACACAAGTCACTGAAAGCAAGCGTGTAGGCACAGCAAGCTGTTAAGGAAGTATGTTGACCTTCATTGCAATAGTATTTGAGCACAGGAGCAAGAGTGTCTACTGCAGATTTGCAGGGCCTTGGTGAGACCATACTGGAGTATTGTGTGCAGTTTTGACATGAGGAGAGATTGTAGCATGAGAAGAGTTTGGGTGGACTGGGCCTGTATTCACTAGAAATGAGGAGGGACCTAATTGAAACATAAAATCCTGACGGGGTTGGACAGACTGGATACAGAGATGTTGTTTCCTCTGGCTGAAGGTCTCCAGACCAAGGGATCACTGTCTCAGGATATGGGATAGGCCATTTGAGTCTGAGATGAACCTGTGAATTTCTCTACCACAGAAGGCTGTGGCCTTCAAATCACTAAATATATTTAAGAAGGAAATAGATAGATTTCTACAATCTAAAGATGTCGGTAAGTATGGGGAGAGAGCAGGTGTATGACATTGAGATAGAGGATCAGCATAGGCTCATTGAATGGCAGAGCAGGCTCAAGGGGCCGAATGGCCTACTCCTGTTTCTGCTTTCAAAATTCCAGGCTGAAACTGTACCATCTCGCCTGGCCCGGAATCAGGGTGGGCAAGACTTCCAGAACAGAAACCTCCGTTGGCCTTGGACCGGACTTTACGATCTCGTCCAAAAGAGGCCGTAGACTCCCACCCTCTACGTTGAATGTAATTTTTAAAAGTTTTGTTTTAGATAACCTTTCATGTCAGCAGGGGCAGTTGGTGTTAGTTTTATTTATCAGTATAACCTACGTGCCTGATGGACAGTGATAGTCACTTTTTGGGGTTAGTGATTATGATATTACCAGAGACAGTTCCTCACAGTATATTGGCCCAATATATTGGGCCTCCAATATATTAACATAGTACTAGCTAAAGTTAAGCTTGGAGTTGATATTGGTAATAGATATTGGAAAGAGTACATATCCCTCTATAAATATTATTCGAGCTGACTGCAATTATAAAGAATAAGAAGTCTCACAACACCAGGTTAAAGTCCAATAGGTTTATTTGATGGCACAAGCTTTCAGAGTGTTGCTCCTTCAGGTGAGTGAGGACTTGTGTTCAGAGAGCATAGAGAGCCCCAGACTCAATTTATAAGATAATGGTTGGCTTGAGACAATTCACAACAGAGATGAATGTTGTTAAATTGACATTCTTTAATGTGCTAATTCAAGCATTGCTTTAGTGAAATAAAGTTTCCATTGAGCCACTTTCTCCTAAGAGGTTTAGCATCAGTGTGCCCCAGTAGATCATTAGAAATGGTTTGATTCTGGAGTTATCAAATGCATGGATGCTGTAGCAATGTGTCTTTGTTTCCAGTAAGAAGCCTTAACACCAGGTTAAAGTCCAACAGGTTTATCTGGAATCACAAGCTCACCTAATGAAGGAGCTGAGCTCCGAAGCTCGTGATACCAAATAAACCTGTTAGACTTTAACTTGGTGTTGTGAGACTTCTTAGTGTTCCCACCCCAGTCCAACACTGGCATCTTCCTATCTTTATTTCCAGGCTATTGGAAACGCAAAGACAACACGCAATGACAATAGCAGCCGCTTTGGTAAATATACAGAGATCAGTTTCGATAACCGATATCGAATCATTGGTGCAAATATGAGGACGTATCTGCTGGAAAAATCAAGGGTGGTGTTTCAGGTAAGAATAATGTTAGGGTTAGAGAGTGTTAATGTCTCATCGATTACGTTGTTGGGGTTTGCTCGTGTCAATTACATTGTTAAGGTTAAACAGGTCAATGGGTCTTGAGCTTGTAGATCATTTATTCTGGACCAAGATATCATTAACAAATCCAGGTAGTAGGCAGTCCGACCTCACTGTCACTACAGTGGCTATAGTAATGGCCAGGTAATCTTGGGTTTCCAGAGACTGGTGGGCATTACAAGGGCTGGGGCAGTAATGGCATTATACTTTTATTAATTAAGTTTCCTTTGACATTTTGATTTTAGTTACATTATGGACTTCACCACCCCCCATTTCGTTCAATTTATTGATTTTTGTTTCATTAACAAGAATATAATGTTAATAGCTGGGGCACTAGGTTGAGTAGCAGCAGAATTGTGATATTGAACAATTCAAAAATCTCTCTCAATAAACTAAGTTCAAAAATCACAGAATCCCTACAGTGCAGAAGACCGCCATTCGGCCCATCGAGTTTGCACTGACAACAATCTCACCCCAGGCCCTATCCCCACAGCCCCACACGTTTACCCCGCTAATCTCTCTAACCTACAGTGCCGGGGCACTAAGAGTCAATTTAGATGGCAATGCACCTAATGAGTAGGTCTTTTGGACTGTGGGAGGGAACAGAAGCAGACACGGGGAGAATGTGCAAACTCCACACACACAGTGATCCAAGCTGGGAATTGAACTCAGGTCCCTGGAGCTGTAAGACAGCAGTGCTAACCACTGTGCCATGGTGTCCACAGTACCAAACCAAGGTAGCACAGTGGTTAGCACTGCTGCTTCACAGCACCAGGGACCCCAGATTGATTCCTGACTTGGGTCACTGTCTGTGTGGAGTCTACACGTTCTCCCCGCGTGTTTCTCCGGGTGTTTCTGTTTCCTCTCACAGTCCAAAAGATGTGCTGGTTAAGTGCTTTGGCCATACTAATTCTCCCTCGATGTACCTGAACAGGAGCCAGAATGTGGTCACTAGGAGATTTTCGCAGTAATGTCATTGTAATGTTAACCTAAACCTACTTATAACACTAATAAATAAACTTTTAAATGGGGAAATATAGGCTTCTCGAGCTCCCAGATAATTGATAAAGGCTCAAGACTTGAACTTATCTGGTTTGTTTGCCAGGAATGCAAAATGAACTTTGCATATAATGATTGGTTTTCATGTGTTGATGATGACATTTCTGTCCAGTAACAGATGTAATTTTAATTCATATTTTTCTAAAATAATTAATTGATCTATACTTCTAACTGGTTGAACCACTCTGAATCTAACAAGCCAGCACACTTAGTGAGCTAGGATATTGAAGGAAACTCCAGCTGCATAACCTCATTTCTTTCACAGTTTTGTATTTTAATGTGGTGCAAAATCACTCGTTAATCTTCTGTATCCTACTTTTGTGCAAAGATCTTATGTCAAAATCATTGTGAAGTGCGGTCTTATGATACCTAATGTCAGTTAATACCAGTGCACTTGTTTGCACTTGGCCCCATTGTAACTGGATTCCAACTTCTATTTAATGAATCTAGGCTGAAAACGAGAGAAATTACCACATATTCTACCAACTTTGTGCTTCTGCTGATCGACCTGAGTTCAAGCATCTGAAATTAGGTAGGCATATTAATAGCTTACTGTCTTGACCAATCTGTATCATAGGAACTTTATTATTGTGTATTGTACTAGTGAGAGTCTGTTATAACTTTGGCACAGTGGTTAGCACAGCGCCAGAGACCCGGGTTCAATTCTGGCCTCGAGTCACTATCTGTGTGGAGTTTGCGTGTTCTCCCCGTGTCTGTGTGTGTTGCGTCCGGGTGCTCCAATTTCTTCCCACACTCTGAAGATGTGCAGGATGATTGGCCATGGAAAATTCCTCCTTAGTATCAAGACGATTAGTCGATTAAATATGCGGGGTTACGGGGATAGGGTCTGAGTGGGAATATAGTTGGTGCAAGCTCAATGGGCCAAATGGCCTCCTCCTGCTCTGTGGGGATTCTGTGATATTTCATAATTAGGCCAATTTCTTGTGAAATAAGACTTCCATAAGTTGTCATAAATGTTTTCTGATTCGATGTTTTAAATTATTTACAGGTCCTGCAGAAAACTTCAATTATTTGAACATGGGTGGAAATTCTGTCATTGACGGTGTTAATGATCAAACCGACTTTATCGAAACACAAAAGACATTTTTACTGCTGGGTAAGTGAACATCAAGATGCAGCTTCCCAGATAGGGAACTGTTCCAAACTCAGCAAAGATTCCGTGCTGGGTTAACTGATCTCAGCTGCACCATCGGTTAGAACCTGACAATTTGTGTCAGCATCTCAAGAGCTACGAAGGTGAAAATCAGCTCCAATTCCTGCTCCTGTTCACTTATCCTGCGGGAAAGTATTTAGCGAGATATCGACTGAGATTGGGCATCAAACTGGCAAGAATCATAGAATCCGTACAGTGCGAAAGGAGGCCATTCAGCCCATTGAGGCTGCACTGACACAATCCGACCCTTATCCCCGTAACCCCACATATTTACTCTGCTAATCCCCCTGACGCTAAGGAGTAATTTAGCGTAGCTAATCAACCTAAACCCGCACATCTTTGCGAATGTACACTCCATCTTCCCTTTAACCAGGCTCACTTTGGAAAGAAGAATAACTACCTGAGTGAGCTGCCAAAATGCAGCTAGGATTGTGCAACCATAATCCAATGTAGAAATGGGAGTAGTGCAGAGATTTATGAATGTCTCTTGATGAATGAGTAAAATGTATTTCACCTTTTTCCATGTCATATTTCTAAACGGGTACTGAAATTTAATGAGATAATTTTAAGCCCACCTCTTTGGGAAACCAAGGTTGGAAGGCTGGTAACTTAGTCCTTGCAACAATTCAATTGCATGGTTGTGAGATACCTGCTGAAGACAAAAGGGTGAAACTTCTAAAATATATATTTTATATATAATATATTTTAACTGGGGGTTTGGCAGAGAAATCCTTGGGGCTTTTCTGCTGGGTCAATTTAACAGCAAGATGGACATGAACCAGAAGAGACTAAATAAAACCAAGTTGATCTTTTTCCTATCAATCCCAATGGAGCAGAGATGGTTCCTCCCACTCCCAAGACTATGAGGCCCTCCTAATCCCTTCCCTCCTTCTAGATTATTTATCTCTTAGTCCCCTGTACAACCCTGCTACTTCCTGGCATCCCACACCTGCCTACCAGCTAGCTTTTTTGATTTGATTTATTATTGTCATGTATATTAACATACAGTGAAAAGTATTGTTTCTTGTGCGTTACGCAGACAAAACATACCGTTCATAGAAAAGGAAACGAGAGTGTGCAGAGTTACAGTCTCGTTAGGATGTAGAGAATGTGAGGTAGGTCCATTCAAAAGTCTGACGGCAGCAGGGAAGAAGCTGTTCTTGAGTTGGTTGGTTCATGCTCTCAGACTTTTGTATCTTTTTCTCAATGGGAGAAGGTGGAAGAGAGAATGCCTGGGGTCCTTAATTATGCTGGCTGAGAAGTGTAGACAGAGTCAATGGATGGGAAGCTGGTTTGCATGATGATTGGGCTACATTCACCTCTTAAGGTTTGGACTGAGTGCTGGCAGGGTTTACACAGATGGAGCTGGGAGTTAAAGCCTCCTTGTAGCATGGAGTCCAAGCAGTTTGCTGTGCACCTCAACTCTCATCCACACAGTTTTCAGTTGATGTTTAAAATCAAGGCTTAAAACCTATGTACATTTCTGTAGTTGTAGAACTATTTTTTAAACCAGGTAATTGTTACTGATATATTTTAAATTGGACTAGATCCCAAACTAATCTTCTTTAAAATGTTTGGTTTGCATTGCATTAGCAAAAGCAGGTTCTCCACTAAATCTAAATTTCATTAGGTGCTGAGGTACTTAAATGGCAATCTTTGGACTGCTTTTTTGATTTTGGTAGATGACCGTTATTATAGAATTATAGAGTCATACAGGGACAGATTGTCATGAAATGTTACAAGCTACAAATGCATGATTCAGGAAGTCTTTATTGTTGCTTTGTACTTACTGTTAGAAAGTTGGTAGAGAGGAATTTAAAAGTTTAAATTTATTCATCAATCACAAGTAGACTTACATTAACACTGTGATGAAGTTACTCTAAAAATCCCCTAGTCACCATACTTCGGCACTTCTTCGGTACACTGAGGGAAAATCCAGCATGGCCATTGCACCTAACCAGCATGTCTTTCAAACTGTGGGAGGAAATCAGAGCATCCGGAGGATGAAGACACAGGGTGCACGTGTAGACCCTCTACAACCCTGCTTTGCTCAGAATAGAAGTGTCCGAGACTAGAGGGTGTTGGTTTAAGGTGAGAGGTACATGGATGGGAAAGGTTTAGGTTTAAGTTTTATTTATTAGTCACAAATAAGTTTACATTCACGCTATAATGAAGTTACAGTGAAAATGCCCTAGTCGCCACACTCTGGCGCTTGTTTGGATACACTGAGGGAGAATTTAACATGGCCGATGCACTCTAACTAGCACTTCTTTGGACTGTTGGAGGAAACTGGAGCACCCAGAGGAAACCCACACAGATACGGGGGAGAATGTACAAACTCCACACAGATAGTGACCCAAACCGGGAATCGAGCACGCGTCTCTGGCACTGTGAGACAGCAGTGCTAACAGTGCTACTGTGCCGCTCTGTTTAGAGGGGTATGGGCATTAGGAAACCTGATTGGCATGGACGAGTTGGGCTGTAGGGCCTGTTGACTCCAGGACAATGGACGGAAATTTTGTGGCAGGCAGGACGTGGACAATATAAAGGTCCATTGATCTGGGGCAGGACTTTCTGGTCATGGATCAGCGCAGCTGGAAAATCAGCGCTATGACTCTCATAGTTAGCTGCTTGTTCTATCCCAGAAGGTCCATTGGTGAAGGGTGATACTGGAGCCAATCTTTACTCAATCTTCGGATGGAATTTTACAGTCCCGTCATGGTGGGGTGGGACTTAAAATGTGATGAGCCTTTTGAAAGCCCATTGACTTTGGTGGGACTGGAAAATCCTGCTGGCAGGAGAGATTGAAGTGGAACATGAAAGGCGTAAACCTCCTAACTCATCCACACCAGTGAATCCTTTATTCATACTCAGTAAAACTCCAATTGATGCCCTTCTACTGCATGTAATGAAACAGTATTAATATGAGCAGTTAGATCAGCTCCCTGTTTAAAAGCCTTGAAACTATTTTCACCCAATTACTGTGTATATCAATAATCTAAAAATTGGAAATATTTCTCTGGTTGGTATTTCTGGTAAATTTGTAAGAACGCTGTTTTTGAACACACAGTGAAAAGTGAGAGTAAAATTTAAACTAAATTTAGAGATAAAAAGTCTCACCAACAACACTTCATAATTAGTAATCAATATAAAGGTTAATAGATAGGCCAGATTGAACTTTAAAATGTTTAAGCGGTTGCTAATGAAATCCAGAGTATAGCCCGAATTTTATCTTAAAGAACTCTCTGCCTAACTCACAGCATTCTCAGTTCTGCCATTGCTTTGTTTCATCATGCGTGCCACAAATCTGGTGGGCTGACTTCACTGTCAATTTACATAATTGAGTTAGATAGTTCACTTGAGTGCAGGATCTTGCAAGTTTTGGTTCCACATACAAGAGGCAGCTTCTCTGTATTGCTGCAAGTAAGTTGGTCTTGCAGGTGCAGTCATAACCTCTTCATTTAAACAGAGTAAAGTTACCGTACAAGACACAAGGAAAAAGCAAATCGGAAACCAATAACAAATAATGTGAGGTTTGAATTATAAGGAGAGGCTGGACAGGCTGGGACTTTTTTTTACCCTGGAACATAGCAGGATAAGAGGTGACCTTACAGAAGTGTCTAAAATCATGAGGTGAATAACCAAGCTCTTTACCCAGGATAGGCGTGTCCAAAACTAGAGGGTGTTCCTGCCTGTCCGCCATGGAAATCAGGGCAGGTGAGGGCAGGCCATGGAAAGGTCTGTTGACTTTGGGTGGGATTTTACGGTTTTAGGATGAGCGAGGCCATAAAATCCTGCCCTATATCTTTAACAGGCAGCTTTCTTCATTCGTTAGGATTTATTTTCTGTAACATTTCATCACCAGGCTAATTTTGGCTCATGGCAGCTTTCAATAAAATTGTGCTCTTCAAATCTGACCCAAATCTAAAAATTAAATCTGTGTTGCAGGCTTGAATGAAGACTTTCAGATGGATATCTTCAAAGTGCTGGCAGGGATTCTGCACTTAGGAAATGTAGGAATCAGAGCTGTCGGTGATGAGAAATCTGCAGTCAAAGTAAGTTGCGGCTCTCAAATCTTCAGTACGTTCTTGTATGCTGCATTTCAGTGAAGCTCCTGACTTGAAGAGAATAAGCATTCTCTCAGGTTAAGATTTTTTTTAAATTGAAGGTCCTTTAACTCTGTATTTGATCGTATTCAATGGACCAAATCTTCCTGTCTCCGCTTCCTTGGAGATTGGGCAAATGATTGGAAGTGCACGTTTGGATTCTGTGGAAGTCCTGATGCCTGAACTTTTGTGGGAATTGTCCAGGAAGTTTCAACTTCCAATGGCCTATTCTCCTGCTGTCCAGGAACCTCTGTCAATGTCTCGAGACTTCAGACAATTCCGTAGCGCTTAACTGGATGGTTTCCTAGGAAATGTTAGACAGATTAAAGCTTACTCTAACATCAGGATAACTACACTATTGACCCACCCAATCACCGCTCCCCATCCCTCTTCCTGACTACTGTCTCCAATCTGCTCCTACTTCCCTCACAAACTTTCTAACTACCACTCCTATCATGCAACTATACCCCACCCCACTTGACAACCATCCCACTGAACTGATTACCCTTCCCAATCCGATTCGACTACCTCCTGACCCAGCAAAAAGTACCCTCCTGACGCACTTGCCCCTCTCACCTACCTACCCACTAGACCATTTCACTCACCTCCTAACCATCCAACCCCACAAATTCCTACTCTCCAACCATCTTACCTCTTACCCTCTATCTTATTGACCCCCCTCACCCCACTCACTCACTCACTTACCCACTCACCCAGTCACATTGAACCTGGACCTTTAAACTCAGCATTAAAAAGGTACCATTAAAAAGGGGACATGTTCTGTCTGCCCCCAACTCGATTCTGAGGAAGGCTGCTCTGTAGAAGCTGTGGTTGGCACACCCTGGTGGAAATACACAGCAGTGCCAAGTTGGGGGAAGTTAAGAGCAAAATGTCAGCCCAGCAATCATTGCCACTGCTCCAAAAATCTAGAATATTCTGTTTCTGTCCTTCAAGAAGAAATTTTTAACAGAGAATCCGTTAACAAACAGATGATTGAGATGATGAAAGGGGAGAAGGTACAACAGAGATTTAGCAAAATCGTTGCCCAGAAACAGATTTAGTTGCTGGAATTCTCCCTCCTCGCCCAGAATCAGAGCAGGTGAGACGGGGATAACAGAAATGTCCATTGACCTCTGATAGGAATTTCCAGTTTCGCTCGAGGAAGGCTGTAGAGACCTCGCCCAATCTGTTGAGTCTGAATGACCCTCGAGAAGGGTCTACAGTGATAGAAAGCTCAGTTAGACTCAAAACGTTAACCCTGGCTCTCTCCACAGATGCTGCCAGACCTGCTGAGTTTATCCAGCATTTTTTGTTAGAGATTTAGTCCAGTTAGGGAATTATTTATGTGGCAAGACTCACTGGAGAAGTTTAGGTTTTTTTTCCCCCCGTTGAGCAAGGATGGTTGAGGGGAGATTGAATAGAGATGTTCAAAATTAATGGTAAGAGAAAATGTTTCCACTGGCAGGAGGGTTGCCAGAGGAAATTAATTTAAAATAATGAGCAAAGGTTCCAGGTGATGATGGAATTTTTAAAAACTCTACTAAATCTAAAACCTTCTGGCTCTGGATCTTATAGAGATGTATAAGATAATGAAGGGGATGGATGGGTAGAGGTTGAGACACTCTTCCCGCTTAACAAAGATAGCAGGATTAGAGGGCACAGCCTTAAGGTTAGGGGGGGGGAGTGTTCAGATCAGAATTGAGGAGGAATTTCTTCACGCAAAGGGTGGTGAATCTTTGGAATTCTCTGCCTGATGAACTGGTGGAGGCTTTCTTGCTGAATATGTTCAAATCAAGAGTGTGTAGGTTTTTAATTGACAAGGGAATTAAGGGTTATGGGGAGAAAGTGAAAAAGTGGTACTGAACCACTACAGATCAGCCATGATCTTATTGAATGGTGGGGCAGGCTCGAGGGGCTGGATGGCCTATTCCTGCTCCTATTTCTTATGTTCATGTTGGCAGGATCTTCTGGTCCCTCCAACAGCATACCCCGGCACAGCTTTCTTGATGGCATGGGTTGGAATCGATGGGAAATCCTATGGAAAACAACAGGAAATCTCACAACACCAGGTTAAAGTCCATCAGATTTGTTTGGTAGTAAATGCCACTAGCTTTCGGAATGCTGTTCCTTCATTAGGTGAGTGGGGAGTTCTAATCAGGAACAGCGTTCCGAAAGCTAGTGGCGTTTACTACCAAACAAACCTGTTGGACTTTAACCTGGTGTTGTGAGACTCCTTACTGTCTTTACCCCAGTCCAACACCGGCATCTCCACATCATGAAAACAGCGGGACCAGAAGATCCTGCCACCGGCCAACAGCGCACTATCTCCCGCCACCAAGAAACACGCCACAGGGAGGCCCGACAATCTCACCCATACTGTCTGAAAGTATGAACAGATTCAGTGGGTAATTTGGCCAGGATTTTCTGGCCATTCACACCAGCGGGATTCTCCGTTCCGCTGCAGTGAAAGTAGATTTGGCTGAGCGCTAAATTCTCCATCCTCTCTGGCAACGGAGACTGGGTGTGAACAGCCGGAAAATTCTGGCCTTTGTGTATAGAAACAGGTAAAAATATTACAGACCAAAGTTGGGTCAGTAGAGGCCATGATGGGCCAAATAGCCTCTTACAGGTGTGCCATATTAACCTGTAACTATTCGTGCTAAGTCATTAAGTGGCAGTCAACGCAAAATCTTTATACAATAATGTTTTAATTAATTGTGAAGGAATAGGAGCGCACACAGCAAATGAGTATGTAATCTGAAGAATTAACCTCTTTTAACCCTCACTGTCGTTTATTGAATTCTGTCAAACAGAACGACGATTATCACTTGAAAGTATTTTCCCAACTCCTGGAGATAAAGCTGGAGGAAATGGCTCATGGGCTGTGCCACAGAAAGATTGTGACTACCTCAGACACTGTGATCAAACCCATGACCAAGGTTCAAGCTATCAATGCTAAAGATGCTTTGGCCAAACACATCTACGCACATCTGTTCAGCTGCATTGTGGAGAACATTAACAAGGCTCTACGGTTTTCTGGCAAAAAGCACACATTCATCGGTGTCCTGGACATCTATGGGTAATGAAAATATCAAATAACTGTCGTGCACGTTTTGCAGGGAAATGTCAGTACGGTGAAACCCCGATTTTACACACCCCGATTTAGCGTGAATTCTGATATAACACGATGAATCATTGGACCCTTTTTTGCTCTTTTCAGGGAACCGAAAGGTTTTTGCTCGCTGCTATCTATTTCTAAAGTGAAAATAATTTGCTTTGGAAAGAAATTGTAGACAGAAAACAATTGCTTCCCTCCTGACCCAGTTCAGATAAAAGAGGTTCTCACTTAGAAAAAAATTACATTAGGCATTTGTTCAAGAGAGGAAGTACTTCACGGTTAATGAAAGTGTTTGTGTAAATAAACATCCCCACTCTCAGTCTTAAACTAGTTGGATCTGCCAATCAAAGTGTTTGTAAAATTTAATGAAGCGTGTAGTAATTGTATAAACAAACAGAGCTCTGATAGACACCGAGATCGCCCATAATGTAACTATAGCACTCCGATTTAACGCGACCCCACCTTTTTTGTGATAACATTTTATGGACCCCAACCATCGCGTTTTAACAAGGCCGCACTGTACTTGTTCTGGGAGCTTCCATTATTTGTTTAGCCAAAGTTGTGAAGCCGAAAATTTGGCTTAAACCATCGACAAGTAAAAACATTTCTGGGCAAAGACATATTCTGAAGTTGATAGTTCAATCTGGAGGTTCGGGTGGTTGATTGATAGAGGGGCAAGCTTCTCACAGCAAGTGAAGAGGCAGCCATGATTTTGAGGTCCCATTTCATTCACACGAAGCCAATAAATTACAGTGCACCAAACAGACAACTTACTGGATTGAGGTCTATCGGTCTACGCCCACTTCACCCACAGCTTGGAAAATTCTGGTGGATCTCCGAAAGTGAGGACATCCCAGTACAAGCCAAACCACAATTAGTTCAAATGAAAAATGGCAAATGAGATCCTATTTAAACCATCATACGTCTATTTGAATATTAATAAATCCCCGTTGCTGCTACAGGCTTGCACTTTGGATTCTTGGTAGTAGGTCCCCTTTGGTCGGCATCCAGTACATTGTCAATGTTAACAGGGTGGTATTGCCATGTCCCCATTTTGAGGCTGTTAGTACCAGGCAAATTAAATGAAAATCCACAAGAAGTTGAGGCCGGGATATAGCAGCAGTATACAGCTACAGCAAGTAATTAGTAAAGCTAACAGAATATCATTGTTTATTGCCGTGGGAATTGAAAAGTAAAGTAAAAATAAAGTTAGTTTATTAGTCAAAAGTAAGGCTTACATTAACACTGCAATGAAATTACTGTGAAATTCCCTTGTCACTACACTCTGGTGCCTGTTCAGATCAATGCACCCTAACCAGCACGTCTTTCAGACAATGGGAGGAAACCCATGCAGACACGGGGAGAATGTACAGACTCTGCACAGTGTGTGACCCAAACGAGGAATTGAACCTGGGTCCCTGGCGCTGTGGGGCAGCAGTGCTACCCACTGCGCAAAAATAGGGAAATTATGTTTCAGCTATATAGTAAAAAGCCTGACGACATCAGTCCAACAATCAGTTACATAGGGCATTGGTTAGACATCTGGCATATTGTGTATAGTATTGGTCTCCTTATACAAGGAAAGATGTAAATGAGATAGAAACAGTTCAGAGAAACTTTCCTAAAATAATTCCAGGAGTGGACGAATTATCTTTGAGGGAAAGGTTGAAGAGGTTAGATTCACATCCACCAGAGTTTCGAAGGGTGAGAGACATCTTGATTGAAAGCTTTAAGAATGGTATTGACAGGGTGGGTGTGGAGAGGGTGTTTCCTTTTGTCAGAGAATCTAGAACTAAGGGTCAGTGCTTAAAAATACGGGGTCAGGAGATAGAGATGAGGAGAAATGTTTTCTCTCAGAGGATGGTGAACCTGGAACTCTGTTCCTCAGTGGAAGCAGAATTCTGAATATTTTAAGGCAGAGCTAGATAGATTCTTGGTTAACAAGGGGGGGCGAAAGTCAGCATGAGTGTGGGGTTGGAGTTCTAAGCAGATCAGCCATGATCTTATTGAATAGTGGAGCGTGCTTGAGGAACTGAATGGCCTACTCCAGCTCCTCTTGCCCTGTACTGGGAACCATCTGAAATTCAGATTTAAATTGCAAACTTTGGATTTTTTTCGATTATCTTACTGCAATAGCTACCTGGAAAATGTTAGAATTTAAATCACGTCTAACTTTTGGGTGACTGGGATTACAGGGATAGGGCCAGGATTGGGGTTGTTGTCAGTGTAGTCTTGATGGGCTGAAAGGCTTCCTTGTGCATTATAAGAATTCTATGATTAACTATAGTACTGACCCCACTTAAACACCCATAATATTCCCCACATCACCACACTCTACAAGATCCTCACCTACCCCTGACCCAAATACCCCCTCACAGCCCACCTGACTACTCCCCCTCAATCTGCTAAAGCCCCATGGGAATACCCACTTACCTCTAAACCTTTACACCTACCTGTTTTACAGAAGGTAAAAGGGGGTGTATGAATCTTTCTTCCAACTCTCAAAAACTCGACACGAACCCCTCCAGAACTCCCTTCACTGCACTATTCTTACCCAGGCTGATTTTGGAAAGGCAGGTGAGAAACAGGGGGCTGTGTTTCAAGGTTAGTAATTGACAGTCTGACTACATTTGCTCCAGAGAAGTTAGGGGACAGCACGGTGACACAGTGTTTACACTGCTACCTCACAGCACCAGGGAGCTGGGTTCAATTCTAGCCTTGGTTCATTACCTGTGTGGAGGTTGCACATTCTCCATATGTCTGCATGGGTTTCCTCCAGGTGCTCCGGTTTCCTCCCACACTGCAAAGATGTGCAGGTTAGATAGAATGGCAATGCTAAATTGCCCCTCAGTGTCAGGGAGACTAGCAGGGTAAATACATGGGGTAATGAGATAGGATCTGGATGACACTGTTGTCAATGCAGACTCGATGGGTCTAATGGCCTCCCTCTGTGCTGTAGGGATTCTATATATCATTATTTCTTCCTGTATAAATTTGCGAAATTATTATTTTAGGTTTGAAACCTTTGACGTGAATAGTTTTGAACAGTTTTGTATAAATTATGCAAATGAGAAACTGCAACAACAATTTAATTTGGTAAGTATTTAAATTACACATTGACATTTTAATTCTATTTTCTGTTCATCATTTTGACACTTAATTTAACCAGTTCTGTGGAATAAAAGCCATACAATATCTGAACTTAATCATCGTCTGTAAACTTATCTTACCTGCCATGAAAAAATGCAAATTAAACACTTTGGATATAAAATCTCTCCAGCATGTCTTTAAACTGGAACAAGATGAATATATGAAGGAAGACATTCCATGGGCATTGATAGAATTCAACGACAACCAGCCTTGCATTGATTTGATTGAAGCTAAGATGGGAATCCTGGAACTCTTGGATGAAGAGTGCCTGGTAAGATTGGATTTGATTTGATTTATAATTGTCACATGTATTAACATACAGCAGAAAGCATTGTTTGTTTTGTGCTATACAAACAAAACATACCATTCATAGAGCAGGAAATGAGAGGGTGCAGAATGTAGTGTTACTGTCATAGCGAAGGTGTAGAGAAAGATTAACTTAATGCAAGGCAAGTCCATTCAAAAGTCTGACAGCAGCAGGGAAGAAGCTGTTCTTGAGTCAGTTGGTACTTTTATATCAGACTTTCATATCTTTTTCCCATTAGAAGAAGGTGAAAGAGAGAATGTCCATGGTGTGTGGAGTCCTTAATTATGCTGGTTGCTTTGCTGAGGCAATGGGAAGTGTAGACAGAGTCAATGGATGGTTTGTGTGATGGATTGGGCTACATTCATGACCTTTTGTAGTTGCTCGCAGTCTTGAGCAGAGCAAGAACATGCCAAAGATGTGATATAACAAGAAGGAAATGGGTTAAATAGTTGCTAGCTTTTTTATTCATACATGGGTGTTGCTGGCTGGCCAACATTTATTGCCCATCCCCAGTTGCCCACAGGCAGTTGAGAGTCAACCATATTGCTTGTGGTTCAGAAGGCACATGTAGACCAGACTGAGTAAGGATGGCAGATTTCCTTCCCTAAAAGACATGAGTGAACCAGATGGATTTTTCCAACAATTGACAATAATTTCACGGTCATTAGTGGACTCTTAATTCCAGATTGTTTATTATTAAATTCAAACTCCACTATCTGTCGTACAGAGTCCCAAGAATATCAGCTGAGTTTCTGGATTAATAGTCTAGTGATAATACGCTAGGTCATCGCCACCCCATAGTTGTCTATATGAAATTAGATCAAACAAATCCTTCAGCATGCAAGAGAATTCACCTGAGAACTGTGGCTGAGGAGATCTGATCACAAACGCAGTATGCCATTGTGATAATCTGTTCCGAGTCAGCTGGTGAATTATGGAACCAGAGCTGCATTGCTTTTTTGAGAATTTGTATTGCAGGTTTACACACATCTGCCTCCTGCTCAGTAACCCAGTGTCCTCTCTTCATGCTTTAGTAAGCTAAAGAAAATCAATCAAATAAACTAACAAGAGAGGATATAATGCCTGGTGGGGTACTGTAACTAATATAAAACATCAATTAAATCTTCAATCTTAGGGATAATGAAGCATCCCTGCTGTCTTGGTGCACACCTCTCAAGGGAGGCCTGAGATGTGCCAGTGGACACTTCATGTTCCCTCACCAAAACCACCATCTCGCCATGAACATGGTCATGACAGAGGGGTGGGCAGTTAGATTGGATGACCCGTTGCTTGGACCTGTTAATGGTCAACTTAGCCCAGCTGAGTAAGAGGCTTAAGGAGGAAGTGACCCATCCACCCCCCCACCCCCAAACTGAGTGAGTGAAGATTAAGAGTTGTGTCCTTTCCTTGTTTGTGCCCTAAGTACTTAATTATACAATTCTGCTTCAGCTGAGTATCTCAATAATATGAACCACCTGCCACTGGCACATTGTAACATTTATTTGCCTTTCTATTTTATTAATCATCTGAAATCGAGGATAGGGTTTTGTCCTTGGTATTGAGACCCTTTTGGAGTCAAATGGGGGTCACAATCGTGGATGTGGGAAATACAGTCGCCTTGTGGCGATTTTCCTCAAATTGACTGATCGGGCGGGCGGGGAGGGGGCGCGGCAGAGGGTCGGCCGACAGGAAGCTTTCCAGCTCCCAAGGAACAGTACATTATCTTTCCAGATGAGTGAGAGAGAGAGAGAGAAAAGCACCCTCCTAGCTATGTTATTTTCACACTTAAAAATTAAATGTCACCTGTCTTTATCTTTTAGAATTAGAAAATAGTGGATGCAATTCTCCAAAGAATTTTTAAGTGTTGTCCCCAGCAGGAAAAGTGGACCAATTCCCACTGGATGGTTGCTGCAATCCAGATTATAATGCACCCTCACTTAAGACATTCATTTGGAGCTAGGAGTCATTCCCGTGGGGAAAAAGATGTCCGGCATCTGAAGATGCTGGCATGGCTGGCTCCTCAGATACAGAGCCCTCTTTTTATGGGACGCCCTCATTTCCAGACAACCCCACAAATTCTTCCGTGTGCTCCGATTTTCTCCCACAGTCCAAAGATGTGCAGGTTAGGCTGATGCTAAATTGACCCTAGTGTCAGGGGGACTGGCAGGGTAAATGTGTGGGGTTTGGAGATAGGGTGGGATTGTTGTCAGTGCAAGCTTGATGGGCCTCCTTCTATAGGGGTTCTACGATTCTATGATTTCAACCTGCCCCCACTCGCTAGCAAAGACTCCCCCCCTCCCCACAATTCACTGCTATCAGTGGCACTACCTCCCTCCTCTCCCCCCACTTCAATGAGTGCAGACTTGCTATGGGATTGTTAAAGAGCACCCCCCACCTCTTCTACCTGCCAAGAGTGTGAACCAGATTACTTCAGTGTGGTGGGGGATGGGGGAGGGGGAATGTCCCAAAAAAGGGGTTCTCGCTGACGCAGCTCTCGTTTGGCCCCTCATACGATTCTCCAATTTGTGGGCGTGGCAAGGCTGGAGAATCACCCTCGGTATATCTGGCTTCTTCAAATACACTGGTCTTTTTGCCTAGCTGCTGAGTTATCTTGCAGTAACTTTTAAAAATTATTTCGCGGGACACGGCCTTCTCTGGCCAGGCTGGCAATTTTACTGCCCATCCCTAATTGCCCTTGGGAAGGTGGTGGTGAAGTACTGCAGTTCATGTGGTGATGATGAGAGGCCAATAGACTCGAGAAACCAAGGGGCACAGCGGGTACTGTCTCCGGAATTATCTCCGGATTTTTCCAGAATAAGTATAATAGAAGGAGTTAGAGATGGCAGCCTAACAATGTGCGGGTTACGTTAATTGGCCATGCTAAAATTGCCCCTTAGTATCCTGAGATGTGTAGGTTTGAGGGATTAGTGGGTAAGTGTGTAAGGATATGGGGGTACAGCAGACTTGATGGGCCAAATGGCCTCTTTCTATGCTGTAGAGTTTTTATGATTTCTATGGGTGGGAGGATCAAAAGGAATTTGTAAATATTTTGACAGTAGCAGGTTTGTTTTAAATGTCAGAAATGTGCAATTTAAGTTGTGTTTCCAGAATGAACCTGTGTCTATATAATCATACAATGACTCATAAGCTTGGCACAAACAGCAGTTTCCGATTATTGATATCAAATTGATTTTTAAAATTTTTTTGTACAGTTACCACAAGGGACAGAGGAAAACTGGCTTCAGAAACTGGAGAATAATTACTTAAATAAAACTCCTCTCTTTGAGAAGCCTAGAATGTTGAGTAAAGCCTTCATCATCCTGCACTTTGCTGATAAGGTAAGAGGTTGCCGGACTGGCTGCGTTTTCACAGTATCCTTGAGAACCTACATTATTAACAGCATGGCCGTGAACTGTGGAGACTGAGGTTTACCAAGCCGATATATCGCAATAAACCCTTCTTGTATTGTTTTGGCAAGGTTCAATATGAATGTGACGGTTTCCTCGAGAAGAATCGGGACACCTTGTATGAAGAGCTGATTAATGTACTGAGGAAAAGTAAGGTTTGTGATCATCTCTGCACGTAAGGTTTGAAAGATAAAAACCTTTCCGGCAAATTCCACAACACTCAAACAATTGTTTCACATGCTCGTTTCAAATTCTGTTCTTAATCCATATGAAGTCATAGAGGTTTACAGCATGGAAGCAGGTCCTTTAGCCCAACTTGTCCATGCTACCCTTTTTATTAAACCCCTAAGTTAGTCTCAATTGCCCGTATATGCCTCTACACCCAACTCACCCATGTAATTGATTATGAAGTCAGCACAGAATTTCTTGCATGTAATCGTTTGCCTGTTTCGGCTGGTTTTTGCAGTGCTGTTTCCCACATAAAAAGTCCTTTTCTTTCTCCCCTTTGTGTTTTAATTCCAAGTAGGGTGACTGTGCGTGGTGCAATTGTAGCTGAAATGGGGATTCATTTTCCTTCAATGTCCCTTTCTCTGCAGAACTACATCCAGTGGCATCTTTCCCTAATTCCTTTGGAGCTAAATTCTGTCCCATTTTTATTAAGCAGTGAAACAGCTACGAACGCAAGACTTGTTTCTGAACAGTGGCTGAAAAAATAGTTTCAAGTTTATTTATTTTAGTGTCACAAGTAGGCTTACATTAACACTGCAATGAAATTACTGCAATAATTCTCTGGTCACCACAGTCCAGCACTTGTTTGGGTACACTAAGGGAGAATTTAGCATGGCCAATGCACCTAACCAGCGTGTCTTTCACACCGTGGGAGGAAACCGGAGCATCCGGAGGAAACCCACACAGACACAGGGAGACTCCACACAGACAGTGACTCCGATCAGGAATTGAACCTGGGTCCCTGGTGCTGTGAGGCAGCAGTGCTAACCACATTGCCACCATGCCATCTCACAACATTACATTAAAATAGTTGCAAAGACACTAGTTTTGCCAATGTAGAATTTACTACATGGTCACGTTTGCAACTTAATTGTGCACTTGATGGACTTTGTCTGGTTTCTGGGCAGGACATAAATAGATCAACAATGGCAAAAAACTTTAGTGTGGTACAGCGGTTAGCACTGCTGCCTCACAGTACCAGGGATCCAGGTTCAAATCCAGCTTTGGGTGACTATCTGTGAGGAGTTTGCACATTGTCCCTGTGTCTGTGTGAGTTTCCTCCAGGTGCTCTGGTTACCTCCCACTGTCCAAAGATGTGTGGGTTAGGTGGACTGCTCTTGCTAAATTGCCCCTTAGTGTCCCAAGATGTGTAGGTTAGGAGGATTAGCGGGGTAAATACAAGGATAGGGGCTGGGTGGGATGCTCTTTCGGAGAGTTAGTGCAGACTTGATGGGCCAAATGGTCTCCTCCTTTACTGTAGGGATTTGATGGATCCTATGGATGATGTGTTTATGTAGCCTGAGCGTATAGCCCATCTACAAATTGATATCTCAAACAACCAATAACTTATATATTCACTAACTGGCATTTTGCAGAGGAAAGGTTGTGTAAAATCTCCTCTGCTGAAGTTCTTATTCCTCAAGATGGATCTCCTGGAATAGAAGAGTAGATTAATGGTGTGTTTTAGTTACTTCTTTCTAAATGTGTACTCGCTAAGGTAAACAGCTATTTTTTAGCTCCAGCATATGACAGATAAAAAAAAGACACAGAAGAGAAAATTTTAAAGCCCAAAATAGAGATTAAAAAGATAAAACTCAGAAACACTTCCGAAGAATTAAAGATGTGTCATTTAGCTGGATTGGTTCTGCTAAATTGTGCCTTAATATCCAAAACGTGTAGGTGAAGTAGATTAGTAATGGTAAATACAGGGGGTTACGGGGATAGAGCAGAAGGGAGTGCCTGGATGAGATGTCTTTTGAAGAGTCACTGCAGACTTGATGGTTAGATGGCCTCTTTCTGTACCGTAGGGGTTCTATGGTTCTAAAAACCAGGATGGGCAGTTAAAATCCCCCATCAGGCTTTCACTCAGCCAGCTTGCGTGTCTTCCTGTCTATTCTAATTTCCCTCTGAGCAGGGGACAGCCCCTTGGTTAAATATGCAGATCATTTCAGAGTCCAATGCAATTTTACCTGGAGACCTATACTGAAAGCCCATTGTGGCTTCCCTGCCAGAATGATTTAGTGGGAAGAGGAGATTGGGCCAGAAAAACACTAAAAGCTGAGTGATTTTCCATATTTAAATAAAGTATCTTTAAGGAGTGTAGGAAGACTTCTCGTAGAATCATAGAATCCCTACAATGCAGAAGAGGCCACGTGGCCTATTGAATCTGCACCAACTCTCTGACAGCGTATCTTATCCAGGAACTCTTACCTGCCCTCATCCCTGTAATCCCACACATTTACCATGGCCAATCCCCCTAACCTCCACATCTTTGGACACTAAGGGGGAATTTAGCATGGCCAATCCACATAACTTGTACATCTTTGGACTGTGGGCGGAAACCAGAGCACCCGGAAAAAATCCACACAGACACAGGGAGAATGTGCAAACTCCACACAGAAGTCACCCAAGGCCAGAGCTGAACTCGGGTCTCTGGGCCATGAGGCAGCAGTGCTAACCACTGGGCCATCGAGTCATGTATGGGAGTTCCACAGAAAAAGATAAGGACTCCTTTGCCCCGGATAGAATTTGAACTGAGCATGTGAAGCAACCATAATGCCACAAAGGCCTAGTGTGGATAATAAAGCTAAATTAAAACTCAGATATGTGGAATTGTTATATGGAAACTTTGAACTCATTGCATTAAATCTAATTTTTCTGTGTTTCTTGTTTATATTTTAACTACACAGTTGCATCTCCTGGCTGATTTTTTTCAAGAAAATGAATCATCTACAGGGAACTTGAAATCACACATCAAAATCAGGCCTGCAAGACCAGGGTTCAAATCCTTCAACAAAGAACATCGGACAACTGTGGGCAGCAAGGTATAATCATTCATTCTCTGTCAAGATGTTTTAACATTCTTATAAAGCAAAAATACACTTCTAACCCTATTTAAATGGCAATTACAGTTCCGTAATTCTCTGCATCTGCTCATGGAGACCCTCAATGCTACAACACCTCACTACGTACGTTGCATTAAACCGAATGATTCTAAGCTCCCGTTTGAGTAAGTTGTATTGCTTTATCATTGTAATTTTTCATTTAATGGATTCACTTGTCATAATAGCATTGAGAAAAATGTCACCTTGATAATTTAAGCGTCAGGAGTGCTACATTGTTAGCTTCTGTTTTTAGGTACAATTCAAAGAGAGTTGTTCAACAGCTAAGGGCCTGCGGTGTTCTGGAAACCATTAGGATCAGCGCACAGAGTTATCCTTCCAGGTAAATCCAGTTTTTCTGCAGCTCTTCCATTACAGCTGAAGCTTTAATGGAACATTATATAGAATCAATATTTCTTCCATGTTTTTAGGTGGACTTATTTTGAGTTTTTCAGCCGTTACCGCATTCTGATGTCCGAACAAGATCTTGCAATGAGTGATAAAAAACAGATTTGCAAAGAAGTCTTGAAGCATTTAATTCAGGTCAGTATTTTAAGAGATGTTTCAGCTAGATCACTATTGTCCAACGTAGCATTGTCCTCTGCCTTAGAATAAGAGATCAAACTGGTCTATCAGATTAGCACTGCTGCCTCACAACAGGGACCCTGGCTCAATTCCAGCCTTTTGTCACTGTCTGTGTGGAGTCTGCACATTCTCCCCATGTCTATGTGGGTTTCCTTCGGGTGCTCTGGTTTCCTCCCACAATTCCAAAAGATGTGCTGATTAGGTTGATTAGCTATGCAAAATTGCCCCTTACTCTCAGGGGAACTATCAGGGTAAATATGTGACATTACGGGGATAGGGCCTGGATGGGATTCTTGTTGGTGCAGGGCCGAATGGCCTCCTTCTGCATTGTAGAGATTCTGTGAATCTAAGATGCTAAAGGAGATTGACAGCGTAGATTGTAGAGCAGATGTTTCCCCTTGTTGAACGTTCAGAATGAGAGATCATAGTTTTCAGCAAAGGGATGGCAGATTTAAAATAAAACAGAGGAGGAATTACTTCAGTCAGAACGACTGTGAATCTATGGAATTCTCTACCCAGAGAGCAGTGGATGCCAGAACGCTAAATACATTGAAGGAGGAAATAGATAGGTTTTCAATTAGTCGTGGAATGAAGGGTTGTGGGGAGGGGACAGGAAGTGGAGATGAGGCTGAGATTAGATCAACCATGATCACATTGAGAGACAGAACTGGATTGCTATCCCTGCTCTTAGTTTTTTTTATATATATACATGTTGTATCTGTTTGTCTTTAAGATAGAGATAGATAGGTTCTTGTCTAATAAGGGGATTAGGGATTATGGGGAAAAGGCAGGGGAATGGGGATGAGAAAAATATCATCCATGATTGAATGGTGGAGCAGACGCAGTGGGCTGAGTGACCTAATTCTGCTCCTTATGGTCTGTATGAGTTTTCTCCGGGTGCTCCGACTTCCCCCCACAGACCAAACATGTGCAGGTTAGATTAATTGGCCATGCTAAATTGACTCTAGTGTCGGGGATTAGCAGAATAAAAATGTGGAGTTATGGGAATAGGGCCTAGGTGGGATTGTGGTTGGTGCAGACTCAATGGGCCGAATGGCTTCCTTCTGCACTGTAGGGATTCTATGAACAAGTGACAGATGGTGATTATTTCATCTCTACGTCAGTCAGTTAATAAAAAGTTAAGAAACATAGGCTTTGTGGTCCTTATTTTAACTGTTACACTTTGCAAACAAGTGAATAAGTATTCACTTCTCTGACATCTGCAGGATCCAAACCAATATCAGTTTGGTAAGACAAAGATCTTCTTTCGTGCGGGGCAAGTGGCGTATCTGGAGAAGCTACGGGCGGATAAACTTCGGGCAGCATCAATCACTATACAGAAGAATCTGCGTTGCTGGATTCAGCGCAAAAAGTTCCTCAGGATGAAACGAGCTGCTATAATCATTCAGCAATACGTTCGTGGGCATCGCACTGTACGGTAATAACGCTTCTTCCAACACTCCCATTTACAACAGCGCTTAAAATGATTAAACAATCTGATTCGAAGCAGCGGTTTACTAAGTGTAATGAATCTGCGCTTTTATAAGAATAGTATTTGCAGTGATATAACATCCTCAGAGTGATCCAAAGTGAAATGTAGGCCAGAATTCACCAATCGTTCATGCCTGTGGGATTCTCCGGTCTCGCCGGCAGTGTATCCCCACCTGTGGGTTTCCCACCAGCGTGAGGTGACATCAATGGGAATTTCCATTGACAGCGGTGGGACCAGAGAATCCTGCCGCTAGCAAACTGCACGCTACCTTCCACTGGCGAGATACACACGCCTGGGAGGCTGGAGAACCTTGCCCATTGTAAACAAACGCTGCCCTCAACTGAAACGCAACACCATCCAACAGGAAAGTGAGTGACAAAATGATGTGTATTTAGTTAGTTGAGGAATAAATGATTTTGATTTTGATTTGATTCATTATTGTCATGTGTATTGGTATATAGTGAAAAGTATTGTTTCTTGCACGTTATACATACCGCACATAGAGCGGAGAAGCAGAATGTCGTGTTACAGTCGAAAGATCAACTTAATGTAGGGTAGGTCCATTCAAAAGTCTGATAGCAGCAGGGGAAAAAGCTGTTGTTAACGCTAAAGGGGAGTTCTTATGGCAAAATGGGTAGCACCCGTAACTTTGGACCAGAAGCTCTGGGTTCAAGTCCAATTCCAAGGCTTGTCCATGGAAGGAGTATTCAAAATGCAGTTCAATGGATTGATAATCAGCTTGGGAATCCTTCCACTACTATTCCTCAAAGAGAAAAATGTTTCTGTAAAAATGCTCCAAAATAAACACACTAAATTAATCCTTGCTTTGTTTTGAATTGGGGTCTCAATTTGACAAGGCAGCCATTTCTTTGTGACTGCACCGAAATGTCAAACTAGGTTTTGGAATGGAGCTTGAACCCCCAACTTTGTCACCTAGAAGCAAGATTCTTCAAACGGAACCGATTTGAATCATAGAATCCCAACAATGCAGAAAGAGGCCTTTCAGCCTATCAAGCCTGCACTAACAAGAATTACACCCAGCCGCTATCCCGTAACTCCATCTCTTTACCTTGAATCTCCCTGACACTAAGGGGAAATTTAGCATGGCAAATCCATCTAACCCGCACAACTCTGGACGTGGGAGGAAACTGGAGCACCAGGAGGAAACCTGCGCAATGTGCAAACTCCACAAGACATCGACCCAAGCCGGGAATCAAACCTGGGTCCCTGGTGCTGTGAGGCAGCAGCTGTGCCACCATGCCACCCATGACACAGTAAATGAAATCTAATAATTATCTGCTTAGCCAATCGCATTGTACAATGTTATCATCTGTCAAGTCACGTGGTTTGATTTGATATGATGCTGCTGTCTATGGCTTTCCCTTTGGACATGCTGCCAACAAACAGCTGAGAAAACAGTCAGAATTGATTATCTCAGAGCAACACTGTGGAGAATATCCCATCGCAACAATATATCTATGGATGGAGAAGGGATTAGTAGACCAATATGTCATTTCCATCATTGTGTTAAAAGGTTAATTTACTGCTGCTTTTTTTGTGGCTAACCGCTGTAATCTTAGTAACAGCTCTGTGGATTCAGCTGTTCCTTGAAATATTATTTTGTTTCTTCATCCAAAGTCTGCTAAAATTGCCATTGACCAATTTATGTACTCAAATTTTACACATAACCAGATTGAAAGTAATTTCACAGCTGACTTGACATTTTAGGCTTGGAAATTTTACATCAGATTTTATGAATATTTTCTGAGGACAATAATTCTATTTTTGGAATCCAGTTCTCCATCTGTGCCTGTGGTTCTAACTCAGATTACTAACCAGTGGAATATCTTGCTGACGTGAATGAAATGTCCAGTGCTCTTAACACTTTTTTGTTGATTTTGCACTGACACCAAGAAATATATTTAGCCTCTGGTTCCATCATACTTGTGTAGATTCTCAATGGGGATTGACTTCATTTTTCCATCGGTATGATGCAGCAATCAAACTTGGGCTTTATTTTTATTTTTAAATCAGCAGCGAATACAACTGTAAATAATGTTATTCATAGAATCCCTACAGTGTAGAAGAGGCCATTCAGCTCATTGTGTCTGCACTAATTCTCTGACAGAGCATCTTACCCAGGTCCTCTCCCCTGCCGTATCCCTGTAACTCCCCACATTTCCCATGGCTAATCCATCCAACCTACACATCATTGGATACCAAGGGACAATTTAACATTGGCCAATCCACCTAACCTTCATATCTTTGGAGTGGGGGACGAAACTGAGCACTTGAAGGAAACCCACACAGAAATGAGGCAAACGTGCAGACCACACAGACAGTCACCCAGAATTGAACCAGATTCCTGGTGCTGTGAAGAAGCAGGGTTAACCGCTGTGCCACCATACCGCCCTGATGTACAGTTTGATAATATCAAGAAACACTTAGAGCAAAATTTTCCCATCCTGCCTGCCATGGGAATCATAGTGGATAGGACATGGACTATATAAAGGTCTGTGGACCTTGGGAGGGATTTTCTGGCCTTGCATAAATGTGGCATTGGTGCATAGTCCGTGCTAAGTTCTCTCTCAATGTACCCAAACAGGCGCTGGAGTGTGGCAGCTAGGAGATTTTCACAGTAACTTCATTGCAATGTTAATGTAAACCTACTTGTGAACTAGTAAATAAACTTAAAACTATACAGAATATAGCCCAAGCTATGAGCTCTCTCCATGCTTGCTTCTACCCAGGTCTCTGTCCAGTCCACAACTGATCCAGGTCACAGACTCTTTATGTCACACTGTTTCCTAGAACAATATTAACTCTTGCTATGTCAGACTCTCTCATACTACAATGGAGGCAAAAAGAAGATTCTTCTTTATGTTTAGTTGTATTTCCATTAGCTAGGATGGCTGGTTACTTAAGTTAGACTTAATTGTTCGTTAATCGAGGAATCACTTCAGTGCAAATAAAGCTTGTCTCATTTTTAGTTGCATCAACTGCTCCCTCTCATGGAGATGGGGAAAATAAAACATTCTCAAGGCTCACATTTTATTCATTGTGGAAAGCTGCAGGAGTTGATAGTTTATCAGGATGTGTTAGACTGTGGACGGGATTCTCCGATGTTGTGTGCTCCGCCACAAATCAGAAAATTTGATGCTCAGCCAAAACTCCATTCACTGCAGTGGGACTGGAGAATCCCAGAATGGACGAGGTCAGAGAATTCTGGATGAAACGCATTACTCATCTCATGTACTATTCGGAATAATTACAAGTATTTAAAGTGTAATTAATATCTCTGTGATTTAATTTCAGACACGTATTGAATGCCAGGATGCTAAAACAAGCCTGGGCTGCGGTTATCATTCAAAAACACTGGCGGCGATACCTGGTGTATCGCCTCTACCAGCTCATTCTGGTGGCCACCATTACAATCCAATCTTACACCCGTGGCTGGCTAGCAAGAAGGAAATATAACCAGGTAAGTTTTAGATCAGAAAAATGGGTATGTCAGCTCCAGAAGAAGGGACAAGCTAACCACTCTCTGGTTAGAGAGAGAGAGACACACACAAAGTATAGAGGAGGTGAATTCTTTCAATACGGAATTACAGATGAGCAGTTAGCAGAGAACTGTTCAAGATGTTAATGGGATTAAAAACTGAGGATGAGCAATAGACAACCAGTATATTAAATGAATGTCTCCATTAGTATTCCCTATTCAAGCTATGATCTCCCTAAATTCATGAAGAATGAATGTCTTCACCATAAACCTGATGGAAATCCTTAACAATCTGGGACAAGAACATTTCTGGGAAAACCATTGAACTCCAGTAATTTCCTGCTTTATTGGATGTAAGATAAAGTGGTGCCTATTTCCAAAAAAGGCTGACAAGCCAAGACAAATCCAAGCTACTATGGATTATCAGTTCTATGTAGAGAATAAGTAAAATAATGAAATCAGAGACAAACTTACGATGACCCACTAAATAGATGGGATTCAGAAAGAAAGAGCAGGATTTATCACAGGGGTTCCTGGACACCAACATTATGGCTAAATGACAAGTTAGAAGCTCGCACTGCATGAAAAACAGGTTGATTTTCCCAGAAGTTATTGGCCAGAGCGCAGATTCACTAAAGACGTTAAACTTAATGTGAACTTGGTTTGAACAAAGGCAAATTAAATCCAATATCAAGCAGATGTAGAGTACTATACCTCAAAGGTGGCACAGTGGTTTGCACTGCAGCCTCACGGTGCCAGGAACCCGGGTTCAATTCCGGCTTCAGGTCATTGTCTGCACGGAGTTTGCACATTCTCCCCATGTCTGTATGGGTTTGCTCCGGTTTGCTCCCATATACCAAGAGATGTGCAGGTCAGGTTGAATGGCCATGTTAGATTGACCCTAGTGTCAAGGTGATTAGACAGGGTAAATATGTGGGGTTACAGGAATAGGACCTGGGTGGGATTGTAGAATTAATGGGCTGAATAGCCTCATTTTGCTCTGTAGAGAATCTATGACAAATTAGGCAATGGTCTCACTCAACAAACAACTTGGAGTAGATGAGGTTTCAATTGGGAAGAATTTTAGTAAACCAAATAGTGAAGATGTTTGAATACTGTGGGGCAGTGATCAACATTGCAAGTGGAACACTGAGCTGTATAGCCAAAACATTAGGTTTGTAGAAAATCATGCCAATACTTTGCAATGCTCTGCTCGAGGCCTCACCTTCATTAATGTGTACAAACATCGAGATATACAGTGATATCGATTCTAGAGAAAGGAACAATCTGTAGCATCAGAATACCATTGAAATACTGAGGAGGTTAGAGCAATTTTAGCCTTCAGAATTGTTGATTGCAATGTAATCTTAGGGAAGCATAAACGATGGAAAATAACTTAGGAAAAGATAAACCCAGGATACATTAACCTTTGATAGTAAGATGGGTAAATTTTGGATTGATAGCAGGAAGTTCATAGAAACAGATTAAATGGACTTCTGGTTGATAAAATGAGTTAAAATGGGTTAAATAAAGTTATTAGTTAGTATCTGTCTTCTATTCTGAATTGTATTAAAACTCCATACTCAGAAATAAAGCTGATTGCATTTATACAGCATTTCAGAACAACCTGAAGTGTTTCAGAGATGGTGGAAGGGGTTTTCCACATATTTTCTGGCAACAGAGGCTGCTCACCATTGGTCGCCAGTGGGACTTTTCGGTGATTTTGGCATTTGATGTGGCTCACACGTCCCGTCTCCGCGGAACCCACTGCAGGAGGTTGCCTTCACCAGGACCAGAAAGTCTCACTGGCAGGGAGCGTTGGAAAATTTAATGGGATTGAGGGTTATAGATAGATATGATCAGCGCAACTTGTGGGCCAAAGGGCCTGTTTGTGCTGTAGTTTTCTATGTTCTATGTTTAAAATCCAGCTCAATTAACTACTTTTCCACATATAGCTATTAGAGTCGTACCGACATACAGCACGCAAACTGGCCCTTCGGCCCAACCCATCCATTCCGATCAGGTTTCCTGAATGGAATTAGTCCCATTTGCCTGCGTTTGGCCCATATCCCTCCATACCTTTCCCATCCATGTACTTGTCCAAATGTATTTTAAATGTTAAAATAATTAAACAATTATATAGTTTAAGCAACCGACTGCATAAATTTTTTTCTACATTTAATGGAAGTCAACACCTTAAATCTCGCAAGACGCTGATCTTTCATTTGTCCAATATTTTTTACAGATGCTGAAAGATCAGAAAGCATTAGTGATTCAGAAGCATGTGCGTGCCTGGCTGGTAAGACGCAGATATCAAAGTATACGTCGATTTATTTTGAATGTCCAGCTATCTTTCCGTGTCAAACAGCTCCATAAGAAACTGGATGAACAGGTAAGACCCATCAGCCACCTCTTTGAAAATATACACAAGTTTCTGGTGATACATTTTCAGTAAGTTTTCAATTCACAAAGGCTTGCGTAATAAAGCCTGCCATCGCTGTGGGAAATTCCCCACAGCCATTCCAAACGTGCTTCTAACTAAATGAAAGAAGGAAATGCAAAGAACATTCCTGGAGCCTGGCTTTCCAATTTGGCAATGTTTAGAAAAATGTGGCAAACTTGAGAAATCTTTAGCAGCCAATGTAAGTAGATTTCTGTTAAAACTCCTGCAAGTTGCCTCCTGATTAAAGTTTATTTATGAGTTACAAATAAGGCTTATATTAACGCTGAGAAGTTATTGTGAAATTCCCCTAGTCACCACAGTCCAGCGCCTGTTAGGGTCAATGCACCTAATGGGCACATCTTTCAGAATGTGAAAGGAAGCCAGAGCATCCAGACGAAACCCATGCAGACATGGGGAGAATGTGCAAACTCCACACAGAGAGTGGGGAATTGAACCCAGGTCTCTGGCGCTGTGAAGCACCAGTGTTAAGCACTGTGTCCCCATGCTGTAGAAAGGGCATGTTCTGTTTGAAGCAACTCACTAGAAAGGAAAGTTGGTCATTCTGTCATTTTATAACACAGCCAAGAAGCATAACTACAATAAAAGATTCATTTGAGGGGAACAGTTAATATTGAGGTAGACTGACAATAAGAAGACGGCAGCAAACTTGCAGAATTGATCTGTCAGTGGTAAACTAATTGCAGTATAATTAAGTTTAAGGTAGTGCGTTTTTGGTTGATGAGATAAGGAGGGGTGGGATTTCCTACTCCACCTACGGGCAGGATCTTCAGATCATGCCGAAGTCAGTGGACTTTTGGCTAGTTTGCCATATGTGCCACGGCAGGAATTGCCACGCTGGTGGGCAGAAAACCCTGGCCAGGATCCCTATTCCTAGGAAATGAAGAGTCTGAATGAGGTCAGGGTCAAGGATCTCCTTTTTGGATGGCACAGTGATTACAAAATCACAAATCAATAAACATGGCAGAGAAGGTTAGCAAAGCCACCAATAGGCAAATGAAAGTATTTGCCAAATAGCAAATCGACTTTAGTTATGCCTCCCCCAGGAAATGCTTTGAGTAAAATGCCATCCAAAGGAGAGATCCTTCTGAGAACCCTGCCCTTGAATTTGCTTCTAATTCCTCTCCTGCCACTCAATTGCCACATGTACCACCTTGCCTGTCAAGTGCTCAATTGACACAAGCTTTGCAGTGGGCCTTCCTGGAAAGAGGGAGGACTTTCACCGGTGTCCTAGATCTCCATTGCCTCCACAAGCTTCAGTGCAATATCTCTAAAACTATATTGATTTGATCCACCCTGGAATTGCAAGATGCACTGATTTTAATGGATTTTTTTTTGACACACTAGAAATGTATAGGACAGAGAGAGAGAGAGAGTGATCTCTAACGATATCGGATCTGTGTTTCTCTGTCTAAACCAGAGCAAAGAGAACAAGGGATTGCTGGAACGTTTGACACACTTGTCCTCTGTTCACTCTACCGACGTGGACAAGTATCAGAAACTTGAGGAAGAGTTCCAGAAAGCAGTGGAGCAAAGAAAATTCATCGAGGAGGAAGTGGAGAAATCCAGGGGGCAAACTGAGCAGGTATTTCTCTCTGTAGAACCCCAAAATCAATCAATATTTACTAATGCGGCCATTACGAGGGGAAGCAGGTGGGGAGAATTAGATCTAACATGTTCCACTCAAACAGTCACAAAATCTTCTTGACTCAGTCCTCCATTTGCAATTCACACAGACACTGTTGGAGTTTAGAAAGCAAACCTTATCATTGCAAGCGCAAAACCAGAAGCTGGAGAAGCAACATCAAGAACAGACACAGGAGATGAAAGGTGCGTTCTAGATAGAAATGCTACTTGCCTGCTGTTATCAATCATTATTTTGCAGTTGCAGTTTTGTTAGCTGCCAGGTTAGGAATAATTCTAAAAAAGCCTGAACAGGATGAATAGACAGAAGAGCGAGGTGAGATGGTGCTTTCTCATTTACAACTTGAGCTATTTATTATTTGGAACGCGCAGACTGAAATAATTCAACAATAACTTTTCAAAGAGAATTGGGTAAATTCTCCGAGGGGAATAGATTGTGGGGGAATGGGATGGCTCTTTCTAAGTGCAGGTAGGGACACGGTGGGCTGAATGCCCATGTTCAATATTATATTGCTCTATAATCCAGGCAGCAAGCTCAGACATTTTTGTGCATTAGGTAGCAGGAGACTGCTGATGATTCACTGCAGTTTTATTTTTATACAGTAGTTCCATACAAAGATTGGTTTTTCCATCCGCCCTTCTCCCTGCCCCCCCTCTCCCTGCCCCCCCTCTCCCCGCCCCCCCTCTCCCCGCCCCCCCCTCTCCCCGCCCCCCCCCCTCTCCCCGCCCCCCCCCCCCCCCCCCCCCCCCCCTCCCCCCCCCCCCCCCCCCCCCCCCCCCCCCCCCCCCCCCCCCCCCCCCCCTCCCCCCCCCCCCCCCCCCCCCCCCCCCCCCCCCCCCCCCCTCTCCCGCCCCCCCCTCTCCCCGCCCCCCCCCTCTCCCGCCCCCCCCTCTCCCGCCCCCCCTCTCCCCGCCCCCCCCCCCCCCCCCTCTCCCCGCCCCCCCCCCCCCCCCCCCCCCCCCCCCCCCCCCCCCCCCTCTCCCCGCCCCCCCCCCCCACCCCCCCCCCCCCCCCCCCCCCCCCACCCCCCCCCCCCCCCCTCCCCAGCCCCCCCCCCCCTCTCCCCGCCCCCCCCCCCCCCCTCTCCCCGCCCCCCCCCCACCCCCCCCCCCCCCCCCCCTCTCCCCCCCCCCCCCCCCCCTCTCCCCGCCCCCCCCCACCCCTCTCCCCGCCCCCCCCCCCCCCCCCCCCCCCCCCCCCCCCCCCCCCCCCTCCCCCCCCCCCCCTCTCCCCGCCCCCCCCCCCCCCCCCTCCCTCCCCCGCCCCCCCCCCTCCCCGCCCCCCCCCCCCCCCCCCCCCCCCCCTCTCCCCGCCCCCCCCCCCCCCCCCCCCCCCCCCCCCCCCCCTCTCCCGCCCCCCCCCCCTCCCCGCCCCCCCCCCTCTACTCTTCTGTCCCTCTCTATCCTGTTTGTTCTCTTCATCTCCTAGCTTCCTTTCCTCCTTCCTCCCCCTCCCTCTTCTCTCTCCTCCCCTCTTTGCTTTGTGCAGTTAGGATGTACGATTAGTCCTGAGGAGCTGCAAACGTGGCAGATAATCACTCGCTCAATGCTGGAAAGAGTTAGGGCTCAGAAGATGCCCTGAGAGCCATTTTGTGTAGCTTGGGAGAGTGGAGCTTGGTGAAATTCAGGGGCAGGAGCAGTGTCTGCCCAGTAAAACTAGCCGGTTATTAAAGTGCTGAATTGTGCTAGTAAATAGAAGCTGCTGTGCAGACCCAAAGATCTTGGGGAACTTTGGAAGACAAGATTAAATCCCTGAAAGACATGAAGAAGTTGAGGCAATCAGAGTTGGAGCAACTTTGAGGGAATTTAGAAAAGTTTGGAGTCCCTCCTGAGGGAGACAGGGTTTCAGCAAGATTGGTTCACTCAGTGTTTACTGATATCTGGTTGGGTTACAGGGAAATCCATGGAATCTGTCTTGTTACATTTGCTAATTATTTTTTGGTATAATGTGTTTGACCTCAATTTGCTTGTTAATTTATATAATCCTTATAGTAACTCTGAATGGTAGACTATAAGAAATATTATAAATAATTTTATCTTTCTGATCTCATATATTGGAAAGTTTATTTTTGTTTGTTCAAAACCCATGGAATCTTGCGACTTTATTCACTGATCAAGTGTCTTAAATCTCAAACATTGTCTACTTTAAGCAAAACCTTGCTGGTCCTTGAGCAGATCTAAAATGTGAGGGATCTGGTCTAAGATCAACGATGTGAAACAACTACTCGAGTGAAATTTTACAAAGATTTTCCTTGGCATGTTGCCGAGCAAAGAATTTGACACCAAGCCATTTAAAGAGATATTAGGAGAGGCGACCAAAGCTTGGTCAGAGGCTTTAAGGAGTGTGTCACAGGAGGAAAAGGAGGCAGTCCTCCTCAGAGAGGGAATTCTATGAGCTTTGGGCCTCCTTCAGCTTAGGAGCTGGAGGCATGGCCACTGTGATGGAGCAGATAAAATCAGGCATGAACAAGAGGCCAGGATTGGGGACATAGAAACATAGAACCTAGAAGCAGGAGTAGGCCATTTGGCCCATCGAGCCTGCTCCACCATTCATTTAGATCATGGCTGATCATTAAAATCAATATCCTGACCACCTCCGCCCCCCCCCATATCCCTTGATCCCTTTAGCTCCAAGAGCTACATCTAATTTCTTCTTGAAATCACACAACGTTTTGGCCCCGACTAGTTTCTGTGGTAGTGAATTCCACACATTCACCACCCTCAGATCTTGAAGGGTTGTAGGGTTTAAAGTTTATTCATTAGTAGCGCTGTTGGCTAACATTAACATTGCAATGTAGTTACTCTGAAAATCCCCTAGTTCGGGGAGGGCGAATTTAGCATGGCCGATGCACCTAACCAGCACGTCTTTCAGACTGTGGGAGGAAACCAGAGCACGTGGGGGTAACCCATGCAGAAATGGGGAGAATGTGCACACTCTGTTCTTCCCACTTCTGTGTGGGTTTCCTCTGGGTGCTCCAGTTTGTTCTCATAGTCCAAGGATTAGGGGGATTTGCCATGGGAAATGTGTGGAGTCATTGGGATAGGGTCGGGGAGAGGGCCTGGATAGGATACTCTGTCAGTGAATAGTGCATATTCAATGGACTGAATGGCCTCTTCTGCACTGCAAGGATTCTATGATTCTAATTGCACCCTTTGATGATGCAGCCCCCACCGCTCTGTGCTGCACGGTGGTACTAAGCCAAGATTATGAACTCAAATCTTGGGATTTAACCTGACAACTGACATATTCAGGAGAGAGGGTGCGGCCAACTGGGCTACATTCCGTGCGTAATGAAAACTGGGATCCTTCTTTCACATCTTTGCCTGACTTCAAAGCTGGGTTAATATTGAAATATGAACCCAGTATCTTACTGAGACAGCAAAATTGACACAGAAGTTGATGATCTATACTGACACAAACCTTTGTTAATTGTGTTTATTCACAGAGAAAATGGAAGCGATCACACAACAGCATCTTGGTGATTTGGAAAGAGAAGAACGACAAAGGAGGTACAAACAATACGGGATATTTCTATCCTGCCGTGTTCGAGAGCTTTATTCCATTTCCTCAATAACAGTTTTCTCCAGCAATCACCGTTGAAAAGATTATCTGAACTACAGAATATAATAAAAGCTGGAAATCTGAAATACAAACAGAACATGCTGGAAACGTTCAACAAGTCCCTTTTTTACTCATTTATGGGACATGGGCGTTCCTGACCAGCCAGCACTTATTGCCCATCCCGAGTTGCCTGAGGGCAGTTGAGAGTCATCCACATTGGGCAGCACGGTGGCACACTGGTGTCTCACAATGCCAAGGGCCTGAGTTCAATTCCCAGCTTGGGTCACTGCTTGTGCAGGGTCTGCACATCCTCCCCGTATCTACATGGGTTTCCTCCAGGTGCTGCGGTTCCCTCCCGCAGTCTGAAAGTGCATATTCCGCAGTGTACCCGAACAGGCGCCAGAGTGTGGCGACTAGGAGATTTTCACGGTTACTTCATTGCAGTGTTAATGTAAGCCTATCTGTGACACTAACAAATAAACTTTAATCAAGTTGAAGTCGCATGTAGGCTAGACCAGGTAAGAATGATCGATTTAGTTCCCTAAAGGACATTAATGAACCAGATAGGTTTTTCTGACAATCGACAACAATTTAATGGTTATTAGTAGACTCTTAATTCCAGATTTTTTTTATTGAATTCAAATTCCACCATCTGCCGTGGCAGGATTTGAACCCGGGTCCCCAGAATAACAGCTGAGTTTCTGAATTAATCATCTGGCAATAATACCATACAGCATCATCCTCCCCTGTCTGGCAGCATCTCTGGAGAGAGTTAATGTTTCAAGTCCATATGACTGTTAAGATCTGAGAAAGAATCCCATGGATTCAAAACGTCAGGGGGAATTCTCTGGCCACTCATGCTGTTGGGATTCTCAGTCCCGCTGGCAGCGCATCCCCTCCCGTGGTTTTCCCGGTGGTGTGGGGTGATATCAATGGAGAATCCCATTGACGGCAGCGGGACTGGAGAATCCCGCCATCAGTGAACCGGCCGTTACCTCCCGCTGCCAAGAAACAGGCAGCTGGGATTCTGGTGAACTCCCCCCCAACATTTCTGTTTCTCTCTTCACAGAGGCTGCCAGACCTACTGAGTTTTTCCAGCATTTTCTGCTTTTATTAAAGACTACATAAGGCTTGGTCTAAGCCTGGGCAACCACATACAATCTGGAAAACCACTTTATAATTTTAACGTAATATATCACTGACTGCTATTATACTTCTGAGAAATCTGTGCTAAATATAACTGAGGACTGTTTGACTACAGGAAAGCATTGAAGCATTTACATAGTTAACACAGCAGTAATGTTATTGGTCCAGTAACCCAAAGGCCTGGACTAATGCTTCAAACACTTGTGCTCAAATCCTGCCAACGCAATTGGGAGAATTTAAATTCAATACATTAATCATGAAATCCCTACATTGCGGAAAGAGGCCATTTGGTCCATTGAGTCTGCACTGACTCTCAAAGAGCATCTTACTAAGGCCCACGCCCTACCCCATCCCTGTATCCCTAAGCATCTACCCTGCTAATTCTCCTAACCTACACATCTTGGGACACTAAGGGATAATTTAGCAAGGCCAATCCACCTAACCTACTCATCTTTGGACTGTGGGAGGAAACTGGAGCATCTGGACAAAACCCATGCAGACATGGGGAGGACATGCAAACTCCACACAGCTGGTCATCCAAGCCAGGAATTGAACCCATGTCCCTGGTGCTGTGAGGCAGCAGCGCTAATCACTATGCCACCATGCAAAACTGTTGGATTGACATAACACATCTGGTTCAGTGATCCTGTTCAGGAGGGGAAATCTACCATCCTTACCTGGTCTGACCTACATGTGACTCCTGACCCACGGTGATACGATTTCCTGTTAGCTCTGAAATGACCCAGCAAGCCAGCCCACCACCCTGCACAATTAGGGATAGACTGGCCTCGCCACTGAGGCAATGTCAATTATATCTTGCTAGTCTTCCCATTGTAAGACTGCATTTATAAAAAAGACATATGTGTATTTGTAAATACTTGAACAGGTTGCTGTATAATCTGTGAAGAAAACTGCTGACCGTTTTTAAGCAATAGCATTAGTTCTCTATATGACAGATACTGAACAAAAATATCATTTGTAAACTCGAGTTGTGAGCTTTTGCAAGAGTATTATAGGTTTTCTTGCTTTCTGGGGCAGGCTGGGTTTCAGTCACAGCTGACTGCAGTTAATTGAGTCCCATTTTAGATTTTCACTATTGGGAAGTAACAGCAACTGTTTTATCTCCTAGAAATTAAACTACTCACTATACTCCTTATTCACATGACACAAGTATCAAATAACGACCATTTCCTAACCATCTCTCCTTTACATCCAATGGTATTACCATCACTGAATCCCCCATTAATTAACATCCTGGGTATTATCATTGACCGGAAACTGATATGGAATGGAACAGCAATATAAATACCGTGGTTAGAAAGAGCAACTCTCAGACTGGGAATTTTGAGGCGAGTAATTCACCTCTTGACTACCCAAAGCCTGTCCATCATCTGCAAGGCACAAGTTAAGGGTGTGATGGAATATACTCTGATTACCTGGATGAGTTAGAGTCATAGAGCTTTACAGCATTGAAACAGCCCCTTCGGCCCAACTTGCCCATGCACCCAGATTTTACCATAGGCTAGTCCCAATTTCCTGCATTTGGACCATATCCCGCTAGACCCATCTTACCCATGTAACTGTCTAAATGCTTTTAAAAAAATAGAATTGTACCAGCCTCTACTACTGTCCCTGGCAGCTTGTTCCAGACGCTCGCCACACTCTGAATGAAAAGAATTGCCTTTCTGTACCCTCTTGTATCTCTCCTCTCACCTTAAACGTATGTCCTCAAGCTTTAGACTTCCCTACCTTTTGGAAAAGACACTACTAGCTACCTTATCTATGCCCCTCATTATTTTATAGACTCTATAAGATCATCCCTAAGCCTCCTACTATGCACTAGGGAAAAAAATCCCCGTCTATCAAACCTCATCTTATAATTTAAACCATCAAGTCCCAGCAGCACCCTGGTAAATCTTTTCTGCTCTCTTTCTACTTTAAATTCAGCTTTGACACACAAAAAAACTCGACAACATGGGTGACTATCTGTGTGGAGTTTACACATTCTCCCTGTGTCTGTGTGGGTTTCCTCCAGATGTTCCGGTTTCCTCCAGATGTTCGTTTCCTCCCACAGTCCAAAGATGTGCGGGTTAGGTGGATTGACCATACTAAATTGTCCCTTAATATGGAAAAATGTGTGGATTATTGTGGTTAGTGGGGTAAATACGTGGAGTCATGGGAATAGAACCTGGGTGGGATGATCTGTCAGAGTTGGTGATGACTCGATGGGCCAAATAGCTTCCTTTTGCACTGTCAGGATTCTATGATAACTTCCAGGAAAACAACCCAGTTGATTGCTAACCTATCCACCACCTTCAACATTCACTCCCTCCACCACCGACATACAAAGGCAATAGAGTGTACCATCTAAAAGATGCACTGCAGGAACTTGTCAAGGCTCCATTGATGGTTGTTACTTGGAGGGGAACTTGCAGATGATGGTATTCCCAGGCATCTGCTGTCCTTGTCCTTCTAGATGTTCAAAGTTGTGGGTTTGGAGGGAGGCTCAGTGAGTTGCTGCAGTGCTTCCTGTAGATGCTGAGGTGCTGATCACTGCTGTTAAAATATGTTATTGGATGGGGAGAGAGACTGTTAAAGGTGGTGGATGGGGTGCCACTCAAGCAAGTTGCTTTGTCTTGAAGTGTCAAGCTTCTTGGAACTGTACTCTTACAAGAATATTCCATCAAGCTCTTCCTTGGTCTTGTCGATGGTGGACAGGCTCTGGGGGTGAGTTAATCTCTGCAGAATTCCTAGCCTCTAACCTGTTCCTGTAGCCACAGTATTGATGTGGCAGATCTTGTTGTACATGGATGTGGTTTCATTACTCTGTATAGCATTTGACAGCAAAGAGAACAGCTTACTCTGTTAGAGGTAGATTGCACTTTGAGATATTACAGCTTTCTTTACTGCTTTATCTGCATTTTTAATAAAACTAGGGTACCCAAAATATTCATTTGGATAATATTTGTTGTAGGACTGAGGACAATTTTATTTCCTGTGCACGACAGCACTATATCACTGCTTACAATTCATTTTGAATTACATAAAAAAGAATCTTCCCCATTCATACTTGGGATTTGGCAATAGTAATAGATGTTTAAACTTCAGAACAAGCAAAATTGCTCATTTTAATTTTATTTTTATTATTATAATACTGATTTCTGACATCTGGCATTGATGGCACCCTTTGTCTCTGGGTGCTGGCAGTTCGGTTGTTGAGGATTTTTAAGCGCTCAGCAATACTTAACATAACAGAGAAAAAACAAAAAGTTACGGACTGTGGTCAGGATTCTCTGACCTCGTCCATGCCTGGGATTTTCCAGTCCCGCTGCGGTGAATGGAGGTTCGGCTGAGCGCCAGATTCTCTGTTCTCGCTGGCAGCAGTGACAGAATGACATCAGAGAATTCCGGTCAATATCCTCCTGCAATGCCTCGCTCTATTCAAAATCAGGTTTAACATCATGATAGAGTTATTTGAAATGTAAATTACCCATATGAAAGATAGAAATATGCATGAGGGAGAGACTTGGCAACAGCTAAGGTGAATGGCGCTGCTGCGTCTGAGTCACAAGGTTCTGAGCTCAAGTCCCAACTCCAAGCTTCAGTATAACAATGTGGATTGAGACTGCAATACTGAGGGAGTGCTGAAAGTGTTATCTTTTTGATGAGATGTTAAACCATCTCCTTGGTCAGGTGGGTGCAGATGATTGAATGTTCCTGTTATGGAGAAGGTCAGGGGTTTATCCCCTGGTGTCCTGCGTTAATATCGTGAACATCCATCTGGCAATGAAAGCAATATGAGCCTCCAATATATCAAAAGCAAAATACTGCAGATGCTGGAAATCTGAAGTAAGAACAGAAAGTACTGGAAAAGCTCAGCAGGTTTGGCAGCATCTGTGGAGAGAGAAGCAGGCTAATATTTCTTATCCAGATGACTCTTCTTCAGATTTACTGTTTTGACTTCAGTACAAGTTTATTCACAAAACTCAGTACAAGTACAGATTAGAGTTCTCACTTCAGCATCAAAACAGTTTTTAATAGATGTGTCCTAACCTTTACCCAATTAGTTTCTAATTGCATGGGTTTCCTCCGGGTGCTCAGGTTTCCTTCCAAAGTCTAAACGATGTGCTGGTTAAGTGCATTGGCCGTGCTAAATTCTCCCTCAGTGTAACCAAACAGGCGTTGGAATGTGGCAACTAGGGGACTTTCACAGTAACTTCATTGCAGTGTTGATGTAAGCCTACTTGCGACACTAATAGATAAACTTTAAAACACATCCCATGAATAAATAATAGAAAAATAAACTAAGGCCAATCTCCATAATTAGTAATTCCTGGACCAGCTCACTAGTCTGTCACCAGAGCCTTTAGGTTAAGAGATAACCCTCAATCTCATTAAATTCCATGTACTCATCCAGAAGTCTCTTAAAAGACCCCAACAAGTTCTCTTTCACCACCACCGAGAGCAGCAGATTCCACTCACTCACCACCCTCGAGTGAAAAACTTATCCCTGACATCTCCTCTGTATCCACTCTGTCTCCTACTACCCTGACACTAATGTCAAATTTAGCGTGGCAAATCAACCTAACCCATACATCTTTGGACTGTGGGAGGAAACCGGAGAACCTGGAGGAAACCCACACAGATATGGGGAGAATGTGCAAACTCCTCGCAGACAGTGACCGGAGGCTGGTATTGAACCCGGGTCCCTAGCGCTGTGAGGCAGCAGTGCTGACCGCCGTACTGCCATTGATGGTTAAACAGTGAGGAATTCAGTGGATATGAAAAGTACTCTGTAATCTTCAATGCAGCTTTCATATTGATCAGTGTCATTCCAACTCTTGTCCTTTTACAGAAAATTGGAGAATAATTTTCAGATCCAGAAGGAAGACTATGAGGAGCAAATAAAAGCACTGATCGATGAAGTCAAGCATCTACAAAAAGAAAGAATCCAGTTGCAGGAGCAGGTACACGAAGAGTACCTGGTAAACGATGGTCTACGGAAAGATATAGCACAACTGGCGAATGAAATACTGGTAAATCTGATTAACATTTTGAAAGAGTGTAGCTTGAATTGTCTGTTAATTGTATAATGGGATAGATGAAGAAGAGATCTAGCATCTTTGGACTGGGCATCCGTGAGGTGCTGTGAGCCATCAGCACTGGTAAAAAGCAGCTCCAGCTTGGAAACACCAATCGGTAAATGAGTGGAAGAGGACACTCCAAAATGGAGATGTCCCCTCTCCAACTTTTTAAATTTAAAAATAATGAATAGAGTCGGCACTGGGGAGAATCCTTCCACAGGTTCACTTGTGACTGTAGCCACAGGGGACGATAGTCACTGTGTGGAGCACCGACCCTCTGGTCTATCATTGGGGAGCCACCTCCAGACAGCGGCCCTCTTCCCCATTCTCCCCCCTACTTTCATTCTGCCAGCTCCACCTGGAAAATCCCGGTTGGTCTCTGATTATTGGTCTTGTGCAGTCATGGTCAGGTTCAGTGAGATACCTGCCGCAAGCAGACAACCTTATCGCTGCACCACCATTCACCCCTCCCCCCAGCACCCATTTCATTCTCCAGCAAAATGGCCTTGTGGGGAGGGAGCGGAAGGAGGGATGGAGATGGAGAATTGGTGCTGGTGGAGGTGTTATTTTTATCGGAGTCCCAAAAATCCCTGCTTTCTGCTGACTTGGCGGATCTCTGTTTGGTGTTGATTCAATGATCCGTCCAGTGAATCACAGAATTTCTACAGTGCAGAAGGAGGCCATTCAGTCCTGTCTGACAGAGCAACATACCCAACCCCCAAATTCCATGAATTTTACTCAAAATGTTGAACTTTTCTCTTTATAGAAATTTATCAATCAGTGTTTTGTGATTTTGTTGTAGATTTACACAATTTGCAGTTTTTAAACAAAATAGATATTTGCATCTTTAGGTTTATGGTTACATCAATAGTCTTGGCCCAATCACCAATGTGTGTGTGATGATGGCTGACTGTTCAAGTTAATATTACCTGGTTAGGAACTAACAGGTAGCACAACTTTTCACAGGTAATTCCAAAACTTAAAGCGGACATTGCAACTCTGGAAGTGAAGAGCCAAGATTTAGAAATGAGCCTGCAAAAGCAAAGAAAAGAAATGAGAGGTAAAACTGGCCAAGTATTCATGCATTAAATAGTTGGATAACAAGCAAAATACTGCGGGTGCTGAAATCGGAAACAAAGATAGAGAATGCTGGACAAACTCAGCAGGTTTGACAGCATCTGTAGGGAGAGAAACCAGAATTGGTGTTTCCAGTCTGTTTGATTCTTTTCCAGCTCTGATGAAAAGTCACACGGATTTAAAACACTGGCCAAAATTCTCCCGAAAATATTCAAAGTGCCGAATGTGTGTGAAAACTGGAGTAATTCACACTGGCTTTTTTCAGTGGGAGTTCAGAGAAGAATCTCCCACATTCTGTGAACTTCAGAGGCCACCAGCGGGAGTATTATTAAGTATCAGGAGGCAGGGTCTATTCCCACTTGGACAGGTTGAAATCAGCGCACTGAGCGGGTCATTACACATGTGCTGATCTGTTAATGCACTGCTGGCTTCCCGATTCCTCACCAGCCCCATGACCCCTCGCAACACTCAGGCCCGTTTAGATCTCCAGCCCATCCACCTAACCCCATCACCACCTCCACAGTGGCGACAACCCGCCCCAATTGCCTCCCTCCTTCCCTCACTCTATGAAAAGTGGTAGCGGAACCCTCCTGATCGCACCCCCACCCCCTGCCCAGGCCAAACCTCCCCCCATATGATTTATCCCTTGGCACTGTAAAAGGAAACCAGAGCACTCAGACGGAACCCACGCAGACTTGGGGAGAATGTGTGAACTTCGCACAGACCCAAGCAGGAATTGAACCCGAGTCCCTGGCATTGTGAGGCAGCAGTACTAACCACTGCGCCACAGTGTCAGTGAGTTTTTCCACTATCCTCTGTTTTTGCGTTATATACTTGGAACAAGGTGGTAATTCTTGGGGCACTGAGATGTTGCTGTCTGGGGCCAAATGTACGAGCTTTATGAAGAAAACATTGCAGAGCCTGAAGATGCATTTCTTGTTTTCTCTCACCTGCCACTTTGAGCTCTTTATTCCCAGTACAGGTCATTCCCTTGTTATTAAAGCAAGCGAGTGACACTGTGATTTCACATGAACTCAACAAACGTGGCACTGACAGAGCAAGGGATTTGTGCGTTTTCAGCTCTGTAAGGCCCACTCTTGGAGAGATTAATTTGCCACATCGCCAGAGGAAAGCTCAAGTCAATTTAATGAAGTTCCCTGTTTCTGTTTTAATCATTCAATAATCTTGGAGATTAACTACCTTTTAGAAGTTTTTTTTTGGTGAAATTGTACTCACTGTGGTCAGGGGAGGTGAGTGGGGGATGTGGCGGGACTAATATTGAATGATGGAATGTCTCTTGAGTTTTGTAACTAGCGTCAGCGTCAAACCTTCCCAGTTTCTGTGATAATAAGTGGATGCAGAGTAAAGCTCAGTCTACAGCCCTCCCTAACTTATGCATTAGTACAATGTGCAGTTCTGGTTGCCTCATTACAGAAAGGATATAGAGGCAATGGACTTGGTACAGAGAAGATTGACAAGAATGATATGAGAAAAGCATGAGGTATGACCATCAGGATGGAATTGACAGGCTGTGTGGCACATCTCTCTTGGGAAAAGGCTGAGGTGTGACCAAAGACGTCTTAAAGATGATGAAAGATTTTTGAGATATTAAAAATTGATTTTGATCTAGATTGAGCTTAAGTGGTGGAGCATTAGTGCGGCATCATGTTATTATGCAGCTCTCACGTAACTATGACAACTGCAAAATAAATATGTCTCCCGCATGATCAGCCACTGGGATCATCAGATGTCCCGAAGACCAGAGTAACAGCAGCCAACAGCACTAATGCCCCACTAAATCCAAGATAACATCTGCCAAATACAAGTTGCTTGGATCTCTTTAAATTTAGATGGCGTCAAATCTGGCAATCAGAGTATGAAGTAGCTCAGAATTTCAGAAATCAGGATTCTAATTCACAACAGGTGGCACACTGACACAGTGGTTTGCACTGTGTTTGCACTGCTACCTCACAGTGCCAGGTACTCATGTTCAATTCCTGCCTTCGGTGACTTGTCTGTGTGGAGTTTGCACATCCTCCTCTTGTTTGTGTGTGTTTCCTCTGAGCACACCGGTTTCCCCCCACAGCCCAAAGATGTGCAGGTTAGGTGGATTGGCCATGCTAAATTGCTCCTTAGTGCACAAGGTGCGTAGGTTAGATGGATTAGCCACGGTAAATATGTGGAGTTATGGGAATAGGGTGGGGTAGAGGGCCTGCGTGAGATTCTCTGTCAGAGAGTTGGTGCAAACTTGATGGGCTGATTGGCCTCTTCAGTACTGTAGGAATTCTATGAGTCTATGAACATTGAAAACATGTAGATAAAGCTGTCTTACTAATCCTTTAGCAGGATTGGGAATGGACAGTTTCTTCAACAGCATGTAGCACAGTTATAAACAGTTGCAATCTGCGGTCAATATTATAAAATTGTACAAACATCTTGTATTTTAACAGAGAAAGTGGAAGAAATTACAAAACAGCTCCTTGGAGGGTTAGAGGGAGAAGAGCTGCGGAAGAGGTATGACATTTTTTTGCCTCAGATTTGGCATTATTACCAATAACCATTACACATGCCATTGAAACATGGTAAAAGATTTGAATGGAACAGGAGTGGGACATTCAGCCCATCGAGCCTGCTCGTATTTGAGCTAAACAGTGTGACCTGGAGTAATATTTAATTTTGCTGCCTTGTGAAATAAAACTTTGACTCACACCAAGTAAAGTTAATGGCAGACCAACACCCCAGCTTGGATTGTGAGATTTTGTTACTGAGAGTTTGCGTTTATTACCGTTCACATTAACACCCATTGCAAACAAAACGAAATGGCTTTGGGTGGTTTAATTAAACCATCCTGTTCTGCGACATCCATTTATTTACAAAATAACACTTAATAATGCTTGCTTCAATCAGTAACATACCTTTGAGTGCTGATAACAGTAATAAACTAGTCACATTCTCTCTTTCTATGATGCTTAAAATGGCTCAGTATGTCACTGTTTGTGAATACACTCCGGCACGTATGTGTATTTGGAAGGCTTTTTCTTCTCAGCCTGTATGAGAAAATTTCTTTAGTTTTCATCTGTACCTTTCTCTATTTGATGTTGAGACTTGTTCCTCTCTCTCTTCCTGGCCAGGCTCTCACATTCTCCCCTTATGAAGCCACTCAGAACTCACGCTGCCATTTCCTTATTTGCACTTAGCTCTCCCGTGTTTAGTGACCTACGCTTGCTGCCAGTTAAGGAGCACTTCAAATTTAAAATATTCAGCTTTGTTTTCAAATCCCATCATGGCCATGCTTCTCCCCTATCTCTATGATCCAGCCTGCTCCACAGTCCTCGGAAATATCCATGCTCTTCTGATTAGAATCATAGAATAGAATCCCTATAGTGCAGAAGGAGGCCATTCGGCCCACTGAGTCTGCACCGACCACAATCCCGCCCTGGCCCTCTCCCTAGTGCCCGATGCATTTACCTCAGCTAGTCCCCCTAACATTATGGGGCAATTTAGCACGGTCAATTCACCTAACCCGCACATCTTTGGACGGTGGGAGGAAACCAGAGCACAGGGAGGAACTCACACAGACATGGGGAGAATGTGCATTCTCCACACAGACAGTGACCCAAGCCAGGAATTGAACCCAGGTCCCTGGTGCTGTGAAGTAGCAGTGCTAACTTCTGTGTTGCCCCTTGTTTTGGCCTCAATTACTTTCTGTGGTAATGAATCCACAAATTCACAATTCTCTGGATGAAGAAATTTCTCCTCACCTCAGTTCTAAAAGATTTACCCCTTATCCTCAAACTATGACCCCTAGTTCTGGACTCTATCTAGTCTATCTCTTCCTTCCTGGTTTTTCCAGAAAGCTGGACTGACTCTTCCTGACTGTGAATAGGCCAGAATTCCACAGTCATTCACACACTGCCTGCCAGCAAGGATGGAGAATTTAGTGTTCAGCCAGTGCAGCGGGACCGGAGAATCCCAGCCAGAGGCGAGATTGGAGAATCCAACCTACTAGGAGAAAAAAAGAAATCACAGAGAAAACAGAAATAAAAAAGTTGATAAAATACAAAACCATGAATTAAAAATTGATGCTTCTAATAAACAGTGCGGGGACAAAATGGAAGACAAAAATGAAACAAAGGGCTTTTAACAATATTCGGAAGAAGAGCCAATTCAGAATAAGAAAAAAGTACAGTACAGGAACTTTTTTTCCTGTACTGGAAGAAACAGGCTCTTCGGCCCTTCAAACCTGTACCGACTATGATGTCTGCCTAAATTAAAACTAATGCTCTTACGGAGTCTGTATTGCATTCCCATCCTATTTATGCATTCATTTGGATGCCCCTTAAATATTGCTATCGTACCTGCTCCATCTCCCTGTTCCAGACATTCTCTACCCTCTGTGTAAAAAAACAAACTTGCTCCACACACCTTTCTACCCTCGGAAAGAGCATCTGACTATCCACTTTGTCCAAGCCACTCATAATCTTTAGACCTCTCTCAGGTCACCCCTCAACCTCCATCATTCCAGTGAGAGCAAAGTGAGTTCACCCATCCTCTCCTCGTAGCTAAACCTATTATTTGGCCACATGCTTACGCCATCCCTCCGCTGTGTTCAGTGAAGCTGCACCATAGATCGGTTGATATGTTACTAGGAAGATTAAATGTATAAATAGTTGGTTGCATGACATATTTTTAAAATAATGCTTCTCTTAGGCTTTCACCGGAGGACATGGAGCAGCTGAACGAAGATGGAGAACTCTGGCTGGCATATGAAGGATTGAAAAGAGCTACCAGGTGACAGAAAATAAATGACGTCTTGTTTCATTTAAATTCATAATGGAAGGTGCATTTTAAGGAAAATTCCTCCTCATATCTCTTTGTTGCATTCTCAAGCGGTAGTGGTGGACCTGTATGAATGATTGGGTTCCAAATACAAACTAGACTGTAATGAGCTCAGAAGATGAAGCATCAGTTCCCAGCATTTTGGTTGGAGAAGTGAACAGACAGGAAGATCCAGGGTCCAATCACAATTTCCTGGGAGATTATTAACCAAAGGGATGCTGTTCCTTTCCCAGTGTTTATACGGATATTGAATCTTTGTAAAGATTAAACTAAGGACTGGTTTGTATCTCCCCAAGTATCATTGTTAGTACGCAAAGTTATCTTGAATATATTTTATCCTTTGTACCTTTTATGTGTTAAAACAGTCTTAATGTTTCAGTAGTATGGCATCAGGTGAGATTATGGAGGGAAGGGGGTGGGGGAATGTTAGAGGCATGCCCACCTCTGAGTCATCCAATCCTGGCGAAGGTCAGCATCCTCTTGGCAAGGCCACCACCCAGCAACAGGATGGGAAAATCCAGCCATTGCTGTAAGGCTGATTGAAATTCCTGAGGCATCGAATGACCTGAACTCCTCCACCCCTGAAGTTACAACCTGAACTAACTGACTTTTAGCCGGATGTTCTTTCTTTGACATACACCAGCCAGATGTTTGCTTTCCTCCTCTCTGCAGCCGTTCTGCTCTCTTCATGGCTAATTTCCCACCTCCCTTCTGCCTCTGGTCGATATCTCTGCAGCCTGTTGCTCACGATGCCCATTCGTACTGAGCCTTCCAGGGAGTGACTGCAACTCAGTCCCTATTTAACTTCTTCCAAATAGCTTCTCCCCAACTCCATTGTCATCCTTGTTACTCTAACCTTCCATGCTTTCTGCACAGCTCTGTCTTTGATGGTTCCCTCTGACTTTCCTGTTTTCCCTTTACAATTCTAAGCTGAAAATGGGATCCCCCCACCCTCCACCTTCGTGGTGTGATTTGCAGAGGGGGGCCTGCCATTGAGAATGGGATTCCCCCCCTCCCCCACCTTCGTGGTGTGATTTGCAGAGGGGGACCCGCCATTGAGAATGGGACTCCTCCCCCTCCCATCCCTGTGGTGTGATTTGCAGAGGGGGACCCGCCATTGAGAATGGGACTCCTCCCCCTCCCCCATCCCTGTGGTGTGATTTGCAGAGGGGGACCGCCATTGAGAATGGGACTCTCCCCCCCCCCCCTGGTGTGCATCTTGATTGCCGACCGGCCCCACCCCCTTTGTGGTGTGATTTCAGAGGACCCGCCATTGAGAATGGGACTCCTCCCCCTCCCCCATCCCTGTGTGTGATTTGCAGAGGGGGACCCGCCATTGAGAATGGGACTCCTCCCCCTCCCCCATCCCTGTGGTGTGATTTGCAGAGGGGGATCCGCCATTGAGAATGAGATTTCCCCCCTCCCCCACCTTCGTGGTGTGATTTGCAGAGGGGGATCCGCCATTGAGAATTGACTCTCCTCCCCCATCTCCGTGGTGTGATTTGCAGAGGGGGATCCGCCATTGAGAATGGGATTTCCCCCCTCCCCCACCTTCGTGGTGTGATTTGCAGAGGGGGATCCGCCATTGAGAATGAGATTTCCCCCTCCCCCACCTTCGTGGTGTGATTTGCAGAGGGGACCCGCCATTGAGAATTGGACTTCTCCCCTCTCCCATCTCCGTGGTGTGATTTGCAGAGGGGGATCCGCCATTAAGAATGGGATTTCCCCACTCCCCCATCCCCGTAGTGTGATTTGCAGAGGGGACCCGCCATTGAGAATTGGATTTCTCCCCTCTCCCATCTCCGCGGTGTGATTTGCAGAGAGGGCCCGCCATTGGACCAGTGGCAGAATCTTCTGACCTTCTGCTATCAATAGATTTTCCTCTTCAGCTGGGGGCTGAACAGGCGAGGAAGGCCATTCAGCCCACATGCAGCATTAGCCAAATTTGGCAAGTGTTTCCTGTCTTCAGTTATAAGGAGAGGCTGGATAGATTTCTCTGGAGCATAGGAGACTGAGGGGTGAACCTTATGGAGGTCTGTAAAATAACGAGGAGCATAGAAAAGGTAGATAGTCAATATATTTTCCCAAAGATAGAGGGGTCTAAAACTAGAGGGCATAGGTTTAAGGTGAGAGGGGAGAGATAGAAAAGTGTCCAGAGGGGCAATTTTTTTCACAGAGGGTGGTGAGTCTCTGGAACAAACTGCCAGAGGTACTAGTAGAGGTGGGTGTAATTTTGTTTTTTTAAAAAACATTTAGACATGGATAAGATGGGTATAGGGGGATATGGGCCAAATGCGGCTAATTGGGATTAGCTTAAGGGTTTAAAAAAAGAGCAGCATGGACAAGTTGGGCTGAAGGGCCTGTTTCCATGCTGTAAACCTCTATGACTCTACCATAAAGCCCTCCCCTCCAAACCTTGAGTTGAATTTGGAGTAAGGATGCCTCTCTCCATCTCTGTTGCTTCAGTTTGTCTTAATTCTATTCACCTGGCTTTCTCTTCTCTTTATTTCCTTCCTCCCTCTGGGTTCCTTCTGACCTCTATTATTCACACCTTTCTTGCTATCCTTCCTCTCCTCATTCCTATTCCGTCCCGTCCCACTCTCCCTCCCCACATCGCCCCTCATCCCATCCCTCTCCTCTCCCACTTCCTTCCTTTCTTCCCTGACCTGGGTCCTTCCCTACTCTCACTCTTCATCCATGCCCTTGCACATCTCTCTCTCATTCCAACCTCCTTTCACCTTCCTCCCATTCTGCCTCATTCTTTCTCCTTCCCCTCTGCCACCTGCCATTCGTGCCCGGGGCTGTCATTGCACAGCATCATTGGGAGGTCAAGAGAAATATTTAATTATCTCTTGTTTGATAAATGAAGATTTCAGTAATAAGTAACGGTTGGTGACTTTACAATGATCTGCTATATTTACTCAAAGCCTTGTGTCCCCGCATGACTGCAACAGTTCTTTCATTTATGCCCTTCTATTCTGTATAGAGTCATGGAAGTGCATATTCAATCGCAGAAAGAGAGCTACGAGAAGGAAGTTGAGGAACTCAGTTCAAGAATAGACCAACTCTGTGAAGAGACAACATATCTCCAGTGTAAGGTCCAAGCAGAGAACAATGCAAATGAGAGCATCCGCCAGGAACTGAACAAACTAGCAAAAGAAAATCTGGTATAGTGAAATCACTCAGATCTTGTGTGCTGTTAATTATAAGGTGTTTCCTATCCAATATATGCCAGCAAAATCGAAGATAGGTTACTTGACAGAAATCAACTCAAATAGAAAAAAAGTAACATTTTGTGTAATAATTCCTCAGAGGTGCAAGTCCCTTTGCCAAAATTCCTTTATTTATAAAATCTAACAACACGATACAGAGTGCCCTCAGCATACAATTCATATCTGGAGTGCCAGAGGAATTGACGCTCCAGTTTAAATATGGAACATGAGACTCCCTGATTGCACCATCAATTTGGCCCTTAATCAGGGAGTTCACATTCAAGCAGACCAATCCCAATTGCCTGATTAAAATCATTACACTTTGGAGGAGTATTGGACTGTAAAGATTCCCCTCAATGGTTACTTGCAGGAAAGAAAATGGCAGAGAAAGATTTATTCCTACTGTAGATTTAATGTATTTTTTACTGGCACCAACTAACTTTTCAATGTTTTGATATTTTTCGAGTATCGTTTAATAATTGTTTAGGGTGGCAGTGGCCCAGTGATAGCATCACTGGCCTATTAATCGGGGAACTCAGCTAATGTACTTGGGTTAGAATCCCACCACAGCAGATGGTGGAATTTAGATCATAGAATCCCTACAGTACAGAAGGAGGCCATTTGGCTCTTCAAATCTGCACTGACAGCAATCCCACCCAAGCCCTATCTCCCTAACCCCACGTATTTAACCTTCTAATTCCCCTGACACTAAGCGGCAATTTATTGTGATCAATGCACCTAACCTGCACATCTTTGGACTATGGGAAGAAACCGGAGCACCCAGAGAAAACTCGCACAGACACAAGGAGAATGTGCAAACTCCACATAGACAGTGACCCAAACTGGGAATCCAACTGAATTTGAATTCAATAAATAAAATATCTGGAATTGAGAATCTACTGATGACCGTGAAACTATTGTCGATTGTTGGAAAAACCCATCTGGTTCACTAATACCCTGTAGGGAAGGAAATCTGCTGTCCATACTTGGTCTGGCTTATATGTGGCACAGTTGTTACAGTGCCAGGGACCCAGATTTGATTCCCACCTTGGGCCACTGCCTATGTGGAATCTGCACATACTCCCTGTATCTGTGTGGGTTTTCTCTGGGTGTTCTGGTTTCCTCCCACAGCACAAAAGACAAGCTGGTTAGGTGCATTGGCCATGCTAAATTCTCTCTCAGTTGCCCAAACAGGCGCCGGAGTGTGGCGACTAGGAGATTTTCACAGTAATTTCATTACAGTGTTAATATCAATCTACTTGTGACTAATAAATAAACTTTATGTTGACTCCAGAGCCACTCTCAACTGCCCTCCAAGGGCAATTAGGGATGGGCAATAAATTCTGGCCAGCCAACAACACCCATGTCCCACAGAGGAATAAAAAAGAATGCACAGAAGGTTGGGTAGCTCACTGACTATCTAATGTGATTCCCCAGATGCAACACCAAACCCAAATGATTGGAAGGTCACTCGAGCAGTTCCTGCTGTCCTCCTGGGTTGTCCCATCTTGATCAAGGCCCCAGGAAACTCTCTCACAAACTTATGAAAAGGATGGACAGACCCATCTTGTTTATCACTCCTGATCATCTAAATGATTAGTTTATTCGCTCTTCCTGGCAATCAATCAATCTCCCAGCCAAGGCAAAAGGAAGGAAGAAGACTTGAGGCTATACCCTTCAGCGATCGATGTCAGTAACATTGGGCAAGGGTGGGAGAAAATCAACCAGTGTCCCTCTTCAGATTGCTCTGTAATAGTCAGGTGTAGATGCTTAGACAGCGGTCAAGGATAACATTGGCCCCAACTGTGAAGTGCCCCCTAATTAATTAATCTGTTAGATACCTGGAGAGAATTTCTGTGGCAGTTCACATGATCTCTCGTTCTGACTTTCTCAGAAACCTCTGAGAAATGTGCTGATGGTTTCCATCAAAGCCACAGCAAATCGTCAGAAAAGTTTTGTCACATTTTCAGGTATCATGTACTTTTCACCACAAAAAGTAACAGCCAGCTTCTCCGTGCTCCGGATAGCAGTACCCCTCCCCCTCCCCCTCCCCCTCCCCCTCCCCCTACCCCCTCCCTCCTCACCCCCTCCCCTCTCCCCCTCCCCTCCCTCCCCCTCCATTCCCCACTGACTCCACCCACACCAATCCTCTGACATCCCCCACCCACTCCATTCCCCACTGACTCCACCACACTGACCCTCTGATTCCCCCCCCTACAACCTTCCAACTCCCTGTCAACTTCCAACTTCCCTCCCCACCCTACCTGACCACACCCCAACTATTTCCTGCCATCCCAGCCATCTTCACAGCCTAGCTGCTGTATCACGCTACCCAGCTGGCGTTCTATCCACTTATCTCACACACCCATTTGCTAACACAGTGAAAAGCTATTTTAATGCCCCAAAGCTTAACGCTATGTTACTGAGTGAAGATTTATGAAAATATGGTAGCTGGTGCTATGAAAGGGGGAATGTGGCTTGGTTTTCTCTAATAACCCTCACCCTACGTAGGAAGGTCTGTGGCAGTGTAATGAGTCTTCAGAGGCAGAAGTCCCTTCACTGAAATCCTTTTATTTACAAACTCTAACAAAGCGCTCACAGTCAGCAGCCTACCTCCAGGGGTGCCAGAGGAACTGAAACTCCCAGTTAAGTATAAAGCAAAGACTCCCCAATTGGCCCAACGATTGGATCCTTAATCAGGGAGCTCATACTCTAATAGGCAAACCTCATTGGCCTGATTGAAATCATTACAGACAGCGGATATTCTCCACATCTCTGAAGGTGCCAAGTTCAGAACTCTGGGGTAGAAATGTGGAGTCCTGACGCTGTGTAAATAAAAAAACTACCATCAGACAGTGCTTCACACTCCTCAGAAGATTTGGCTAAACCATTTGAATAAGATATTGGAAAATTACCAAATGATCTATGTCCTGACATCTGAGGAGAAACTAGTGGTTGAAAAATTGGAGACTTGGTCTCAATATTAACCCCTAATCCCTCTGTTAGCTCACAGGATGGGCAGGAGAAGATTAAATAATTAAATACAGTGAATATGTTCCTAGTAACAGGACACAGTATCCAAGTGTCCAGCGATTGTGCTGCGTTTTGGGTTGGCTGTGCCAGGGGCCTGCTGCATGTTCAATGTTGTTGATGGTGTAAAATGTTGCTCCGTTGAAGTGTAAACCATTTTTGTGTGTGCACCCAGGTCATTCCAGAATACAAACTCCAAATCTTAGAGCTGCAAAAACAGAAACAAGACATTGAGAACCACTTAAAGGGACAGGTTGTGGAAATGAAAGGTGACTCTGTATGCTGTCTCATATTTATCTAAAGCATACAAATTGTAAAGTGTAACTTGTGACTTTCACAATTCCGATATTGTTTTTGCCGTTGTTGGAATCTCTGGGCGGATTTTTTCCATTTTTTGAGGTATGGAATGAGAGAACCAGCGAGGAAACTGTTGCCCCCAGGGTGGCTTTTGCTGTCGTTTCATTCGCTGAAAGCTGAAAAAAGGGCAGGTGGGAGTCCCGTGATGTAACACTGAGAGCCCACTCCCCCGGCAACTATAAAAAAGGCATCCTGATGGAAAAAGCAAATATAACGCCTCCCCATCCAGCATAACACCCCCAACATGCAATACACCCCAGCCACAGAACACCACCTCCGTGCAACATATCCCACCCATAGCCCAACCACCCCAACACAAAACACTCGCAGTATCCCCATGCATGGTATTCATACCCACAGAACACTCTCCCATCACCCACTCAATGCCACCCCTTACTCATAGAACATCCACCCTTCCCCCAGTGCCACATTCCCCTCCTCTACAGGGCACCCACTACATGCAACACACTCCACCATACAGCACCCACCACACGTAACACACCCTCACCCACAGAACAATCCTCCCATGCTACACACAGCCCACCATAGAGCACCCAGCACACATAACACACACTCACCCACAGAACAATCCTCCCATAACATACCCTCACCCACAGAGCACCACCCCCCGCAACACAAAACATCCCCATCCACATATCATCAACCACATGCAATACACTCCATCCATTGAACACCCTTCCCAACACAAAACACCCCCACCCATAGTATCACCATCCACAGAACACTCCCCCCGCTCCCAGCACAATATTCGCCTCCTCTGCAGAGCACTTTGCATTGTGCCCTGGCACTGCCCTCTGGCACTGCCCCGGCAGTTCTCCCGGCAGTGCTCTCGGCAGTGCCCAGACATCATCCTTTCTCCCCTTACCTGAACTCCTCTGATGGATTTTGCTTGCCAGGTGCATGCTGTAGGAGACTTGTTGTAATTCACATGAATGGGTTTATATAAAGTGTGGCGGATTATCCGGGGTGGAGATCTGATAACCAGATGTAAATTTGTTGTAATGGGCTTCCCGATGTTGGACATCAGGATTCCTGTTACATCGTTGGTTGGGGGAGTGGGGGAGGGAGAATCACATGGGACATCCCACCACGTTTTGGGCACCTCGTGCTATCTTACACTCCCATCGTTTTCATGCCCATTGCGAAGAGGAGTGCAAAATCCCAGCCTCTGTCATAATAGGGGAGGCGATGGCCTAGTGGTATTATCGCTAGACTAATCATCCAAAAGCTCAGCTACTGTTCGGCGGACCTCGGGTTCAAATCCCGCCACAGCAGATGGTGGAATTTGAATTCCGTAAAAAAATCTGGAATTAATAATCTGACCTTGAATCCGTTGTTGGAATCTGGTTCCTTTTAAGGAAGGAACTCTGCTCTCCTTACCTGGTCTGGCCTAAATGTGACTCCAGAGTTACAGCAATGTGGTTGACTCTCAGCTGCCCTCTGAAATAAGTTAGTAAACCACTCAGTTCAAGGGCAGTTAGGGATGGGCAATAAATACTGGCCAAGCAGCGATGCCCATGTCCCACAAATGAATAAAAAAAAAATCCAGCTTCACATGCATTGCCCATTTCCATTCAAACTTGGGTCAATTATTTTGTTAACAGTCTCTTGATGTTGTAGTGAATTAGTTCCCGGTTAACATTGTATGGGTCAAGGCTGTGTGTGTTGCAGGAAAGAAAATCTGTGCACTCATTAAATAACTGCAATTTACAGAAAAAATGGAAGAAGTTACTGATCAGTTGCAAGGCAATCTTGAAGAAGAAGGATTCCAGAGAAGGTGTGCAATCTCTAATCTTAGTAAATTCCCTCAGGGTCTCACTTACTTTGCAAGCAGTTCTTGGTGCAGACTTTCTCTAATGTGGGTTCAGGGCGGGTGACAAGATTATGCATCAGTGCCAAAGAGAGAAAGGCAGAGATGCATACTTAAATGCATGGATAAAGTACTAATTATCCTCCTCCAGCTACATAACCACTGGTGTCCAGCTTCAATTTTCTAATAATTGCCTGAATTATAATGCATGCTTGCTGTTGTCTCATGCAAGTATTACAGTCAAGACCTTAGTGCCCTGCGGAGAATTATCATCAAGACTGTGTGATGTTGTATCATTTTAACATAGAATCCCCACAGTGCAGATGGAGTCTATTTGGCCCATGTTCACACCCAGGCTCTATTCCCGCAACCTCTCTTATTTAACCTGCTACTCCTCCTGATATTAAGGGGCAATTAGCATGACCAATTTATTGCCTAACCCCCACATCTTTGAACTGTGGGAAGAAACACCTCGCAGACATGGGGAGAAAGTGCAAACCCACACAGACAGTCACCCAAGGCCAGAATCGAACCCGGGTCCCTGGCGCAGTGCTAACCACTGTGTGCCACCCTGCTGCAACATCTAGAAGGATGTTCTGCAATCCAGCTGTGAGCACCACAGTCAGCAGTGCAGAGCACAACTGAATTTATTTATATTATTCCAGCAGCCTTAGCCTTAAATATTCCCCACACAAAAACAGAAAATGCTGGAAAATCACAGTGTGTCTGACAGCATCAGTGAACAGAGAACAGATCCAACATTCCAAGTCTGGGTGACCCTTTGCCAGAGCTAAATATCTCTAATGGGCTGCCTGCTTTTACTTTGTATCTGAACACGGTGGCACAGCGCTTAGCACTGCTGCCTCACTGCGTCAGGGACTTGGGTTCGTAACCGGCCTTGGGAGACCGTGTGGAGTTTGTACATTCTCTTTGTGTCTGCTTGGTTTTCCTCCAGTTTCCTCCCACAGTCCAAAGATGTGCAGCTTAGGTGGACTGCCCATGCTAAGATTGCCCCTTAGTGTCCCAAGATATGTGGGTTAGATGGATTAGTCATGGTAAATGTTTGGGGATAGTGCAGCGGAGAGGGCTGGGTAAGATACTCTTGTCAGAGAGTCAGTGAAGATCCGAGGTAGGAGAATCTAACCAAAAGACACAGAGTGATATTTGCAACCCAACCATTTCCACAATAAAATATTTATCCAGTACAGTGAATTCTGGGATGTTAGTTAACCTTTGCCCCTTCGGAGTTAAAGTCATGCTTTGTCAATCAGACCACCCATCCTGTTGTCTAAATTATTTATACAACTCTTGTTAAATGTCTAAAGTGAATTCTCCAAAGCTACTCATTACTCCTTATTTTCATTCCAATTGCTTTTTGCCCCCAAGAATTATAACCTGTAAAACGTACTGTCTGAAAGAGTACTTGTAATGTAACCAGACTAGATAAGTACATTAAGATTTTTGCGCACATTTCTGTAAATCTACAGAAAAATCTGGTATATATCGCTTCCATGTTTTACAGCACAAAGAAGCCCTTCAGCCCATCTTGTCTACGCCAAGCACCTAACATCTACCTTTTCTAATTCCATTTCTAGCACCTGATCCATAGCTTTATATGGTTTGGCTTTTTAAGTGCTCATCTCAAATTTTTTTAGCTTTAAAGTTTATTTATTAGTGTCACAAGTAGGTTTACATTAACACAGCAATGAAGTTACTGTGAAAATCCCTTAGTTGCCACACTCCGGCGCCTGTTAGGGTACACTGAGGGAAAAGTTTGCATGGCCAATGCACCTAACCAGCACGTCTTTCGGATTCTGGAGGAAACCGGAGCACCCAGAGGAAACCCACGCAGACACGGAGAGAATGTATGGATTCCGCACACACGCTGACCCAAGTCAGGAATCAAACCTGGATCCCTAGCACTGTGAAGTAGCAGCTGTAACCATTGTGCCACCATACTGCCCCAAATGCTTCTTAAATGTTCTGAGCGTGATCTAATTGGCCTCCGCCCCCCCAAGCAGAGAGTCCCAGGTTCCCACCATCCTCTGGGTGAAGAAGTTTTTCCTCCAATCCCATCTCTTGCCCCCTTAACTTAAATTTATGTACCCTGGTTACTGACCCCTCTACAAATAGGAAAAGTTTCTTCCATTCTGTCCTACCTATGTCTCTCATAATTTTGTACATTTCAGTCAGATCCTCTCTCAGCCTTTTCTGCTCTAAAGGAAATAACCCTTTTTGGGCAGTGCGGTGGCACAGTAGTTAGCACTACTGCTTCACAACTCCAAGAATCTGGTTTCAACTCCCGGCTTGGGTCGCTGTCTGTGTGGAGTTTGCACATTCACCCCGTGGGTTTCCTCTGGATTCTCCGGTTTCCTCTGGATTCTCCAGTTTCCTCCTACAGTCCAAAGATGTGTGGGTTAGGTTGATTGGCTATGCTAAATTTTCTCTTAATGTTCCGGGATGTGTAGGTTAGAGGGATTAGTGGGATAAATATGAGGGGATAGGGGGATAAGTCCTGGGTGGGATTGTTGTCAGTGCAGACTCGATGGGCTGAATGGCTTCCTGCTGCACTGTAGGGATTCTATGATTTTAACAAGACCCTTACTATTCACATCGAGTAGCAAGTTCCCCAATTCTTTTTCTCAAATATAAAAAAACCAGCCAGCGCTGATAATTGATAATGGTACAGTTATAAGTTATGCCATTGAAATGTTCTCAATTTGTTAACAATATATAGATTGTTAGAAACTCAGAAAGCTAACTGTGCAAAAGAAAATATGGAATTACTTGCTAAAGTCAGAAAACTTGAAAATGAGAATTACGATCTGCTGAATCGGACCCAAACTGATAGCGCAGTTACTAACAGAATGCAGCAAGAAGCATCGCAGTTAACAGTGGAAAACTTGGTGAGTGCTGGAATATTGCCATCCCTACGCTGATTTTAAAATGGATTGATACAAGTCAAGTGTTAAAACCTAAAATAGATTGGATATGGTCTTTATTTATCAGCCAATATATTTAACTTAGAAGTGGGCTGGAATGTGTGAGTTTGGACACTGGCCTTGGGGATATTTAAATTTAATTCTCCACAACAGGGATGTTTAATTTCTCCATCAACAACATAGAACAGTTTATCATTAAGCTCCTTTGGTGGAAAATTAAATTCAAGGCTCCTGGAGATAATTTTATCGTCACATTAACTGGCATTTGAATGAAATAGTTATTATGTTTCACCTGATCTCTCTTAAATGGTGCTTAGTAAATGAGGCAATTACAAAGAGCAGCTTAAAACCCTTCTGTCCCCTTCAAAGTATCCCTTAAATTGGTTGACACAAGAGTAGCAATATGAAATTTGTAACCCACACTGGCCATTTAATAACAATTAAGAGAATAGTTTTGCTATCATTTCAAGTTTTATATTTTTAAAGGAACTCGGTAGTAATATCATTCGAAAAGCTCGAAATGCTGTTAGATCTACGGCAGAACTTTGTAACACTGCTGAGCGAACGGTGAAAAGTAATTGTTTATGTTTTGTTTTGGAGGATCTTCTGGAGCGGCTGGATCAGAAGGAAAAGCAAATCAGGAAGTTACAAAATCAGATTAAATCCTTAACCAAAACAATCGGGAAAGGTACGTCACTTAAACTTTGTCCAAAATGAGTGTTTTTCAGCTGGAAGTGTGGCACTAGGTAGTTTAGGAGCAGCCATGTGATTTTTTTTCTCTCTGGTATTTGATCTAGCATGTTACTTTGTTTAAAAGAGATTGGAAAAAAAAGCACAGACCTTTTTGTGGCAAGGCTTGAGATTCTGTAGATTGAACTGGTCTTGAAAGCAGAATCTGACTTGTATCCAAATGTTTTAATAATTTGACACAGAAAATCAAACCAATGGAAAACTGAGTCCAGATGGGAAGAAGGAATACCTCGGAATGTTGGAGTGTAAAATTGAGGATGAAGAAAAGCTCATCAAAAATCTAGTTTTGGGTAAAGTTGCAATTTTTCTGCTTTCCCAAGACATACGATTAGTAACGATCAAACTAGTATGTTTAGGAGTCTTATCTGTGTTGTGTATATGGTTGTGCTTGACTTTTAGATCTTAAACCGCGAGGTGTGGCTGTGAATATGATTCCAGTACTGCCAGCAAATATCCTGTTCATGTGTGTGCGTTACTCCGATGAAATTAACAATGCTGAAATGCTGAAATCTCTGATGAATTCCCTCCTTGATGGTATCAAGAAAGTCACAAAGGTATGAAGATCTCCCAAAGTGAAGAGGTGTTTAATAAAGTATTTCATTGAATCATACAGCGCAGAAGAGGCCCTTCGGCCCATTGAATCCATTATTGACACCTGAACTTCCACCTAATCCCATCTGCCAGCACTTGGCCCATTGCCCTGAATGTTATAACTTGGCAAGTGCTCATCCAGATACTTTTTGAAAGATGTGAGGGAACCCACCTCTACCACCCTTTCAGGCAGCTCATTTCAGATCATCACCTCCCTTTGGATAAAAAGATTTTTCCTCACATCCCTCCTAAATCTCCTGCCCCACACCTTGAACTTATGCCCCCTCATGACTGACCTTTCAACTAAGGGGAACAGCTGCTACTTATCCATTCTGTCCATGCCTCTCAATCTTGAACACCTTGATTAGGTCACCCCTCAGTCTTCTCTGCTCCAATGAAAAACAAACCAAGCCTATCCAATTTCTCTTCATAACTATCCAATCTCTCTTCCATTCCAGGCTACATCCTGGTGAATCTCCTCTGCACCCCCTCCAGTGCAATCACACCCTTCCTATAATATAGTGACCAGAACTGCACACAGCACATCAGCTGTGGGCTCACCAAAGTTCTAAACAACTCCAATGTGACTTCCCTGCTTTTGTAATTATGCCTCGATATGCCTCTTCTCACCATCCTACTAACATGCTCTTCCACTTTCAGAGATTTGTGGGCAAACACACCAAGTTCCCTTTGTTTCACAGAATTCCTTAGAGTCCTACCATTCATTGAGTACTTTCTTGTCAAATTACTCCTTCCAAACTGTATCCCTCACACTTTTCAGGATTAGATTCTGTCTGCCACTTATCTACCCATATGACCATTCCATCTATATCTTCTTGTATCCCAAGACACTCTGCCTCACTGTTAACCACCAATCTTTGTGTCATCTGCAAACTTACATCCTATCCCCACATAGTCATCAATGTCATTTATATAAATGACAAATAATAGAGGACCAACACAGATCCCTGTGGAATGCCGCTGGACACTGGTTTCCAGTTACAAAAGCAGCATTCTGCCTTCACCTATTCCTATCACCCGAGAGGAAATGGGCTAGATTTGCATTTCCTTTTTGAATGCCCCCCACTGCTCTTCTGTCAGTTTCCCCATTAGTAGCTGTTCCCACTCTACCTTGGCCAGATCCTGACTTCTTTTACTAAAATCCACTCTCCCTTGATCCAAAACCTTTTTTTGCAACTTGTCTATTTCCTTGTCCATAACAAGCTTGAACTGTACCATGTTGTGATTGCTATCACTAAAATGCTTCCCCACCACCCACTCAATCACCTTCTGGCTTTATTCCTCAGAATCAGGTGCAGCAAAGCTCCCTCCCTTGTTAGACCTTCCATATATTGATTTAAAAAGTTCTCCTATACACATTTCAAGATATCTACATCCAAGTCCTTAACACGATGTACATCCCAGTTAATGTTGGGAAAATTGAAATCACCTAATGTAATAATTCTATTGTTATTGTTTTTACACACCTCCACAAACTGAACATATATTTGCTCTTCGATATCCCTGTGACTACCTGGGAGTCTATAATAAATACCAAATAATGTGGTTGCCCTTTTTTTATTCTTAAGGTCTACCCACAAAGCGTCATTTGGTGTCCTTTCCAACATGTTGTAATATATAATTTTGTCTTTTAAAAAGCATTTAGACAATTACACGGGTACAATAGGTAAAGAGGGATATGGGCCAAATGTGTGCAATTGGGATTAGTTTTGGAGTTTGAAGAAAAAGGGCAGCACGGATAAGTTGGGCCGAAGGGTCTGTTTCCATGCTGTAAACCTCTATGACTCTATATCATCTTTCCTTGCTGCAGGAACAGACTCCTTAACTAACAATGCAATGCCTCCTCCTCTTTTACCCCCTTCCCTTTCTCGCCTGAAGATTCTATATCCCGGAATGTTGAGTTGCTAATCATTTCCTTTCTTCAACCAATGTATGATTTCCTTAAGATATGAGCTGTTTGATGTAAAATATCTTGTAGTGATTTACAAATGATTCCATTTGTTTTTCGCGTTTGTTATGTCTGTATAATAGAAAACATCCATAACACATTTAAAGTTTAGATAACATTGGGAATGTTGATGCAACTATGATGGTTCAAAGTAAAGTTTATTTATTAGTTACAAGAAGACTTACATTAACATTGCCACAAAGTTACTGTGAAAATCCCTTAGTCGCCTGTTCGGGTGCAATGAGGGAGAATTTAGCATGGCCAATGCACCTAACCACTGTGTCTTTCGGACTGTGGGAGGAACTGGAGCATCCGGTGGAAATCCACGAGACACGGGGAGAATGTGCAAACTCTACACAGATAGTAACTCAAGCCAGGAATCAAACTCAGGCTGCTGGCTCTGTAAGGCAGCAGTGCTAACCACTATGCCAATTTGCTGTCCCAAAGCATTTCTTTGTAAAAAATTATATAATCAAAAACATCTGTAACGCATTTAAAGTTTTGATAGCACTGGGGACATTGATACAGTTATATGGGTTTATGGATGTCAGCAGTGTTTCAAAACCATGAAACAGTTTCCTGTGTGTTATTATATGAAAAATAACTATTTGTGAAAGTCCTGTAATAATTCATATTCATTCTTCCAAATCTGATCTTGTCTAACAGAATCACAGTGAAGATTTTGAAATGCTGTCGTTCTGGCTTTCAAACAGTGTGCACTTTCTCAATTGTTTGAAACAATACAGTGGAGAGGAGGTAAGAACAATACAGGAATACTCTTCTTCAAATCTCCAGGCTTTTTATAAAACAGTGTTTTCAATTTATATTTAAAGTTTGAAAGTACAATATGTATGTGGGCAGCATGGTAGCACAGTGGTTAGCATTGCTGCTTAACAGCTCCAGGGACGCAGGTTCAATTCCAGCCCCAGGAGACTGTGTAGAGTTTGCATGTTCTCCCCATGTCTGCGTGGGTTTACTCCAGGTGCTCCAGTTTCCTCCCACAGTCCCAAGGTGTACAGGTTAGATTGATTGGCCAGGTTAATTTGTCAGGGGGATTAGTAGGATAAATGTGTGGGGTTATGGGAATAGATCTGGGTGGGATTGTGGTTGGTACAGACTCAAGTGGCCTCCTTCTATACTGTAGGGATTCTATGTGCTAATCTACAATGCGATGTTACTAAACACATTCACAGTTTTGCAATCCGTCTGTTAACTTCTCTTCTTTCATGGGACATGGCCATCGCTGGCAGGTTCAGCATTAGTTACCCATCCCAAATTGCCCTGGAGAAGTGGCAGAAACCAATCTCTTGAACTGCTGCAGTCCCTCTGTTATGACTGTGCACCCAACAGAGCGATTATTGGACTCATTCTTGAGAGACCTACGGCATTTTATCATTGTCTTTTTCTCTCTCTTTTTTTAACAATTTTCAGTATTCACTTTGGGGAAGTAGTGATCTCTGCTAATGTTTTAATGCTCACTAAAATAATGCTGGAGGTCAGAAATAAAAACAGAAAGTGCTGGAGAAACTCAGCAAGTCAGGCAGCATCTGTGGATGTTTCGGGTCCAATATGATTCCTCTTTGGAATGGATTGCAGAAAGGTTCATAATGGACTCGAAACATTAACGCTGTTTCTCTCTCCATGGTTGAGATGTGCTGAGTATTTTTCCACCACTTCCTGTTTTTATTTTATTGCTTATTGCTGGTTGCCCTTGGCAACTTGATGGGAGGCCATCTTTTTGAATAGCTGTAATCCAGGCAGTGAAGGAACTGGGTTGAAACTGTTAATGGGGTGAAGATGAGTCTTTCTCACTTTGCAGAGAATCAATACGTAGAAGACTATCTTCTATGACATTTCTTACACTAAGACTTTTTAACATGTAATATGTATTGCTTTTAATGAAGGAATTTATGAAGCACAACACTCCTCAACAAAATAATCAGTGCCTGAAAAACTTTGACCTGTCGGAATACAGGCAGATCCTGAGTGACTTGGCGATCCACATTTATCAACAGCTTGTTCAGGTGATGGAGGATGATCTGCAACCGATGATCGGTAAAGACTATTTATTTCTCTTATCTTCAACAATCACCTCTGGTTCATCTGGTGAGAAAAACCATGTCCTTATGGGAGGTCTTGTGCCATTCGAAATACAGCCTCAATTTTCATCAAGAATAGCAGAACGTTAACCTTGCAGGAAATGTATGGGGCGGCACAGTGGTTAGCACAATGGTTTAGGAGAGGCGATGGCCAAGTGGTATTATCACTAGATTATTAATCCAGAAACACAGCTAATGTTCTGGGGACCCAGGTTCGAATCCCGCTATGGCAGAGGTGGAATTTGAATTCAATTAAAATACCTGGAATTAAGAATCTACTGATGATCATGAAATCTTTGTCAATTGTCGGAAAAACCCATCACTAATGTCCTTTAGGGAAGGAAATTAGCCCTTCTTACCTGGTCTGGTCTGCATGTGACTCCAGAGCCACAGCAATATGATTGACTCTCAACTGTCCTCGGGCAATTAGGGACGCTGACCAGCCAGAAATGCCCGTGTCCCACAAATGCCCGTGTCCCACAAATGAATTTTTTTTTTTAAAACTGCTGCCTCACGGAACCAGAGACCTGGGTTCAGTTCCCAGCTTGGATCACTGCCTGTGTAGAATCTATACATTCTTCCCATGCCTGCAAGGGTTTCCTCCGGGTGCTCCTGTTTCCTCCCACAGTCCGAAGATGAACTGGTTAGGTGGATTGGCCATGCTAAATTCTCCCTCGGTGTACCCAATCCCTTAGTGTTGATGAAGAGATTTTTCACAGTAACTTAATTGAGTATTAAGGTGTGCCTACATGTGACATTAATAGATAAACAAGTGCAACAATTGAAATAAGGTAAGATTTGAGTTATAGTACTGTGATGTGTGTGTATAATATGAGTATATTAGATAGAGTAAGATAAGGAGCAGCACGGTGGCACAGTGGGTTAGCACTGCTGCCTCGCAGCGGCAGGGACCCGTTTTCCATTCTGGCCTTGGGTGATTGTCTGTGCGGAGTTTGCATGTTCTCTCTGTGTCTGCTTGGATTTCCTCTGGGTGTTCCGGTTTCCTCCCAAATTCCAAAGATGTGCAGGTTAGGTGGATTGGCTATGCTACATTGCCCCTCAGTGTCAGGGAAAGTAGCAGGATAAATACTTGGGGTTACAGAGATGGAGCTTGATTGGGATTGTTGTCAGTACAGGCTCAATGGGCCAAATGGTCTCCTTCTGCATTGTAGAGATTCTATTCTATGGGCCGCCATTGAAAATAGACTGGTGTATATAGCATACATGAGAGAGCAATCAAGTGATGGCATTATTTCTGATATGCATGACTAGATTCCTGTTTCTGTGCGGACTTCTGTTTAATGTCAATGATTATATTAGCAAAACTGGTGCCAGTCTTGTACTGTAACTAAGTCAAAATTATTATTGCTCCATTTTAGTACCAGGGATGCTGGAACACGAGAGTCTTCAAGGCATTTCGAGCATGAAGCCAACCGGACTGAGGAAACGATCTTCGAGCTACCGAGAAGAAATAAACAAGTACACCATCTCTTCCATTCTGCAGCAGCTGAGTTACTATTTCAGCATAATGTGTCAACATGACATGGACTCAGAGCTGATCAAACAGGCAGTGAAACAGCTCTTCTTCCTCATTGGAGCAATCACCCTCAATAATCTCTTTCTGCGAAAGGACATGTGCTCCTGCAGAAAAGGAATGCAGATAAGGTAAAGTCGGAAATGTTGCAGGCATTTTCCTTCCGTACTTCCTCACAGAGAGTTAGCTGCATTAAATCTGTCAGTGATATAACCCCCAAGAGCTGTGATGGTCCGTGCCTTAACTCTCTACGCAAGATTGGGGTTGGCATGAGTTAAAATCTCGCTCAGAGCGAGAAATTTTATGGCCTTGCTCGACCCGAGACTGGAAAATCCTGCCTGAGGGCAACAGATTTTCCTGTTGTCCACCTCTTTCCTGCTCTGATTCCTATGAGCAGTAGAATTCCAGTGAATTGTCTCTTTTACTTTGGAAGCTGAACAGAGGACTCGAAAGAAAGAAAGGAACTTGCATTTAAACAAAACCTTTTGTAGGGGGTGGGCAATCCACTCTATTTTGTTTTTACCGGTCTCCCTGTCACAGATGCATCTGTCTATGACAATATTGATAAGAGTGACCATCACACAGTTCTTGTAGAGACAAAGTTCCACCTTTAAGTTGCTGATATCCTCCTTTGTATTGTGTGGCACGAGCCACACAAATGGACAAATTTCAGACAGATAGAGCAACTGAAAACTGGGTAATCCATAGGGAGGTGATGGCCTAGTGGTACTATTGCTAGACTATTAATCCAGGAACTCGGCTAATGTTTTGGGGCCCAAGTTCAAATCCCGCCACAGCAGATAACCGAGAAACCTTTGGTTGTTGGAAAAACCCATCAATAATGTCCTTCACAGGAGAGAATTCGCTGCTTTTACCTGGTCTGACCTGTTTGTGACTAGGCCCATAGCTATATGGTTGACTCTCAATTGCTCTCTAAAATGACCTAGCAAGCCACTCAGTTCAAGGTCAACTAGGTAATAAATGCTGGCCAGCCAATGAACTTATGTCTCACGAGTGAAAAAAAGAGGCACTGTGGGCCATCACAAACAATAACTTCACAGCCCAGCATCTCCTCCAATCTTACCGTTACCAGCAAGCTAGAGGATTAAGCTGGTAATATGAAGAGTGCAGTAAGTCACACAAAGAGCAGCTCCGGGTATGGGTTAATAGAAGAAACTGGATCAAAATTGGACTTGGGGTTTTCACGGTAACTTCACTGCAGTGTGAATGTAAGCCTACATGTGACACTTATAAATAAATAAAAATAAAAGGTATGCCCTGTACAAAAAAGCAGGACAAATCCAACCCAGTCAATTACTTCCTGAGAGAGCGGTTAGGGCTGTGGTTTGACATTTCTTCGAAGAGACCATACCTCTGACAATGTAGCACCCCTTCAATATTGCATGGTGACACGGCGTTTAGCACAGCTGCCTCACAGCGCCAGGCACCCATGTTCAATTCCGGCCTTGGGTGACTGTGTGGAATCTGCACATTCTCCCTGTGCCTGCGTGGGTTTCCTCCGAATGCTCTGGTTTCCTCCCCCAGATTGCACTGTTGTTGACCCCTTCCACCAATTTACTGATGATAAAGACTGATGAGGCAGCAACTGACTGGGTTGGATTTGTCCTGCTGATGTACGGATTAGGTGGATTGGCCATATTAAATTAGTGTCAGGGGGAGTGGCAGGGTAAATATGTGTGGTTACAGGGATAGGACCTGGATAGGATTGTCGTCAGTGCAGGCTCGATGGGCCGAATGGTGGTCTCCTGAACTATCGGGATTCTGTGATACGCTGAGATCTTTGGTTTGAACACGTGACTTCCTGGTGCAAGTGGTGACAGCGCTGAGCTTAAGAGATTCCTTGGTTTTCTGCTTTTCCAGTTGGAGGGCTGTGATTAGTGATATTCTCCAGCGATCAGTTTTGGGACCTTTGCTATAGTATTTATAAATGATTTTGAGGAAAATGTAGCTGGTCTGATGAGTAAGTTCGCACACAACACAAAAAAATTGGTGGAGTTGTGGATAGTGAAGAGAATTATCAGAAGATACAACAAGATATAGATCTTGGAGACCTGGGCAGAGAAATGGCAAATGGAGTTTAATCTGAACAAATATGAGGCAATGCATTATGGAAGGCCCAATGCATGTAGGAATTATACAGTAAATGATAGAACCTTAGGCATATTGACAAGCAGAGAGATCTGGGCATACATATCTACCAATCACTGAAAGTGGCAATGCAGGTGGATAAAATAGTCAAGAAAGCCTACACCATGCTCGTCTTCATTGGTCAGGGCATCGAGTATAAAAATTGGCAGGCTGTACAGAACCTTAGTTAGATCTCATTTAGAACATTGTGTACAATTCTGATCGCCACACTATTGGAGGCTTGTGACTGCTCTGGAATGGGTTCAGAAAAGGTTTACCAGATGTTGCCTGGTCCGGAGGGTATTAGCTATGACGAGAGGTTGGATAAATTTGGCTTGTTCTCGCTGGAATGACAGAGGTTGAGGGGTGACCTGATAGAGGTTTTACAAGATTATGAGTAGCATGGACAGAGTGGATAATTTCCTAGGATAGAAAAGTCAAGGATGAGGGGACATAGATAGAACAAAGAACAAAACAGCATGGGAAACAGGCCCTTCGGCCCAACAAGCCCACGCCGCCACCTCAATGTTCCCACTTCTACACGCGATCCCTGTCCATGTTTATAGATCTATGGATTAAAAACCAAATTTGAGACAATTTAGGGAGAATTTGTTTTTCCAATTAGCCTAAGGGCACATCTTTGGGATGTGGGAGGAAACCGGAGCTTCCGGAGAAAACCCACGCAAGCACGGGGAGAATGTGCAAACTCCCACAGACACAGGCCCAAATCCATGTATCTGCACAGCAACAGCGATAGTCACTGAGCTGTCGTATTGCCCATCAGATGGTCTAGGTCAAGCATACACTAACGATGTGAAGCAGTAGGATACTCTCGAAAAAGGTCCAAGAGCAGTCCTCTCACGACCCATCGCGTGTATGCCCCTCGTTAGACAACAAGGTGGACCAAAGCACCTGTAGGATAAAAGATCTAAAGTGATTGGGGAAAAGTTTAGAGGAGATGTGCGAGGCAAGTTTTTTACACAGATGGTGGTGAATATTTGGAATGCACTGCCTGGGGAGGTGGTGGGAGCAGGTACGATAGCATCAGTAAATGGGCACTAGACAAATATATGAAAAGGATCGGAATGGGAGAATACAGATTCTGTAAGTGCATATGGTTTTAGTTTAAGCAGGCATCATGCTCGGTGCAGACATGGAGGGCTGAAGGGCCTGTTCCTGTGCTGTACTTTTCATTTTCTCTGTTGTTTGTTCCTGTATTTGTGACGTTGAAGTGTGCTATCCTGTTACGGATCATGTACTTGTGATGAAGTTGATATAAACCGTTAATGGAGACTGCAGGGTTGTAAAAATAAACCTATCACATTACCCAGGGCTCTGAATGATGTAAGAATGAATATATTTTTCTGTAAACCCTTATTCTAATGTACAAGTTGTTTGTGTAGTACACAAAGCAATTAAAGTAATACTTCACAAGTGACAATAAAGCACTTTTACCACCAGTATAGATGCCTGCCATCAAGAGAGGAGACTAAAGGACAGGGAGAAATGTGTACAGTTCATTAAACTTGCAAATATAAATGGTATTTCACTAAACTATTGGAGATACTATTAATCTCAGCCTTTGTGTATTAAATTGTGTTATTTGCAATGCACATTTAGTGTCACATAATTGAAACTGGCATGATGGTTTGAATCCATAATCGCCCTGTCCCAGTCATGTATTAAATCTAGTTCAGTTTATCTTTAGTGAACGATTTCTTTCTCCCTGACACAGGTGTAATATTAGCTACTTGGAAGAGTGGTTGAAGGATAAGAATATGCAGAGTAGCAATGCAAAAGAGACTCTGGAGCCACTCTCTCAGGCTGCCTGGCTACTTCAGGTCAACAAGACAACAGACGATGATATAAAAGAAATATGTGAAAGATGTACTTCTCTCTCAGCCGTGCAGGTCTGTTTCTAGTTTTGTGTTTCGGTTGGACCTCTCTCGGTTGCTGTCAGACGGATTTTAATCCTCTGTCTCCCGTCCCATCTCTCTGAATGTTCCCTCTCTTCTGTCGCAATCCCTCAGTCAGAGATATTTCTTCATTTTTATTTTTCAGATTTGTTCTGGTTTGATTTCTGGTTTGATTGTGTTTATATAATTGCCCTTGATTTATCAGGACTTCATATGTCACAATTTTTTTAGAGGCAGCCTGTGAAAGGTTGTTGCTGAACTATTCTCACTATACAGAGAAAAACACACAATATTGTGATATTATCTTAGTTAACCAAATTAGCCAGCTCTCAATAGTTTTTTTTCATGTTAAGTAGTTAATATTTTTATTTTTAACACATCTTCACTTACATTCCTCCCCCTTTGAGGAATAGTGGGAAAGCGGGAGAAGGATTGAACTGAGTTAGGAACACTCCTTCTGTGGATAATAAGTCCTGATCTTGGAATCTTGGAATTTCTACAGTGCAAGAGGAGGCCATTTGGCCCTTCGAGTCTGCACTGATTCCTTGACAGAGCATCCCAGCCAGGCCCTACCCCGCAGCCAGCCCATTAATCTGCATAATCTAAACGGCATTGGACACTGAAGGCAATTTAGCATGGCCAATCCATCTAATCTGCACATCTTTAGACTGTAAAAGGAAACTGGAGCACCTGGAAGAAACCCACGCAGACACGGGGAGAACATGCTGATGCCGCACAATCAGCCAAGGCCAGAATTGAACCCTGTTCCCTGGACTTGAACCCAGAGTTTTGGTAGGGTAGGGATGCTAACCACTATGCCACAAGACCTCCATCAAGGAAGAGTAGGGACAGGTTCTTCCCTGCTGCTGTCAGATTTTTGAATGGACATACCTTGCATTAAGTTGATCTTTCTCTACACCCTAGTTATGACTGTAACACCACATTCTGCACTTCTCATTTCCTTCTCTACGAATGGTATGCTGTCTGTATCATGTGCAAGAAACAATACTTTTTACTGTATGCTAATATATGTGACAATAATAAATCAAATCAAAATAGGAATTTACATATACAGGCAGGGGGCACAGCTGAGGTATTAAATGAATATTTTGCCAAGAGAGTAGATGCTACTCAGAACATGGTAACAAATAAGGACATTCTGCTCCTAAAAGGGTTCAAAATTGATGAGGAGCAAGTGTAGAAAAGCCTGTCAGTGCTGAAAGTTGACAAGGTACGGGGACCGGATGAGATGCTGCCCAGGATATTGAAGAAAATGAGAATGGAAATTGTGGAGGCGCTGGCTATAATCTTTCAGTCTTCCCTAGACTCATAGAGGACTCAGGGAGGTTTCAGAGAATTGGGGAACTGCAAACATTACGCCCTTGTTCAAAACAGGTTGTAAGGATAGTCCCAGCAATTACAGGGCAGTCAGTTTAACATCACTAGTGGGCAAGCTTCTACAAACAATTATTTGGGATAGAATTAGTAGTCACATGGGAAAATGTGGGTTGAATAGGAAAAGCCAGCATAGATTTCTAAAGGGGAAATCATGTTTAACTATCTCGTTGGAATTTTTTGAGGAGGTAATAGAAAGGGCCAGTGAGAATAATGCAGTTGAGGTGGTGTACATGGACTTTCAAAAAGGCATTCAATACGGGCCCACACAACAAACTTTGAGAAAAGTTATAGATCTTGGAATTGAAGTGACAATAGCAATGTGGATACAGATTGGCTAAATAATAGGAAGCAGAGTAATGACCAATGGATATTTTTCATTATGGAGGGTGGTTTGTGTTTGAATTCTGCAGGGGTCAACATTAGGACCCTTGCTTTTTCTGATATATATTAATGATCTAGATCTTGGTGTGCAGAGGATAATTTCAGTGTTTGCGGATGATGCAGAACTTGAAAGTATTGTAAACTGTGAAGCAGACAGTGTAACTTGAAAAGGACTTAGACACGTTGATGGAGTGGGCATTGAATCCCTACAGCGCAGGATGAGGCCATTCAGCCCATTGAGTCTGCACTGACTCTCCAACAGAACATCTTACCCAGGCTCTATCCCTGTAACCCCATTCCTCTAACCTATACGTTCCCCTAACCTGTACATCTTGGGACATTAAGGGGCAGTTTAGTATGGCCAATCAACCTGATCTGCCCATCTTTGGACTGTGGGAGGAAACCCATGCAGACATGGGGACAACATGTAGACTCCACACCAGCAGTCATCCAAAGCTGGAATTGAACCTGGGTCCCTGGAGCTATGAGGCAGCAATGCTAACCATTGTGCCACACCGGACACATAAGAAACAGATGAAGTTCAATGTGGAGAAATGTGAGGTGATCCATTTTTATAGGAAGAACACAGAGAGACAATATAAATAAAGATAAAATGCTCAACAGCATGGTAGCACAGTGGTTAGCACTGCTGCTTCATAGCTCCAGGGACCTGGGGTTCGATTCCTGACTTAGATCACTGTCTGTGTGGAGTTTGCATATTCTTCCTGTGTCTGCATGGGTTTCTTCCGGGTGCTCTGGTTTCCTCCCATGGTCCAAAGATATGTGGGTTAGGTTGATTGGCCATGCTAAAAATTGCTCCTTAGGGTCCTGAGATGTGTAGGTTAGAGGGATTAATGGACAAAATATGTAGGGATATGGGACTGAGATTTGTAGTTGATGCAGACTCGATGGGCCAAATGGCCTCTTTCTGCACTGTAGGGTTTCTATGAGTCTTAACGGGATGTAGAAGCAGAGGAACCTGGAAATTTCTATGCACAGATCATTGAAGGTGGCAGGACATGTAGAGAGTAGTTAATAAAGTATATAGTATTCGGGGATTTATTATTAGGGGCATAGAGTATAAGAGCAAGGTTTTACAAAGCACTAGTTAAACCTCAGCTGGAATATTATGTACAGTTCTGGCCGCCACACTATAGGAAGGATGAGACCGTATTGGAGAGTGTGCAGAATGGTTCCAGGGTGAGGAACTTCAGTTATAAGGATGGATTGGAGAGATTGGAAGTGTTCTCCTTGGAGAGAAGAAATCTAAGAGGAGATTTGATAGAGACATTCAAAATCATGAGGGGGCTGTATAGAGTAGACAGGGAGAAACTATTACCCCTCATAAAACAGTAAGAACGAGGCTATTTGAAGTGATTTGCAAAAGATGCAAATGTGATGTGAGAAAAATGTTTTTCACACAAAGAGATGATTACGTTTGGACTGCACCGCCTGGGAGTGTGGTGGAGGCATTCAAGAGGATGTTGAATTAAAACAATGTATAGGGGAAATGGCACTAAGCCGCGATGCATATTTAGGGAACCGGTGTAGCCATGATGGGCCAAATGGCCTCCTCTTGCACTGGAACTATTCTGTAACCTTTATGGTTAAGAGAGCATGTTTTTAATGTGGAATGTCTGCCTATGCTTCAGTACTTTATTTCAACAGATTGTCAAGATTTTGAATTCCTATACACCCATTGACGATTTTGAGAAACGTTTGGCTCCAGCCTTTGTGCGTAAAGTTCAGGTGAGTGAAAGTAATACTTGGTGATTAAACCTAATTTCAAAGAACAGTACAGGAACCGACCATGATACCCTAACCAAACCAAAATAAAAACCTTCTGTCCTTACTCGATCTCTATCCCTCCCTACTCATATACCCATCCAGATGCCCCTTAAGTGTTGTTAATATGCTTGCTTCCACCATCTCCTCTGGCAGTGCCTTTCCAGGCACCCATTACTCTCTGCATGAAAAACTTCCCCTGCACATCTCCCTTAAAATTGCTCCCCCCACCCAACCATTTCTCCATGATCTGTAGAAGAGGGCATTGGACAGCCTTGGCTTGAGGAAGGAGTTCAGAGAGCAAAGTTTCTTTCTAAACTATTTTAAAAAAAAGCAAACTTCATTGTTCTTATTTTTCTTCCAGTCACAGTTGAACAGTCGTGGAGATGGATCAACGTTAATCATTGATCACAAATATCGGTTTCAAGTGACTTTTCCATTCAGTCCATCCCAGCAGGCATTGGAGAAAATCCAGATTCCCAGCAGCTTCAAGCTAAATTTCCTTACTAGGATCTAAAGCATGTGACTGTACAGAACATCTGTGGGAAATTTTGAAGAAAGGAGTTACTTTAAAAACTAATAACAAAGATAGTGATGGCCTGGATTATGTTTCTTCTTCCTGCTGTGGCGATGTCAGCGTTGGACTGGGCTGGGCTCTACGAGAAATCGCATAACACCAGGGTAAAGTCCAAAAGGTTTAGTTGTTAGCTCAAGCTTTCGGTGTACTGTTCCTTCAGATGAGAGAAGGGTTGGGTTCACAAACAGTGTGAACAGGTAATCAAGTCTTTACAGGTACAGACAATGCAGTCCAACTCATATTCCAACCATTATCTTGCAATTGAGTCTGTCTCTACGTATAGGCTGTTTGTGAGCCCAACCTTTCATTCATTTGATAAAGGAGCAGCACTGAAACCTCATGATGCCAAATAAATCCATTGGACTTTAACCTGGTGTTGTGAGACTTTTTACTGTTTTTTTTCCCCCCTCAAAAGCCAAAAATGAATTAATTATTTGAGCACAAATGTGTTTTTATGTTTAGTTTTTTTTTAAAAAAATCTATTTTTAGAAAATATAGCACCTATTGGTGCAAACTTGATGGGTTAAAGAGCCTTTACTGACTATTGGATAATACACTAATTGGCTGCTCTTGCAAATACAGTATTTATTTTTCTGAAAATTCAATGAAATTATTTCACACATGGCTACAGACTTGTATTACATAATGTTTTGTACAAGGGCACAAGCAGATGATTTTCTGCATCTTGTTAAGAAATTACTTTCCCAACATTAACTAGTTGTTTCAGCAAAATGGTTTGGTTTGTACAGATATTAATATGCTAAGCTTTTATAACTGTTCAGAAAAGTAATGCATGTTGAGAAACCAGAGAAGAGGAAAGACAGATAATTACCCTATTTAACCAGAACTTTGTGTACAGAATGTATTTTAAACTTTATACCACAAGTGTTGCTTAACAATGGAAAATAAAAGATACCCAACAGTGTTTTGTGTGTGCGAAGTCCCATAGCACATTAATATTTCCAATCATTATTTATTTCAAATTACCAGTGATGTGGGGTTGCTGGCATTGGACTGGGGTGGGCACAGTAAGTCTCAACACCAGATTAAAGTCCAGCTTTCAGAGTGCTGATCACTTGATGAAGGAGTAGCACTCTGAAAGCTTGTGCTAGTAAATAAACCTGTTGAACCTTAACCTGGTGGTGAGAGAGTACTTACAAAAACATTGCTTTTGATAAATTTAAAAATAGACTGTGGCTATGACCTAAGGAAATATATAATTTCCTTCTGACTGCCCATAGCTTAGTAAGATAGTCATCTCCTGTTACTGTATTCCATCTGAACTGCCCCTCTCAGGCACTGGATTACTAAATATCAGCATACTAGAAGTTTGTGTGTTATGAATTGACAAAGGAATTCAAATGCAATTTGCTGATTAGACAGTTTCTGGCCCAGATTTCAGCCATTTTATTGTACTCTGAAAAAGATGGCCTGTTCTGTGGTTTTTTTTGTAAGAACTCTGCAAGATGATCAAAATTTCTCATTTTGTATTTCAAAATGTTTAACTGGTACCAAACTGGAGTCACTCACTCAGTCTCCTGTATCCACGTGGGGTTTTGCTTCACTGAAAGCTTCAAATCAACTACAAGGATGTGACTAAGATGACATGGTTTTTATTGTCCAAGTGTTATGCACAGTTCAGTGAGCTAGATTTGTAACTTGTTAATGGCATACAGCTGCCACAATTTAATTATTTTATCTAATTATAGTTCAAACAATGCATCACTTCATAATGCAGAATTTTACTTAAATTGTATACACGTTGTAATTAAATATTTAAAGTGTTGCAAATTAATTAACTGCAATTTAAAAATCACTTTCAATGATGCATTCACTCCCATTTGGTCTGTTTCATTTAGAGATTACCGAGCACCATGATGCTTTTACTTGAACCACTTTACCTGTGCATTATACCAGAAACAGTTTACAACCATTAACAGCTTAGTTACATAAACTTGAATATGTTTCACTTTGATCTTCCCCAGTTTGTGCTTGCTTTAGTATTTAACAGGAGAGATGCATGAGTGACAGTTGCCCATTGAGTTAGTTTCTGGTGTTTTTCTGTCCACCTGCTGGAACCCTGACTGCTGCAATGATTGTTCAATTAGAAGTTGTGGATTAGAGCCTCAGTCCAAAGACAAGTCCCTGCAGTTCTGTGGGATGAAGGCAAGATGCTGAATCAAGGTCCAAGCTACACTCTTGGGTGGACAGATTCTGAGATACTACATAATTAAGAGGAAGTTCTCATCATGTCCTGACCAATATTTATCAGTTACAACAGAACCCAAACAGATAGTATTTTGCCTTTTGACTAGACTACAGATGCTGGAATCAAACAAAAAAATCCTGGAAAATCCTCCAGACTCAAAGTTGCTCTATTCCCCCTCCACAGATGTTGCCAGACCTGTGGAGCTTTTTCTGGTATTTTCAGCAACCTTACTATTTGTTATTTCTAAGACTTTTTAAAAAGGTAACACTCCAAAAGTATTTCTTCACCTGTGAAGTGCTCAAGGATGGCCCAAGAAAGATGCAATTTAAATCCTGTTTTGTAAACAGTTGTATTTTCTGCCATGAACCTCACCTCCATTAAAATTTGTTCTCTATTTCATTTTTCTAGTTATTTAGCAAACACTCCTGAATAAAATGGTTGTTGATCCACAGTAATGTGGAAACTGTTGAGAAAGAAAAAAGTTGTGTCTGAACATGTATTTCTTTGTCACAAGTGGCTTACATTAGCACTACAATTAAGTTAGTGAAAAATCCAATAGTTGTCACATTGACACCTATTTGGGTACACTGAAGGAGAATTTAGCATAGCCAATGCACTTAACCAGCAAATTTTTTGTATTGTAGGAGGAAACTGGAGTAGAGAAAACCCACAGGGAGAATGTACAGACTCCACACAGACAGTGACCCAAGCCAGGAATCAAATCCAGGTCCCTGGTGCTGTGAAGGGTGGCAGTGCTAATCACTGCCACCATGTTGCCCACCACAGGTTAAGAATGTCTTGTGACTTTGTAACCACATTTGGTTAATATTTCCTTTGTCCAGTATCCTTGAAAGAACAAGGTTGAGTTGGATAGAAATACCAAGTGAGCAAATTGTCACAGCTGTTTTCACTATGAAATATAGTGTAGGAGGAAGTCTTGTTGTCACACTAGATAACTATGTCACTTAAATTTTTTTATTCCAATTCAATCCAGTCCAGTTTAGAGTCACAAGTTGAGACATTCCCAATCCAAGCTGGTAAGAGGGCTCTTACCTCCTAAATCAACATGATCCAAGCCAATTGGAGTAGGCATATTGCCAAGGCTTGATTTCATTTGCATCTTAGCCAAAAGGCTGAGATGCCACATTTAAAAATTGCTTCAAGTGAAGCTGAAATGTGGCCTAATGACTTCAACCAAACACAGCATGTTGATTACTGCACTTGATCTTAACCAAAAGGCTGTTTTACTTAAGTACTACAAAATATTACTTCCAAACCATTCTGAATGGAGAACTGAACCAAAATTGAGTACACTTCATTCACAACGCCATTGTTTTCCAGTTGCTCCCAGATCATTAGCATTTAATTTCATTAGAGTGAAACATTTATGCTTCTTTCCTGAATACACTAGATGGCAGTGTATTCCATTGAGAACATGATTTTTATTTTGGAATGTGGTCCATAAAATTAGCTCATGGCTTGCTTTGTTTCCACTAGCTATGTCTCCTGGATCTTTCCTTTGCCAAAGCTAATTCCCTGTCTAAAAATTAGATCATGTAACTAAAATTTATCCTTCCTTCTGAGAAGAGAGGTTTCTTTTGTTACCTTTGCAAGATTTTCCCCTACACTTGATGGAATAGCTCGTATTTAAATTACATCTATTGTTTCACAAACTAGAAATGGTGCCTCCAATCCTTAGTCTGCAGTAATCAACAATATCTCTCAAAAGTAATGTGGCACTTAGTTTATTTTAAATTGTTCACTTTTTTCAATTTTCTTCAGACCTTTTTCCACACATCTCCATTTCTGATTAAGAACAGAACAATTAAGCACAGGAAACGGGCTTTGTCCCAGTGAGCCTATGCCACCATTTTAACATTGAGTGCCCTCCTCAACACTGATTGGGAAGATTGAGGGAAGACTAATTAGGGACAATTACACCAGTCAGCTTAACAGCATGTTTTTGGGGTGTGGGAGGAACCCAGAGCACTGGGAGAAAACTGTTGTGGAGAATGTGCAAATTCCTGTAGACATTGCTGTGAAATATATGGATTTGAGCCAAACAGTGATAGTCACTGAGCTGTCACGTTGCCCAAATGGGCCAGTTTAAGCATACACTAACAATGAAACACTCAGCAACATCCAAGAGCAGCCCTTGCATGACCCACTGTGTACAGCCTTTGTTGGTCAACAAGGCAGACTGAATCACCTGTGAAGTAAAAGCTTAATTCTTTGGGCTATTGAGTGTTTAAGAGCTATAATCTAACTCAAAAGCATTGTACTGACTGCACCTGGGCTTTTCCAGTGTCAGTGGCCTTGACCCATGTTTCCACCACAAATACACAGCTTGGCACTGCCAAGTTTGCCTGCAATTCTCAGCATCCAATGGAGAACAGTGTGCTTGCAGAAGTGGGGACAGACAGTGGCTCAGCAGTATCATTGGATTAGCAATCCAGAGGCAAAGACTTCAGGGGTTCAAAATCTCACCATGCCTGCCAATGGCATTTAAATTCAATTAAACAAATCTGGAATTAAAAGCCAGCCTGAATAATGGTGACCACAAAGCTATCACTGACTGTTGTTGTTAAAAACCCATTTGGTTCACCAATGTCCTTTAGGAGGGAAATTTGTCATCTGGTCTGGTCTAAAATGAAATTCTAGGTCTACAATGTTCTTCCTGAAATCAGTGAGGATACAAAGATGCTTCAGCATGATTTGGACAGACTGAGTGCGTAAGCATCTGCATGGTAAATGCAGTATGATATGGATGTGAAGTTATCCACTTTGGTAGTAATACCAGCAAGATAGATTACTTGAATGGGTGTAAGTTGAGGTGGATACTCTTTCCAAGAAATGTGGAAAGTTTCATACCTCAATCAAGTTTTGAGCCCCATTATGCTTTATTTCTCAAACTCCCAAGAGTTAGAAAAAAAACTTACCTGTTCAGTCTTTAGGTTAGAGGAGGAGGGTGGGGGACAAGTGTAGTGTCTCGAGTTTGCTCGTTTAAATTTATTGGTTAAAATCTTCCCCCACAGCCTACTTCTGGTTTCCTTGCAGCTTTGGAAAACCTCAAACAGAAAATCAAAAACCTTCCAGCTCTTCTCTCTAAAATTGCTCCCCTCTACCTGCTCTGCTGGAAGAATAAGATTGAAATTAAGCAAGGTGGCTGAAGCAGATAGACTAGGATTATTTAAGACTTGATTGACAGATGAACAGACTGGGAATAGAGGGAGACAAATGGATGGTCCAGTTAGGAACACATGATTGTTGCAGGCTTGGAAGCCAAAGGGTCTGTTCCTGCATTGTACTGTTTTTTCACCCTCTTCCACCCACTCCCACCCTCTGTACACAGAACATAGTCTCATTAGTGATAGACATGGTTTTTAATGAGGGCAGTCATGCCTCAAATTTGGTTGCGTTTGGTGATAAAAATGATTGATGAAGGAAGGGCCATGGCTGTCCTGTACATGGATTTTAGTAAAGCATTTGACAAGACCCGTTAAGGCAGGCTGGTGCAAGAAGGTTAATTTTATGGGATCAAAGGTGAACTAGCTAGATGGGTACAGAACTGGCTTGACTGTGGCAGTTAAAGGGTAGCAGTGAAGTCTGATTGCAGGTCTGTGACTAGTGGTGTTCTGCAGGGCTCTGCTGTTTGTGCTTTATATAAATGATTTGGAAGATTAGCAGATGGTCTGATAGTTTGATGACAAAGATTGTAGGAATTATGGGATCGTGATTAACACTGTCAGAGAATACGGTAGTATATAGATAGCTAGAAAATGGGTGAAGAACTGGCAGATGGAATTTAATCCAAATAAATGATGCATTTTGGTAGCTCTAACACAGGGGAACTATAAATAAATGGCAGGACTATCAGGAATATAGACAAAGGGATCTGGGTGTGCAAGTCCACAGATCCTTAAAGATGGCAGCACAGGTGGAAAAGGTGAAGGCATATGGCATGCTTGCTGTTATTGGATGGGGCATAGACTGCAAGAAACTACAAAATATTGTGAATGAAGCCCAACCCATTCTCCCATCCACTGATTCTGGATACACTTCCTGCTGCCTTGGCAAAGCAGTCAGCATAATTAAGGACCCCAGGCAGCCTAGACACTCTTCCACCTTCCATGAGGAAAAAGATGGACATGTCTGAGCTCATGCACTAACCCACTTAATAGCTTCCTCCCTATCACTGCCAGACTTTTGAATAACTTAATGTGATGTAAGTCCAATCTTTCTCTACATCATAGAGATGATTAACACTACATTGTTATTTCCTTCTCTATGAAGAAAATGCTTTGTCTGTATAGCACAAAAGATACTTTTCACTGTCTACTAATACACTTGACAATAAAATCAAGTCAGTAGATCTCCCAATTATGGTATAACAGCATAGCAGACATTGTTAGTGATTGGAAATAACACTATTAGAGTTCAGTGTGAGGTCACCCACTTTCATCCTAAAAAGATCATGTTTGCTCATTAGATTCCCTGAGACTTTGCCTGGCCAGCCTCTTCTCTCCCATCTCCACCAAGAAGCAATGGCTTAGTGGTATTATTGCCAAACTATTAATCCAGAAACTTTAGCTAATGTTCTGGGGTCTAGGTTAGAATCCCAGCACAGCAGGTGGAGTAGGCTCAGAGGCTAACTGAGCTATTCCTGCTCCTTATTCCTATGTTCAAATGACATCTCAAAACAAAAAATTCCATTCTCCATAACATATTGAGTGTTTCTTGGGAAGATCCTTTGGATGCACCCACGTGCCTGCTTGCAGACAGCCATTGCTGCTGTTTGAACAGCTTGTATAGAGGATTTCTCCTGCAAGACTGGAGGAGATGCCAAACCTGAAGGATGGAGGAGCCATCATTGCCTGTCTGCTGTCCAGCCTGAGAGACTGCTGGTTGTCTGGCCACTGGAGGGTGCTGAGGCAAGGGGGAGAGAAGTCAGTTTCTCCCCCCCATCCACAGAAGGGAAGACCACACAACTTTGAAACAACAGACCAAAGGACTGAGTGGTTGGGCTGTTGCCCTTGTCTTCAAAAGTTGGTGCTGAAAGAGGGAAGGAAGAATATCAAAGCTGATTTCCAACTGCAGGGGGGTGAAGACACCCTGGACTTGGATTGTTGTGCCTAGGAGGGCTAAAGGAACAAAGTTCCCCCACCTCCTGCTGGGACCCAAACACTGAATCCATCCTCCCTCCTGAGGCCAGCCCTCTTCAGTGCCTTGTCCCTCATCCCCTCCTATTCCTCCAACTTCTAATTCTGCAGGAAGAGAGCACCTGAATCCTCTGACTGTACCCTCCCTCATCCCATCCAATCCTGCCACCTGGGTCAAGGGGGGGCCACTACTCATCCCTCCTTACAACCCAACCCTCCCTATGGGCACATAACCCTGTCATACATCTGGCCAGTCTTGGAGAGTGTAGCACTCTTCAGACAAACTATGGCAGCCTTGACAATGTCACCACTGGCAGCCAAAGTCCCCTGTTGCTCCCAAGGTCCTGCCACCATTTATACTAATGACAAAACAGCTCAGGGTTAACTGCTTTGCCCACCCTGACATACCAGTGAGGGCAATGGCCCCTCAGCCAGTTGTGGCCTCCAACATCTATGGCAGGACTGTTTAAGGCTGAGGGGTTTCCCCCTTGCCCTGAAAGAGGGGCTCATGGTGGCAAGACAATGCTGGTGGTGGACCCACTTAAGACCACCATCCACAAACTTGTCATTGTTGATCCTGGTCCCTTTGACCCCTTCCCCTGGCATTGTCACCAACCTCCAGAGGACTCTGGCAGTTCTTCTGGGACAACCAGCTGCACTGGGTTGCTCCATCTCCCACTTGAGGGCAGTTAAGTGCTTGTGTCTCTGCACACAGGTAGCCACCTTTTGCCTCCAGACCCTGCAGAAGTACCTTTATGTTGAGCCTCCTTCATGGTGTTTATTGGTACTGTATTTCTGTCAGTTGCATGGTCTGAATTATGTGCAGCTCCTGCATATAAATCTGGGGCACACAGGCAATTCCTGCAAGGTCAGTCTTTTAGCAGGAGCTCCTCACTATCTGGAACCTGTTGCCTTGCAACACAGCTCCTCCATCAGGAGTAGTGGATCTTGTGCCAGAGCTGCTGCTCAGGAACTGCTTCGCCAGCTGTATAAGTTCAGGTGGCTGCTGGGATTACCAGGATCAGGGACATGCTGGATGGTGAAGTGAGCTGGATGAGCCCCTACGTGCTGATTGAGTGTGAGGGGATGCCTGTCTGGTACATGACAAAAGCCATCCAAGACCTAGTATTGTTGTGCTCAGCCCTGAATGAGGATATGGGCTGAGGCAGAACAGGCATGCGGTAGGATCCCATCCAAATACTCCCCAGAGTGTTTGGACAGGATCCCATTACACACCTGCACTGCCTTGACCATATGCATATGGGGCTGAGCATGACTGTCCCAAGGTCTTGGATGGTTTTGGTCATGTGCCAGATGGGTATTCCACATGTCCTACTACTGCATCCACCTGTTGCAGATACATCTTGCTGCTGGGTGGCAGAGGTCCCTCTATGGTGGGATTGCCCCCAATTATCTTGGGCACCTGGGGTGGAGGTATACATGCAGCAGCTCTGTACAGATATAGGTTACATGGGTCCCAAGGTGGCCCCTTCTGTGGCCTATGTTCTGTGTTTTAGGTTGCACACTGTTTTCCTAAAAACCTTGGCTTTGTTTGCACTTCAGTCCCATGTTCCTGCTCAATGGGCACCTGGTACAGAGGGTGTATCTGGATGGCAACCTCCAGATGAACCTGCTCCTGGTGAAGTGTATTAATGACAGGGTTGTCTATTTTGCCTGCCCCTCTACCACTGGCATGTTTGTGGCCAGGTATCCCTGAAGTGTTAGTGTAAGCCTACTTGTGACAGATTTTTAAAGTGAGAATTTTGGGAATTGACTTGCATAACTAAGAGTTAGAGCTGATTTGTCCAGTAATGATATCCAATGTCATCCCAGTGATTCTAATACTCAGCATTCTGCTCCATGGACTAATTGCTACTAAATTGTCACCTTTTCCTCCCAATAGGGGAAATGAAGCCTTTCCCCTCAGCAGGGTGAATGGCAGTGGTCTGGAGGCAATGCAGAGAGCTCTGCAAATAAGAAATGAAAATAAGAGTCTGCCAGATTTGCAAAAACTCTGGGAACACATGTTCATACAAGTTGTGCAATAAGTTAATGGTATTGAGATAATATTGGGATCTCTAATGCCCCTGGACAGAGTTCCATTGCTTTGTTTCCCACTTCTGGGTTTGTTCTGCAAAGGTCACCTACACTGAACCTGATCATTAAATAGATCTGTTCTGAGGCAGTAATGTTTCATGATCCACTCACTCCAGCTAATGGAATTGAGAATAGAACCAGAAATGTGCATTACATCTGGATAACAGAACTCATCTCCTGACTTCCTGGAATCTCTACTTGGATGACTAAGTGATGATCAAGAAGCTTGGAGATCACAACAATTTAGGGACTGGGAACCCCTGAAAATGACATGGGAGTGTACCTGTTTGAGTCTTAGGAATGAAGTTTGATCCAGATTGCATGCTCCACTTCCTACTTAACTATTGTTGCATTCGGAAATATTGCACAAATTCTTGTTCTTCAGTGTAATTTGATAGCAGGCTCAAGATTTCTCTTGATCCACTTGCCTGTTGCTATCTTGTTCGGCAAGCAAAGGATTTCTGTAATCTGTTCACTTCCTCAGCAGTAATGTCCTGTTATTGTGGAATAATGGAAGATGTCCTTTAGAGTTGGTCACAAGTGTTCATTTTCACTGCTGTTATCCAGAATAAAAGACTTAATTTCCTTTGAAAAGCTTTGTTAACAATCTGGCTGATTAAAAAAGGCAGTTACTTGGTTAAAAGTCAGGGTTCAACAACAAGATACACAGGTTGGACACAAGCATAGGATTATGGAGAGAGGACCTCAAGATACTATCAGCATTGGTATAAACACAATGGGCTGAATGACCTCCCTCTGCATTATGGGATAAGGGCTGAGTGAGTCTGGATTTTCCAGAGCAGTTCTTTGCTGAACTCTGATACAATTAATGATTCTTGAGTTGCTTTACAGATGGCCTAGAGGAACATTTTAGATTACTGCAGCGTAGAAATAACTCTGGAGCAGGATGTATTCACCTCCAGCTGCAAACTATGTGGCCTGTTCAAAATAAAACCATGTTTCCCTCTGAAGTAGTTGCTCTAAGAAAATCCCAACTTTGTTTGGAGGCATAAGATACTCACAACCCACTCTTGTTTTATACAAACTTCAGGCTCAGGAGGATACTAGTTTCCCTTCAAAATTGCTTTCTTCATCTTTGTGGTAAGAGATGTTTTTCCAGGAATGGCAGACAGAGTGCCATTGTTTATCAAATGCTTGTGGACCACCACAAAAAGTTTGTTAAAGAGCCACAAAATTCTAGACAGACAAGAATGCTGATCATGAGCCAGTAATGTGGCAGCCATATTAACACTTAACCTTAGTGTGGGACCAGCATTCAAGCACCTCATCTGACTATAGCCTTAATCCTAATACAGACCCTTCCCTTCAGCCCAAGACTGCTCTAATGCACACTGCCCAAGCCCAATGCCTCCAAGGAAATGGCTCTCATCTCATGCAGACTCAGTGGGCAGCCTGTGATAGAATGATGCCAGACCCAAACCTAGGTACTAGTTATTAACACTGACAGGTTTAATACCAATTCCATTGTTTTCACTGCATTAACAGGAGTGCATGGAATCAAAACCTGCCTGGATATGTGGCAGAATGAATAACCAAGGACAGCATGTTAGTTACATATGCATAAAACCAAACTAAAGGCACCTGAACTCAGCAACTCAATCTCCCCAAGTTGATCTGCAGCTGGGTTTGAAAGAAATCTGGTGAAGATTTAAAATAACCACCACCATGACAGCACAGGAACAGGCTCTTTGGCCCTCCAAGGCCTACACTGAACATACTGCCCAACTAAAATCCCCTCTGCTTCTAGGGACCATATCCTTCTATTCCATCTCAGATATACTTGAGAAAGTGTCCTTTAAAAGTCACTTCCACTACCCCAGTAGCAAGTTCCAGGCATGCACCACTAAAAAAAATCTGTTTTGTACATCTCTTAAAACTTGTTCCTTGCAACTTAAAGTTATATCCTAGTAATTGACTTATACCTGGGAAAAAGCTAATTATTCACACCTTAATCTTGTAGGCTTTTCAGGTCTCCCCTCAACTTGTTGCTCCAGAGAGGAAACAAAGTTTCTCTAATCCCTCAACTAATGCCCTCCATACCAGGCAACATTTTGGTAATTTTCTGTACCCTCTCAAACCTCCACATCTTTGTCCTCAGAAACCAAATAGAGGAACTCAAGTTAGGACAAAGGGGCAGTAATGTGGCAACCAGAATTGAACATTATTCCAAGAGTAGCCTCACTAAGGTTCTATAAAGTTGCAACTTAACTTGCCAATTTTAAACTCTATCCTGGCTGATGAAGGTAAGCATGCTGTATGCCTTCTTGACTATCTTCTCCAATTGCAGTGACCTATATACATGTACACAGATCCCTTTGCCCATCAATAGTTTTAAGGATTCTACCATTTACTGTAGATTTATCTGTATTAAACCTTCCAAAATGCATTACCTCATTTGTCTGGATTAAACACCATTTGTCATTTCTCTGCCCAAGTCTGTAACAAATCTGTATCCTCTGATGGAGTCATTGCCACCTGCAAATCCAGTGTGGTTTGCAAACTTAATTCAGTTACATTTTCCTCCAAAATCATTTATATTGCAAACAAATGTCCCAGCACTGATCCTTGAGCAACACCACTTGTTACAGCCCTTCATTCAGAAGTGTTCCACTGTTAACCTGTCTTTGACAGAGATAGTTTTGTATCCACCTTACAGCTCACCTGATCCTGTAGACCTTCACCTTCTGCACTAGTCTGCCACAAGGGACCTCAAAGGCCTTACTGAAGTCTATTTAAGGAACACACACTGCTTTACCCACAATCTTTGACACTTCCTCAAAAAAGTTGATCAAGTTAGAGACATGACCCCCCACCATAAAAGCATGTTACCTCTCATCCACTTATTTCCAAGCAGGAGTAAATCCTGTTAAGAATCCTTGCCAATAATTGCCCTACCAGCTGATGTAATATTCACTGGGCTGTAATTGCCTGATTCTTAATACCCTTAAGGGTAGCTATTCTCCAATTCTCTGCAACCTCCCCTGTACCCAGGGAGGATACAAAGGTTTCTCTCAAGGCCCCAGCAATTTCCTCTTGCTTCAGTATCTGGGGTGTCATCAGGCCCTGAGGACTTCTCTACCTTGATGTTTCTCAAGAACTCCAATACCACCTTTTTGATCTCAGCATGATTCTATACATCCTTTCCAGACTCATCATTCACCAAGTCTTCTCTTTGGTGAATACTTCAAAGTACTCATTTCAATTCACCCATTTCCTCTGGCTCCACAGATTCCCTCTTATCCCTGAGTGGGCCAACCCTCATCTTTATGTGTAAAAAGCCTGAGATTTTCCTTAATCCTGCTGGCCAATGCTTTATAACTTTTAATTCTTACTGCTTGCTCAAGTTTTACTACTTTCCTTGTATTCCACACTTGTGCTCCCAGACTCCTCGCTTTGACAAATGCTTCCTTTTCCTCTTTGAAAAGGCTCAATATTTTGTTATCCAATGTTCCCAAAACTTGCCACACTTGTCCTTCATCCTTACAGGAAGGCCAGTCCTGAATTCCTAGCAACTTACACTTGAAAGCCTCCGACATGTCAGATGTTGATTTGCCCTCAAACATCTACTGAGAATCTATATTCTTCAGTTCCTGCCAATAGTTGTAATTAGCCTTCCCAATTTAGCATTATCACTTGATGACTACTCTTTTTATCCATCAGTACCTTGAAGCTCAAGGAATAGTCATCACTGTTCCTGAATTGCTCCCCTGAAACCCTGCCTACCTGGCCAGGCTCATTCCAAAACCAGGTCCAGTATGGCCCCTTCTCTAGTTGGGCTATCTACATAGATTCAGGAAGTGTTTTACAAACTCTACCCATCCACACTTCTAGCATCGAGTCCCAGGCAATAGAGAAAATTAAAATCTCACTACAATAATCCTGTTACTTTTACACCCTGCCAAAATCTGTTCCTCAAATCTCCTATTAGGAGTGGGTAACCTATAGTAATCCCCAGTATTGTTACTACCCTTATTCCTGAACTTTACCATATTGTCTCACTGTATGAGGTTGTGGTATACTCTGGTAGTGCAGCTGTGATATTCTCCTCAACTAGTGCAACTCCCCCACTTTTACATCCCACTCTATTATACTTGGAGCATCTATATCTTGGAATGTTAAGCTGCCAATACTGTCCCACAACCAAGTCTCTAATGAGATCCACATCAGTTTATTATGAAATTCAAGCTCCAAGTTCATCTGCCTTACCTGGCAAGGTCTCACATTGAGATATATGCACTCAGTCCATCAAACCCTCTGATTAGCAATCCCACCCTGCCTGTTTGAGTCTTACCGGCCCTACTCATTCCCCTTCAGCTAACTCACTTTTGCTTTGGGTCCCACCCTTTGCCAAAGAAGTTTAAATCTTCCCGTGTGACACTAGCAAACCTCCCAGCCAGTTTAGATACAACCCATCCTTGTCAAATTCCATTTGCCCCACAAGACCCCAATGGTCCAGATATTGGAAACCCTCCCAGCTGTTTAGTGCAGCTCAAGTGGCTCTCTTTCTATTCCTAGCCTCACTGGCACAGGGAGTAATTGAAGTTACCATACTAGAGGTCCTGCTTTTTAATTTTCTACCAAACTCCCTAAGCTTCTACTACAGGAAGTAAGTCATTAGTACCATGTGTACCACAACTTCTGTTCACCCTTTCCCTTCAGAGAGCTCAGTCCAGTGAGATCCTGGACCATGGCACCAGGGAGGCAACATACCATCCTGGAGTCTCATCCACAGAGAAACATTTACCTATACCCCTAACTACACAGTCACCTCTTATTATTGCTTTAGTCCTCTGTCCCTCCCTACTTGAGGGAGCAATGGCGCCACTGCTGCCTATCTCAAACAGTATCCAAAATATACTTGTTAGAGGGCAATGACCACAGGCGATTCCTACACTGACTGCCCACCCCTTTTGACAGGCACTCATCTGCCTGCACCTTTGACTATTTCTAAAGCCCTTATGATATTTTCCAGTACCTTCATGCTCAAGTGCATCCAATTGCTGCTCCAACCTATCCATATAGTTGGTAAGGGTCTGTACTTCCTGCAGACCATAGTTAGAGATATTGGAAGCATCACAAGTCTCCCACATCTCAAGTGCAACATTTAACCCCCTGATCAATATTAAACAATGAAGTTTGAAAAAAAAAAACACAACACTCTTACCTTTATTTTCAGCAGCTTTTGGTTAGAGGAAAGGAAACACTAATGTAGTATTTCAGGTTTACTACTCCTTGATACACAAATCTTCTGCTTCCCATTTACAGAATGTTGCTGGTCCAACATCTCTCAGAATGCACTAGAAGAAAGTTGACAAGAAAAATCTATCCCCATTGCCAAGTGGGCAACAGAAGGATTTATTGCTGAAGACAAGACAAATAATTCAATTATTTAGGGTGCAAAAGCAACAGCCAGATTCAAGTTTTCCAAATAGTTACCCATAAAAAAAACTGCAAGGCTGCCAATCAGATGGGATTGGCTATAAAGAGCCAGACATTCCAATCCAGTGGATTATTTTGTTGTAATAACATCCACATGCTGTAATGATTACCCAGACAATACCAGTGGAGAGAACATTACTACAAGACCATATTAAAGGTGATCAACATGAAGTGGATGCCAGAGTTCCAGCTCTCGTTCACCACTGTCTGGTCCTCAATCTGAGCTTCTTCCCCTCACCACTGAGACTCATCCCAGCACTCACACTACCACCCTCAATCCTAGCACTACAGAGAACTTCTTTCCTCTCTGAGCCCCAAACACAGAGTGAGTGCCCAGCAGCAGGTTTAAATAATCCTCTCTGTTAATCAGCCCCAACTAATGGGTGTGACTGCCAACACCCAGGATTAGATTGACCACAAATATATAACATTTATCTAATATCCAGCTGACTTTTCTATCATATCACTAGCCAGGTAATTTAAAATAATTTTTATTTAAGATCTTGACAGCATTTTCCAACTAATTGTCTGACACGTGGAGAGACAGGTCGATCCGACCCTTGTGGACTTCTTAAGGGGACCATTCCCCTGTAGTGCCTTGTACTTCTGAGATTCTTGCATCACTGTTTTGAGACTGTTACAGCGTTCCCCTGTACTGCCCCCCCTTAACCCTGAGACTGTTACAGCATTCCCCTGTACTGCCCCCCTTAACCCTGAACTGTTTACAGCCCCCTGTACTGCCCCCTTAACCCTGAGACTGTTACAGCATTCCCCTGTACTGCCCCCTTAACCCTGAGACTGTTACAGCATTCCCTGTACTGCCCCCCTTACCCTGAGACTGTTACAGCATTCCCCTGTACTGCCCCCCCCTTAACCCTGAGACTGTTACAGCATTCCCCTGTAACCTGAGACTGGCATTCCCCTGTACTGCCCCCCCCTTAACCCTGAGACTGTTACAGCATTCTCCTGTACTGCCCCCCCTTCACCCTGAGACTGTTACAGCATTCCCCTGTACTGCCCCCCCTTAACCCTGAGACTGTTACAGCATTCTCCTGTACTGCCCCCTCCCTTAACCTGAGACTGTTACAGCGTTCCCCTGTACTTCCCCCTCCCTTAACCCTGAGACTGTTACAGCATTCCCCTGTACAGCCCCCCCCCCCACCTTTTAACCCTGAGACTGTAACAGCGTTCCCCTGTACTGCCCCTGCCTTAACCTGAGACTGTAACCGTTCCCCTGTACTGCCCCCTCCCTTAACCCTGAGACTGTTACAGCATTCCCCTGTACTGCCCCCTCCCTTAACCTGAGACTGTAACAGCGTTCCCCTGTACTGCCCCCTCCCTTAACCCTGAGACTGTTACAGCATTCCCCTGTACTGCCCCCACCCTAACCCTGAGACTGTTACAGCATTCCCTGAACCTGAGACTGTTACAGCATTCCCTGTACTGCCCTCCCCCCTTAACCTGAGACTGTTACAGCATTCCCCTGTACTGCCCCCCATTAACCCTGAGACTGTTACAGCATTCCCCTGTACTGCCCCCCACTAACCCTGAGACTGTTACAGCATTCCCCTGTACTGCCCCCCCCCACTTTTAACCCTGAGACTGTTACAGCATTCCCCTGTACTGCCTCTTATTTCTGAGACTTATCACCATCCTCTACTGATCTTTACCTCTGAGGCTTTTACAGCACCATCCTGTACTGTTCCACCCTTTGTGGGGCATTTATATTTATTTAACAGTCCTGTTATGGGTTAATTAGATCTTCAGTTATATTGTCCTTAAACAGATTAAGATATTTTCAACCAAGCCTGTACAGTCTGTACGATTACATAAAAGCATTATATATTGCGTCTCCCTCAAATGGGAACAAATACATCTTTCCTGCACAGTCCCTAATCCTAACCCTGCCTTGCCCCCTCCCCCTTCAATGATGTGAATCAATGTGGAGGGTCCGCTGCTCCTCCCATGGGATTATGATGGAATTGTTTTAATTGGACAATTACAGAAGTTTTCTTTTCTGCATTAATTTAATAATGGGAATTCTGTGGGGGTGGGGGGGCAGTATTTTTGTTTACCTGCAGTCGCTGGAGTGTTGCTTTTAATCTGAAATTGTAAGTACCACACTCCCACATTTCCACACAATTTAGAAAGATTAATCCTTCCAATGAGCTGAAATTCCAAACTCTGGAAAATAAGAACTAGGAGCAGGAATAAACCATCTGGCCTCTCGAGCCTCCTCCTCCATTCAATAAGATCATAGTTAATCTTTTTGTGGACTCAGTTCCACTTACCTGAATGCTCACCATAACTCTTAATTTCTTTACTGTTCAAAAATATATCTATCCTTGCCTTAAAAACATTCAATGAGGTAGCCTCAACTGCTTCACTGGGCAGGGAATTCCACAGAATCACAACGCTTTGTGTGAAGAAGTTCCTCCTCAACTCAGTCCTAAATCTGCTCTCTGTTATTTTGAGGCCAAGCCCCCTAGTTCTAGTTTCACCTGCCAGTGGAAACAACTTCCCTGCTTCCATCTTATCTATTCCATTCATAATCTGATATGTTTCTATAAGATCTCCCCTCATTCTTCTGAATTCCAATGAGTATAGCCCCAGTCTACTCAGTTCTCCTCATTAGCCAACCCCTCTCAAGTCCGGAATCAAGTAGCAAATTTCCTCTGTACCCTCTCCAGTGCCAGTATATCCTTTCTCAAATAAAGAGACCCAAACTGTACACAATACGCCAGGTGTGGCCTCACCAGCAACTTAATTTCACTGTTTTTAAACTCCATCCCTCTAGCAATGAAGGACAAAATTCCATTTACCTTCTTAACTACCCATTGCACCTGCAGACCAACCCCCTGAGATTCGTGCACAAGGACACCCAGATCCCCCTGCACAGCAGCACGCTGCAATTTTTTACTATTTAAATAATAGTCCATTTTGCTGTTATTCCTACCAAAATGGATAACCTCACCAACATTGTATTCCATCTGCTTGACCCTCGCCCACTCACTTAGATTGTCTACATTCCTTTGCAGACTTTCAGAGTCCTCTGCACACTTTGCTCTTCCACCTATCTTAGTGTCATCTGTGAATTTTAACACACTACACTTGGTCCCCAACTCCAAATCATCAATGTAAATCGTAAACAATCACGGTCCCAACGCTGATCCCTGAGGCTCACCACTAGTCACTGATGCCAACCTGAAAAACACCCATTCCTTGCTTTCTGTTAGTTAACTAATCCTCTATCCATGCTAATACTGTAACACTGTGCACTTTTATCTTATGTGGCACCTTGGTGTGGCACCTTGTCAAATGCCTTCTGGAAATCCAGATACACCACATCCACAGGTTCCCCTTGTCCACTGTACATATAATGGTCTCAAAAAATTCCACCAAATTAGTCAAACATGACCTGCCCTTTATGAACCCAGGCTGTGTCTTACCAATGGGACAATTTATATCCAGATATCTCAAAATTCCAAAATGAAACCATTCAATCAGTTCCAAACTAAAAACACAATGTCTGTTTCTCAGGAATAATACATATTGCTTATTTGGAAATAACTTTCCCAATTCTTATATTTAGGATCTGAAAACGTAGAACACAGAAATCACAAATATCAGGTTTCAGTAAAACATATCCTCATGAATACAGCTTTCCAGATTAAATGCCAATTGTCTATTAACAAGAAATTCTTGAGAATTAAACATCCACAGATTAAATGGGACGATATGGTGACACAGTGGTTAGTGCTGCTGCCTCACGGCAGCAGGGGCCCAGTTTTAACTCCAGCCTTGGGTGACTGCATGGAGTTTGCACATTCTCCCTGGGTCTGTGTGGGTTTCCTTCAGATGCTCGGTTTCCTCCTACACTCCAAAGATGTGCAGTTTAGAGGGATTGACCATGCTAAATTGCCCCTTAGTGTCCCAAAATGTATAGGTGAAAATGATTAGTGGGTTAAATGTGTAGGGTTACAGGGATAGCTTAGGGGGCAGCAAGCCTGGGTAAAGCACTCTGTTAAAGAGTTGGTGCAGACTCAATGGGCCAAATGGCCTCCTTCTGCACGGTAGGGATCCTATGATTCATTTCTAAACTTTAGAACATTAAACACAATTTCCACTTTACAGAAAAGGAACACCAATTTTAAAGTGTAATCTAAGGAGGCTTGGTGATTACTGCAATGTATCTTGTAGCTGCCAAACACTGCTTCTACTGTATATTGGTATTAGAGGCAGTGAATGTTTGAGCTATTAGATGAGGTCCCAATCAAGCTTTGTCTTGAATGGTGATGAGCTTCTTGAGTATTACAGGAGCTGCACTCACCCAGGCAAGTGGACAGTATTTATTCACATTTCTGATTTCTGTCTGGGAAGTCAGGAGATGAGTTACTTGCCACAGAATTTCCACTCTCGCTCCTGCTGTTATGGCAACAATATTTATATGGCTGGAGGAGTTTGTTTCAATAAGCTGCAACAGCTTCCTATCACTTAAGGACAGGAAGGGGTAGGATTTAACAGTATATACAGGACGGGTACAGAGAGGAGACTTCCTTTACCCACAGAGGTAGCAAGAAACTGGAGCCGATCACAGAACACCCATTCACCCCAACACTGTCTGTGTGGAGTTTGCACATTCCCCTTGTGTCTGTATATGTTTCCTCCGGGTGCTCTGGTTTCCTCCCACAGTCCAAAGATGTGCAGGTTAGGTTGATTGGCCATAGTTAAATTGCGCTTTAATGTCCTGAGATGTGTAGGTTAGAGGGATTAGTGGGTAAAATATGTAGAGATATGGGGGTAGGGCCTGGTTGGGCTTGTGGTCGGTGCAGACTTGATGGGCTGAATGGCCTCTTTCTGTACTCTAAGGTTTCTATGATTCTATCCTATGAAAACAGGATCTGAAAAGGACCACAAAATGGACATAAGGCACAGGGACAGTGAGATCAACCCTCCCTGCCCATGGTAAAACACAAGGAAGCAGCGAAACCAATCGGGATATAAGCTAAATAACAATATTAAACCCCAACTGGGTTGCTACTGTAGAGGAAAAGCAAAAATGGCCAGACACTATCCATAGCCGGGCGCGAGTGTGGGACGAACAGGAGCTAAAGGAACCTGGGCTGGGCCTTCAGCAGCTCTAAGTGAGTGAATCTTTTACATCCTCACAAAATAAAGACTCTCAGACGGTGTCCTTGACATGATCCATGGATCGATATAGGTTCACCTGAATCAATGGGGTTAGTCCAAAACATATGGGAGCCTATTAGAACAGTCAGAACAATCCACTCGGAAAAGTGTAAACCCCAAAAACAAAAATATAAATCTGTAACTTCTCAAGCAAGATATAAAATGGAGGACACACTGGCACATAGCGACTGCACAATCCACAGGCAAGGCTAGAAAAGATACAAATCTTTAAATATTCAATCACTGGAAACAATAGGAAAAATGTGGATACAGGATAGGTCATTACAATTAATAAAAAGGCAAATGTTTCTACTCTCTGAGTCACCTTGGGTAACAGAGCAACTTCCATCACTGACAAAAAAAACTCTCCTTAGACCAGCAACAATTAACCCCATTTTAATATATGTGAAATCATTCATTATGAGCTGCCACAGTGGTTAGTGCTGCTGCCTCATAGTGCCAGGGAACCACTGGATTCCTGACTGGACCACTACCTGTGCAGAGTTTGCATGTTCTCCTGTGTCTGCGTGCCTTTCCTCCGGGTATAGAGGAATATGGTCCAAATGGAGGCAAGTGGGACTAGCTTTGGGGTTTAATAAAAAGCACGGCATGGACACACTCAATCTGTCCAAATCATGCTGAAACATCTCTGCATCCTCCTCACAGCTCACCCTTCCACCCAACTTTGTACCATCTGCAAATCTGGAGATAATGAGTTTAATTCCCTTTTCCAAATCATGAATATATAATGTGAACAATGGGTCCTAGCACAGATCCCTTCAGAAAACCACTAGTTCCTGATTGCCAATCAGAAAAATATCCATTTATGTCAACTCTTTGCTTCCTATCTGGTAACCAGCTTTCTATCCATCCCAAGACATTACCTCCAATTCCACTTGCTTTAAATATACGTAGTAGTCTATTACATGAGATCTTGTTGAAAGCCTTCTGAAAGTCTAAATAAACCACATCCATGGTTCTCCCAGGTCAATTCCATCAATTAAATCCTCAAAAAATTTCATTAGATTCGTCAAGCATGATTTCCCTTTTGTGAATCATGCTGACTTCATTTGATTATATTACTACCTTCCAAATGTCAAGTTATGAAATCCTTGATCACAGACATTTTGATCACAGTATTGACATTACGCTCACTGGTCCATAATTCCCTATTTTCTCTCCATCTCCCTTTTTGAATAACAGGCTTACATTAGAACAAAGAGTTCGACCCTAGAAACCTGCCAAGTGAAAGAGTTGAGGCAGTTATGTTAGCCACATTTAAAAATTAACTTGATGGTTATATGAACAAATGGGGAATAGAGGGATACCGTGATCGGTATCCTATCCAGACCAACTGCATATATCCCTATATTCCCTGTTTGTTCATATGTTCATCAAGGTAAGTCATAAATGTGGCTAACATAACTGCCTCAACCACCTCACTTGGCAGTGTATTCCAGGCCCCCACCACCCTCTGTGTAAAAAATATTACCTTCACGTCTCCACTGAACCTTTCCCCTCTTATTCTGAACTTGTACCCCACTGTAATTGTCATTTCTATCCTGGGAAAAAGCTTCCAACTATTCATACCTATCTATACCTCCCTTATGATTTTATAAACTTCTATCAGGTCGCCCCTCAGCCTCCGTCTTTCTAGAGAGAACAATCCCAGTTTATTCAATCTCTCCTCATAACTGTAGTGTGGTGACCAGAATTGGACACAGTATTCCAAATGTGGCCTAATCATTGTATAACTGTGACATAATTTGCCAACTTTAACACTCGATGCCCTGGCCGTTGAAGGTAAATATGCCATATGCTTTCATCACTATCTTTTCCACCTGTATTGTCACTTTTCAGGATCTGTGACCTGTACTCCCAGATGTCTGTGTGTCTATGCTCCTGATATTTCTGCCATTTATTTTATAACTCTCACCTGAATTGAATCTACCAAAATGCATCACCTCGCATTTGTCCAGATTAAGTTCCATCTGCCATTTCTCCACCCAATTTTCCAGTCTATCTATATCCTGCTGTATTCTCTGACAATCATCATCACTATCAGCACCTCCACCAATCTCAGAATCATCCACAAACTTGCTAATCAGACCAGCTACGTTTTCTTCAAGTCATTTATATATATTATGAACAGCAGAGGTCCCAGAACTAATCCCTGCGAAACACCACTAGTTACACATCTCCATTCAGAAAGACACTCTTCCACAACTATCTTCGGTCTTCCACAGCCAAGCAGTTCTGAATCTGCCCAGCTAGTTCATCCCTGATCCCATGAGATTTAATCTGTTGTACTAGTCAGACTATCCACATACTGTTCTAAAAAACCTTCCTGGACACACTTAACAAATTACTCATCATTCAGACCCTTAACCCAAAGGGACTTCCAGTCAATATGAGGAAAATTTAAAGTCTCCCACAACAACAACCCTACATCCATCCAGAATCTACTTATATGTCCTTTCTTCAACTTCCCACCGGCTCTTGGGAGGTCTGTAGTACTGGAGGAGAGCTGAAATCTTTCCTAGGAATGGTCAATTGCCAAGTATATCAACAATTCTGGCCTGCATTTCACCAGCTGTTAAAAAAACATCAGTGATAGAAGTACGGAGACAGGCAGAAAGAAGGTTTTTCAAAAGCTCTACAATTGTTAACATTGCTTGTGAACTTTCACTAGAGCGTGACATTCATAGTTACTTGTGACACCTTGCCATACTGAGTTGGAGTAGTTAAACCCACAGAATGGTAGACAGGGTGGGGAGTGTTTGCTTTGTCAGTTGCTGAGAAAAAATATTCACAAATCAGTAAGAATGAAAGCCTAGCAGCCATCTACACCATGAAGAAATTTCACCAGTACATCTACAGACATCATTTCACCATCGTGTCAACCCGTAAGCCATCGTCTGTAGATCTCAAATGTCGATGCACTTAGCTGCTTCCCACTGCCACAGACCATCACCATCTGTGCCACAGGAGGGTATTGGTTTTGTACTTCCTAGACATGCTGTCTGTCTCAGCAGCCCACATTAAGTCGAGGACAGAGAGAGATCCGTTGCTGTTAGACATCAAGAGAATGATACTGGCAGGGCAGCACTGCGACAAGGCATAGCAAATGAAGCCGTATTCACAATGCAGGGACGAGTTAACCTGCAAAGAACGGAGGCTATTTTGAGGGGAGCATATCACCACCCCTGGGGCAACGGCAACTGCCCCAAGAGTTACTTGAGCAGAATAAAGCATTGGCCAAAAGTTATGACTTGTGGCCTAACTTTGACAGAGAAATTGAACAAAATATAATGCAAAAGTTATCAGACCCATTAAGCTTTACTGCCACCAGTGAACTTGCAGCTTGGGAGTGGCAAGCCATTCATGGCTGGGGATTTTTCTGGGTCTTTTTTGGGGTCACATGTTCCTAATCCCATTCCAACTGGCTGGATGTTTAGCTCATGAGAAGAATGTCCAACCACAGCCACCACTGAGAAAATTGAGGCACATATTTGTAATCAATGCTCTTCCCAAAGTGGTTCAGATTAAATTCCATCTGCCATTTCTCCACCCAATTTTCCAGTCTATCTATATCCTGCTGTATTCTCTGACAATCGTTATCACTATCAGCACCTCCACCAATCTCAGAATCATCCACAAACTTGCTAATCAGACCAGCTACATTTTCTTCAAGTCATTTATATATATTATGAACAGCAGCGGTCCCAGAACTAATCCCTGTGACACACCATTAGTTACACATCTCCAATCAGAAAAACACCCTTTCACAACTATCCTCTGTCTTCCATAGTCAAGCAGTTCTAAATCTGCCCAGCTAGATTGGTATCGAACAATAGAACAGCAATCATGGCTGACAAACTTCAGACTTGTGCCAAATCTAAGAGCAGTGTTCACATCAAGTCAGTCCTCGGCCATCTGGTCTCAAATGCTGGCAGATCCTTATAGACATTCGAAGCTTCCATGAAGAAGCAGCATCTTAGGCCATTGCCAATATGATTGGCAGATTTTTGTTGTCCTATAACTCTACACATCATGCACAAAATTCCTTGCCAAAATGAACTCTACACATTGTGCCAACACTGGGGTTACAGCTACAGAATTGCCAAGTGCCTGCATACTGGTTTCACCTTACTGTTCCCAAATTTGTCAGGTAGAGTGGAGGCAAGGCAAGCTTCTCAGAAAGAACGTCATGACTCAGGAAAGGGAAAGGACATTTAATGTGGAAGACCTCATTTTGGCAAGGAATTTTGGTGGCGGACCTGCCTCAGTGCCAGGGAGAGTTGTGGAGAAAATGGGACCAATCTGTTATGTGGTGGAGGCACAGGCTTGTTGAGTAAAGAAGCATCTCAACATCTTATGCTAGTAAATCCAGTCAGCTCCAGGAGACAAACAAATGCGTCCCACAACTTTTTCTTAAGCACCATGAACGAGAGGTTTTGATGCCCATGATGAGGCCAAGGTAGCCTCTGGCTTCAGTGACTGAGGCTCACACCAGAGATGGATAGCATGTCCACCCCATCAGTAGATCCTAAATCATTGGCAGTTGAAGAATTCCCGATAGATTTGCAGTGTTCAGCTGAATCAGCTGAAGTTATGAACTGTTTTTCCTCAGTGTCCCTTCTGTAATATTGTTGTTTGTCTGCCTATGTATTCACTGTTTTTCTTTTTGCTTTATCACAGGCAGTCCAAGGAGTTTGTAAATTGTCTTGCAAATTGAGTTGGTATCTATATATGCCTTGTTTGTGAACAGAAATCCCATTCACCTGATGAAGGAGCAGCGCTCCAAAAGCTAGTGACTTGTGCTACTAAATAAACCTGTTGTGAGACTTGTTACTGTGTTTACCCCCGTTTGATGCCGGCATCTCCACACCACATGACCAGGCCAGAGTCAATGGAGCTTGAACACGAACACACAAACCTGGGTCAATCAGGAGCGATGGCACACACCCTGGGATTCGACATTGTTGGGAGTCGCAATGTAGCATTGTACTGCTAAACCTTCCATTGTGCGTAGATCATCTATTAGTAAATATTGCAGTTTATGACTTGCCACATCGAATCAAGTTATTACAGAAGGGAGACTCAAGGATTTATTGGGATGTTTGGTGGACCCCTGTCCTACCCATGATCCTCTTGCTGACTGGACTGGCCTCACAATGTCATTGCTCTTTTCCCCATTCATCCACTCAATCTTAATCAGTTGTCCTGTCCCTCATTCAGCACCCCTACCTCGCGTTGACCTTTCCCCATCCCTCAGTCAGCTCTCCCTGACCTTCACTTAGGTCTCCAACTTTCTGGCATTGTGCTGCTTCAGTCAGTCGCCACCTCAAACCCCACCAGTTTATGACAGGTGCCCTTCCCAAGACGACAGATGAAGATCAGAACACAAGAGAAAGGGAATCACTGCCTTTGAACATGGAACATAGAACACTACAGCACAAACAGGCTCTTCAGCCCACAAGTTGTGCCGATCATATCTATACCTACCAGGCTATAGAACTCTCTGTAAGTCCCAATCCCATTAAATCCCATGTACTCATCCAGAAGTCTCTTAAAAGACCCCAGCGAGTTCGCCTCCACTACCACCGACGGCAGCCGATTCCATCCACTGGCTCAATGTCCGTCAGACAGGGGCTGGTATGAAAGATAAAAGGAAATCTGGGCCACTCTTTTCAAATTTGATTTGCACCTATTTCTATAGCATGCCACGACAGACAACTACACAACTCCCCATGTAGCTGCAATGAGATTAATATTCAGCTGTTTTATGCATTAGGAGAATTACGCTACAATAAACATCTGCAGCTGTAGGAAAACGTGGCTGGTGCAACTTGAGACAACCAGCCTGGGAGTGATGTGGGCGAGCAGGGAAGTAGAACATTTATTCTCAGACCGAGTGAGCCAGATTTATTGGGCTCTGGAACAATGAAGTTTCTGTCTGGATCCTGCCCACTTGCCTGTTAGTCCAGACCAAGTGGGAACAGCTGTTTCTAGATACCAGAAAATTGTTGCATTAGAAATCTTTCTATATTTTCATCTGTCTGTAGATGTTGATTTAAACAGAGTTTAATTTCTGCTGTGCTCTCTGACCTATCGAATTTATTACCAGGCCTAAAGGTGTGTGAACATTGAACAATTGCTTTATTTAAAGGACACAAATAACTGCATTCAGCAAGACTATTATGAGAACCAGATTATGAGCGATTACCTTAGGAACCAACGTTCCTTCTTCATTCAACTGTTCCACTTTACTCTCCTCAATAAATTGACACATATCTCACAGCTTACATCCCAAGCTCACAGGTCAGTGCAATATCAGGTCCTTCTCCGCATCTGGCTGGAGGTTGCATAGGGAGGTCTGCAGAACCAGAATGCTTGGGGAGGAGGGATGCAAAGGAGAGGCTGAGAAAGGAGATGGTGTGTCAAGGAAGCAGGCACAGGCAGAGTGCAAAGTGTGCCAAGAGGGTCATGTCGAAGAAGGAGGGCGATGCAGAGGGAGGTGGATGCTGAAGTGACCATGATTAGATTGTTTTGGAGTATTCCACAGGAACATTTCAGTGCACAAATATAAGCTCCACAAATATAATTGAAAATGCGTCTCCATTGCATGTGAAACTGTGGCGATGGCAATTTGCCTGGTACTATCCTACAATAGCACTTGGGCTCCTATGTATGCTGCAAGGGCTTGAGTTAAAGGGATCTACTGCCTGATAAAGGCAGTGATCCTGTTTCCCACCAATCCAAAGGAGATCCTTTAGAAGTTTCAATAGATTGTTAATTGACACAGTTAAAATTAAAACCTTTGTTTCTGTTTTCAGTTGATTTTTAAATTATCCAGTGTCATGATGTGCCGAATGGGGATTCCATGATGCTATGTACATGCTATAACAAAGGATATAACTGCATAGTGTCCTTGAGCCAACCATCTTCTGCTGCTTCAACAATGACTTTCCTTCACCATAAGTCAGATGATCACTGCACAATGTTCAGCACCATTCGCCACTCCTCAGATACTGAAGCAGTTCATATCCAAATGCAGCAAGACAATATCCAGACTTGGGCTGAAAAGTGACAAGTAACATTCATGTCACACTAATACCAGGCAATAATCATCTCCAACAAGAGGGAATCTAACCATCACCCCTTGACATTCAATGGCATTATCTTGCTGAATCCCCCATTATCAACATCTTAGGGATTATCATTGACCAGAACTGAACTGGACCAGCATATGAATACTGTGGCTACTAGGTCAGAGGCTGGGAATTCTGTGATAGTAACTCACTGCCTGAGTGCCCAAAGCCTGTCTCCCATCTATGAGATGCAAGTCATGATTATGATGGAATACTCTCTGCTTGGCTGGTTGAGTGCAGCTGCAACAACACTGAAGAAGCTCGACACCATCCAAGACGAAGCAGCCTGCTTGATTGCTATCCCTTCGACAAACTTTCAGTTCCTCCACCACCAACCCACAGTGGCAGCTGTGTATACCATCTACAAGATACACTGCAGCAACTCACCAAAGGTGGCACCTTCCAAATCCCTGATCTTCTAGAAGGATAAAGGCAGCAGACACCCCACCCAGCGGAGGATCAATGCTGGGGATATTGGCCTGAGCAACAGCATTGTCATTGATGTGCCAACTTGCCAATGATTGTAGCATCTTGCAGAGGCAGTGTTGATCATACTTCCAAGGGTTTTGAGATGCCTGCTGTACATAGCCCATATAGGAGAGCAGGCATCGCTACAGTTCTGTAGACCATGGGTTTGATGCCAGGTCTGAGTTCATTGTCTTCAGACACTCTCTTCCTCAGTTGGTGAACGCTGCGCTGGCACACTGATGGCAGTGTTGAATCTCATTGCTGTTGTCTGCCCTTGTTGACATTAGGCTTCCAAAGTATGGAAAATGGTCGAAGTTTCCCAAGAGCTGCTGATGGATTTTGGTAATGAGGGTGTGTGTGATGTTCAGGGCAGATTGGGGGATGTTTAGTGAAAGGCCCAGGCTCTCAACAATCTCAGTGAACATGGCTTCTAATGGCTTGGAGCTTGACCTCTGAGTGTGCAACACATGCAAGCTTCTGAATAAAGAGGGTGGGATGATCTTGGATCTGGCCTGCGAGTGGCAGAGGTTGAACAGATTCCCGTTTATTCTGTAGTTTAGCTCTCCTCCAGTGGGGAGCTTGCTGGGGGTGAGATGCAGCATTGCAGCAAGGAAACTCAAGGAGAGCATTGGTGTGATGACCCCAGTCCAAATGTGAATTGGGTTGTGGATCCATAGGTGAGGATGGTGATTTATATGTTATTGTAGGACAGGGCAGGACAGTGCCAAACTTTTAGGGGCAGCACAACTGGGCGATGCACAATAATCCTTCATGGATGACATTCCTGAAAGTCTTTCGTAAGGTCAAAGAAGATCATATAGAAGGCCAGATCGTACTGAATGGTGGAGCAGGCTCAAGGGGCTGAATGGCCTACTCCTGCTCCTAGTTCTTATCTTCTTGGCCAGGATTGGTGCTGTTTCTGCATTTCCCTTGTTGTTTCTCTGTACTGACCTTCTTATCCACTGTGCCGTTCAGTGTGTGGAACCAACACTGTGATTCAGAATAGAAATCTTTAGCCACCGGGGGCGGGGGGAAGGTGATTAAGTTCTGTGGGTGTACAAACACCTCAAGCTCTGCAGTGGTTCAGGAAGGCAGCTCACCACCACTATCTCAAGAGGCAATTAGGGATGGACAATAAAGGTTGGCCAGCCAATGGTGCCCAAATCCCGTAAATGATTTTTTTTAAAAAAAAGCAGAGGTCAACAAAAAGCAAATGAAATACAGATGGAGATAATTATCTCCCCAAATGAAATTCCACAATTGCCAGCGATGCTGCAGTGGAAATAGATCCTATCCTGTATTAGTAAGGGTTATAACATCTGGTGTTGTCTTCAGAACAGGAAGCAGTCTGGGCTACTTACAGATGTGTACTCTCTCTGACTCATGTTCACAGGAGGAATTGCCTGGACAAGCCGCAGACTTAAAAGAGCAAAAACTGTTGGCGTGTCGGCAGAATCCTATTTATTTCTGCATTTAAGATTCAAACACGTCCATTAATGCACCGGAAACGCACAGGAGCAACTGAAACTCGGACTAGGGGATTTTCATAGTAACTTCATTGCAGAGTTAAGTCTAATTGTGACACTAATAAATAAACTTCACTAACTTTTAAGGATTCGAGGTTCCTCCCGGAACTCACCAAGTAATGAATGCAGAATACAGCAGGAGTTGACAGAGGAGTGAAAAGCTTTAAATACAAAGATATCACAATTGCTTCTTTTACTCACAAGTTTATTCCGTGTAATTTCAGAGCACATGAATCGATTTCATTTCTGCTGCCTCAGACACATTTTTGGTCTGCACTTGCCAGTTATCAGGCCGTGGGGGATAGTTTAATCTCGTCCCTTGATAAGGAGCAGTGCCAACAACAGCTACACCACTCC